>CM069305.1:13062500-13662500 GCA_035609425.1 Epinephelus awoara
CGTCCTCATCTTTCTCCTCCTTTCTTTCCTTTCCTTTTTTATTGCATCCAAATATCCCTGGCGTCCTTTTTCTTCTTTCCTTCATCTATATTTTCCTTGCAACCATCACTTCTTCTAGTCCCCCCCCCCCCTCCATTTTCTTATCTCTTTACACTCACTCCTTCACTTTTTGTCTTTCACCTTATCTTTCTTTTCTATCGGTCTATCCATCTATCATGATCAGTGTTGGGCTCGTTACTCTAAAAATGTAATGTATTACTCATTGCTTCTTACTCTTACAAAGTAATAGTATTACTTTACTTATTACTCCCTGCTAACAGTAATTTGTTACACTATTCATTATATTAGTTTTCCATTACACCCCATAAAATTGGTAATTGTGTATCTTCCCAAAATTCAGATGTGTCTCTGTGTGAATGTCGAGGTAATCAGCAGTAAGTATAGCAAAGGCTGGAAACCTTTTTTATACCTGGGGTTTTCTACTGCCTGAAACCAGTATTTTCCCAGGGTTCTGCCTGAAAGATGGAGAGTCACTCATGGTTTAACATTACATCCACCACATATCCAGCCACAAACTTCATCACTTCTTTGTAGCTGCAACTGTCCACCAGTAAAATCCAGTTGTGGTTGCTTAGCCAGTGTAGGGCTACAGCCAACCTCTGCGGTCGAGAAGGTTCACCTTTGGTAGGGTGTATTTTCTGGAGCTTCACACTGTTGTGCTGTCGGTCACGGTAGCCGAGGTGTTTCAGACCGGAGGTTTGAGAACGTGTATTTTTGTAGTAGAAAGAGTTTTAGTCCGACTACCTGCAGCAACAGTGTTCTTGTCATCTTTCCTTCTGACAAAATTATAGTAATGGGAATATTTCCAGCTGCTAAGGTAAGTGTTTTCAACTAGCTTGCTGCTTTATGACGTGCATGCACTGCATGAGGATTACTAAAATAAGTCGACTGATGTGATTGCAGTATTTCAAGTCAGTAGTGATTTGACAACACAAGTAAGGAGTTGTTTGGTTTATGGTAACTGTTATATTATCACTGAAATCTTATTAGTAATTAGTTACACTATTCGTTAGTGGAAAAAGTAATATGATTGCCCAACACTGATCATGATTCTGCTTGTCTTCCTTTCAATTTATTCTTTTCTCTCTTTCTCTTTCATCTTTTCCTTTCCTTTCATCCATCCTTTCTTTCACTTTCCTTATTGTTTTGTCTTTCATCCTCTATTTTGGTCACCTCTCTCACTTCAAATTCCTTGTCGTTGTCTTTTCCTTATACCTTACTCCTTCCTATCATACTTTTTCTCTCTTCTGTCTTTCTTTCCTTTTCTCCGTCAGTCTGATATTTTACCAGTTCTCGACTGCTGTCTTTTTCATTCCTCTTTTCTTTCTTGTCCTGCTTATTTTGTTTTTTTCTTTCACATTTTCTATCATCAAAACATTTGATACATGAATAAAATTAAACACAATATGAGGACAGAAAGATATATAACATAAGACAGTATAAGTCTGGCTAATGGCAGATTGTGAGTTTTAAACACACACACACACACACACACACACACACACACACACACACACACACACACACACACACACACACACACACACACACACACACACACACACACACACACACACACTTTAGAAACCCGAGGTTCTTTAAATTGAAGGCAAGAGCAGGCTGCCAGCAGGCTGTTGTCACTTTGCATTCAGATTTCTTTCTGTCTTTCATTGCTCCCTCCCGTCTTCCATTCTTCTTTGCCTTTCCGTTGTTTCCATCTTTCTCCAAGTGAGAATAGGAATATACACTGTATATATTTGTCATATCATATCCCATCATGCCCCTCTCTGCCTCCTCCATCCCTCTATCTCCTCGTCTCCATCTCTGGTTTTTCTGCAGTTGATTTATTCAGCAGCTCTACCAGAGAGGAACGATGAGAAGATAAAGACGAGCTGCTGCTGCTGTGTGTGTGTGAGTGTGTTTGTGTGTGTGTGTGTGTGTGTGTGTGTGTGTGTGTGTGTGTGTGTGTGAGAGAGAGAAAGAGAGAGAGAAGACCGAACGAGGCAGAGAGACAAAGTGACAGACAGGCAGAGAGAGAGACAGACAGAGATGTACAGATAAAAGTTGTGCTGACAGATGACTGATGTTGGAGCTGATATGAACAAGCTTCCATACTCCCTGAGCGCATGTATGTTAGTGTGTGTGTGTGCATGTGCATGTGAGTGTTAACTTCCTGATACATCAAAGCTCAAGAGAGCACACACACCAGGAAGGAAGGAAACAAGAGGAAATATGGGAGAAGGGAAAAACAGATCGAGAAGAGGGAAAGCAGGAAAAAGGGATGATGGGTAAATAATGTCGGAGGGAAGAAGAGGAGTCAAAAAAAGGAAGTGAGAAGAGGTTTAAAGATTAAACAGAGAGAAGAGGAGGTGAGAAGAAGAATGGCAGGAAGATAAAAGGGAGGTGAGAGGGTAGGAGCAAATATGAGAAAGGGGAAGAGAAGAGAGATTTGAAGAGGATGTATGAAAGGAAAAGATGTGGAAAAGAGAGAGGTGTAAGGATGAGGAGCAAGGAGAGTGCCATGATGAAACAGGGGTGAGGAAACAAAAAAGGGTAAGAGGAGAGGAGAAACAAATGCTAGGGAGGAAGGACAAGGAGAAAAAATGTCTGCACAATGAATAAAAGAACAAAAGACAGTGAGAAAGAATACCGGAGAAATTGTTAGGTATCATATCAACATGTCTTAAGTTACATAGATTACGTGTTTAAGAGCTCAGTTAGGCAAGATGGCTGCTAAGCAGTAGACAACAGCAGCCCACTGTTCAAGACAAAAAAGCAGGTATTTTTTCCACAAGGATTCAGGACATTGCCAGCCACGTTTGCAGGGACAAAAGCAAAGAAAATTTGAAAACCGAAACATAAATAAATAGAAAGTTTCAGCATATCTGCTACATATGCAACGTAGAAATGTCACATATCCATGCTTTGCAGAGATGTACAATGCTAATATTTATTCTGGCAATTAGGCTTAAAATGAGGGGATAAACTGACACTAGGAGAAGGAAAAGAGAAAAAGAATAAGTGTCAAAATACATGAAAGAGAGTAGCTATCACTGATCATGTTTCTATCTTCTTGAGTACAGCACTACCATAAATACCACAGAGGAATCTGAAGATACAAACAAAAAACAAATACAACTACTCAATGAAAACCAGAGGAGAAACTGCTGTGTCTAATTTTCTGCGGAAAAGCTTCTGCAGAGCAACAAAGATGATTTGTGGAGTTCGCAGAGAGCAGCAGAGATGCGCACCTCCTGAAAAATGTTACTATGTGGCAGGCACTGCAAACGCTGAAGAAGTCTGACTGGACATCAGAGTCTGAGGGTGGGATTTCCAGAGAAGTACCTCACATCCATTATAAAAACGACTAGAGCATGGAACAGTGGAAGTGTGGCTAGCGGAGCAATTTAGACGATATCTTGTATGATCCCTATTCTAAATTTTATTTAAAGCGATCCTGGCTTCTCCCTTTTATCATGCATAGGGAAATAGAGGATTGTTGTGGAGCTCAGTGGAGGTTAAGTTACGCAAACTTCAATAGCAAGTTTTGTTCTGTTGTTGTTACATGCTATGTGCAAACCGCTGTAGTATAAGTTTGGCCCATGCAAGAGGTGTCCACCACACAGAATGCACAGGTGCATAACCCTGGAAGTATATTTAGACTTCATCTTTCACTAGTAATCAGAAGCACCTTCAGCATCTCCCAGAATACACAACACTACCTACTTTAAAGCCCATTTCAAAAGTGCTTGTCTCCAAACTGCCCACAGGTTGGTAATAGACAGGAAATGAGGATAAGAAGAGGAAATGGAAACATGGAGGAGACAAAGAAGCAAAGAAAAGAAAGAGAAGAGCAAAGGGAGAAAGTGGGAAAGGAAAAGAAGAGGAAAAGATGGTGACAAAAAAGGACACTGTAGGAGATGCGAAAGACGAAAAATAAGAGAAGAGAGATGAGCAGAGTGTTTACTGTATTTCTGTCCAGATGGTGCAAAAATCATTCATATTTGATGAGCGGAGCCATTTGAGGAGTTGATGTTGTTTATCTGTGTGTGTGTGTGTGTGTGTGTGTGTGTGTGTGTGTGTGGTGGCTCATCAAAGTTCATGTGGAGGTGAGATAAACACATGAAAGGAGAGGTCAACACACACGCACAATCCCTCTCTGCGGGCGGTGCAGCAGACCTGTCAAAGTGTGTGTTCGTGCTACAAAATACTAATGGCCACTGATGTAGCCTTGAGATAGTGTCAGACCTTTTCTCACACACCCACACACACACACCCACACACACACACACACACACACACACACTGTACCTCCCTACCTGCAGCCTCTGATTAACACCTCTAAAGCTCTCCTCCCTCTCTGTCCTTCACTTGTTCTGCCTCTCAGCTTTTTTTATTCCCTCTCTCCTCACTTTCTCTGTGTCTCCCTGTGCCCTGTCTCGCCCTCTCTCTGTCTCTCAGTTTCCTCTTGTTTTCTTTGTCCAGCTTTGTCTCACTCATGGCTGAAAGGCTGGAAACATAAAGACAAAATGACTTGGAGTAGTAACTGAGTAGTGAGTTACAGCGCCGGTTTGGGAGTAAATTCTATCACAAAAGAGCTAAATGCTCTCACCTCTACACCAAACCTTAACAAAAGGAAGGTTGTTTGCCATTGCTTTCCAGAATAACCCATAAGAGCAATTCCTGATCCGGAATGTCTATCATCAGGAAAACATCAGTTTTAATTGCCTTTTAAAATATGTTATGCTCTGATTCAGTTTTGATAACATTTATGGAAGTAAAACTGCTTGGTTATGGTTGGTTTCTTTAATTTTCACAGCTGGAAAAAAACAATTGGTAAGAAACAGGATGTGAACAGCTATCTCCAATGTCAAGGCCAGAAATGGTCATTTCATACCAAAGGCATGACCCGCCCTACTCTGTCTTACTCTGCCTCTGATTGGCTTACAGTAGCATTCTTACCCTAACCAATCCTGCTCCTCTGTCTAAACCTAACCAACCCAACCAACCAAGGCAACAAGTACTAGCCAATCCGAAAACGAGTAGGGTGGGTCATGCAGTTGCTGTCCTAGAAGACACAAATTTGTGTCAAGGGCACATGCTTTATAAAACCTTCATGAGAAGTCTTGAGGAACTGCTCTTTTGTTGGACCAAACAACCAATGCAGCAGTTTTTGTGGTGAAGGTTATTCTCCACCAAGCATTGTGAAATCCACAAAAATAATTAGTTTTATAAGTTTAAAGTACAGTGCACATGTTTATTGCCATCTTTGGGGTCACAAAGATTGGATGAAATTTAGAAGATATGGGTGGTTCTACATTTTCAGTAATTTCAGTCCTCTGTGAGGTTTTAGCTGTTTTTCTTTGACTTACAATAACTTTGCCAGCCGCAAGCATTTAAATGATAACTAATTAAGACTGAATTTAACTTGAATCAAAAACAATTAGGACTTTCTTTCACTTGATTCCCTGAATATGTGACTTAACAGCAAAGGCCATGTGTAGTCTGAAACAGTAAGACTGAACTTAGGCCTACTTGGTACTTGACTCACTAATGACTTGAAAAACAGGTCAGGTCATTAGCATGTGGCTAACAGGATATTGATTTCTTCTCTTTGAGTTCAATATTCTTAATTTCCTGGGTCCTGGTGTCATCCTGTGTATATTTGCAAACTATGCATGAATGGTGGACTTCACATGCAAAAACAGAAAATGGAAAAGTGCTTACAGTGTGCAAATACAGTACACACTGAAAAGATAATACAAAAAGACGACTTAGAAAAGTATCACTTTTTTTTTTCAATGCGAAAATCTTAAGAATAAACACGTGCAACGGGAAGTAAAATATCATTTTGTTTTTACTTGGCCAGCATGATATGAAACAATGTCAATTTAAGCTGGGCAAAGTTGCAGCATGCCTGCTGGAGTAAGATATTTTGGTAAGCTTTTCACCTCTGGCCTTTCTTTCTCTTCCCACTATCTCTGTCTCGCTTCTATTCAGGTGTTCACAGAGGAGAAGATGGCCTAGTTTTGGCTGGTTAGGCAACAGCCATTTACATATTTACACACACACACACACACACACACACACACACACACACACACACACACACACACACACACACACACACACACACACACACACACACACACACACAGCTGGTGAATGAGGGAGCAAGGGATTTCTCTTCTCTTGATTGAGAGAAAGAAAAGAAAAGAAAAAAGAGACAGCGAGGGACAGTTGATAATACCTCATTTCTTCTTTTACTGGAAAATTCCATTAGGAAAATTTCCAAGCCAATGACTCCAATGAATGAATAGCTCAAATGAATAGTTCAGTGGATTCAACAATTTTAATTGAAGCAGGTTAAATCCCCAAAAGGAGAGAAGGAGTGTATGTATTCTGCAAAAGAAAAAACCTGTCCAGGCTGTGCCCTCATATTCTCTGTATTCTGCTGCCAAAGCCAAGGTTTGAGTTTATTTTCTACTTTTATGAAGTCTATCACAATGTTGCTAACTCCCAGAACTCACACGCAGACCCATATAAACAGATTAAGGTACACTGAAACTTCAATTCTCGTTGCATTGCATCTCAGTAGAACTATTGGATCAACACGAAAATCTAATTACTGCATTAAAACAAGACTATGCAAGTTTTATATGATGACATAACACAAACTTTCTCTTACAAATACAAAGTTGAATTCATAGGCAAGAAAGCGCACTTCAGTTAATTCAGTTCAATACACTCAGTGGTTTTGCTTATACAGCCTTACTTGGTCTGATACAAGTTTTTTTTTCTGTCTCTAAAAAGTAAAGCGAACGCGAGGGGCTTTAAACCTGCACTCTTTCTAATGGCCAGCAGGGGGTGACTCCAATGGCTGCAAAAAGAATTCTGATGACCCAACTTCTCACTTTATTACCTTAATAAACATTTTGATAATGAGTTTATGGTCTCAATCCCTAGTTTCAAGTCTTCTTAAATACAACATAATGTTCATTTTTTTAAATTATGGTCCTGTCTGGTAAAACAGACAATAAAGCAGGGTATGCTTTAGGGAATGACTATTTTTGTGATTGAAAAATCATTACGACAGTGGTGTCCTCAGGTTCTCTCGTTCAAATATGGTCACTTTTGGCTACAAAAACACAGGATGGCGACAGCCAAAATGCCAAACTCAAGGCTTCAGAACGTCAAAATGGTAGTCCAAAAACAACTGGGTGACATCACAGCGGCTACATCCACTTCTTTCAACAAGTCTATAATCTGATATTTTTATTAGTGCTTGATGGCTAACGTGTGCAAATGTGAGCAAACTTCAGATATTGCTGTGTGACTGCCATTACTTTGACTCTTCACTACTTACGGTACTGTTACAGTATACTGTAGCATGTACCATTATCAAATAACTGTCACTTGGCCACTGTTCCGCCTTTGCTATATGGTGTCACTTTACCTTTCCACCAAATCTTACTGAAATCAATTCACAGAGGCTGTCCTCACCAGAAGCATGTCAGCTCTGGTCATGGTTCAAACACTTTAACAAACCACAATCATAAAGGCTACAGATCAGAAGATGTGTGTATGAGCTGTATAGGGAACCAAAATAACATAGTTTGTTGCTTAGGTATGAGGAGTTGTCTTACAAACAGGCAAAATGAATGACTAAAAATAAAACTTCCTCAGGGAGGTAGTGTGTATATATATATATATAAATATTCCATGAATATGTGATACATGCAGCATTAGATAACTAGAAAAATATTTTTGTACAGTATATGCAGTACATAAATAACATATGAGATGCATGGTAAATGAGTACAGGAAGAAAAATCTAAATATTACTGCTTATTCAAGAGAAATTATAAGATTGAAGAAGAAGAAACCCTATCTGGGTGGTGTGCCATTTCTCTCAATACTCTATGTGGTGTGCTGTACATCGCCTGAGACTACACTTACTTCATGTTTAAATGACTGTATAGAGGTAATTATTTCCATCTGTTTAAAAGACGGGATTGCCATCTTGTCTAAAATATTGGTTGTATTGCCCTTTACAGGACAACTGATGGACAACACTGCTGTCAGTTCAACTTCGACTCCCTCTGTGTGATCCTCTGAAGCATTTCCTCAAAATCAATTCTACTCAACACCTGATGTGTGTTCTTTGTAGCTGCTACAGGCTCAGTAGAGATGTAAGGCATAGACCTGTTTGCTAACCCTGATACAGGAGAAAGAAGTGTCTGACAGAACAGTGCCAAAAACAGATTGCAACTTTAGAAAACCTAAAAACCCACACTGTACAGTACAAACAACTCTGCAACTCTGAACTTTTAAAACACACCTTTAAACATAACATAATAGGTCATCATAATAGGCCATCCAATAAAATCCATTTGAGAATTAGAAGAAGAGTTCATATTAGTATTTTTTGATTTCTGGTTTAGGCTTGGTGACATTTAGGCACAAGTACTTGATAAACCTCTTCCACTCTAAAGATGCCGTCGCCCTTGGCCAACATTACCGTCTTTCAGAGATTTAAAGCGACATGGTTGGCCCCGATGGATTCCTTAGGTCTTGTCGCTTAACAGGAAGGGGGTTAAATATCTCTCCATGTTAGGCAAAATTTTAGCGAGTGAAAAACTGGCAAGGCCATTTTCACAGGGATCTCGTGATCTCTCACCTCAAGATGTCTGAATGAAAACAGATTCTCTGGGTACCTACAAGTCTCCCCTTTGCTGACATACCCACTTTATGCTAGTTTCTAGTGCTAGTTTTTTCAATATCTATTTATCTAATATTACTTACAGTTATTATTAAAAAATATGTAATATCTATCTCCCTAACCAGTGTTAGAATTACATGGATTGGGCATGTTAACCATTTCATTGTAGTGAGACCATCTCAACGGGGGCAGAGCACTTGCCACAGCAAGCGAACACGCCATCTGCTCTCTTTTTGACTTGACCAATGGACTTTACTACAAGCCGACTGGATGTAGAAACAGGTGACGTGCTTTATGTTTTAAAAACCAGTTGTCAGCGATTTGACCAGCTGAGTTGCAGATGACACCATCAGCCGCAACGTCTCTGCAACGTTCTAAAATGGTTTCTTCTTGCGGCAAATCTTTGGTCTGAACTGGGCTTTAATGTGGCATTTGAGAGGGATTTTTGACCATCTACAGTAATTAATTCCAGTGGTCAAAATCTTAAATCACATCTTCACAATCTTAAATCTTAAATTTGGCACCAAAACTGTAACAAATGGTATCAACTGAAACTGAATGCAACCACTTGTGAGAAATAATGGAGCATGGAATAGCCATCATACACTTCCATTATAATGTTCTAAGTCCCCATACACTCTAAACTTTCAAAGTTTGAATAGGCGTCTAATCAAAACACAATGTTTATTACATATTCACGACTACAAAAACTTGACGCAGTGTTGAGCTCAAATTAATCTTCAGTTCCCAGCTTTCAGATGATGTTCACATGTATACCACTTCTATGTGGAAGTGGTATACATGTGAACTGTTGAAATTGAAGAGCGGACGAGGAGAGAGAGTGAGCAGCAACAGGCCGAGGAACATGTCCAAATCCAGCTAAAGGTAAACACAGATGTTAATTTCTCCTTTCCGTAATGTTGTCGGATAATTATATTAACAATCCGAGCCTATCTGTGTGAAAAAAATGCTCTTTTAGTGGACGTATTTAACATTGTTTGACGATGTCTGAGTGCCCTATTATTTAATATAGCGTGCGTTCAAGGGCTGCAGGCAGGTCATCCGGAGCTTCGTACTGGAGAAATATCAAATACTGAACATCCTATCACTCATTTAGACAAAAGTAGATTGGAAAATAGGGCCCAGGTTGAAAAAAACATTAGTTCCCCTTAAACTGTTGGTAGCACTCAGTTTGTAAACCTGACCATCGAGTTTTGTGTAGCAAAAAGCGATGCCATGCTACTTTCATACCAAGTGAAATTGCTTGTCAGGAAAGTTTAAGGTCCCTGATTTGAACTGAATTCAACTGATCTGTGTGACTTTTTTGGTGAAACAGTTTCTCAAACTGACATTAATGCCAACTGTACAGTTTGCTAAAAAGTGTAACCTGAGCCACCAGTTTGTCAAACTTGTGTAATCTAACCCAGTCGTAAAGTTAGGCCAATGAGAGTACAACAAAGAATAAACCCGAGGAAGCTATTCCATTCAAAATCAGAGTACAGCACTTTCTTTAAAATGATTTGGACTCTCACTTGCTGACACTTGTACGTCAGGATTTAGACAATGATGGTAAGGTCGTCAGAAAAGTCATCAGAAGTGTCATGGCTTTTAAAAAGTAGGAGATCTCATTTTGGATGCTTCATTATCATCACTCTACAACTGTCCTGCTGCATTATCACAACAGTTAAATATTCTTTCTGATGTGAGCTAAATTAGGCCAAGTAAACAGATTTGACTGCAGACTCTGATCTGATCCTTTTAAAAGGATTTCACCAAGAGACACCCTGTATGTTGTTTTTTGTTTCCGTGAGAGTGCCGTCATTTTATGCCTTTGTTGTTCAAATAAAACTGTGAAACTTAAAATGAATAAAATGTTTAGGTGACATTATGCAGTCAGCAAATCACACATGGAATCAAACGCTCCAAATTAGTTCAGGATTTGTTTTATTTCCATCGTGATCTTTTTTAAAACTTTTCTTTTTGTTTTGACAGTATGCCATAAAGCAACTAAATTTAGCTGAGGAGGGGGCGTGACTGTCACACATACTGCAAATCCTAACGAAGACTAAAGAGGGAGAGCATCATCCAAACTAAGTCCAACACCCACTGTCAGATTAAAAAGAGAACGCTGTCACCCAGGAGGGCTCGTTTAGGTCGCTCCAACAGGCAAACCTGAGAAAGACGATGATCCCCACGGCGAGAGCGCTAAAAACGGCTTAGAGAGTAGACGCATGATGGCTTCAGAGCCAAGCAAAACTTGAGGACTAGTTGTTATTAGTGGAGTTAAGAAAGGGAAAGGGGAGTGTCAGAGATGAATAAAGGCAGAGATTTTCAGATACGACAGAAGATAGGATGCTTTTTTTATTTTAACAACTCCCGGGGCTCCTCTGGTTCCTTGTTAGTGCTGCTGCGATCCCCCAGCGGAGCGTGAGAGGCTCGTGTTTTCCAGAGTTTTCTGACTGTTTAAAAAACATGAGGCTGGAACTGCTGGGAGAGATGCTTCACCCCTGTGCTACTTATATATTCATGCTTTACAGTTCCACAACTCTGACTGCCTCTGACTCTATGTGTGTGCAGCATCAGTGTTTATGCATAGGTATTCATACTTGTGAGAATACATATTTCATGAATTTGGGTTGGTGTATGTTGTCATATATATATACACATATTGTGTATTTAGTGGGTATATATGTGAAGGTAAGTTTGTATATGTGGAGGTGTTTAATTGATATAATTGATGCATGTAGTGTTGAAACAAACGATGTCTAAATTATCCAAACACTGAAGCACATGACATTACCTGTTGTGTCATATAATAATGCATATAGAACCTGCACCATCTCTGACGCTTCAGGTATTTTTGGCGGTTTAATTGGCCGAAGACAAAGGCGCTAAACCAGTCTCTCTGCGATATCTTATTTTCTCTTCCACCTCTTGTGGGATCTAGTTAGCCGTCTTTCTTTTCTTTCCGTTTCATATTGTTATGTAAGTAAAGCTCTTTGAAGAAACTTTGCAGACAGACAGCACACATGAGTGGGTATCTGTGCCATGAAAGGAATCCCATGAGAACATTCTTCACTAGGATTTTGGCAACTGGTTTAAAGCAGAGCCAAGCTGCTGTATCAAATGAATACCTGTGATACTAATATGGTGATATAGTGAAGTAGATGCTTTTAATGTGTGCGGTATTTTATCTATACTACATTATTTTTGTACTTGCTGCTGTGACGCTTCAAATTCTCTGTGTGGAGGAGAGAACGTGCATCTTATGAAGTTACTGTTGCAACTTAACATCTGTTATTAAGTAAAGTGTGCTACTATCCCTTCTACAACTGATACTCCTGTTACTACTGCAATTACTTTCCTACTACTACAGCTATTTCTACAAATTCTACACTACAAGCACAACTACTAGAACTGCAGCTTTTGCTAAGGCTACTTTCATTACTTCAATACCCAGTAGTATTTGTATCTGTTTTTTGAGAATGTGTGACAGTCACCTCTATGGCTACTGCTACAAGAACTATTATGACTACTGCTACTACTACTGCTTTTACCACCACTGCCAATACATTACCGCTGCTGCTGCTTCAATCACGACTAATACAGCTTTTGTACTAATACTAAATAGCCTGCTACGACTATCACTACAACTACTACAGATACCAGTGCTTTTACAGGGTGTAAGAAAATACTGATTCACTTCAGTATCATGATGCTATGTTTTATGATACTGTATCAATTTTAAAAACAACTGATTTCAAAGAATCTAACGCTGTACGCGAGAATTATGTCAGTCCAACTGGATTTGGCTGTTCAATACGTTTATTCAAAATAATATAGTAAACAAGCCAAGTTAGCCCTCTGAGCTATTGCCTTCTATCTACGCTAAAGACTGATGGGAAATGCTTAACAACTTTTTTTTTGCCGATTCTAGATTTCAAACAAAAGCTAGAGACTATATTGTATTAAGCTGCAGTGAGCTGTATATTCACCTCTTCTAGGAAGAAGGTAGAAGATAACGTTATCACTGAGCATAACTGGGCAAAGCCTCTCTTCCTCTGGGCAGCTGCATCCGTTTCACTCAGACTCACCCTGAATCTGGGTGCGCAGCGGCCTGTACCGGAAAGCAGAGCAGCATGAAAGCGAGGAGTGCTCACTCTGTAGCTAAATCTGGGAACCGAAACATCTCCAAAAGTATAGTGCACACTTATAGACAAAAAACAAACCAAGAAAATTTGCTCAAATTGAAGGAATCTCAGTCTGAGGGGTTTCTGGCTGATGATTTGAATCTTCGAGTTTCAGAAACCAACAAGCTTTTTTATTTGATATCCTTTTTACTGAAAAAAACGCAAATGTTAATTCTTTTGTTCAGATTGCACAAAAAGTAGTGGTATGATGTTTGATGTTACAGGGACTGTGACAAATACAAAAGCTCCACTCCGTATGTAGACATAACGGGTGATTCTAAGGTAATGAAAACACAAGGATTCTTACTTCCAGGTGATTATAAACTAATGAAAACACAGTCATGAATATTATATTCCATTTCTGCCAATAGATGCTCATAAATCCTACACTGGACCTTTAAAACACACACTTCACAACTAACACTACCAATGCTAGTACTACTACTCTTACTACGGGTGCAACTGATACCAGTTCTACCACTACTCCTTCACACTACAACTATTACTTCTACTAAATTAATCACAACATGGTATTAAGGCTACTACTGCTACCGGGTATACCACTGCTCTTATTCACAAATGCACTACTGTGTACCGACATTCCTGCAGAGGGGTTGCTCAAGTATTCCGAGTTCTGGTGACAAAGTCCTTCTATATTCATGACAGGAACAAATGTAATTGGAAATTTCCACAGTACATGATCCTGTTTGTTAATGATAGAGCATGATTGATTGTTTGCTTTTGTTTTGTGTGCGCATTTGAGAGAGAACAGGACAGGGAAAGAGAACAAGAGCGAGAGCAGGGCATTAAAAGAGATAAGAAGTGACTGAACGAGTGAGTGCACAACACTAATGCTAACGGTACTATTGCTAATAACAATAATAATACCATAATGCCCCCGTTCACACACCCACCGTGTCCTTCCTTCTCTTTCTTTCCACCTCCTAATTCTTCCTCCCTTCCCTCTCACTGTTGCTGGACCTCCCCTCTGTCAATACCTTTGTCTCTGTCTGTCTCCCTTCATCCTGTCTTGTCAATGCAAGGAGAAACCAGGATCTAAACTCAGACAAGGCTTTGAACAATAAAGCAGATGAAAGATCTGTCACTGAGAACGACAGAGAGGGAGAGGGAGTGTGTTCTGTTCTCTCCCTCTCTCTGTTTCACACCATTGTCTCTATTTCTGTCTCTGTATCAGCTGAATGGACTTCAGAGAGTCAATTTTGGGAGTTGGATGAAGAGAAAGACGGGTTGACAGTGGGTGGAGAGAGTGGGAATGACAGCAAAGGGAGATGAGAAAATGAAAGGCAGAAAAAGAGGGAGAGGAGGAGAATGATAAACTTGAATAAATCACACGCAGGGGAGTGAGTCAGTCGAAGTGATAGAACACCAGAAAAAAAAGAGTAAAAGGAGACAGGCAATGAAACAAAAGGAAAAACAACTGTGATATCATTTCATAATCACAGCTTAAATACCTTCACAGGACAGGAGTAAATTCTGGATGTTTGGCTTGTTTGTCATTTCAGTGCTTTATTCACTGAATAGTAACCAGTGCAGAATTCTTTTTCTGTTGTTCTCAAATGTCTAAAACATCTTCAGTATTATCATTCTGGGAGTGGTAGTCATTTCAGTGCTTGTAATAATCTAGTTCTCAACATGTATTTTTACAGAGAGTGAACTGACATCTGTGAAGCTTACACTTTACAGCTGGATATTACCATATTGTCAAAATGTCCTCTGTACTGCTCTCATTTAACAACATTAAAATGTTTAGTTTCTTGTCTCACCAATCTATTTCTGAGCTGTTAAAACAATGCAGTTCAGACTCGGGTCATGAGACATCTCTGCAGTCTACCTTCTTGCAAGAACAAAGTGAAAGGTGACAGTTTTTCAGGTGAAATCAGCATGCCAGGTGGAGCCTGACGCCGAAGCAGCAGCCTGCCATTTTTGTTGCCTGTGCACTCTTTTGTGCAGAGGAGTGAAGAAAAAAACAATGTGCCAGAAACTGAATTTGGAGAAGAGCGCCTGGGAGGTTCAGACATTACAGGTTTACTGCAGCGAGGACTGGAAGAAAACTTTGAAGCCCCACCTGTTCTATGTGTGTTGTTCATTGTTTATACTGGGTATGGTAATGCACACATGCAGCTACAGCAGGAGACTCAAGAGTATCACATCTGTCAACACGTTTGTGGCTCGCCTTGTTAGTGCTGAGTCGAGCACATTTAAGAGTAAACATGCATTAGCATTCAGTCATGCTGTGATAGAGGATAAACTCAGTCCCTACTTTCAGTGTTAGGAGGCGCAGGTGCTACTCCGTATTTACAGCACGTAATAAAAACAAAGTTTCTTATTCTGTGGAAAAATGCAGCAAACCATAACGACATGAAGTTACATATTCAGTGCGACAAGTCAGATTCATCTGTATGGTAATCTTGAACTTTTCTTGTCCTGTATAGACAGCCTCTGACACCTGTCTTCCTGACTTTTCGCTGCTGTTGCTGCATCAACATGAACTCTAGATACAATTCTGACAGGATGACTCACTGAACTTCACCAGCCTGGAGACAAGGCCTGGGTATGAGGAATAGGTCTTTAAACAGATACGATTTATATTGTGTTTTCATTCTTCCTGGACCCATAGGTGCATCAACGTATAAGCACATAGTTCAATGCCTCTCAAAGGTCTGTATAGGACAAAGCATCTTTGCTGCAGCATGTTATAAAAACACAGCAGACTGAGGCAAGAGTCACCACCATTTACCGTATCTTTTCTGTCATCATTTATTTTAAAAAGCTGAAACATATCCCTGTGGTTTTCTGTCTATACTCTGCTCTAAACGTGAATCTTATACTGCGCTGGGCAGTAAAAGTTAAACACACTGACATTCAACAACTACAGCTCCCATGAGTTTTTGACATTATGCTGACAGCGGTGGGATAATGGGGCTTGTGGGATATGCTGTTGTTAAATGTTTTCTCAACCACATTGCCCCAAATATGTGTAACAATATTTTTGTATGTTACATTTCAAAAGTAGGGGTCATGTTATATCATCACTCCCAACTTGTCAAATACAGCAGCTTAGTCAGTGGTCCTTGAGCTTAAAACTATGACACTAGGTAGCCCTCTAGCATCAGTTTTGGACTTGACATTTTCTGTGTCAATTCTCACTCGCTACATGCTACAGTTTCTGTCAAAATATACTTCCATCTTCACAGGAAAAGTAGGTTTTTCCACCAAAACTACTCAGGGTTTAGGCAATAAAACTACTTGTTTAGGTTTAGAAAAATCATCAAGGTTTGGGTAAAAATACATACGATTGTTAATGAATATGGTGCTTGATGAATATGTTGTGACGTAACCCGGAAACTATGTTATGTGGTTGAAAAAACTTAAGTTGACTTTTGGTTTCACACTGGAGACAAACACTGGTCTCGTTTGACCCATCCACCATCCCACCCTACTCCGACTTTCTTGCTGTTTCTACTTTGTTATTGGACTGGATCCGACTGAATGCACACATAAGTTAGCTGAAAGCCCAATGCCTCTTACACAGATACTGTAAGGTGCCTTGTGTGTCGGTCTGCTGGACAGGCTGCCGTATTTGACATCCTAAAAATGACAAAGGGTTGGTAATATGCCTTTTCTGGTGTGCAGGAGGCTTTGGCTCCAGAGGTATAGCAGGTTGTCATGGGTCTACATGTTGAGGTGTCCTTGAGACGCTGAACCGCAAGCTGCTCCTGGGCCTTGCATGGCAACTCGCCACCACTGGTGTATCCATGTGTGTCAGTGGTTGAACGAGAGGCACATTATGAAGCGCTTTGTCTGGCAAACTACTAAGGGGCTATATAAATGCAGTCCATTTACCATGTCTTTACTGCATTAATGAACCACTGGCCGTATCATCTGACCCAAGAATTACCAAAGACAGTCTGAAAAATGTTACTTGCTGCAGAACACTATGCCGACTCCTTTCAAAAGACAGACAAGTATATGAGTGTGTGACTAAGCTAATGTGAGATGTATATTAAACTTAAACTGAAGTATTTCCTGTGTCACTTTTATGAGAGAAAGGCTTAAAGGATGAGGACAACTTTAGAACATCATAAAATTGGACCAATGCACTTTTATTTGTAAGTTTGACAATATGTTCAAGTTTTACTGTTCAGTGTAGTATCAGATACCGTCCATTTATCTTAGAGTAGGGAGAGAAACCCTCAGCAACATGTTTTAATATTTAAAGACTAATAAAAGAAACGAACCCACTGAGTCACGAAAGCTAGTGAAATAAAGGCCTTCACTAATGTTTATGACTCCATACATATAGATGAAGTTATAAAAACCATTACATATTTCAATATTTCAAACATTTTTACCCCATATGTTTGCAAATGTGATGGCTGCCAGCAGCCTTACAATTTCCTCCTCTCAACTCCTGCTCACATTACAGTATACGGAGGAGAGACTGTCAGCATCCATATATTCTATTACTGTGCTCGTGTGTGTGTGTCAGTTCTGACATAGCTGCAACTCTTAAGTCAGTTTGCTTCACACAGGCAGGAAACCATCACTCTCTAGCCCCAGGTCGGACACACACACACACACACACACACACGCACACGCACACACACACACGCACACGCACACGCACACACACACACACACACACACACTCTTACCCACATACAGTAGTAGATGAATGTTTGGAGGCAGGCGAAGGGAGAGGTTTTCCACATGGAGGGTTCTGTACAATGGATTTGTGGTCATTCTCCATCACACAAACACACACAAAATGCATGAGGAGACATAGTAGAAGTATATTGATGCAAAAAAAGTACACACACAGACACACACACGCAGAGCGACGACAGTGTGTGTAGGTTCCGCTGGGTGATGAATGAAGCAATATTTTAGTCTAAACCAGCATCCCACCACAGATGGTGGTATAGAGAAATGCTTATACATTACACACACACGACGGCACACACACACTCACACACTAATTTCCTCTCTTTTTCCCTCTCCCTCTCTCTCAAACACACACATACACACACAATATGCTATGAAAACCCCATCTGTCAGAGTGCGACAGGGTCTGGAACAGAGAAGAATAACCTGTCTTACTACTACACACACGTACTCACTCGTGAATATGCCCATTAATGCACATCTATATGCAGACACAGACACACAGAAAACATGGTCTCTCTCACACACACACACACACACACACACACACACACACACACACACAGACGGACACACTCATTAAACTCTGCAGGGGATGTTGTGTTGTTTCATTGTGTTAGACAAAAGCCCAGAGGGTAAGAATCTCAGTGCCAGGCAAGTATTAGCAGTACCTCACACACACAAACACGCACACGAACACACGCACACACACACACACACACACACAAAATTACGCTGACAAACAGACATACAAGCTAAGACACACGGCTAAACAGGATCAGACACACACCTTTACATTCTCACACAAACACACCTACAACTACACACTGACAAGTATGTTCACACGCACACACACACTCACATGCAAAGACAGACACACACTGTTGGCTTAACAGCCTGTGTGATGCCAGGTTGCCTGCAGGTCTGGTAGCAAGGGCCTCTCCTGTCCTAGTTGTTTTCCATCCAAACCTCTCGCTCACTCTCTCTCACACAAACACACACACACACACTGAAAACTGAGGGGTGGGATGTGCAGAAGCAGAAGCACAGACAGCTATTTTAGAATACCAGCATGTTTCATTAATAATTTTCATAAATGACTCTCAGTGAAATGAATTTTTGATAACACACACTCAGCAGCAGCAGCACCACCACCAACAAACTAACATCTACCCTCTTGAGATGCCCTTGAGCAAAACACCAAAACTGCTCCCACGCATGAAACCGGAACTTTAACTCTCAACATCTGACCTCGCGGTGGAAGAATCCAGAAAATAGACTTTCCTTAATGGAAGAAGAAATAGGAACTCATCACCAACAAACTTAAAGCAGCACAAGACAGAAACTGTATGTCACTAATTAAGCGACTGTCGATTTGTCCACCGAAGACTTAATAGATGCAGTCAATCTTTTTTACGTAATGGATGTGATGAATCAAATCAAAACAAAACAAATATCAGCAGCAGATGAATGCTTTGTCCATCTGGCCTCGCCGCTGGATGCTGCACCTTCTCAAGAACCAGAAGAATAAATCAAGTTTGCAGGTACCATATAAAGTACAAAAAATCACAACTTCAGTGTTGTTGTTTTTTTAGTTTGGGCCATCTGTTCTGTCAGTAATGAGAACATTGTTAATTAGTAGCAGTTAATTAGTTAAATCTGAGAGCACAGTGACATCACTAAAAAACAGTTTCATGGGTCAAGAAGCAGTCAGACAATTAGAAGCAGTCAGACAATTAGACAGATTGTAAAGGAACACCAAAAGTATACCTTATTTGGATGAGAAAACAAAATCATACAGTGAAATGATTACTCAAACTGTCTGCTGCAAATAGTTTACAGACCAACTATGACAGAGTACAGTGGTTTAAGCAATTACCAACATTTTGGGTGCAGTCACTGTCTGTTTTATGTACAAATAAGCAAGTTCTGATCAAGAATTTCCAACCTATTCTGCCTAGACATTGTGATGTCAGCTTACTTAGGTAGAGTATCAATAATCATTGTATTGCTGTTGGGGACACGACAGGGATTGATGAGAAAGCACAGACAGCTAGTCTAAGGTTATTTCTGCAAAAATATCTCATGATGTTTCATTTTTATATTCCAATCTCTGTTAAAATTATATTGTCAAATTATATTGTTTTCTTGCAGCCCAGTACCAAATGTTCTGTGGCCTTGTGGGAAACACTGGGTTAAATAATCTGGCTACCCTGGTTTGTTTGAAACCTGTTTGACTGTGTGACTGGTGGTGCCTCTCGACATGTCAAACTGTTGTAACAATGTCATCACAACAACTACTTAAATTATCATAAACAATCGAAATAAAGCCCAGTTCGGACCAAAGATTTGGGATGAGATATGTTGAAACAGGCAACTACTTAGGATGCGCCATTCTGCAACATTCTAAAAACCTGCCGATTCGCACCACTGCAACTAGATCATATGGTTTATCATCTCTATACAATAACTCTCTGTGCTTCCGTTCTGTTTTCCAGCTTTTCAGGCTTATTTTGTGGCTGAATATAATTTGTAGCTTCTTAAAATATGAATGAGGGTAGTGACAGTGAGATACTGGCTGCAGTTGAATTTGTAGTAGTGATGAAGTGGCAAAAAAAACAAAGAAAACAGGCATCAGATGGGCTATTCATAATAAATACGACACAATAATATAAATAACCAGCATCCATTAATTAGTCAATGAATGTGTGTGTGTGTGTGGGGCATAAGCACATACAGCGAGCAGCAGCAGATACACCGTCTGACACCGACACTGTGACGATGGAAACAGAGAACTCAACATTCTCAATCAGTTTTGTTTCATCGCGAATCTCTGAACTGGGCTTAACACAAAAACAACACCTAAGTTGTAAGTATGTAGTTACTTGGTGCACCCATAAATGCTGACAAAGTAAAGCATAAAGATTGTTGTTATAAAAAAACACAATCAGTGCTGTGCTGTGTGTTTTTACCCACTTCAGGTTTGGTGTTTTTTTTCCAAGTCTTGTTTCATTGCAGCAGTTTTTCTCCTTTAGAAATTAATTTCAATAAAACATTTTTCACCATTATTTATGTATTTGTTGTTGTTGTACCATTTGCTTCCTGGATGAGCTTTTATGTCATTTGGATCTGTTTTTCATTTTGATCTCTTGTGGCGAGATGCTTTTATGAAACCCTTGGGGAGGCTTTGTGTCTCATTTGCACTGTTTGCACATGATATCCTTTCATCTGTCTTCTTCCCGGCATAGATGCATGTTAGAAGCCATATTTTATAGCTATATAACTGCTGTAAGTGGTATAAAACTTGTCCAAGAAATTGTTTATGTGCTTTCATTTGGTCCAGTTCCTGTATTTACTGGCCTGTTTCTGCAGTAAGACATGCAAGGTGGAAAATGTACACCAACCATCCAAATATTGCCAAATCTGGTCCAACTGCTTTGGCAGGTAACCAGCCAGGCTGTTCTCTGCTTGATTCAGCACTTTGTCTGCTGAAATACTGAAAGATGTGGGTGGAATTCAGAAACTATTAACTTGACTGGTGGAAAAAAACAAGTCAAGGCTAAGAAAGTTGGGCAAAAGTAAATACAGAGAAACCCTCTGTGGTGGGAAATAAGCTCAAGCTGCCAGGTATACATCCTAGGAAAATTTGACTTTCTTTTCTACCGACTACTATCATTATGAAGTTATTGGAAAATCTGTATTTGAACAGTTTTCTCCCTCAGTGTCACACAAAATAATCTGAATGCAGCACTCTTGCTGAGTCTCAGATGTTGTTTTACTGTTTATGCAATGTTTGAATAAAATCAACATTTTTTTGACATTTTAGTCTTGATCTGCCCAAGAAAGTGCACGTAGTGTGCATAAACATGTTCAACAACACCTGGATTCATAGTCTTTCACTATCACAGTATTCTATGCAATAAGACCAGTCTTTCCCTTAACAGCACTACTGGAGCTAGTGGGTGTTAAGTAGCTTTGCTCAAGGACACATTTTTACCACATATTTACCAAAGAAACAGAAGACATTTTGTTATGCTCCATTGCCGGCAACCAAATGGCAACCTCCAGGGCTGAAAAGTGAAGCCAATGTGGGAGTGCCAAAAACTGCAGATCCTTAAATGGCGACTTGAGGCCGGTGCCAAAAGCAACTCAAAGTCCATGAAATCCGATGTTAAAATGCCCAACTTCACAGCAGAAATAAACATGTTTACAGCCTGGTACAAAAAACCCAGTTGTGGCCCCTATGGCTAATTTCCCTGTTCATGACAACAGTATGGAGGTGAAGATTAATTTAACTTACTCATTTAAATATTACTAAGGCTTACAGTTATGTGAAATTAAGGGTGTGGCCGCTTTGAGTGACAGGTGGGTGCAAGCTCAGATTGGCCATCGGGCAATTCTAGCAAATGCCAGATGGCCACCAAGACTACCACCAGGAATGAAAAAGACCTGCCAAAAGTGGCCCACCTGATATTGGAACAGCTTATCTGCTTAGGGGTTTAAGTAGACTGTTTCCTTATTTAATTTCAGAGGTCAGGCAGGAAATAAATAAAATCAAGACAAAGTGGAGTATGCACTGAAAAACAAATCAGAAAAACCAGTACATTTTTAGAAAATAATTCCAGGCAAGGACAAGGAAAAAAAGTTGTAGCCTGTCTTTTATACAGCATCTTTTACCACAATTTGACACTTTAATCTTCTCTCTATCTCTCCAACAGGCAGGCATAGGACCTTTCTTAGCACTGGCTGAGTCCACTTGCATATGTCCAGATTTAAAACAAAATGATTGAAATCAAATTAACATGTACACATCGACAACAGTCAGGTGCACCGTGCTGTCCAAGGTGTTGAGTGTGTCTGGAGCAGAGCAGGTCTCTGTCTCCCCGTGTGCAGCAGTGTGAATATTTATGCTATTAAGTAAAAGGAGACAGAAACTCAATCTCTCTCCTTCTCTCCCTCATTTTTCTCTGGCTCAGGTGTGTGGAATGGATCCTTCGTCTCTGGCTGGCTGGGTTAGTTTTTTTTTTAGCGGCAGTGAGATTAAAACTTTTAAAAATGTTTGAAAGAAACATAACCAAAGAAAATGTGTCATCCTGAATTTTTCGTTTGTTTACAAGGTATTTTGAATTTTGAAACCTGTTTTATTGACCTGTTTGTAATAAATTACTTACTAATTACTACAGCTTTACTGCAGGGAGGGTCATGTCCCCCCTGTCCCCCCCGGGATTTTGCCCCTGGTTTTGAGTCAGTTTAGCCTTAAGCTTGTTAAACTATTTTGGGGATGAACTGGTTATGACCCAGTTTACTGTAGTAGAAACATGCCAACCGATCCTCCTCTTCTCTCGTTAATGCTAAAGTAGCTGAGGCCTGTTTTAAACTTCATCTGACAGTTTTTAAATAAGTTTTCCTATCAAGTGTCATATATAATAATAATTAACTTATTTTTTTTCCCACTTTGCCTTAATTTTGGTAACTGAATGCCAACTGAACATGGATGCTGTTATCAGCATCACACTGCTTGACATTCACACAGTTTTGCACAGTGAACCCCAGGAGTACAACCAGTCCATTAATGATGCTGGTTGAGTGCCTTGCTCAAGGTTACTGCAGGAAAGGACGTGTTCATTTTTCTCCCTCCCAGCATGTCACATCCAATAAAGCAGGAGATGCCTTGACAATAACTTGTGCAAAATAAAACGACAGGGCTGGTGAGTTATTTTTGAGGAGGAGCGAGGGAGGTAACGGCTCGCAGGGGGGTCTGAGGTACCTGAGTGCAACTGCGGATGTTTGAAGTCAAACTCATTTCACCTCCTGGGACGCTCAAGTTAATCTGACCCAGTTTGGTTGGAACATGCCAGTGAGTGATGATACCTTGTGAAAACCAATTAAAAAGCATGGATTCAAAACCAATTTTCACTTCAAATGCTCACGAGTGTCGCATTGTGATAATGATTTAGAAATAATATTTAGCTTTAATTTGTCCAGGGAGCATCCACTGAGGCGCAGCCTTTATCAGAAAACTAATTCATTTCACTCAGTAACACACTCTTTACTCCTGAGAGTTGCTGCTGTTGACATGAATATCTCTAGCTAAGCTGCAGAGGCTGCAGTGCCTTTCTCAGGGGCACTTCAGCAGTAGTTGAAAGGAAACAGGGAAAAAGTTCTGAAGCCTCTAAAAGTTTTAGAAAAAAGCTTTAAAGGGACAGTCCAGTCCAAAATCAAAAGGCTGTAGAGGTGTCTGCCCGTTTTTGAACATAAAGGAACTTCATGGCACTCAGCTTGTAGAAAAGAAACACTTTCAAAACTCAACAGCAATGTCTCTTTCCAAAAGTCATGTCCCAGTTACTCAAAATAACCCACAAACTATTTTGTGAGCAGTTTTATGTAGGAACAATTTACTTTCTACTGGTCTATACCTGCTGAACATCACTGTGCAGAAGTAAACGTACTTCTACTCATGGACCAGAGGCTTCTATTTGTGACAGCGTAAACATTAATGGCATCCTCCTCGGCTGAGCTGTAATGTTAGCTAGCTCAGTATTGCTAGGTGAGCTAGCAGTAGATGCACCCTTCCCTCTGCACAGTGATATCGTTTGCGGGTGTAGTTTGTTGAGAGATATAGTTCCTTCGTTAAACTGCTCATGACAAGGTCTGTGGGTTATCTTGAGTAACTTGATTTCTGTAAAGAGTCATTACTGTTGAGTTTTTCAAATGTAGTTTTTGGTGCTTTGAGCACCACAAGCTGAGTGTCATCTAGTCCCATTACATTTGAGGAAAGGCAGACATTTCTATGTCCGATATCTCCAACACTTGGATTAATCTGCATTAAAAACAAAACATTTGAGATTTCTACCAACAGATAAAAGTAACACCTGGTCTGCCAAAATGTGCTGAATGACAAAAATATACAGAACAATTTAAAAGCAAATCTTAGGGTGAATATTAGCTAAATAAATGAACACCATAATCCTTGATTTAAACATTACTACAATAAAAATGAAGTGTCTTTTGAAACAGTGCTCTTGAGCAGCATTTTTGAGTGCTGGGTCGCTCATTATCGACACACTCACAAACACACACACACACACACACACACACACACACACACACACACACACACACAGAGTGCAGTGTAAAGCAGCGCTTTCTAATATTTCTTGGATCTCCCATCTGTGATTCAGGTCTCGTCTAGTGATGCCTTGCGGCTGAATGTTGCAGGAAGTGATGCTGAAAAAGAGTTGTGTTTCTCCCTCTGGCCTTCTCCTCCTCTCATCTGTCTTACACACAAACACACACACACACACACACACACACCTCTACTGCTATACTCGTGAGGACAGTGTGTTGACTGCAACCATAACTGTGTACTCAGTTGACAGATGAGTCCTCACAATGGGATACACATAAACACACACACATATAAGGACATACACTTCATGCAAGTCTGCAATTTAAGTAGAATTTCCATGAGGATAATTAATTCCACATAATTAACAAAGACATGTAAGAACAGAAAATCCAACACACACGCACACACACACACACACACACACACACACCTACACACACACACACACACACACACACACACACACAGTTGGCTGCAGGCTGAGTGCTGTGTGTTGGGATGAGAGTCACAGTGTGACCAGGCCACAGAGCTAAAAGTGGAACACTGCTGACGCTGATCTATGGCTAAACTCTGCAGCTCGCTCCAAAAGACCTGAACCTAATGAAAGTTAATGATATTATTTACATTCACCGTTAGCTTTAAAAGTGCTTGGATTTTTTCCTAACTGTAGTACAATCTCTGGTGATTTCTGGTAAGTTTTTCTCAGAAAACATGCAGTTGTAATTTGGGGTTCAGTGTTTTGCTCACTCTGTGGAGAGGAAGAGCTGTGGACTGAACCACTAACCCAGTCCACCACAAATAAAACCAAGTCCAACCAAAAATAAAAAACTGAAGTCCTCACATGGATATAATAAAATCTTACATATAATGCATCTGTCATGGTTGATAGTGTTGTTAAACATTATGAATAACTCAGCGATTACTCGTCCAGCTGCTAATTTCCCGGATCATGTTTTCTGTTGTCAAACATGTGATGTTATGTATCCGAATGTGCTTACGGTAAGCCTTGGCATGGCTCAGCTGCACTTTGAGATTAATGCTAACATAGCATGTTAGCATGCAAACCGTAAGCATATTTACATGGTAGGCTGGGTTTAGGGCTGGAGGCACAGCTGAGCCTACAGCTGAGACTGACAAAAACAATACAGAGTCTGAGCTTGGCTTGTGCTGTTGTGGTGCTGCCTTGCATGTTTGAAAAATACAATATAAAATGCAATTCATGTAAATTTGGCTTCATTTTTTAGGATGAAATGTTAATAATAAAAAAAAAAGACACATGAATGAAGGCTGTGGCACCTCTGGTCAGTTTGTGATGAACTGCCTCTTGTGATTGCAAAGAAACGATCACCACTTTCAGACACTTTGTGTTGATCCCTGCAGGCCTTTCAAAGCATTTTCAACAAACAAACTGACCCAATTTGAAGAGAGTACTCTGAACTCACAGTTCAAACTGGTACATGTGCTTTTGTGCATGTATTGGTAACTATTCTGTGTGTTTGTATTCACGAAAGTGTGACTGTGTCGTATGTAGCTGGGTCTTTGCACAGATTTTTAAATGTGTTTTCCTCAGTCTCATACCATAGTGGTCATGGTGCTTCCTCACATAGCCAGACATATACACACACTCACTCACTCTCTAACACACACAGACACATAGATACACACTCACACATGTCCTCAGCTCTCTTGCAGCCAGCAGGCAGATGACCTTCTCTTCAAAGTGCTGATGTCCTGTTTCCTCCAAACCCCTCAACACTTAGCCAGCAGAGCTCTGCAGAGGAGCCGTCACTGCTCCTGTTGTTGCTATGAGACAAATGGAAATCGGTCGGGTGAACAGTGCTCCCTTTCCCTCTCTGAAGGTCCAGTAAAATTAAATATTGGTGTGTTGTAAGATAAAGAATCCTTATCCAGATAGAAAGTCTTACACAGCAGATACAGGGGCTTGTTATTCAAATTAAGCTAATATGTGTTGCTGTTTTTATTTACAGTTACATCTACTGACATCAGGACTATGCTTAAAGGGCAACTATTTTTCAACCAGGGCCCTATTTCCTCATGTGTATGTGTGCGTATGATTCATAGGTACACTCGTTCTAAAATTGGTTCAGTATTTGAGGGAGGCGGATGCAACCGGGAGCCAGGGGCAAATGTGTCCCGTATAAGTTTGCGCATTAAAAGTGCTTTTTTTCGCCACTGACCGGTTCAGATCACCAGTGCTATGAGTGCTATGAGTGGACTGAGCTGTCAGTCAGTGTTGGAGCAGAGAGGGGGAGGGCTTCCCCGCTGCGTACTGTAAGTGTAAGTTGTCCTTTAATATGACTATTTGTACAGCTTCTTTTCAATGCACAAAACTGTCAAGCTCTGACAGCTCATACGTTTGTACATGGGCCACTGATTACTGAAAATGTTTCAGTAAATAAAATGGCACTACATGATTCTCTCTACCAAAAGGTATCATTGTCAGTGTTCAATGGCAGAATATTTAAGACCCCTGCTTAAACTGAGGCTCCAGTGTGTAGATTTAGTGGCATCTAGCCGTAAGGTTGCAGAGCTGAAACTTCTCCAGTGTACAACCCTGAGAGAAGCAACACTGCAGCCATCTTGTTGAGGTGGGGATGTGTGGACAGTTAAATCATTCCACAACCAGAAGCCATGGATTACCAGAACGTTCCAGATGAATGGACAATAATAAAGTAGCAACCAATAATGTGAGAAGACACAAAAAGGACTAAACGATAGTGCACAGGTTAAAGGAGCTGATGGGATCACATTTCACTAGCGTTTTACCTTGTATAATTCCATGTGACAAATAAATGATATAAATAAATAGATACATTTTTGTAAACAATATGGCATCACCTTCGCAAAATACTGTCATGCATGTTTTGTTTCACTGTCTTGTCATTTTGTCAGAGTGTTCTATTTGTTTTTCTAGTGACGTCAAGGGTTTGTCCACCTGTGGTTAACCGTTTGCCTGATTCCATGTGAACGCAGCATAAATCAAACACACTGCACCTTAAGATTGAAACAGACAAAAGTAGCACCTACCAAAATGTAAAAACACTTGATAAATATAGAAATATATTATTTTTTAATTATGTGAAAGTAATTAAGGATGAACAGCATATTGCATTCAGGCATCATGTATAAAAAATACACAATCTTCCATTATGTTAATTTATTAATTTAAAATATACTTTGATGTAAAAGTCTGGGTCTAAATACCACAAGTGTAAGAGCCTGGTTTATAGCAACACTTTATAAATATTATAGAAAATTAAACTGCTTTTAACACCTAAAAACTAAAATCGTCAAAGTAATTAGTGACATCAAAATAGAGTGGAAAGCACAATATTTTCCCCAAGAAATGTTCTTCTCTAAGAGGAAAAATGATAATAGAAATATTCAACCTAAGTGCAAAGTACTCTAATTCATGCTATGCTATTATTACACAAACAGCTAGAGGGTTGAGGGTCTTGATCGAGGGCATTTCAGTGGAGTAAAGGACCGCTGAACCCGTCACCTTCAAGGTTCAGGACAATTTTAGCCAGCACACGGCCATCTGGCTGCCAGTTTATAGAGCCATGTGAAGCTATTAGAACCTCCACCTCTGTGTCAGCCAAAGATCGTCTAATCAAATCTGATGGCGAGGAAAAGTGAGTGACAGTATGTGAGAGAGTGTTAATGTGTGTGTGTGTGTGTGTGTGTGTGTGTGTGTGTGGTCCTCCAAATTTAGTGGCAGCTATCTGAGGTAAACAGCTGGTGATTGGAGGGGTTACGTCCTATTTTGGAGAGCTTCCCAGACACTCATTCACTCTCTCTCACACACACACACACACACACACACACACACACACACACACACACACACACACACACACACACACACTCTCAGAGAGTGACAGTGAGAACAGAAAAAACTCTCCTCGTTCTAATATACTACATGCCTCATCACTTCCCTAAATAC
The DNA here is from genome assembly GCA_035609425.1 of Epinephelus awoara. Lineage (NCBI taxonomy): Eukaryota > Metazoa > Chordata > Actinopteri > Perciformes > Serranidae > Epinephelus > Epinephelus awoara. Next base: position 13,091,255 of record CM069305.1, read on the forward strand.
ACACATACACACTAAATCACACTCTGAACTGTGAACACACACTTCAGCCGAAGCACATGAATAAACAAAGACAAACACAATAACAGGCCACCAGAGTCCACTGTGGCTGCACACACACACTCTGCCATTACAAAAGACTGTCATGTTCCCAAAAACAATATTTATCATTCAAGGCTTTCACTGAGCCTCACAATGACTGTCATATAATACAAAACATGTCATAACACAACACAATACCGCAGCAACATTTCCAGGCTCATACTGAAAGTAAAAATTAGAAGCTGGAGGAATATTTTACCTTCACTGAACGAGACTGCGATGTCTCCTCAGAGTAACTTTCCTCTTTAGATTTAAAGTCATACTTAACCCAAAATGATGTTAAAAGTTAAAAACAAACAAACACAGTACACAGCGTATATACAGTATATATTGTGCTGCTGAGTCACTGAATAAGTAGTGTTGAAACTTTAAAAGCACATTTTTTATGCAGTCCAGCAGACCAGCAGTTTCCAACCTGGGGCTGCACATGATTTATTGAATCCAAAACCGTATATTCCTAATATGCAAATGTCTCACCATGTTGTTAATCTTGGTGATAAATGCCCTTTTCCTGTGAAATAATAAATGCTCGCAGCCTCTAGGCTTCCTGCTTTTATTATTTGGATAAAAAAAGCAAACTGCAGTATTTGGTTTCTGTTCAATGCTTTTTGTAGCCGGTCAGTTCAGTCGTACAGTTGGTCCACCTGTCGTTAAATTAGTCATTAACCAACTCAGCGGGCTCCTTTCCAAAAACAGAAAATAAAACATGACTTCAACCTCATTGATTTTATTGTATTACTGTTGCCATGCCATCACTTAAAATCATCATCAGTCTACTTTGCCTAATTTCCTTTCGATGTAGCGGAAACACAAACAAGGCCAGGACGAAGGAACTCTTAGCTCTTGCGGTCAAACAGGCCTATTAGTTGTGTGTGTTTGGCAGTCTGTTTCAAGATTTTGGGTTAAAACCTCTTAAACATCATGTAAAATTCACCAACATTCACCTCAAATGCAGAACGTAGTGCAGGACTAAGGAAGTGAACACAGGCCCTTGTTGGCTTATGCAGGCTATGGGGTGGGAATGGAGGCTCTTAGTGAGGTGTCAATCAAAAGGTCAGGAGTTTGCCACCATTTTGATACAGAGGAGGTATGGATGATGTGGAGAACTATAAAACTATGCTTGAAACTATACAATGGCTTGTGCATATCCATGGATGTTATAATGTGTGTTATATGGAGTGTATGCGAATTCTGATAGAACGTGGTTTTTTTGTTGTTGTTTTTATTGGCACAATATCGATTGGTGAATTAAAATCACGCTTCCTTGGTGAGTTATAGCTTAATCGTTGTTTTTTTTCTCTGACAGAAGCGTTTACCGAACATGCTGTGATTGTTGTATCATGATATAGTTTGCATCAATCGAATCTCAAGGAGCACAGCTTTAGAATCACAGGTTGAATCAGCAACAGCAGCTGTTTACCTATCATAAACATTAAATAAAACCTTACAAGGCTCATGGGCAGGCAGATTTCTCAAGGTTTATAGAGATTAAAAAAAGAGCCAGTGTTAGGGTGTATTATATATTTGTTTGATGATTTCAGATGCAGCAATTGTGACTTGTTTTGCCCAGAGATGTCACAGAATTTACAACAGACTGTGACCCAGTGTTTGACACAAAAACATTGGTTGCAGCGTTCATGCCAATCAAATCCAGGTGATTTGAGTGGCAGCTTTTCCAGTTATGCTTTTCTGGCATCATCCATGGTCTTTTCTTAACCAGAGTAAGTATCTTGTTGCCTTAACCTAACTGCCGACCCCCTCTTACAGCTAACCGCCTCCTGGGATCATTTTAGTAACGCCAGGGCCTCTGCCCAAGCGGCAAAATATGACGAGTAGGGATGACATGCCATTGTGCATGACATGCAAAAGGATCAGACCCAGATTTCCGAGATCAAGACTGTGAACTAACATGACGTCGCAAAGCATAACGAAACACAGTTTGTTTCTGCAGCCCTTACATTGATTAAAAATATGAGCAGCCAGTAAGTCAGTCAGTTCACCAGTCAGCGAGTCAGTTCATTAGTCTTGGAGTGTCTAGATTCACTGTCACACTGCCTGGTTGGAATGAAATGGTTGTTCTGTTGTTAAGGAGCATGCTCGTTAGGCATAAAACACACACCCTGACACACACAGAAAACACACACTCCCAAAAAGAAGCTGCAGTCCCTGTGGACCTATTAGTGCATCCCCTTGTCATCTATCTGGGCTTAAGTTCTCTATTGTTTGTGACAGACCAGACACACACACACACACACACACACACACACACACTTACAGATGCTGAGATACAACTATGCAACCGCCCCCTTGACACACGCATGCACAAACACACACACCCACAGCAAACACTGCGGCACCTGTCAGTGCCCCCTGGGAGCTACATCGGTGTTTAGGAGCAGCCGTTACAGAGGCATATAGGCTAATTAAAACACACTCCTTTCTCGACAGGCTCCACACAAAAACACACACACACACACACACATTCCGACGCACACTACAATCAGAAGAAGGTGTCTGCGAGAGAAGAGGAGAGCTGGAGAGGGTGAAACACAAAAGTGTGTGTGTGTATGTGTGTGAGAGAGAGGTAAACCAAGAGAGACAGCAGTAGGTAGCTGAGGGCCACGCCAGGTGGTGGATGTGCCTGTTTGCTTAAATCACAACATGTTGATGTGTGTGTGTGTGTGTGTGTGTGTGTGTGTGTGTGTGTGTGTGTGTGTGTGTGTGTGTGTGCACAGCAGATGGTGCGTGACGACTGTATTGCTCCCAGCAACACAGCTGTCCGAGGCAATACAGCCTGGACACACACCTCTTCATCAAGTTAAATAATGGCTACACACACCCAAACATACAAACACACACAGACACACTAAACAAACACACTGCAGCCATACAATAATTTTATTTTGAGAGGATTCACCCCCACCTGTTTTATGCACTTTTTAAATTTGTGAATACAAAGAGTGGAAATGACAACATTTCTAAAAGCAAAAATACCACCAAAAACGTTAAAGCTTGGCTGAGGTGGAAAAGCTGACATATCAAAAACAGACAGCATATACAAATTACCAATGGCAACACATTTTGGGAATACACCTTGAGGTTTTGAATGCAACCACTAATTAATTCACTAATTCAATAATTAATTAATTCATATTAACGTTTTTAAAAGTTGGCATAAAACTTGTGCAACACTAATGGAAACGTAACTTTAGTTGTTGGTAACAGGAGCTTTTGGACACAGACACCGATATACATCACAAGTGTGGCTGACAGTTCCAAAGACACAGCAGCCGACAGTGACTGAATTCATCTGATGAAGCGAGAGGCATACGGTGCGACTGCTTACGCTATTAAGTGGGATTATTTACTTGCAGTGTGAATCTCTGTGAATCTTTTAACAGGCGAAAGGGGAAAATGCTCACTGACACACTCAGTAACACACATTAAACATTTCACACCGACACATGAAAAATAAAAACATCACAATATATTAAACAATCCAACAGCCCTGCTGCCACACAGAGGAGGAGGAGGAGGGGGAGAGGAAGAGCCAGCTGGAAGAACAACAGTGATTATGATAATAATAAGAGGGTGTATTAGTTCACTTGGTGCTGCCCACCTGCTCTCCTTTGACCACAGCTGGTGAGAAAGTATGATTTATTCTATTTTTAATTTTAACATTACGCTGCCATTGTGTGGGAGGGCTGCAGTCAAATCTGCATTGTCCTGTGTAACCAGCTGGTGAATCCACCTATGATTCAGGATCCAGAGGATAAAGTCAGTGGGCTCTAGTTTCGCAGAACGGGCGAGGCAGAGGCGCAAGCGCACCTGCGCTTCGCCAACTGGGTGTGGCCAGGCGGATTTTGCAAATTTGGCACACCGTGCTCGCTGGCGCAGCTACTCCTCTTTCCCACCTCCGTCGCTCCTGCCTGCGCAAGTCGGAAAGAGGGAGGAGAGAAGGCGCGGAGTGGGTTTTACACACACATCACACAATCAAATGAGCCCCTTTCCTCGCCCTTAAATGTGCCGCGCGAAGGCGTAATGAGAGTTTACTTAATTCGCCATGGCAGAAGAGAGCAGCAGCGTCAGACGTCCAAACTTCTCCCAGGAGGAAACTGATGTTTTGGTCCGGGAGGTCCAAGCTCGCAGTGTCCGAATATACGGAACTGCGAGCAGACCTCCACGGGCTGATGATGCAAAGGTAGCCTGGGAGGAGGTCACCACAATTGTAAATCAATGTTGCGTTTCTCTCGCGCATGCGCGCGCTCTCTCTTTCTCTCTCGCAGTCTCACTCTGTTTCTTTTCTTTTGACTTTTCTAAGATGACAGATGCTGAATATATACTCCCTATCTGATGCTGTGGCTGCTTGTGGTTGGCTGAGAGGGATGTGAACTCATTAGTTTGCAGCTGTGTTAATCAAATCAGGTTTGGTTTCCATTACGCGTGCCAATCACCTTTGATCTGACATCAGATGTGACGGGACAGTTGATATTATTTTGGGGTATTTATTGCATCGTTAATGTGCCTGATATTCTGGAAACCTGCCTGTGAGGTTTTGGTGACGTGTGCGCACTGTCCACCGGTCAGCCAAACTTCGGCTTACACCGGTTGCGCACCGCCTGCGCTGACAGTAGACCTGGTTTCAGCTGGCGATCTTTTAGCGAGGTTGCGCTGCTCGAAACTAGCTCTGTGCGGGGATCACCACCCTGCGCCGCGCCAGGTCAAGTTGTCATACTGACATTTAAGCTGCAGTGATTGTTCACTCTCACTCCCAGGTCGTCAAATAATGACACTTTGGGTTGGTGGTTTGGTCCGACTACCAATTCCTGTTGGTATTTGATGACCTGGGAATGAATTAATAATCTTTCTGCATACTGCACCTTCAAATCGTGTTGACTGATTCATGATGTCAACTCGTGTACTGCGTAACATACAAGAAACATTTCACCTTAAGTTGCCGGTAGCCTTTGAGCGGCACAATAAACGGAATTATTTTTTTCTCAGTCTATAGCTCACTAACTGTAGGTGTAATATGCATCAGTGTATAACTCACAGTTGCTTTATTTATGATATATTTGCCATGAAACATAACAAAGCCAGCCTGTTAAACTTGGCAAGCTTGTGCTGCATCCACAATGCTGGCAGGAAATAAGAGCTTGCTTCACTTCATTTTCATTGTCTGGTCTACTGGATGAGTTTGAACTCTGCCTGCACTGCAACTTTTCCTCAGATAGGATGTTTCAAATGCAGCTTCATTTGCTCAACACAAGTGAATGAATGAAATCATTCAAAAACAAAAACTTGTGTTTATTCACCTATACAGCTTAATGTCACTCTTGGTCCAACCACTACATAAATGGTATCACGTAATACTACTGAGCTAGATGTTGGTTAAGTGCCGCATAATGTTATAGAGTCCATCAATTGTTGACGTTGTCGTTGATTTATTGTGATCAGTCACAGTTAACTTATGTGTGTTAATTTGCCAGCGTAGGAATAGCATTGCATCCTTGTACACCAAGTCTGGGACTGAACTCTATCCTTCAAGATGACAACACTTGCCCCCCACAAAGCAGGTTTAACAGAGACTACCTCCAGAATTTAGGAGTGGAGAAGATAGAATGGCCTGCCAGCAGTCCTGACCTCAACCCTGACCTCAATCAGGCACCTGATTGTCAGCATCTGCAGGTACCAGAAGCTCAAAACAAGAGTCGATAGCAGCAGCAAAAAAAGCTGTTTGGCGGTGGCAGAGAAGATTTGGCAAATTTTTCATGGGCGCAAACCACATACTCAGCTCTGCTGCTCATCCCACAAATGCATGTTCCTTACAAATGTGGCACCATTTACAAGGGAAATAAACAGGCTTTCCAACAGTAAAAGATTTCTTGCCAGGAAGCATTGTTACAACGAAGAAATAATCTACCAAACACAATTTTCCTTCCTTTAGTGAAATGCTTCTTCCTCACGTTGATAGCAGTTTAATATATCCTCACTTTATGTTTTAGCCCAGTCCCTCAAAAGCTTTGTGTATTCCTTTGGACTTAGAAAACATTCAGGTTCAGCAGAAGGATTCTCCAATATATTCACTCATTAACACAGGGAGTCTTTTGCTCAGAGTTTAAACAAGACAACAGAGCGTTTATTTCAACATGAAGCAAACAGACTTAAACTGATGCAATTAACAGGGAGCAGGGGAGAACAAGTGGAAACAGCAAATGTTGTTGAACCGGGGTTGAGATATTGTTCTAATGCACATCCCATCCTGAAAATTTAATTTCCATTTAAACATGAATAGAGTCAAAACTAATCTAATTTAATCTGCCCTCTCCTCTCATTTCCCCCGCCGTCTCTTCTCGTTGCCACCGCTGTCTCCACGGCTCCTCTCCATCCTTTCATATCCTCCTCTCCTCTCCTTTTATCTCCTTTCAACTCTTCACCTCTCTCCTCTGCTTTCATCTCTCTCCCCTCTCCCCTGTTCCTTTGCTTTCCTTCTTTCCCTTTCCTCTTCTTTCCATCTTTCCAATCCTGTCCTCTCCTATTTTTACCTCGCTGAGGCCTTTATTAATGAAGTAGAGATTTATAAATGGAGTGATAGAAAGTGAAGCAGAGATATAGATAAAGTCAGTGAGAGAAATGGGAGAGAGGTGGAGAATGAGACAGGGAGGGTGAGAGAGGACGGAAATGAGTGAGGCCGATAGAGAGAAAGAGGGAGAGGTGGCCGTTGGGTTTTTATAATTGGCTGTCTGTGACTCAGGGAGGGTGACTACAGTATCCCCCTGCCTCCACACACACACACACACACACACACACACACACACACACACACACACACACACACACACACACACACACACACACACACTCTCTCAAAGAGATCACATTTCCTCCTCTTGCCTCCCCTAACATGACATGAAACCAGCTTCTGAAGCCTCGGGGCTCTGAACATTTAAATTATCTCCTATCTCCTCGACTCACTGTGGGCTAAAGATCACAGATTCAGCTTCACAGCAGCAGCACACACTGTCATTTCCTTCTGATTCGCCTAATTAGCGTCGCTAACGACTTCTCCGTACAATGTCCCCATTCTAACCTGCGCATTAATCCATGCAATATTGTGAGTAGCTTATAGTGAGATATCACCGCTGTCGGCTGTGCATAATATTTTTACCTGTATGTATTTACAGTCAACTTTTGAAAAGAACTGTAAGCAGTGTAGCGTAGTAATACTGCAATAATATCATGCAGGTGTATAGTGACGGTCACAAATGAGGTTTTCACCTTGTAACCAATCATAACTTAGTACATTTACTCACTGTACAGGGGGAGGGCTGCTGGCAGGAATGACCTCAGGTCCTTGTCACAGCAGAGCTGGATCAGTGTTACAGAAAGTGCGCCACTGTTTGATCAGGAGGTCGTAAAGAGGATGTGAGGTGTTGTCATCCTCATCTCCACCGCTACCTCTATCAGCTCCAGGGTAGTTGTCAGGACAGAGTGAGCCTTTCTGATAAACTTGTTCAGTCTGTTTTGGTCGCTGGCTCTGATGCCACTGCCCCAGTACATTGCAGCACTAAATATTATACTTGCAACAAATGGTAAAAGATCTGCAACAACTTCCTGTATACATTAAAGGAGTTTCACACAAAGTCTGCTCTGTGTTCTCCCGTAAACAGACTTTTTCAGTCAGGTCTGTTGTCAAGGTGAGGTCTTGGATACTTTTATGTGTCCACCTCCACTTTCTCTCCTAGAATGTTGATGGGATCAGTAGGAGTCCTTCCTCTCCTGCAGTGTATGACCATCTCTTTGGTTTTGGTCACGGTTAGGAGGACTCTCTCACTCACTCTGCACCATTCAGCAAAGCTGGCTGCCAGACCTCTGAGTTGAACTGAAAGTTTGAGATGTATAGGGTGAACAGAAGAGGTAACAAAGCAGTTCCTTGCAGTGCTCCTGTGCTGCAGATCATGGTGTCAGACAGCTTCGCAGCCACACAGACTGCAGCCTGTCTGTCTGGTATTTAGTAATCAGTAAGGAGATGGTGGAGGCGTCTATCTGCAGACGAAAGCTTCTCACTCAGTAGCTGGTGCTGGTAGATGATGGCATCATCAAGTCCAACGTGGGAGCAGCAGGCAAATTGTGGCAGGTCCAGAGGTCCATGATGGGACAAGACCAGCCTTTCCATGATATTCATGACGTGTAATGTCAGTGCAACTGTCATTGAGGACTTGGGAAGACCTCTTCTTCAGCACCTGGACCGGGGCTGATTCAATCTGGGCCTGCAGCCTTGCGCTCCCACTCATAAAATTAAGGTTATATGTAATGTAAATATGGTTTTCCTGGTAAGATAAAAACTATGAATACAATATTTTTGGTGTCTGTATTATCAAGAAACGTTTTGATTCCAACTATACAAAAACTCCTAAAGTCCTAAATAAAGTCCTACATAAAGGACAAAAGGGACCTCATTTTCATGGTGGCCAATGCCAGCGGGAGAAGTGCAAACAATAAATTGATGATTAATATTCATCAATCTTATCACAACTATCTGTTATGATTTAGGTGAAATACATAGGAATTCTGGCTTAAATCTGAAATACGATGAAAAATCAAACCTTTAATGGAACCTTTCATCATCATTTCTGGGTTATTTAAACATGTCAGTCAGAGTTACAGCCAATGAGGTACAACTCAGGTCTACAGGGAGTGACTAAGACAGAGTGATACAGACTTAAAGAGAGGGAGCAGAGGAAAAACTTGTGCTGCACTTTAATGAAACATCCTACATACATCAGACTCGGTCTGCTAGGTAGCTGCTTCTTAATATTCCCAAGGTTTTTACAGATGTAACTAAAACTGGCTTTTCTTGTAATGGACCCTGGGCAATGGAAGGAAACATCTACAAGGCCTAATTAAACAAGACACACTACCTTCTGCTCGGGACTTTAAGAACCACATTAAAGTCACTTTCACAGGAAGTTGGTGTCATTGTTTCTGATTCTCCCAGACAGAACCTTCCTCTTCCTTTATGTTCAGCTGGGATTGTTATTGATGACACTGCTGTCCTCATTTTGTCTGTATCTTGTGGGACTCCCTTGTGAAATAAAGGTTAAATAAAAGTAATTGATAAAACAGAGAGAAACAAAGCAAACAAAAACAACTTCAAACTCCCCAGGCAGTGAGAGGGAGGGTGTATATTATGACTGAAAGTTGGTGTTGTTTTGTCAGGGTGGAGCTGCTGTCGCTCTGTGGTCAGACAGAAATGTAGAGATACCGTATAGATGTTTAGCCCAGCCGTCTCTGTGGGTGGAGTGCATACTGTGGTTGATGTGAGCTATGTTAAAACTGACCAACAAAACTAGCCTGCTGCTTCTGGACAATACAAACTGCACATTTCAGGCATATTTTCAATTAGAAAAAATAAATAAAAACAAAATAAGACAAATGTCAATAACGTGATCTAACTTTCTACCATGTCAGACTCCGCCTTGTTGATAATTCTTTAACTGAAGCTTTTGCTTGTTAATACAAGGAAGGCACAGCGAATTGTAAAATGAACCCCATGAAGGCACATTGTAGCACGGCCCAGGCACTTTGACCATAATGTTTTGATTCAGTATCCTCTATAATGTAATGTAGATGCTAGTGCAGTCAGATATTAGCAGTCATAAACATATAGCTTTAGATATTAATTGGCATGGTCCGAATCTGTCCTTTTTTGGTCATGTTATTGACACAATCAGGTGATGCCGTCATGTTTGAGATGTTAAGACCACCTTGTAACGTAACAGGCTATTCTCATGCACTGTTGGTATGTATATGTCTGAAAAGTAACACAACAGAATTTGTATATAACTCACATAATCAAAGGGCAGTCATTTGTGTGTAACCCACTTATTTGGGAACGATACGATCATGTGACCAATGCGCTGATGGGAGGAAACAAGGAAGTAGTCCCTGTAAGGAGGCAGGTTCTGGTGGATGAGTCACAAAACATAGGACTTTACCCCAAGGGAGGTATCTGGAACAATATGAAACCAAGTGAGCTTTGAGTTATCTTAAGGTATGATGTTCCTTTTTCTGAACCTAACCTTCATTTTACATTTAATACAATACCTTACATCAACTACGCTGTGTTACATTAGCGAGTCGCCATGTTGACAACACTGAGTGCACTACTATCAAGGAAAGGGTTTACTGCATTTATAACACAAGACGAAAACAAGAGCATCATTGCAAAACAGAATGCGGCACTGTAATCATTTTATCTTGTATATCCCGTAGTCTTTATCATTTTTGTTTGTCCCATCTGTGTTGTAAAAGCCGAAATCAAACAAAATATTTAGAACAGTCTGGAGCCTGAGGTTTTCCCACAGGAATTACGTTTTACATACATTTATTGTTTAAAAAATTGGCAACCTTTAATATGCTGCCAATGTAACTTGACATACGTATATGAAAAAAAGAAAAGAGAAGAATAATAGCTCCCCTTTAACAGTTTACGGAAACCTTAGAGAGGAGAGAAAATAGTTTAAACTTTTTTTTCCTAGTCTTCCCTGTCCACACTGGACTTACTGGAGTAACTTGGTGGACCCCGTGTGATGAAGCGGAGTGTTGCTGTTGCATTCACAGAAAAAAAAGTCTATTTAACCCAAATGGACTGTCCACATTCAAATGATTATCTGTAAATTTGATTAAAACATAATGACTCACCATGCTGTGAAGCCAGAGAAGTGTCTGAACTGGCATCAGAAATACTATCAGAGGCCTCATTAATAATTTACACTGCAGCCTCCATAATTCTAGACCCAGAGGAAGAAGAAAAAGAAACCAAACAGATGCTAAGATACTGATTCACGTGGGACTTATATTATGAGAAGACTGCTGTGTTTGGGGAAATATGGTCAGTAATTTGTGGTGGAATTTTTAATTCACGGATTAAGGCCATGGCAGATTTGCATTACATTAAAAACACAACCTCTGCAGTTATTAGATATCACTGAAGGACTCCGAGGAGGACTAGTCCCATGTGAGCGAGGTTTTTATTTAGGAGAAGAGGCACATTTCCTTCCTTTGTTGCTGTAATTACAAAGAAGTGGGTCATGAACAAAACTCTATATGATCATATGTAAAGAGTCCGAACCACAACCAGCTTGAGCAGTTTGGCTGTAGTCTGAACAAATTCAGGTAATCTTTGACGCCAGAACTGCATGTCAAGTTTTGTTACTGAGAGAGCCACAACTCCCCTACATCAAGTCGCAAAGATTGGAAGCTGTGAAATGGCATTTCATTGGATGCACACTGCACAGCCTTTCTTTTTCAAAGTCACGCTTTTCAACATGCACTGACACAACATCCAAGACTTTTTCTTTTTTACACTCTCAGTTTTTCTCACTCTACTTTAGCTTGGTAAATTCATTTCTTTGGTGAAATTGTTGACAAGGAGATGCTATAAATGGATTGCAGCAGAGCCAGCAGGCATCAGCCGATTCTGTCCTGTAAGACTGTTTTTTTGTAAATTGATTTCCTGATACAGTAACTGCAGATCGTGGTTCAACAGGTGACTGAAGCTGTCCTGAAAACCAAAGACTGAGGAAAAGCTCAGAGTCAGATAAACATCACAGAATGTGTTCATAGTGTTCACTTGTTATGTGTGGGTGTCATGTCAATTTTGTTATGAAGTTGTTTTTGATTCCTTTTTTTTTGGTATATGCTGTGGCATGTCATACGTACTTTGTGTTTGTGCTGGGGCCAATTTTGCAGCAGGATAAGGTGATGACAGAGTACTGGAGATAAATGCAACTCAAAATAACAAGGGACAAAGCTACCAACAGAGTGGCTGATCCAATAATAACTCATCGTAGATAAAGCTACTTGCAGAAACTTTAGTGTCCATTTATTGACTGGGATACCAGGTATCCTCAACAAGGTATACCAAACTGGAATATTTAGTTGGTCAAACTTCTGAGAGGAATGAATCCTCTCCCAACTTGCCCTTGCACGTTATGTGTTATGGTCTGCATGTTTATATACCTACCCGTCTATCTTGTCTTGGCTCTGTAGTGAAAGGGGTTACGAAATGGGTAACAATCCGTAGCGTTACTTTGTACTGTGTTACTTTGCGTTGTGTTACTTTGCGTTGCGTTTCTTTGCATTGTGTTACTTTGTACTGCATTACTTTGCACTTAGTTACTTGGTGCCTTAATGGGGGTTGCATCACTTTGGGTGACTTTGCTTTGCGTTACTTTGTGTTGCATTTCTTTATGTTACATTACTAAACATTGTGTTCATTCACTTGTGGTGCATACATTATATTACAACTGGAAATGAATAGAAGGAAAGCAAACAAAACCCAACAAAATAAGAAAATCTAAAATGCTAACAGAAGGTAATCATGGCAAAGCTTAACACAAATCAATGCAAAAACTTTTCTGTAAAGATATAACGGGCAAAACAAAAAGCAAACTCCGAACTCTATCCCTAAAACAACACATAGTATACACTATATACATGCAACGCCACAGTTTTCGATGATATGTCTACCTATTGCCTGTTTATCTCCACTGTCTCGCTGCTCTGTGTCTGCCTGCAGCTGAAACAAAACTCTGGCCCAGCGGCGATCTCTGTAATTGATCCCTACACCGGAATAAATGACAGTAATTTTTCCTTTTCACATCTAAATCATATTCAACCCTGCAGCATCCAACATGCCCCCTAGCATGTGAAATAATGTGCTCTCTCCCACACACATAAACACACACATACTGAGCAGAGAAATAATATCTTCTTGTCCTGAGGACGAGATATTGACTGTTGCGCGCTGAGCACAGAGTTTCGATTTACACATTTAGAGTTTGACGGCAGCCGTGTCGGCCATTTGCCTGTCGTTAGCAGCAAAATGCTCATAACTTACAACATAAATGGCTCAACAGGAAATAAACCACTGAACACTTGCTTAGACTAAGAGAGGAAAGGAAAAGGAGAGACAATGAGAAAGGGGGGTTTGTTTGAGTGCACATTTATGCAATTAAAACATGTTTACTATCACTGAGCAACATTGTTATGAGCGGAAATAGTTTTCTAGTTTTTTCCTCTCTCTGTCTCACATTCATGGCTGTTAGGAGGCAGTAGAAATACAAGAGGGTCATTTGTACTTGTGTGGGATGTTTGTTTTCCCTGTTCTCAGCTGTGCAACCGTTGCAGGTGAGTGTATGTGGGTGCTGACGAGTTGTTTTTGTTTACAATTGTCCTCAGTTTAGTTGTGAGATGTCTTATTAAAGACCAACAAAAGTCCCTCTCACTAACAGACTCCTTGTGCCTGAGAATTGAGCAACAAAAAAAATTAAGTAATGAATTCTTGGGACGATTGCCTTAATGACATCCATCAAGCCCGAATTCATTATAAGGTGCTTTTTAAATGGTTTTAACACACACACACACACACACACACACACACACGCTCATAAGTCACACGCACAGAACAGAAGAAGGCAGTTAATAGTAAAGTAATGAAGAGTTACGGCATAAACTCTTTATAAGCCTCTCATCGCTCATAAATCACTTAGAAACCAATTTCATACCAAAGCAGGGAAAAAGAGAGAGGAGGAGGAGGTCTGGATTGAAGAAAAGACTTAGAAAGAAAGCTGGAAGAAAAGATGAGGCAAAAGAAGCATAGATTGATGTATAGGGTAGGAGGGAGAAAGGAATGAGGACTTAGTTTGAGTAGGAGTGCGTTTAGAGAGGAAGAGAGGAAGGGGGAGAGTTAAGTCAAGAAAAGGGGGAAGCGGAACTGCTGGGACAAGAAGACAGAGAAAGCAGATCAGACTGAGGGAAGGTTGGATGAAATGGAAGGAGTGAGTCAAGGATTATGAAAGTGCTTAAGCCACAGAGGAGTAAGGAGTTTGGGGAAGGAAGGATGCCGTGGAGGGAGGTAATTGGACAAAGGGAAAAAATGAGATCTCACAGAAAGAAGAAAAGAAGTGCACAGAGGGGAGGGCATCTTCCTGAACTGAGAACTAAGGTAGAAGTACCCTTGAGCAAGGCACTTGTGCCACAGCTGTTTGTGTCCAAACAGGAGACAGTCGTTTTGTTGCAGCTCAGTTAAGGTTACAGAACAAATTTTCTATGTTACTCTATTTTAATAGATTTTATTTTCCTGTTATTTCGATATGTAACTCTGATGCATATCTTCACCTTGTGTGATTTAACAGATTTTGCATTTTGACAGACACCAGATGTCATATAAGCACTATTTATTTCTATTATTCATGATCATCACTTTGCAGACAGTCTAACTTTCACAGTTTTCTGGATATTAAAAAGATTTTAGCTAAATCTTTACCATTTTCCCCAGAGGCTACTAATGGTGAGGGCTGTAAACCGCAGAGAAATCAACCAGATGTGCCACCTGTTGCAAATTTATCATATGATGTTTTAAAAGAAAACTACATAAAGTGGATGAGGAGCTCCAAAACGTGTCTGATGCTGATGTGAGTACCTGCGCTGACAGCTTCAGGCGAGTAAAGCGGATCCTCCCCTTAAAATTTATAACTTCATTTCAAAAATTAATCTCATGGGGTCTCCAGCTTAGTATAACACAAAGCAATTTCATTATTCACCCACTGCTACCCCCATGATATTAAGGAGAAAGCATAGTCATATGAATGGGTGCATAAAATGACATATGCGCCATGCTTAAATTATATCTTGATGAGGAAAAAAAAAGTCCAGTCTGAGTTAGACTTTTTAGTCAGTTAAACAGGTGTTTTTCTTGTCGCTCAGGTGGATGTAGAGGTGGGAGTTGTGTGCTGCAGGAGCACGGTGTTGTTGAAACTGAGAGCACTGCTGAACAAAATGTTTAATTCATGGATAGATTTAGTCTCTGCAGTTGGAAAATCCATCACAGGTGGGAGGATGTGCAGCTAAGTGCGAGTTTGATGCTTGTTTGATTTCTGTTGTGCAGCTACTCGGGGTTGAGGGGCTTTGTGCTGCCTCAACGGTGCAGTTACAAAACATCAGCAGCGACAAAACACAGTGCAGCTCCATTTAACATATGTCATCTTAATTGTACATACTGTAATTTTACTAGTATGTTGGTCTGTTTTGTACACATGAAACTCTGCACGTCTGTCCATCCTGCACCTTACAGTACAGATAGTCTCACAGAATAGTTTTCGTTGAACTTGGTTTGTGTACATTTCTAAAGACCAATGCATCACTGCCAAGGTGTCATATCTGTATCTTAACTATGAACAAATGAGACAACACTTCAGTAAGATTAATAGGTCTTTTTACAAAAAGCACATCACAAATAACGCCACCAAAGTGTGTAAACTTCCCCCAAGATGACGGCTGTTATTGTACATGTGTAATGTCAAGAAAAATTTACCTTGGAAGAGAACTTGAAAAATGCCGCACTTTAGTAGATGTACATTTTACTTTATTAAATGTCTTGTTACATTCACTTATATGTTCTTGTGTTTTTTAAATGATGCATATTAACTACCCTATTAGCTATACTGACTGTATTAATATGGAGAATAAGTTTCCACTTTGCCATTACTTTACTTTTGTTAGTACTCACAGTAGCAACTTCAAAAAAGACTTGTTTCTTGGGCAACTTGCCTGGTTAACTCAGGGTTAAACATATAACAAAGACAGAGAGAGATATAGCTGAGCAGGCCAAAAGAAAATTTCACTCATTCACACACACACACCCACACACACACACACACACACACACACAGAGTCACAGACTGGAAACGGCTTGGAATAGACCTTGTATTAATCTGCAGGCAGAGCCAATGGAGAAGCTCCTGGGAGGCTATTAGCTTTAGGACTATTCAGCGCTCCATTTGGATTAGGCTGCGCTGGGACAGGGATTAAACGAACTCTGCTGCCACATTACAATAGATCCAGCAACCCTCGCTGTACCACTGAGTCACCTTTGCTGCTTCTGTCTTTTGAAAACAGAACAAAGACCTTCAGATGCAGAAGATATATCATACAGTTTTTAATAATACTGTAACTTTTTTCTGGTTTAATGTATTTGTTTTACAGCCCTGTTTGTGCCATCTAGTCCACCCTTGTTTATGTTCTTTACAGTGTGTGATACCATTGCCACTGCAACCGTTAGAGGGGGCTTAATTTTGTATAAATAAACCAACTTGCGGCAAGTCGATCTAGCTGAGGTGAAGTTTTGCAGTAACAACCAGATGGGCAGTAGAGTAGTAACGTTATGTTTTCAAAAAAGCAATACTTTACTTCTAAAATATTACCTCATCTGTTTTTTCTCAGTTTCTTTTGTCACCCTTAATTTCACATTGGCTGTTTGTTGAAATGGGGATGAACAGCGTATTGATCAGCATATTTTTAAATCTGACTCTCTGAATTTAGAGTTTATTTCAACCAAAGCAGAGCTGGTGATTGATGGAATAGTGGACTGACTAACTAGATGACTGACAAGACTAACTGAGGAGGCTGTGCTCATGCACTGTTTTC
Source organism: Epinephelus awoara (assembly GCA_035609425.1). Taxonomy (NCBI): domain Eukaryota; kingdom Metazoa; phylum Chordata; class Actinopteri; order Perciformes; family Serranidae; genus Epinephelus; species Epinephelus awoara. The sequence continues at coordinate 13,107,845 of CM069305.1, forward strand.
CTATTACATATCCCCAAAATGATGAGCCAGTAATTCATGCATAACCCACATATTTTGGAAGGCTGTGATCTCATGAGCAATGCACTAACAGGAGTAAGCAGTCCAGTTAGAACACAGGCTGGGGTGGTGGATGAGTCACAAAACACAAGACTTTCCCCCAAAAGACTGGTGTTCAGAACCAAGTGAATGTTTAGTGAACTTTGATTCATTTTAAAGGTTTGTCCACACAATGTTTCTTTTCCCAAACCTAAACACATGATTTTTACTTGCCTAGACCTAACCGACCTAACTTTACATTAATTATATAACTTCACATTAAAGATGTAACGTCATTCCTGGGGCCATCCTTTGTAGGATATCATATGAACCAGTGTATGAGGATATGTTTAACTGAAATGGTTTTGGTGAGTTTTATGTTGTTTCTATCAAGTTTGAATGAAGTGTGTGCCACGATAAGTTAAGACGCCAATTAAGCTACACTCTTAGTTATTAATAGTTCGGTGAAGAGAAACTTGCATTGGTGTGCGGTTCTACTTTTCTGTTTAATAAGGCAAATGGATGTAAAAATAGTCCAAAACTGAGTCCTCAAACTAGTGAGTGTGACACACTTTACGACCTCACTGACATGGGTGGTCACCACAACAACTAACAACAATCACCATCTTCTTTTGTACTAGACAAATGACCATGGCAAACGTTTCAGTGTCCTTTTTATTCATTCTGTTTCTATGATGCAACCCAACCAACAGTTATTGGTGATTGATATCCTGTTTTCTAAATTCAGATATTTTGTTATTTTTGTGAAATTACATTTAAAATCTTCCTTGTTTACCTCATTTTTAAAGAGCATTTTAAGCAAGTGTAAAGCCATATACAGAACTGTATATTAGCATTTGTATTATAACTGTTGAAACTGCATAAACCTTTACATTCATGCTCAAAGGCACTTCAAATGGGACAGATGCTTTGTCAGTTAATATTCAGGATAATAAAAAATAACACCACCAGCTGCCGGAGGATACCTTTAACAATAATAACATGCAGCACTGCCTGTGAGAAAACTAATACCGGAGGCAGTAAAACTATTGTGTTTAAGTCCTAACCCCACTGAGGCCGTCCCTAACTGTGATTAGAGGTCCAGCAATGGGGCTGGTCTGCAGCACCAGAGTGCCCATAATCACAGTTAAGGACATCCCGAGGAGTATTATGGTTTTTTATTCAGCAGTCACCCATGCATGTATGCTGACTGAACCATTTTCTTTAAAGAAGTGCGCATACATTACGGTGGGGGCATCCAGAGCAGCTCACACAAGGTTATTTATTCACGCAGTACAGTAGAGTAGAGCTTCGGACTGGCATTTACATTTTGAGTATTTCAAGGTCCAGGTGAGTTTGTTTGTCTTGCCTGAAAGGGTTGCAGCATGACCTTAAACACAAGTGTGCTATTTTACTTCCAAGGACAAGGGGCAGCCATGAAAAATTAGTTTTAGATAGAGAGATAAAGAAAAAACATCAAACCGTCTCTTTTATCTGAGCTTCACCAGTCACTTTGCCTATCAGGCCATCTGGCCAGCAGTCAACACCGGCTCCCTTCATTTACATCAGGAGAGAGAGAATAAAAAATGAAAAAGGGGTGAATGAGGGAGAAAAAAACAACAATAAAGGGAATGAGAGAGGAACAGGAATGAAAAGAGAAAATCACTGGGAATCACAGGGAAACATTCAGCGGATCACTGCTCATTTCCTGTATCATCTTCAGAAGGCAGAGCCCAAAGAAGTGAGCAGCGTTAGCATGTAAAAGTCTGTCTCCTTCGCCCTGACAGCCATGCAGGGGTCCGTTTGCTTCACTTGTGTCATTGACACTTTTAAGACAACACCACAGAGACGTCTGAAGGCATCATTCAGCAAGAACGGTGTCATCATTTTGCCTCACAGCTATGAACACAAGTTGCTCGGGAGTGAGAAAGGGTAGTGAGTTTGAAACAAGCAAATGAGAATGGGTCCTTCACCTTCCCCTTGAGCAAGACATTTAACCTACAGATGAAGGCATCACGCAGGTCAAGACGGGTAGCAGAATACCATTGTAATGGCCTCAAAACTCAAAAACAAGCACTATATCCTGACCAGGAACATAACAAATTGTCACAGCATAAGCACAGTGCAGGACAGAGGGGCTCTGTAGTGGCTGATTAAAACCACCCATCATTGGTACCCAGTCTACAGAGCATCAGTGATAACTGTGAGGCACGGTGCCGGTGCGGAGCCCAAAGGGGCCTGTTCACACTGCTGCCAATTCAAAAGTATCTGCTGTGCTGCTGTATCACCAGATTACAGGGAAACTTCTTTCCTCAGGCTGTGAGATTCTTAAACTTATCTGCTGTACTCCACCATGACAAAATGTTGTTGTTTTTTCTTGTGTAGCATAAAAGGACTACAACTTGCATTTTGTGTTGCAACCCTGTGTTGTTGAATAACAATAGAAATGCACCTTGAACTTTGATTTTTGTTGCGTTTAACCAGGTCTGTGTAACTGTGGTATGCAAAGTGGGTGCAAATGAACAGTGTTCAGGCGGCCCCTGTGCCAGTAGCACTGCTAACACCCTACTGTACCTGTGCCATGAGCAAAAATCCACTGGATGACGCCAAACATGTCATTTCACAGCAGATTTTGATTGGGAGACAGGTGGAGAGTTCCGGGAACTGGAGACATGGGGAACAACTTAACACCATTCATGTGCACACACTCCCCACATAGCAGTGACACAAATCTGGCTGGAAAACCGGCAAAGTATCCCTTTAATGATAAATTTAACTACAACTATCCCCTGCCTTGAAATGACTGGTTAGAGAAATGATTTATAACTGAAACCTTATAAAGTGGGGAATGCTACAAGCACTGAGAGCTGAGAATATTTTACCCAGCTAGTTCAGATGTCTTTGAGCAAGGCATGTAGTGCTAAGCTGACTGTGGAAGGTAGCAAAGCCATCAAATTGCAAATTAAACTCCACGATTAAACCAACACTACATTTTTTGCCAAGCACTTAAAAACATTTTATTTTTTATCAGGTCCTTACACTGACCATACTGTGAAGGATCTTTTTTTTTCAGTGATTTGTACATTTCTGAATTCACTCCTCATTCATGTTCATCCCCAAGCAAAACTAAATACTTTGACATTCAAATCTGTAACTGTATACTCTGGAATTTAATCAAAACAGAAAAATGTTTCAACTTCAAAAAGTGGTACATACAATTGTCACACTTCAACAGCAGTAATAATGTGAATAAAACCGGGAGTTAAAGTGTCAAGGTGAAGCAAAACATCTCTAAAATTCTAAGGCACTGTATGCTCTTTTGCAAAGGTTTCAAAATGGGAACAAATATTAAAAATTCAGTGTGATACATCAGAAGTTGTACTGTATTTATGTGTCACTATATCTTTAGTTTATTGCATTAATTTGTGTTATTTAGTATATTTAGAGTTTTTATTTCCCATGACAGATTAAATGTTTGAAATGACTTTCAAACAGTAACAGTCTGAGGCAAGACATATTTTCTACAAATGCTTGGATTTTTACCAAAATTACATGCTCCTCTGTGGGCTGAGATGATTTTCAAAACTACTGAGGCAGCTGCAACCTTTTCATCATCAGATATTTAAAAAATGAATAGTGCTCAGGCTGTAAACAAGTTTTTACAAATTCCTAAAAGGCTGAAAGGAGGCTAAAAAGATACATAATCCAGTTACACTAATTGGTATAAAATTTAAAGTATTGTCTGACACATACTCTGCTCTTTTTCTGTCTCTCTCTCTCCTCAATCACACACACTTTATTACAGTAGTGGACTTGATTAGAGGGAATTAGCGCTCTGCAGCCCTCAGCTAGCAGAGGTTGAAGCTTCTGTCACTGGAGGGCAGATCGATGTTCAGTTAGCTACTGTCAACGCAGCATGTTAATTCTGCACCGCCTCACAAAGGCCCACAGCCCTGCACTTCTGTGTAGTCTAAAGGTTAAAGGCCACGAGCAGGGATTAACTATCATATTTGATAAAAAATAAACTCACAATCACTGAAAAGCTGCTAAGGTCAAGGAAGGAGATGAACATGGACACAATGCACAATATAAGGTCATGAGGAGTATTTATCTATTGATGTTATTTCATACGACCACAAATAATGCTCAAAGGACTTTATTTTATTTTTAATTTTATTATTTAATATTTTACTGTATTGTAGCACCAAGCGTTAATGAGAAATGCATCTGGAAAAACACTCACCACACCAGCGCTGTGTGGGAAGGCCTTACAATGGTCTGATTTACAATTACAATTACGCCAAAGTGTTATGAATAATTTGACCGAAATAAATTAATGTTTAAAATGCTACAGAGAGCACCTGCGGAATCCTGAGTGCAGCTGCCAGTCAGTCTGTCAGTGTCCTGCATGGAGCTACAGTCAGTGTACTGGCAGCTCCAACCCACCAGGCTGACGGCTATTTTAAGATGTGTCGTGTTGTGGTGTGTTTGTGTGTGTGTGTATGGGTGTGTGTGTGTGTGTCTGGTGTGTGTGTGTGTGTGTGTGTGTGTGTATGGGGGGGGGGGGGGTTCTATATTGGGGGAGTGACAGTACGTCTTGTGGTAAGATGAGAAGCTGTTTTCCCTGCCAGCAGAACGTGACCTAGTCTGTCTCTCCACTTAACTACATGTCCTCTCTCTCCCTGTTCAGTTCTAATACACTTTTGCTGGCATGAGGCAATTTGCAGCTAGACATGGCTAACAAGACAAAAATCTCTTGACTGCACTTCGCTTATCTGAAAGTCTCTCACAGTTTGATTTAATTTGCTTAATTTTCTACAGAGAGTTGATGTCATTCACCTGAAACCAACAATTGACTTGACTTGATGTCAATATATGGAGGAAGTTACTTTATAAGAGTAAATGAAAAATCATAAGAGTTCGCGACCTTAGCTCCACTTGCAGAAAGGTTTCACCTCCGTTTTCAAATTAAGTAGTAATTTCAAAGGGCTACTGAATCAAAATGTGAGCAAAGCCTGGACTGATATTTCAGTCAGAAATTGCATCTCAAGAGGGACTACTATATTAAAATGATAACCAAGCATTTCTATTGATTAGTTAGGCTAAAACTTAAACGGACATTTTGTGCATATACTGCTATGTCACCTAGCTCCACTAAGCTAGCTAACGTTACTGCTCAGCTGAGGACACCATTAATATTTGCATAGCACTGCACACTCTTGTGCTGTAATATGGCTGGTAGGAGTAGTTTGGTAGAAAGAAAATAGTCTGTACATGAAACTGCTCACAATAAGGTCTGCGAATTATCTTACGTAAGTTGGTCGTGATTTCTAGAAAGAGAGATTGCTGTTGAGTTTTTCAAATGTATACTTTTGGGGCTTTGAGCACAACAAGCTGAGAGCCATCTTGTTCCATTATGTTGGAAAGGGGGCAGGAAAAATACGTATTTTTGATTTTGGGGTGATCTGTCCCTTTAAATTAAAATAACAATTTACATAAGATAGCTACAAGACGTAGATCTAATCTTATATAAGACTAGATATGCGTTCCACATTTGTCTTCAAAACTTGGTGCATGAAAACTTGTTGCATGAATGAATGTGTGCACCACATTTCATTCGCAATCCATCCAACAGTTGTTGAAGTATTTCAACAGAAACAAAACAGATCAAACTCACAGTAGCACAAGAGTAAAAGTCAGGGGATCACCAAAGTCATAGAAATTCATCCACTGAGGATCATGAATGTGTCCATAAAATTTCACAGCAATACATCCGACCAGAAACCCAGTAGGATTATTTTGCTGTGCAGATGTACTTGTACTTGTAAGATTATGTTGGTTGTATAACTGTGGCTATAAGGGGTATGTCTGCTCTTTAGGCACTTGAAGTATTGATGACTCAGAAATCTGTGACACCAAATGATACATATTCTTGTAATAACCTCTTAGATTTTTTTCCCAGCAGTCTACAGCTTATATTTAGAATATATCCAACCTGACATTATAGCAGCAGCAGCAGCGGCAGTGTAACCTCCCTGCTGATGGGAGGAGCTGAGGAGAGACGCTGGATGCTGGTTATCTCTCCTCCTCCTCCACCCCCTCCTCCCCTCTCCCTTGTCCCTCGCTCTATTAACCCGAGCTATTTGCATGGACTGTTCCATTAGACGGCTGGACAGCAGAGCAGATGAGACCAGAGAGAGAGGGAGAAAGAGAGAAGAGGCCGAGAGATAGCAGCTGAAAGCATTGCAGGATAATGATACAACACCCGGAGATCCTGACAGAACAATTTCCCCCCTCTCTCTCTCCGTCTTTTTTTTCCATCTCTCTCTCGCTTTCTCTCACATACACACCGTTTTCTGATGAGGCTGTCATGTCAGGAGATCGGCTGATCCATCTCCCCTTCTCTATCTTTCTTTTTTTGTCTGTCTTCCTCCCTGTCTCTCCTCCCTCCATTAAACTTTTATTACCCCCCCCCCTCTCTTTCCGTCTCTCCGAGCCACTCAGTCCCCTTTCCGTCTAATTCAGAAAATTACAATCCATGAATTTATAGAAGAATGTAATGTGGAGGGAACGGCATTATCACCTCCGGTCAGCGATCCCGGCTGAATGGCTTTTATTTCTTCTCTTCTTTTAATCCCCCTCTGAATTATGAACAGTGATCTGCCATCTCCAGAAACTAATAGCTTATTATTTTAAGATGTGTTCTGTCTGCATGCTGATCAGTGATAATCAACTCTAATCTTTTCATTAGTCTGGGGTCAAAGGTGAGGACCCATCAGAGGTCACAGTGAAATATAATATGACTGCATCTCTGATGTTTGAACAAATATAGATATTTTAAATCTCTCTCCTGGTGACATTAATGTTAGTCCGTATTAATGTTGCCTGACCACATCAATAATTTGTATTTAGTCATTAAATAAACTGACTTGAGTGTTTGCATTGTTTCACATTATCATTTTTGCAGCTACAATAACATAATTTTCCCACAGAGAGCCCTGAAGTTGAATCAAATCAACATTAATCGGATCTAATTAAATCTAATCTAAACAAGGATGCAGTTTTTTCCCACCACTGAATTTCTCTGGGTCTTGTAATCCAGACGGACTTTGCTAATTGTGTTAATCACCGTGTTGAACCAAATGGGATTAAATGATGCTGCAGCTCTGTCTGGATGGGATTAGTGTTACATGAAAAACATTACCAAAGTGACTATGCACACTGCACATCAGTCATTTGAAGGAGAAACACAAATGTCATTCATGTATTACTTTAACTTGCCTATAAATCCCTGATCTGGAGGGTTAGGGATGGGGGTCAGGGTTAGAGTTGGGGGTGGGGATCTGCCAATTAGTAATTTAGTGTACTTATATTTTAGTTTAGCTGAAACAGTTAAAAAAACAACAACTGAATTTTAACTTTTTAATTTCTTCAATATTATTTTTGAATGGGACGTCATTTGCATGGCCCTGAGGTCAAAACCAAGCAATCAACAGGCTGCTGCAGCTGGACAGCAGCTTATATATAATGCATTTGTTCCATCCTGTCTTTTGCCAAGGCTGATGCACATGTCTTAAACTTCTCTACAAGCAAGTGCCCCAACATCAGTAACCTATAATTTAATGGGGTTAAAGTACTGTATACTGTTTGGTCATTGCTGTGGTTAAACCCTGCATCATGATCTCAGAGGTTGTGAATGTATCAAACTAGAGGCAGACGGACAGCAGACAGACATGTGCCAAGGATGGTTTGAGCCAGTTCTCCTCCCTGCCTGCCAAATAGCCCTGACCTGCCTGCGTCTGACTGAAACTGAACAGTGTCTGAGTGGGTGCCACTCGTCATCTGAAAGCCCCTCAGAGCTGATTAGAGTAGAACTGCTCGGGCCTCAAATTTCAGCCTGTGCTCCACTTGGCTCGATTCATCCCAGCCCGAGCCCAATACAAAAACATTTTATTTCAAGCTAAACCCAATACAAAGCCACTGAAACAAAATGATCACTGTAGGTAAGTGGCTTTGAAATATATACATCCCAATGAGAATAGAAAAGAAATCTCCTTTTTACCTCTCTTGTCACATCTCACTGTGGTCTCAGAGGGTTTTTGTTTGCATTCAAGGGACACAGGCAGAGGCCAAAGTTCCAAAAGGCACTGACTCTTAAGGCAGGCCCTTAAATACAGGTGCAAATTATAGCTGCTGCGCAGCAATGGTCGGGGCCAGGCAATTTCAGGCAAAATTAGGCAATTCTGAGCAACACACACACTACAACAAAGCATATCACAACATAGAAGTTACATCATATAATTATGGCATGCCCTTCAAATTGTGGATAAGTAGCTGAAGTGATCAGAAACATAATATACAAAGGAAAGACAAAAGGCAAGAACAAGAAAGTAACCCCCAATTTCCACCAGATGCGTGTTGGTTGCGTCTCCGCTCCGGCACGGCAACGGAGCCGATTAGATTCAATTCTAGTCAATGTGTGTGTTTCCACCGGCTCCGGCAGTGCTGCGTTCCGGCTCCGTCTCAGCTCCGGCACTCCGGAGGCCTCCGCAACAGATACGCAGCACTTCTATTTTTGCCAGTCCCGGAGCACAACGCAGCAATCAGCACAGAGCAGATCGTGTGGGGCAGGAAGTCGTGCAGAGAAATACAATAAAACATCCGGTTAATTTTCAAAATAAGATACACAGTGTTCACGGCGGATCATATTTTCCTGCACTACACCTTGAAAACTACATAATGGGCAGAGGCAGGCCTGAAGTCAACAGGTCAGAGGTTTTAAGATGTCATTTCACCCCGTTGACACCGTGGATGAGGAGATATCCATCATGGCAGTGCACCGAGATGTCTTCTGGCGGAGCTGCACCGCTCCGCACAGCGGATAACCAGCGCTGCCGTACCGCAACGGACACGCATCCAGTGGAAATCCGGGGTAAGAATAACAGAACAACAAGAATAACTGCTAGCAATTATGAACAAACTGGCCTGATCTAGCTTAAAGCTAAACATTATCCATGGTGACAAAGATGAAAACAATTTTTTAAATGTAAAAGTAGCTACTGGATAGACTCTGCATATTGACTGATAGCTAAGCTAAATAAACAGGGAAAAGAGACAAGGGATAACAGGGAAAAGTGTTGATAAAGAGTGTTTGTCTCTAATCCACAAAACTGCCTGGATCATAATTATTTTAACCTTAGTAGTCTGTAATCCACATAGCATGATGCCTGAACATAGGACTTTCACATTAGAATATCAGTTCTGCCTTAGCTGAGGCTTGAAGTCACAACTTCTGAGACTGATGTCTGTCTTCTATCTCACTGAGTTAATTGGCAAGAGAAAGTTCATGTGTGGCTTCACAAATTGACTAAGCCAAGCATCAGGGTGCCAGACAGTAGCCATCCATGCCATGGAAAAGCAAATTTCAAAGTGAAAGTTCCAAAGCTGTAGCACATATGGTTGATTTGTTATGAATTTTCAAAGTTTTGAAATCTAGAGGCTTGCTGTAGCGCCACCATCAGGACTATTGTCTTGTGTTTCCAGTTGAGGACATCTGGCATGGGACTGGACATTTATGAAAAGTTTGGGTAGATTTCTCTTATGGAAATGTTGCATGAGCTGAGGCTTGAACTCACAATCTTCAACACCAAAAACCATCCTCTATCTCACTGAGCTAATTGGCAAACAGAGATGTCACATGTAGCTTCACAAATTGACTAAGCCAGTCAACTGTGTGCAAGACAGCAGCTGTTAGTGTGTAAAGGCAGATTTCAAACGGCTGTCAAAAATTCAGTTATTAAGACAAAAAATCCGAAAATACACAAATTGCATGTAGACAGCATGAAGATGTTGATACGTTGTTTTTAACAATGACTTATTCACTCCATAAGTGAAAAACTGATGTTTAAAAATGCCATTTTGCATTGACTCCAATTGTTCACAAGAGCGAAATTCAAAATGCCGTAAAAAAAAATTCAGCTTTTGAGATAAAATTCTGAAATTTTCCAAACATCATCTGCCATGACTCCAAAATTTTATTTTTTTTAAATGAACACTGAAAATGTATTTAACAAGAATTTGCAAGTATATGTTTACAATACCGTCTACCTTCAAACATTTTGATGCACTGTAGGCTCAATTTTTGATAAATCAAAAATCTGTGTGGATCATTTGTGTAGGACAGTCTGAAGATGCTCTGGAGCAAGTTTGGTGTCAATTGAGCAAAAATTGTGGGAGTTTTTGAACAAAAAACAACAGAGTGATGGACTTCATAATTTTTTAAAAGGTTTGAATGAAAAAAAGTTTCTTCAGTATTGGGGCTACAGTTTGATGAAAGTTGTGAAGTTGTAGTACATATGGTTGATTTGTTGTGAATTTTCAAAATTTTGAACTTTAGAGGCTTGCTGGAGCGCCACCATCAGGACTTTCAGCCTGTTTTTGCAGCTGAGGCAATTTGGCATGGGACTGGACCTTTGTGCAAAGTTTGGTGATTTGTATGATTTCCTCGGAAGAAGAAGAAGAAGATGCAGGAAAACAATAGGGTCCTGGCAGCTTAGGCTGCCCAGCCCCTAATTAGCTTCTAATAATGAAAATCAGAAGCAGCCTTGTGTATTTAAACTTTTGACCCACTAAAAATCTGTTCTGATAAATAAAAGCTGAAATACATTTCTTTCTCGACTATTAATTTTGAAATGATCTCTTATGAACATAAAGGAGATACCCTGCAGACCTGACAGGTGTACTTAAATATATGGCTTCAACTGTATGGATGAATCTATTCTCTTGTTTCTGTGACCTCTGACCCCCAACTCCTCTCCTTAAGTGGCTTATAATGACACATCTCTGGGATATAGAGCGTTCTGTTAAACTTTGTTGTTTTTACAAAATAGCGCTGGTTGTGCACCTTAACTTAAAAAAAAAAAAAAAATAACAAAACCACTGTGAGACTGAGTGCTCTTGTTTCAACATCCTTGTGTGGGTGTTAACTTGTGTTTGACAAAGTCTTCACGCCCGAATGAGCCACTTAAAAGCCAGTCAGCTAAATGTAATGTAATGCGGGGCGATGTTTCACTCAGCTAGAACATCTATATATTTCACCACGCTCGATTTGAGCTGATGAACGGTCGACATCCGACGTTAGCCACCACGATGATCCATCTGCATTCTGCGTATTTCTCAGCTGTCATTATTGATCACTTGAGACAAGGAAAACACTCTCTGAACTTTCTCCCCTGTGTGTGTGTGTGTGTGTGTATTTTCAAATCTGTATTTTGTGTCTTTATGTACAACATATATGTTGTGCAAATGGCCACACATATTAAATGTGTAGAATTATATGTTTTCCACTTACTGACCTGGAAAATCTGTTAAAGTCTGACATGTTTAAATCTCTCTGGTCATAATGTCCAGTAAAAATATTTCCATCTGAGAATCTGTGTTATAACAGTAAGCAAGCATGTCTCTCTCTCTCTCTCCACACTGAATCTGTTAAATATAAACCACATAGAATATCAGCTATGTGCTCAAGATCATACTTTACAAGTAACTACTTAAAAGATGAGAGAAGAGAACTTGCTATCTTCATATGTTTGTACTTTTCACACAGAAAACACTTTTTAAATTGTGACATTTACTGGAAGTGACTTACAGTACACACAACAACAAGTAGGCTGTCATTAGCGGTGGTCATTAACAGAAACTTTCAGCTCCAGTTCGTGGGTGGATTGGCCCTTAGAACGAGCTAGGCTGGTACTGGTTTTTGAAAAACCCTGACCTGTGCATCATTAATGGGCACAGCATTTAGAGGAGGTCAAATTTATTTGGGGATTACAAAATGGGATTACAACAACACATTTTAGGTGCCAGTCCAAATTTGGGCCTTTTTCAGAGCCCTAAAAATTTAACAAGTATGACAAAACAATTTGGGGCCATTATATAGTGGGGATTTAATGGGTTATTTAATGGTAATCTTGCTTCTTGCTGGGGCTCTAGAAAGACTTGTGTCTGCGTGAGCCAGGATCTATACGAGCTGTTCAACTGTGCACTCTGTGCACTTCATCATACTGAGCGGGAAAATATTGCAGTTGTTTGACAAAAGCCATAAGGGGGAAACAAATTCAGGGGTGAAACACTCTAATCGTTACAGACCAGCCAAGTGAAACAACCAGGCAGTGTGTGTGTTTTCATATGAACGCGTGGGCTTTTATAATCACTGCAGGTATGTGTCTGCATGATTGTCTGTCTGTCCATTCAGTGTGTGTGCATGTGTATTACGTAGTAACAGGAGGAGAATGGCTTTATAGTCTTGTTTCAATGAGCTGCTCGACTCGGTGATGGCTCAGCTGACCTTGACTCTGAGGACACTGTTTCCTGCCCCAGGTAAAGACGACAGGCATGGAGGTTGCATGATATATCTACTTTTTGTGTCAAATTGGATCCAGAGATTGCTGGTTTGAACTCTGAGACTAATGGACAGTACACTACAAACTATGATCACCTTTATTATTAACTGTGTGAAAGCTGCATTATATGAGGTAATTTTGTGAAAGTACGCCTGAAAGCAAATGCAGGGAATGAGCCAGGGAAACTAGCTGAACATCTATAGTTTGTTTTGTCATGGCCATGAATCAACTCAACTCCAATACAGTCACGATGTGAGGGAAGCTATTTTTGGGAGCCCCCAGTTCCTGAAATAAAGCCCTTTTCATTTTTCCCACAGACAATGATATGTGACTCACAGTTGGAGCACTTCTACGATTTGGATCGGCATGAAACTCTCCTGGTTGAATCGTGAGTCCATAAGATTAACTCCTTCGTTAGACAATATCTGGTTCTTCGACAATTAGTGGAGGGCACAATCCAGGAAAAAACACTTCCCTCCCATTTCAACACTGCTAAACCATCATTAGGACAACACTCCACACAATTATTTATTCTATTTGTTAATGCACAGACATTCTGAGTGGAGGCCAGTCCATCTCCGCCCCTATCTCCAAGAAGGTTTCTGCTCATTGACAGCTGTTTCCCTTTGTTCCAGAGCTCTGTAGGTCATCTGATAATAACAGAGATAAAATCATGATAAGCATTTTCATTTCCTTTGAGTTGAAAGGTTTTGGCAGTCTGATGTTGACTTCATCTCTTGTGAATCTGATTAGCTGGTTGTTTCGCGCATGCTGTCACCTGTGTTCATTTTCTCCTTTGTTTACTTCCTCGCTTGCACGTTCATTAGTTACGTAATTATTCATCTAATCTAGTTAATCAGTTCATTTAATTATTTACTGACTTATTTTTAGTTTATACGTGTGTTTAGGTTCTGTTTAAACTGTCGATCAGCTTTTGCATTTTTGCATCTTTGCAGCTTCATCAGCTGAAAGTTATTAGTGAACTCTGCATGCTGCTTTGAGAACAGAAGCCCAGCAGCTCCAAACTGCAGTAAAACTCCACACTTAACTCCACACCATGGTGTGTGTGTGTGTGTGTCTGTGTCTGTGTCTGTGTCTGTGTGTCTGTCTGTCTGCGTTTGTGTGGTTAGGTGGGTGTTTACTGCAGAGTTTTGCTTGTAATTATCAACAGCTCAGCAGGGGAGAGTGGTGTGCTTTTGTGTGCAGGTTTTGAATTGTGTGCGTATGTGTGTACGTGTTTGTGCTTGTGCACGTGCATAAAGAGATTGTTGGAGGGCTTCAGCATGAAGTTACATCCAGCTGTTTTGCAGGATCACCAACAGTAACCCTGCACTGCACAAGTCCAGACGAGCACAATGTGTGTCTCTTTTAACTGAAGACACTTAATGGACACGCTGAGATAATACATGCAGTAATTATAACAATAACAATACTAACAATTATAATAGATGTCAAACAGTGACACAACAAAAGAGGAAGGAAAAACCTCTTCATTTCCCCTTCACAGTAATATAGAAGGTTTTCCCCCTGAATTATATCCAACATAAAAATATAACTTTACACATTTTAACATCAAATAATGACCAAACCCAAATGTTTATCATTCAGCTGGTCAAATTTTACAGAGTTACAAGAGATTTGGTATCTAGAACTACAGTCAATATTGGGGGCATTATATCAAATTGTAGAATTTGGCACTGATCCATCATTAAAAGCTTGTAAGATATAAAATGGATGTTTTGGCCTTGATAAAAAATATACTCAAACAACAAACTCAAACTTCTCCTGCAGAACAGTTCCGATTATTTTGCTATTTGAACATGGAAACATGAAAACATCCTATGATAGCACTTAATAATCTCTTACTGTCTTGTACTTGAACTGAAGCACCAAACGTGCTCTTAGTTGTTAGTTCCGAAGAAATACACTTAAAGCTGAAGCACTTAATTGAAGCTTTGGACAAAAACATCAGTTTAATGTATCAGGGATGCACCAATCCAATCCACAATGGCATTAGGACATCATTAAGATGAATGGATATCAGGTATGTGTTTGTCATATGTTGTTCCATGTAGTGTGGTGGATTTTTAATCTACTAACACTAGATTGGAATTGAGTATCAAAAGATACCCCAAGTTAAGGTAACAGAATGAGAATATAGAGACAGAAAAACGTAGATCTTTGTATCCCTAAAATGAAAGTAATGTAATAATGTAAATCTCTCTCATATCTCTATTTTCTATTCTATAAAAGAACATTCTTGGACTCATAAAATAAATAATACTACATAATGCTGCAACACATTCATGGCAAAAATGTAATGAAAACTGGATTTGTATTGCTGGCTCATTTGAATCAGTGTTGAACTCACCATCTATCTCTCTCTCTTTCCCTCTCTGTTTTCTATCCATATCTGACTTTTAGATTTTTAAATATGCTAACACACACACACACCTGCAGGGATCAGGCAGTATTGACTGTTCCCTGGCTCCAGCTCAATTTAAATATGGCCTGAAGGGCGGAAGATGGAAGAAGACAAAAAACAGAGGGGGAAGAGGAGGAAATAGAAGAGTAGAGCAAGCAAAACACCTGAAAAGAAAGAGAGAATGAAGAAGGGATGAGAGGAAGGATGGTCCAGACTGTCTGACCACGAAGGGGATCAGTGATGCTCAATACAAGACACACACACACACACAGCAGAAGTGGAAGTAACAGCAATCTTTCTTGTGAGGAGTGGCAGTGACAGGATGGTTGACAGGCACTTACACCAGCCAATCAATGAAGACGGATCAATATGTGACTGGGCCAATCAATGACTGCCACAACCACTGTGAGACACACATTCATGTGTACTGCAATTACACAGCCCCATTTGAAGCCATGTCACGGTAAATGGAACATAAATTTCACATTAAAGTGTGAAATAAGTGCAGTGTGATGATAATTATCCTATGTAGTAGAAATTAATTTATTTTCAATACAGATGTGTTACACTGGTCCACTGTATGGGCCAAGAGGAAGCCATGTTGGATAACGCTGAGTACATATATTGACTGTGACATGCACGAATCCTGCAAGCTGACACAAGGCTCAGTCAGTTGTTGTTAATGAGGGTATGTTTTCCATTTCATACTCTGTTATGGCTACACAATATTTTTTAAACGTACTATAAACAGAACATGATTGTATTTTTTTAATCTCAATTCCAGTCTGTGTAAAAAAATAAATATAGACTTACTGTGAGATACACAAGTAGACTTATTACATTCAACTAAATGTAACGGATGAAAGTTTGACTTGTGTGAAGATGTTTCCATACAGGGAACAAGGGATCACTGAACGCTTTGCTGAGTACAGAAATCCTTTGAATCATATGCAATGGCCTTCACCCTCACCAAATATCAACCAAATGTATTAACTACAGCTTTTGTTAGCCTGATATCACCAGACCAAAATTAGTCTGGAACCTCTCTATTTGGATTTCCAAGTGGCTGTAGACCAAAATGTCTGTTGACTCAATTAGACAGACCACCAACCAATCATAGCATTGAAGCGTTTAACGACGTATCGATGAGCAATATGCAAATGTAAACAGAATATAGTGCGCAGAGATGATCTGTGATGGTGTGGCATCTATATGTCTGTAAACCAGTGTTGCCATTTATTGCCATCTGATAATCTGTATAAGAAAGAGGGGGGCCAATGAGGAAGACAGCGCTCTTTCTACAATCATCATCAAAACACCAAATGAGGGAATATTTTAGAAAAATGGCGTTTAGCCCTCCAGTCCAGAGACTTCTATATCTGGAGCACTGAAGCTTGTTCTAGGGGCTTGTGGTGTCTGTGAACTGTGACACCTTATGTTGGCTTTTCTTGTACTTAATCAGCCATCTGTACATTGAAAGTAATACTTTGGTGCAATTGTTGGCTCCAGGATAGGTTTTATCACATACTTGAGATTCTCTAGATCAGTGGTTTCCAAACTTATTGGTTTGTCCTCTCCTAAAACAAAGCAACTGTGTGTCTGAATTGTAACCAGTTCAACCAAAAGGTGACTTTCCTTCTCAGATTAGTTCATTTGAATAACACTTGAAGGCTTGAAGATGTGAAATTATTCAGTAATTCCCAGGAAAAAAGCAAAGTCTGAAAAATGTAAGATAGTTTTGATTATTTTTATAATGTGTTAATAATCCCGTGAACTCTAAGATTGGTCTCACAGTTTGTAAGGAGGGTCCAGACCACTGGGCCTCACAAATCTAAATGCTAGATATAATCAACACTATCATCAGTATCTATCTTTTGTGTAAGTTTGTGATGAGATTTGGACTTTGGACTGTTCTTGTGAAACCTTTATATTCAACCTGCTTTGTCTACTTGTATTGGGAGGAATAAAACACCAAACAACACAATGTGCGCAGCAGTGCAAAACACAACATCAATAGCTGTGTGAAAGTGTTTCAGGCTGGACTGTTTCTTTAAGTTTCACTATCCATGCCTGAAATATACGAGGGCTTAAAAATTCTGTCTTTAATCTGCCTCCTCCCCTTCTCCTCCATCTCGCCTCCACGACTGAAGTGGATTTAAGAGGTGAAATCAATGAGACATCAGAGCTTCACAAGGATCCACTGTCTCAGTCTATTTCCAGGACCAGCTCTGCCTCCTTTTTCAGACACTCTGTGTGTTTTCTCACAATGTAATATTCTGTAATTCTCTGCACTCATCAACAAAGCACGTAATACAAAAGAAAAGTAGGAATTTGGAGAAGAGCACTGCAGAAAAGCTGCAAAAAAAGGACAGAATCCAAAAGCACTGAGGCGAAATGAGAGCCAAACAAATCTAATCAGGTATCAGAGCAGATACAGTTGTAACGCCGTCTGCTCAGTGATTGTTTCGACATGCAGTCGTCTCGGAGGCAGAGCAGGACGGTTAGCTGAGGCGCTAGCTACGGTAAAGCCGCTTAGCGTCACTGTCACTCTGTGCTGTTGTAGAGCACCGGGGTGCTTCAGAGCTCAGGTTCCACATCAGCAGATTACCCACAATACACCAAGGGGATTTCCTCGCCTCACAGAGAGCTTTCTGCTATGGTTTGTGCTGTTTGTTAAATTCAGTGTAAACAGCGGTAAACGCAACACAAGTCATCATGTTTTTTCTGACAGAGAAACTTCTTGGACAGGTAAACCAGAGCTCAGGCTCAAGATGAAGACAGTAGATTTTGTCTTAAAAGAGTCCCATATGATCAATATAGCGGTAAAATGTGAATGTCTGAAACAGAGGGACACATACCTGAATATTTAGAAAGTCACACAGCTGGATTTAGTCAAATTTAATTGGCTAAAGTAGGAATATTTACTAATAATATAGTATTTTTTCAGGGGTGCAGACTTCATTTTGCAATTTGAAACAAAATCAATAAAATGTCATGTGTACGGTTTCTAACCTGATGGGGAAAAACATTCCTAGATTTCTCTTAAGAAATAAATTAATTTTGTGGTATGCCCATTTCAACTTCACCAAGTAAAATGCACTGAAGGGAATTTAAAAATCATTTAAGTTCATAATTCTGAGGGGTTTGAATTAACATGTCTCCACACCTCTAAAACTTTGCCCACATCCCAGGTTTTTCAGCAACTCCAATATGTCTGGTGCCTACTGACAGCTGTTTTCACAGTTGTCATCCTGTTCCAGATACACATAAACAGTGTCAGAAAAATTGCCCCAAAAATGGCGACAAGGGTGGATGAGTTCAACACAGCCAGACAGGTTGTTGTGAATTGACTTACAGCAATAACAACGCTTGAAATCTGCATCTTCTGCTTCTGCAGCAATAAAGTTAACTAAAAATGAAGTTGATTTGATGGTTGCTAATGACTGGGTAAAAAAAAACAACCCTTCCCATAAAGAGCACAGCTCACATGATAAAATGGTAAAATGAAAATGAAATGAAATGTGATTATAAGGCTAGTTTAGAGCTTAAAACACTAGTTGAACTATTGCAATTTAAAAGATATCTAGATATCTTGGTTACAACTGGACATCCAGATCTCATCTGGTTTAAGTAGATGTTCTAAATGGATGGCAAGTGATTCACAGACGTGTCAACTTTGTAAAAATCACACTTTATTTTGAAGTACAGTGAATTTCCAACACAGAACCTTTGTTCTGAAGTGCTTTTTCTGCTGTAGAGTGAGTGACTGACGGACAGCTACTTGACATAGACAGCAAACTAGCTTTATGACATGACAAAATGCAAGTATGACTCTGAATATATTAAACTGTGTGGACCTTGAACAAATGACTGAGGAGAAATCTGCACTCCATGGCTGGACCAGGTGGGAACCACTAGTCTAGATGACATGTAAGCAATGGCAGAAAAGGTATTCATATCTTTACTAAAGTAAAAGTCGCAATACCTCAAAGTCCAATGACTCAGTACAAGTAACATTCTTGCAATCAAAATCTTACCTAAAAAGAAGTAAGCAGCAAAATGTAAGTATCCAAGATCAAAGTCATCGTTAGGCAGCAGAATGTTAATGTGAAATAATATTATTGGGTTATTAACACATATGCATTAAAAACTACAGTCAGGTAGTCTAAAACAATCAGTCTATAATGTATATTTTATAAACTGAGCACATACATTGTACAGGGCTGCAACTAATGACTATTTTCATTGTCAACCTGTGGATTCTTTTCTCCACTGATCAATTTGTTGTAATATAAAATGTCCGGAAATGATGAAAAATGTCAATCAGTGTTTCCCAATGACCAAGATGACGTCTTCAAGTGTCTTGTTTTGCTCACATCCCAAAGATATTCAGTTTACTGATATAGAGGAGTAAGGAAACCAGGGAATATTCACATTTAAGAAGCTGGAAAAGAAAGAAGAAGAAAGAAGTTTGACTTATTTTCTGAAAAAACTACTCAAGACGATAAACTGATTATCAAATTAGTCGGCGATTAACTCAATAGTTTACATCTGATCAATTAATCAAATAATCATTGCACCTTTAATGTCGTATGTAAAACCTTTATCTTCAAAGTAACTGGTGACTCTACAGTCAGATAAATGTAGTGCAGTAAAAAGTATATTATTTCCCTCTTAAATATAGTAGAGTAGAAGTATAACGTTGCATTATGGCATGTAGCGTTTTCTCTAGGAGAGAAGTGGTTGCAGGGCACTGGGGAATGCCTCCTCCGAGCGCTTCAAAAAAAGACTGTGTTCAATGGGCATTTAATATCACCTAATATTGATTGCAGACCCCTGAATCGTATTGAAAGAAATCGTATCATGGAAGACTTTGTAATATTGGAAAATACTGTATCGTCCAAAGAATCGATACAATATCGTACCGTGATGAAACTCGTGATTTACATCACTAGTTCCAACAACAACAATACCTTCGTATTAATGTTAGCTAGGTAGCTAGCATAACATTGCAACAGAGGGTTGATTACACAGTTAACAATAAGCTTACGTGTACGGTGTTCTGCTCCCACAAATGGGCTTTTCTGTCTGTCACTAGTGCCTTTCTGAGAAGTTCAGATATTCAATGAGATGCAATCTCAGCAGCTGCACAAAAAGCATGAGCACTCTGAAAAAATAAAAGACACTGGGCAAGCATGTGGCAGCATACGCTCTCTCTTCACTGGGGGCAACTGAAAAAAGATGCCAGAGCAAAAGCAACAGGGCAAAAACACTGTGTGGACACAGGCCCTAAAACTGAAAAGCTCATGTTAAGCATAAGTACCTCAAAACTATACTTAAGTAAATGTACTAATTTACATTTTACTACAGCATGTAAGAATTATTTTCACAGCATAGAAATGACTATATTTCAGCATGTTGCCAGAACCTGCGCAAAACTAAAAATACGATCATTGTCAACAGACTGTGATTATCAGACAGAACTAGTATATTGTTGTCACTTTATTATTCAGTCTGGCATCATGTTCATGTTTGCTTCTTCTGTGTTTGGGAGTTTGTTTTTCCGAAACAAGAAAACAGTTGCAAATGAGCACACCATCAGACCTGTTTAAATCAGTGAAGAAAGTAAGAGATGATGTGGGCGGTTTTCAAACAAATTGGTTGAGACAACAATTTTATGTAATCTAGACGTCTAAAAAAACTTTCACTTTCCAACCACGCTTAGCCTCCAATCTTTAATCTAACTGTCTACACGTATATTCAAATGCCAATCACCACATCAGTGTTTACTGGGAAGCTGATAAAGAAATGCAGCGAATGAGGTTTAAAGTTTTTGGAGGTCAAATGTGTTTTCAAATCCTTTTTGCAGAACATCGGTTCACAGCAAATCAAAGCCTCGAGGGTGTTTTATGTTTCCTCCATCTGCTTTTGATACCAGACTCTTTGATCATCCATCACCGGAGCAGGTAATCGAATAAACGAGCATGACGAGGGAAAATAAAACTCATCCAGTGTCAGAGTTCAGATGGTGTTTTTTCTTTGTGTTTTCCGGGGCTCGTGATCTGAGGAGGATGAGGAGCGTCTCAGCGTGGGAGGCACCAAAGCTAATACAGTGATTAATGTTTAGCTGCATGTTGTGATTCATGGAAACATGACTAAGTGGTTGACTGAGTGTGAAAGACGCTGACGCCACTCTATACGCAGACACATTCTTCGCATACACAAACACAAACCACACACATGGATGGGGTTATTGAATGAATGCATGATCTAGTTTGTGATAAGTGTTCAAGGATCACTGGGTCACAATGCAATGCAATAATTAGTAACCAACTCAGTGGACCGTCGATTTTTTTTCCCCTCTCTACAGCACAGGCCTGTGTCTGGTTGCCGGTGGTTACAAGAGGATGCCTCCATTTTGGAGCAGTGACAACAAAGCACTGGAGCGTTATCACATCTCCCGCCCTGGCAAAAACAAAGAAAATGACAAATGTGTGCAGGGTGGTGTTTTGTTCAGTTGTGCCTCAGAGGAGAAAGAGGTGATAATTTTACACCCTTTTAATGTCACTGCTTCAAACGTGGTGACATTTCTCTTGTGACCAGTGGACGCTTTCTTGTGCTGTGCATGAAAATGTTATGACTAACATTGTGTTTGTTGATGAGTCCCACTATTGTCTTTATTCAAACATCCCTTAACATGTATTTGATCAATACCTTTATCTTTGATACCTTTCTCTTAAAGTTGAGTTGAGACATAAACCGAGATGGAATGTAAATAAGCACATTTAGTGCACTTAACTACTGTACCTAAACACAAATTCAAGGTACTTGTACATTACTTCAGTATTTCCATTTTGTGCAACTTTCTATTTCTGCTCCACTACATCTAAGAGATTAATATTGTACTTTTTGCTCCCCATGTGTCTGACCCTGTTAGCGTCAGAAAAATAACCTGAACATCAGCAAAACTAAGGTGATGATCGTGGATTTTGGAAAGAAATAATATCAACACGTCCTCGATGAAGAGGGTGGACAGTTTCAAGTACCTTTGTGGTCCACACTGAGGGCCTGACCTGGGTGCTGCTTACTGACTCTGTGGTGAGAAAGGCAAGACAGAGACTGTTTTACCTGAGACGCCTGAGGAAATTCTGGATTTCCCCTTAAATATTGAGGGATTTTCACTCCTGCACCAACAAGAGCATCCTGACGGGAAACATCAGTACCTGGTATGGAAACTGCACCAAACAGGACCACAAGGCAATGCAAAGATTGTTCAGCTGAACACACTGCAGGCGCTGCTTCACCCTGCATAAAGGATGTTTACACCAGGCGCTGCAAAAATAAGGCCAGGGCAAACATTAAAGATCTTAGACACCCAGATAACAGCCTTTTCTCCCTGCTGAGAGAGGGAAGAAGGTACCAATTACACTAGGCCAGCACTGAGAGGGTCAGAAAGACCTTCTACCCTCAGGCCACAAGGATAACTAACTGAAGACCCTGCCTGTAAGACCCTCCCACCCTCTATATAGACATTTATTTATCATTATTACACTGTTTTAAAAGCACAAATTGAAGGAACTCACAGATTACCTTTCACTGAAATTGTGTATGTATGATTTCATATGACGAATAAACTGATTGATTGGATAATGTGATGAGGATGAAGTATTAACTTGAGCAGAGGGAGTTAAAATTAGCATGACCCTAAGTAAAATGCAACATACACATTAACCCAACAGTAATACTGATTGAGTATTTTTACTTTTCATACTCTAAGTGCATCTTACTGATAATACTTACATACTTTTACTAAATTAAGATTTTTAAAGAATCTGAATACTACTGAATTTAAAGACAGCGAAACAAGGATATCGGGAAAATGACACTTGAGGTGTTTTCTTATCAAGGCACCTTCACAGTTTTCTCACTCTGCACTGTATAGAACAGCTTGGTCACCACTTATCTGAGATCGTACAACACTTTGTCTCTTGATGATCCTAAGACTTGCATTAGAACATTTTCTTACGCAGTTCTCGTTGCCAAATCAACCCATTGTGTAGTACTGTAGGACATGTTTCCTCTCTGTACTGTATCAGCCCATTGTCTTCACGCTTGGATCTAATCCCTGCGGTGGAGCGGCTGTTGGGCTTATAGACTGCCTGTCTGTCGGAGAGCAGACGGAGGGAGGTTCCCCTGTTCACCGAGATAATAGCAGAGCACTGGAGTGGTTTATACACACACACATACACACACACACAAACCAACACACACAGCCTCTCAAGCTCTGCATGTGGCAATTATCTCTCCTCTCAGCAGCTTGTGGCATCTCCCCCATCTCCTCCTCTTCTCCTCCACCTCTCCTTCTCTCCTCTTCCTAATCTCTACTTGACTTTTCTTCCTCATCCTCCTCCTCATCCTCCTCTTTGCTCCCGCAACCACATTCTCTCCTCTATCTCCCCATCTTTCCCTAAGCCATCTATTGCAATCCTCTCATCTCCTTCCTTGCCTCCTCTCTGCTCTCCCTCCTCTGAGCTTGAGATTGTGACAGAGCACTCCTCCCATACACAATACCGACCTGAACAATCTGCCCCTGCTTCCCCAAAAACAAATAAAAGAAAAAGCTATCCACACCTCCCTGGTCCCCCTTCCCAACTAAAAACAGCACTGTTTTTTTCTAACTTTGTAACACACTCACACACAGGAGCAACACGACTGATCGCCTGAGTGAACGGACACTTTGAAGATAAATGTCAAACTCAGACAGCCAAAAATATAAGTGGTTTCTGAAAGCACACTTTCTAACTTTTATTACTTTCTTTTGGCTTTGTAGGTTACTGCAGCCTACGAACCTAATGTCTATTTGACAATTAAACAACATTAGTTTGACACAGATACACACAGAAGATGCAAATGCTCAGGGGCCTCCCTTTCACTTCGATATTGTAGTTCTAAGTTTAACTTTTAGTTTAACTTTTTTTTTTTTTGTAGCCAGCACCATGTGGCTTTGGTTTCAGTGTGCAGGCATCTGTGGGCCCGTTTGACAAAAAAGGCGCAGGGAGTGACCTGCAGTTGGATTTACATCAGGGGTACTCAACTAGCTTTCCGCAGTTTTCCACTTATGAAAATAACAGGAGACCAGGGGCTGGTTGCAGCAATCCCACACAGGTCAGGTGTAGGTAGGGCCATTTCTACAATTTCAGAAAATCTGGGGGTTAGCCTGGACTGCTGATGGGGGTCTGCAGGATCCTTCTGTGGCAATTTTAATTATTTATTATTATTATATTTTATTACAATATTTTGTTGTTTTTATGCACTCTGGTGTCTCATTTGCATCCAAGGAATAAAAAAAAAAAAATCCCAGTGTGAATCAGAAAATGTTTCATGGGTCACCCTATTGTAGGGTGGATGTGGAGTTAAGTATCACTGATCTACATGCTTAAATGTTTCTAGAATTTGTGTTTGTGCTTCCACCACATAAAGTGTTGTTGGTTGCTGCTTCACCAGCCTTTTGTGTTTTTGCGTCAGCCACCATAGTTCTCCTACATGCTTGGCACATGGGAAAAGTTTCAGTTGGTTGCAACTGAACCTTTAAGCAACATGTGCAAGCAATAAATGTATCCTAGGTATTCCTCCTCCCATCTATAAAGTTTATCAATACGTAAATTGTGCCCAAAATCCCAAAGACGTTTCACCTGCTTGGCATTTATCCACGTCGTCCAGTTCACCCATAGTCTCTTCCTATTTTCCAGATTTCTTGCAGCCTGCAGGCTATACTGAGGCCAGCCACGCATCTTCAGGTCAGAAGCTTGTTTTCTAATCTTTAGGTTATCGTTGCCCCGCTGGGAAAATAACAGACCTGGCGCCTCCTCTCTAAACCTGCTGTGCTTGCTCTACTGGAGCTGTGCTTCAGAGTGGTAATCTACCAGGCTCTCTTGTTTTGGTATCTTTATATTCTGTTTTTAAGGCGAAGTGTTTCTGCAACTACATTATCCAGAGATCACCTGTCAATCACACAGCATCTTTCCTTGAATTTTCTAGTGGCAAGATTTGAGTTTGTCCTGAGTTTGAATGTTTTTCTTTCTACAGATCTTTATCTATATCAAACTAAATTGTAGAATTTAAGAGTTATAATGTCATAATGTGCAGTTTAGAGTTTTAATGTTAAGAGCAAATTCTTGAACTTGGATACACTGACACTCTCGCACCTTAGTTGGCCACAGACCATCAAAACATCACAGCTTGGTAAATACACTATGAATGATTTGGTAATGTGTCTTCATGTTTCCTAATGGAACATTACTACGGCGAGTGAGGGTAATGATTTCAACCTCTGACAGTTTGCAACTGACTTGGCCAACTGACTTGAACAAAATCTGAACTGGGCTTTAAACTTTTGGTAGCCAACTAGAACAACAAAATTAACTGCCACTTTAGTCCACTAGATACTTTTTGCTGTAATGAATATGACTGACGTGAAATGAACCGACTGAAAACTTGATCTCATTAGATAAAACAGATGTTGACAAAGTTTTCCTTTGGGGATATAAAAAGGTGATAAATCGCAGTGCATGTTATCGCAATACTCACCATATCCAACAACATTCAGTATCATAATAATATTGTAACATAAGGCCTCTGGTGATTTGCACCCCTAATGGAAGGTAGTAGAAGACTTGTTGCCAATGGCTGGGAATCCAGCTGCAGTCATCACAGGTAATGACAAATCCTCAATAACACCATAAATTTAAAATGCTCCATTTCCAAATCTCCTCCAACCAGCCCTGTCCCTCACTTGTTGTGCCCTTTCTACAAATTTCTGTCATACCACCTTGAATTTCCACCAAACGCTCCCCTTTGGGAATGGAGCCAAAGTGTAGGAAGCACCTTAGTGAGTCTGCAGAAGAAGAAAAGGTGTTTCTAAGAATACAAAACCTCAGAGGCTTCATTTGAGGATTTCACTGCAGTTTTTTTTCCATCCAAACAGAGTATAGGGTGCTATCATTTCCCCTGCCAAGCGCTCCTGAGATGTACAGCTACACGGTAACTGAGTTAACAGATAATCACGTAACAGCAAACCCCCACCCGTCCCCACACATACGCACACACACACACACACACACACACCCTTCCTTGCTGTCCTATACGAGATAAATGAGCACTATCAGCCCCCTACCTCCCTGCTAGCAGATTAATGTGTAAGCGTATCCCTGGTTTCCCGCCTCCTACACACACTTCTCACTTTCTCTGTCACACACACACACACACACACACACACACACACACACACACACACACACACACACTTCTCTACCGCCTTATGTCAGCTCAACAGCGAATTTCCCTCCTCCGGAAACACAGCAGATGATGCAGGCGGCCGACACATTTAGGCACGTTACCGTACACATGTGAACATGTAGAAACACACACACACACACACACACACACAGTTTGACACGCACAGTGTGACAAGCACAGTGTCAGAAGCTATGATTGAGTCAGACATCATACATCCCATCATCTGAGGGTACATCATCTTGAAAATGTCACACACATCCACACACACACACACACACACACATAATGATGTACGTGCCAGTTATGCTAACAGATTTTAGCTTCCTACGTGAGTTGTGGAGCCGTACCCTGCTGTGCTCACCACCACCAGCCGCAGCAGCAGCAACCTTCCAGGGCTTAGTCATGTTCAGTGTAACTGCCAAAACAAACAGCCACCCAATTAACGCCCACATGCAGCTTCCTATTAGAGAGCTGGGTCACCACGAGCTGCCTGGTAACCTTTAATCACACAACCACAAGCCACACTGTCACAGCGGGCAAAATGGATGTTCCAGACGGATTTATTTGTCTTTTGCATTTATCTAACTTTTCTGTACTCTTACAGACAGAACAAACAGTGCCAATGGCACCTCTAAACAAAAGTATGGGGGGTTTAGGAAAGACAATAAAATGAAAACAGTAACCTAAGAACCTAGAAAAGTACATTAACCCTCTTAGTAGATAAGGATGTTATTTTTTTACATCGTCAACAAACCCCATTAAAAAACCATAAACAAGAATTTGTTCATGTCTCTCAGTACTTGCTGACTTCCCCATTCTGCCTGTGGAGTTCAGCCCCAAGCCCACTGCCTCCTGCTGCAGATCAAAATCTTTAAAAACTCTTAAAAAGTCTTTACTGGTTTCCTAAAACTACTGCACATTGTAGTTTTTGTCAAGGAAATAGTGCATTTGTTGGGGACCGTTTTCAGCAGCAGATTAATCCACATTTGGTGCTCCAGTGAGTATTTGTGGCAGCAGGACGGCATCTGTGGGACTGAGTCAAAACAAACTACAGTGTGTGTGTGTGCAGGGTAATGATGGAACATGTCACCTAATGCAACAGTGT
This sequence comes from Epinephelus awoara, assembly GCA_035609425.1. Classification (NCBI taxonomy): domain Eukaryota; kingdom Metazoa; phylum Chordata; class Actinopteri; order Perciformes; family Serranidae; genus Epinephelus; species Epinephelus awoara. The sequence continues at coordinate 13,135,107 of CM069305.1, forward strand.
GACTCACTGATGCGTTTTAATTGGCACAGAGGAAGAAGATAAATCAGGCTTTGATACAGACACAATACCTGTTTGCAGAGACATCCACTGTTGGTAAAATCCACACACTACAGAAGTAGAATAGTTCCATGTGATGTAACAACAAAATGCCTCAAGCATGAACATTTCAATCAATGAAGATATAAGCTAGATATAATACGTTTTCTTTCCCCCTAATTTCAAGAATGTAGAATCAAGACACTAAAAAATACTTATAATTAAACAAAATGAACACCCCTTTGTGAATGCATTCAATAATTCATCACAGCAAGCACTGATTTTCACAAAGTGTTTTTGATAGATATTCACATGACAAAAATTATAAGAACAAAAGGCACATTATAAAAGGCGTAAAGAAAGATCTAAGTACTTAAATGCCTTGATTGCTGACAGGGAATCGTAGAAAGCGTAGTTCAGGAAGATGTGAGTGTGCGTGTGTGCTACCCTGGACCTCTCCACGCTTTCCACAAGTGCCTGGAAGTTTTTATCAGCTGAAATGTGTAAGAAGACGGATGCTGTCAAAGCAGACGAGCCCCTTATCTTCCTGCTGAGCGTCTTTCCAACAGACGAGGACGGGCGCTCCACTAAGAGGATTTCTATTTTGGTGTTTAATTTAATTTCTTCGCGGACAGCCGGATTGTAATTTGGTGGTTTTTCTATGAAAATGTGTTTGGTTCCATAATCTAAATTTGTTTTAGTGCAGATAGGAGATTAATTATGAGCTCAGAGAGCTGCTGCTGTGTTACTGTTTGACCCTGCGTCTGTGTGTGTGTGTGTGTGTGTGTGTGTGTGTGTGTGTGTGTGTGTGTGTGTGTGTGTGTGTGTGTGTGTGTGTGTGTGTGTGTGTGTACAAAGTGGTTATACCAATCTGTACTGTTATATGTGTGTGTTCTGATGGGTTTGTTTGCACCTGCTTGCTATTGGAGTTTGGGTTTGTATGTGTTCTGATAAGCTTTATTCCTGTGCAGTACACACGGATTGATTCATACATCACATTGTAGAGAGTGTGTGTGATAAACGTTTTCCTCCAGCAGTTGGATTAAACATGCTAGACTGCTGTGTTTCTCAGGTTGTACAGAGAAAGTTCGCCACACAGGATAGAGTGTTTCCAAACACATCTGACATCTTAAACACTGATTGAAACAAATGCAGAAAGAGCGGTGTGTGTGTACCTGTAGTGTCGCGTGTCTCTCAGGGCTCGGTTGCTAGGGATGCGTTCGCTCTCTCTCTGGTTGAAAGCGTAAAGGGTGTATGGGTCGTCACCGGGCTTCCAGCGCCGAGCACTCAGGTAACCGCGTTCATCAAAACCCTCCAACATGTCCTCCCACTCTGCATCTGAGATCTGTCAAAAAATAAATAAAGCAGTCAGTTAGTAGTATAATCAGTAGTTATTTTCATGTCATCTATCAGCAGTTTTTTTTATTATAGTGTTTAATTTGCTTGTTTCATCCAATACCTAAACAGATTTAATTTACAGCTAACCAAATTTCATAAGGGGCTGTATGATAGATCTATTTGTATGAGGACCAAAACGTTTGCTTGGAGGTGATTTTTCATGATTTCAAAAGAGCAATACACTACTGACTAAACTGTCTGACTCCAAATCATTGCCAGGTCATGTACATCACCACATTGGGATACACCACTGACATTTTTCCCAGCTGTGATACTTCAGCAGAGCAGCAGTTACGTCAAATCTTACCTATCGTACCCGACTACATCTTCTAATTTTAATATAAATAATACAGTTCATTTATATAGCACTTTTCAAAACAAATGCTTTACATGGTTGAACCAGGAACAAAAACATTTCAGGACTGCAATGACATATAATCAGACAGTTACAACAGTACAAAATTATAATGGGGGGAAAAAAAAAAACTAATATTAAAAATAAAAAACAGCAGCATTAAAAACAGAGACATGTTGGAAAAAAACAGTGTGCCTGCATTACTCAGGTCACACATACTGTACATTAACTACAGGTGCTTGTTACCAGATATCCGTATAATTAAACTAGTATTTTGTCAATACATCTGTTGAATTATTTAGATTTTCTTGTTCAATTTATCAGTCTGTCAACCACCTGATCAATCATTACGTACAATAATTTAGCAATTAATCAGAGACCCTTTATTGCACAAAGAGCACCCCAGTGTTCAAGCCAAATGAAACACCTCAGAGCAAAGAGAGTTTCTTGGTTTGAAGCAGTTTTAGGTTTTGTTGACTGACATTTTCTTTGTATCAGTCATCAGAGTGGATGACAACTGAATGTGAGATTTAGTCATAAATGTCACATTCTGAGTCTTTGGATTGTAACCTGTGATTATCCACCAAAGATATGCTGAGTGTGTATGCGTGTGTGTGTGTGTGTGTGTGTGTGTGTGTGTGTGTGTGTGTGTGTGTGTGTGAGATTGTGTGTTCAGTTGTCCGCGGTGAGGTGCTCTTTAAAAGCATCAGGAGAGCTTTTAGAGGTCATTTTACTAAAACAAGATTGAGAAGGGTTTTTAAACTTGCTGCTCTTTGGTATTTAACAAGATGAATGTTGGACTTCAGCTTTTCATCGCCGTTGTTCTCTCCTTGTTTTGTGACTAAATGCTGCACTTTGTCTCTCAGCAGCTTTTGCTCCACTGATCTGAGCTATGCTTGAGGCTTTGCATTGGCTTGTGCTTTCAAGACCCTATTCTTTATTTTCCGATCACAGAAATTTGAGCTTGATAAATACACTAATAAAAGAAAAAAAAATTCAAAAGAGGTTATCATAAATCAAATTACACAGATCTATTTTCCTCCTGTGTTTACAGACATGTAAAGGTGTAAAAAAAAATCCCTAACAGCATTCAAAAACATTAACAAGGTAATACTAACTTAAAGAAGCAACAGACAGCATTTTTGCCTATATATATATCATTATGAAAATAATGTTGCACAGGGTAGTATACACAGTAAAATCAGACTATCAGCGTTTACATAGGTTACATAGGTGACTTTGCAATAAGCTTCTGTTATGAGGAACTGGCCGGGGCATGAGATAGTTGAGTCAGGAGCACAATGGCAGACGGACAAAGTTCGTAGATAAGTGAAAAACGGCCTCCTAAAAGAAAACGAGCTAATCTGTCTGAGGAGGCAAAGAAGAGCAAGAAGTAGAGTGATAAAATAAGAGGAAAAACAAGAGTAAACCTCAGTCAGGCGTTCAAGAGATGGAGGGAGCTCCGTGACCGAAGAGGCTTCAGAACCGATGTCCAGCTAGCTTTCTTTCTAATGGATCAGTAAGTAACACGGCTAAATGTTAGCAAGACCAGAGAGGACTATACTGGCTGCTAGTTCATTCCTAGCTGGCCAGCATCGCAAATGGCCGCAACCAGGGACCGGGTAGCATGTTGGTCGGCTGACATCCTCGTTGCCATTCTACGGCAGCCCTCAGACAGTGATTACCCCCACCTCCCCGGCTGCCGCCGCAGCTAATGGGCACCCAGCATCTCCAACCGGGAGAAGTGGAATAAAATCAATACATTCAGCCAATCAATCATTCAATCAGTTCTCCAACCTAATATGAAGCTGGTTCGCTTGGTGCACAGCTGGTGCTGATTATGCAATCACTATTCACAGTCACAAATATTCGCCTTCGTCCACCTCTGTTCAGTGCAAGCAGAGGGGTGAAACATTTACATAAAACATTTACTTCTGGTGGCAAAGAAAATCCACATCTTCACATTGCTCGGAGTTCAGCTTTGGTAAACTCTGACATACAAAGTCTCAACGCAGTGTGTGGAGCAGGGACATTTCTAGGATTTGAGGACACTGGGGGCTTAGCCCGGACCTCCCCTGGAATTTTTTTTCTATTTGGACACTTTTTATGCATGTACTTTGAAAACTTTGATTCAACTAATAAATATTATATAATTACAGATTAAGCTACCCAGCAGTATATACTGCATTTAAAATTAGCTCCATCTTTACCAGCTGCAACAAATTGATTACCGGTACATTCTCTATCATGCGATAACGAGGGTTTCAATGAATGACCGAATAACTATTTTTAAGTATTATTCTTTGGCCTCCAGGGATATTCATAAAACATTTGGGGCTGAAGCCTCGGACGCCCAGGCCTAAAAACACCACTGGTGTGGAGGAGACAAATATTGTTGCCATGTTTACCAACTGTTGGCCATGAAAAATGCAAAACTGCCCCACATGAGAGATGCTGCCTGGCTGGCAGTAAGACTGCCATGCAATGTAAGAAAATGGTAAATGACATCTTATTTCACCCCCATTTATTAGCAAGCTAGCTAACATTAGCTTGTGTGCTTGCTTTGTGTTTGTGTCACACCCGGCACTGCCCACATTAGCTGAGCACTTTCTTAAAGCTCAGTATTGTTTTCACACCCGCAGTTTGGTTTATTTGGCCCAGAGCAAAGAAAAAAAATCGTGCATGTTTTTGGGCTTCATTTACAGTGTGACCATTGCATCAAACAAAATGATGCCTGGGAGAGACATGCGCAACTTCCCACAAAAAAGTTGTGATCTATAAAAACTAATTTGATGGGGAATGTGAACACCTGTGCCATCTAGCAGTGAGGTTGCTGAATTCAAAACTCTCCCATGTGCCAAGCATGTAGCTATTTCTAAGGTATCAAATAAATGATTCTTATTTTCAAGTCATTATAAACTAATGAAAATATAGCTATGATTATTATATCCCACTTCTGCCAACAGATGCCCCTACATCCCACACACTAATTTCACTTTATATCACATGTCGCTTATAAATCCATCATCAAACCAGCAGTGTTTCTGATGCTTGTGCTGGTGAGCCTCAACTTTTCTATAAGCTCTTTTCAAAATCAAATTAAGGCGACTTAGATCTTGAATCAAATTCAGCTCAATATTTCATCGGCGCTGTCTCATCATCACATTCCCCTGGAGCAAAAAGGAGAGGGCTGGACTGAACTGACACTCAATTGTGAAGCACACCGTCTGCAGCTGTTGAAATGCCAGAATGATGCCAGGATGTAACAGGTGGCAAGAGTCAGGAAAGTCTGGCTTTCCTTTACCCGATATTAAACGCTAACATACTGAATACCTTTCACCTCAGTCTCAATTAACTGGTCTTACTGATAAAATTGGTTGTACCAATCAAAGATAACATCAAACAGCACGTAAGAATTGAGGAACAGAGTGTTACTGGTTTGCAATATCATCAAGTAGGACTTCATATTGGCACATCTTCATCATCTGCACATAAGGATTGTGTAAATCAGCAAAGTCTTGAAATAAAGACAGTAACAGAATTATTACCGTCCATATCCTCATTATGAGTCCCAATCATAATGATCAGCAGCACTGATCAGAACTGAACATTCATAAGGTATTTAACCATTAATGGGACATGAGGCTGATCCACATTTTAAACTGGACTTTCAGCTTTTGCGCACATGTACACTTTTAGTAAGGATTTTACGAACTGTTTTATAAATAAGGCTCCTGGTCTGTTTTGAGTAAATTATCATGTATCACACTTGGGAAGTCACTGCCTTGACACTCCCCACATTCAGCAGATGGATTCAGTACTAGTTTAGCTTGGCATCAGAATAAATGAACCCAATCAAATGGGCAAACACACCAGAGTCTGTTTTAGAAACCAAACTCACACAAGGTTTTGGATTCACTGGTTTCAGCTCTCTCTGTAATGTATAAAAATCACATGCAGAGACCTAAAAACATACTTGAGATACAGAAGCTAATCCATCTTGCCTTTAGCTCTTTGTCACTTATCACTCAGTGGTAATGAACGTGCATTCAATTCATTTTGACATGTGAGTATTGATGGCTGGCAGCTGAACTGCACTGCAGTCATGGTTTTTGCTGTTGGAAAATCAGCCCCAGAGGACAAATGATGAGCACACATGGATGTTGTGAAAAAAATACTTTTTTTTTTACTTTTTAAGCTGCTCACTGTCAGATGTTGGGGTGTCAATGAATAGCAGCACACAACAAAAACCTCATTTTGGCAATACAATTAATAGAACTAAATGTTCACCGTGAAGAATGTCTGAGCTCATGCTTTGACATCTCTATAGGTTATTTTTTTTTGCTAGACTGAATAAATAGAAATCAATATGACTGCCTGAAAGGTAGGAAATTAACCTTAAAACCTACAGAATACTTTGGAAAACAGGCTGCAATAATGTAAAACATGCGCAATGTGCAGTTAATGAGCTGAAGCATGCAAAAGCAGCTGTATGGCCCTTTAATATGCAAATCAGAGGCCAAGTTCTCAGTGTGAGCTCCAGTAAAAGTCGGTCCTGCTCCATGTTATTCTGCAGAAGCACCAAAATGATTCTGTTTCCAGCGTCGCACAGGGAGGAAACAACCAACTCTGCACAAACCCCCGCTTCTCCAGAAAGTACAAACGTTATAAAATAAGATGTAAAATGTTAATGTAGCACATAAATCCTGTTCAGCTCCAAACAGCTGGTGGAGGAAAACACAAGGTGGCAACTACTTAAAAAACAAAAAAAAAAACAAAAAAAAAAAACCTACAGCTGCACTTTCTGTCTGTCGGAGCACTGCTGTGAGTGTAGTTTAAAAGAGAGTGTATATCATTTATGAGACAGTACAGATGCCTGTGTGTGTGTGTGTGTGTGTGTGTGTGTGTGTGTGTGTGTGTGTGTGTGCGCGCGTGCATCAAGCGACCGAGGGAGTAAATGTGTTTGTATCATTTATGAGTGTGTGCTTGTAGGTATCTTTGAGAGGCTGAGGAGAGTGTGTTACAGATGATATGAGAGTGCGTGTTCCCGTGTGTGTCTGTGTAATGCATAAGAGAGCGAGAGAGAGGTTGTGTCTTTGAGGGTGAGAGATATGAAGAATGTACATTAGGATTCTCTCTCTCTCTCTTTTGCCCCATCATAAACATAACACAGGAGCTTCAGCAAAAAACCCCGGAGGCCATATTTCTCCCCAACGACCACACACACTGACGTATAGTGGAGATAAACGCTCTCACACACACACATGGAAACACAACACAGGGTGACAGCGCTGATGATGTGTGTAAGAGAACAACATTTACAGTGGAGCAGCAGTCTGGATGTAGGGATGCAGAAAACTGACACTCCTCCTCATCTTCTTCTTCTCTTGTCCTCTTCCTCCTCCTCCTACTTCTTTTCTCCTCATTATTCAGCCATACGACTTGCTGATGCGACACATTGTCTAAATGGGGCCATTAGAGGGCTGGGAGTCAGACTCTTTGTGTGTGTGTGTGTGTGTGTGTGTGTGTGTGTGTGTGTGTGTGTGTGTGTGTGTGTGTGTGTGTGTGTGTGTGTGTTTGTGTGTGTGTGTGTATGCGCGCGTGTGTTAGTCTGTGTTGCTAGTTCTTCCCCTGGTGGCTGTAACAACGAAGCATGAAGAACAAGAGGGAGGAGAGAGAAGAGAAGAGAGAGAGTAGAACATAGGGACGGAAAAGAGTAAAGCAGAGAACAGAGGAGAGGAAGACAAAAGAAGAGGGAGGAAAAGCGGGAGGTGAAGAAACAAGAGAGGAAAAAGGAAATATGGAGGAAGTGAAAGGGTAAGGGGTAAAACGAGGAAGAACGATGGTAGCGGGAAAAGGAAAACAAAAGAATAGAATAAAAAGTGAATGAAGAGGAAGGAGGACAGAGGAGGAAATAGAGGAATTAGTAGAAAGACAGGAGAGGAGAAGGATTGGTAAACAATTTCACCATTAACTAGGCAACATATTCTCATACAGTTCATATGATATCTGCACACATAATGGTTTGTATGATACTGCGCCCCATGAATGACGTTATTTACTGAATGTAAAGTTGTATAGGTTAGGTTTAGGAAAAGAAACATGGTGACAATGCACCTTAAAATAACTCAAAGTTCACTTGGTTTCACGCAGTACTTAACACTGGTCTCCTGGGGGAAAGTCCTTTATTTGTTTGACCATGTGTTCTTTTCTCATGTCAGCGCGCTGGTTACGAAATTGCAGCCTTCCTGATTACATGGGTTAAATGCAAATTGCTCGCTCAAGATTATGTGAGTAATATGTGAATTTTGGTGCATTGCTCATTAGGGATGCACCGAAATGAAAATTTGTGGCCAAAGCAGAATAAAATTAAACGCTTGGCCGAATACTGAGTACCGAATACCAAATGCTGTTGTTTAGTTTTTCATTCGTTTTTGCAGATAAACGCCCTCCAGATTAGTGTTGTCACGGTACCAAAATTGGGACCCACGGTACGATACCAGTGAAAATATCATGGTTCTGAGTAGTATCACGATACCACAGCGTAAATGAGGCAGATGTGCCTTTTGTCATTTTTAAAAAGATGAATCACTTTTCTATAATACATCAATGATATTTCAATGGAATAAATTAGGCTACTTATTGACTTATTCATACTTTAAAAACAGCATCAATAAGTGATTAACATAGGGGGGGATTGAAATTAAATAAATAAATAAAATAAAAATCAACCAGCCACCCTCCTCTCCTGACAAGTAAAGAACAGTCCCTTCATAAGTAAAGAACAGTCCTTAAAGTGCGGTGAGGTTTGTGGGCCGTTACCTGACACAAAGAGAGAAATGTGAACAGCTTGTTTCTCCTCTGACACGCCACATACTTGTGTGCCGCCATGGCTTGGCTGTCCAGATACTTTTGGGCAGTCATGACGCCAAGAAGAGAACATTATTGGAGCCGGACTTCTCAGTCACCGGTAAGCCTTATCTTGCGCTGTGGAGCTCTATGGCTGCCGTATTCCCTACATTCCTGTCTGTGTCTGTGAACCCCGTTCAACCCACAACCGGCGGGATTCGCCTTTCGTTTCTGCTGCTGGTCTGTACTCGTACAGCGTGCTGAATGATTTATTTTGCTCGCACAAAACTATTTTTAGTCACAAATGCGAGTGTGGTCGCCATACTGCCGACATTTTACTCTGTCCGTCCCTGCATGCTGTTTGATTGCGTGATCAAAACATGCCGCTATTATTTCACTTATTCCACTGAATACTGAATGTGTCTTTTTTTGCAATATTCGGCCGAATATATTGGTTACCGAATATTCGGTGCATCCCTATTGCTCCTCATAGGTATGTGTACAATGCATCGGAACAGCCTGAACTAGTTGCTTATTAGCATGAAAATTAGTAGCATATTGACTCTTTATTAGTCATTATAAGAGTGGTTCTAAACCAGAGGTCCTGGGACACCCAGGGTTCCTTAAGGGAGTTCTAGGGGGGTCCCCAGAAAAATGGGGAATAGATTACTTTCATAATTTAATTCACTTCAAGTGAGCTTAAGTATGTCATAAGAATGACCATTCTGCTCATAGGATTTGCTTCGGCCATGGTTATATCGACAAGTATCACTGACAATTGTAGAATTCTTGTTTCAATTATATTTATCAACCAAAATCTTTTAGATGAAGGTAGAGCTGCAATGATTAATCAATTAATTGATTATTTGGTTACCATTTAATTAATCGCAAACTATTTTGAGAATTGATCATTCAATTTGAGTATTTGAGTATTTTTAGGGGAATATAAATAAAATTCTCTGATTCCAGCTTCTTAAATGTGAATATGTTCAGATTTCTTTAGTCCTCTATGACAATAAACCGAATATCTTTGTGGAGAAAATTTGAGCACACTATCTTGGGCTTTGGGAAACATTTTTGGACATTTTCTCGACGAAACAGCAAATCAGTTGATTGAGAAAATAATCGAAAGACCAATCAACAATGAAAATAATCAGTAGTTGCAGCCCTAGATAGGGGTCCCTGAAGCAAAACCTTATTAAATGAGGTCTGTGATTCAATTGTGAGTCAATTTAGGGGTCCTTGACACTGAAAAGGTTGAAAACTTCCGATATAAAGCTCTTATTAATGCCCTATTCTGACCATATTCTACAACTACAAGGCCATGGGTTTTCCCTCAGTCACCTCCTAATTACTGCTCATTGATAGCAAGTAAGGGGGCTGTTGTACATGGATTACAATTTTAGTATGATTTGCTCTGTATAGGCCTTATGAGGTGGCAGTACTGAAAAAATAAGAGAGTCTACAACTGTAACTGAACAAAATTGTACAAAAAGAGCAAATTCACAAAACAGATAGTGAAAAGGCAACCCGCTTGCATTGTGTGAGGGAGATACAGTGAGAGCGGAAAGAAATGGAAATGATTGAATAGGCACCGGAATATTTACACCATATTATCATATGTGTATTATTAACAGAATATTAATATTTCCTTTTTAAATGTCATGGTTATCAGCAATACAGGTATATTGCAGCAACCCAACTTCACACTAAGTAAATCCATTATAGCACACAACAACTGCAATAAACAGGCTATTCTTCAGTGATGGGTTACACCTTTATAAAAAAAATAGAGGTCTATGAAAGTTTCTATTCCCATTCAGTGGTAGAAGAACAAAGTCAGCACAAGTAGAAATATCTCCTGCATTAATGGACCACTTCAGAGATTTTCAGAAATATCTATTAAAAATGCACTGCCTTATCCCCTATACAGAAAAGGGGACAGAAAAGGAAGAAATTGGATCGAGAGATATGAAAGAAATAAAGAAACAAAGAGCAGAGGAGGAAATGTAGAAATGAGAGAGGAGAGGTGAGTAAGAGAGAATAAGAGGGACAGACAGAGGAATAGAGAGGAACTAAACATGAGACAAAGAGAAGCTAGGAGGCAAGAAAACAGGGATTGCTGCAAATGAGAAGAAAGAGAAGAGACGGGTAAGTATAAAAAGAAGGAAGTAAAGAAGTAAAGTGGGGGAGAATACAAAGAAATAGGATGAAGAGGAATAGATAGAAAATAAAGAAACAGAAGAAAGACGAGAAACGATTAAAGAGAAAGAAAGGACATGACATGAGTTTAAAAGCTGTCAGGGTTAAAAGGAGGGGAGGAGGAAGATAAGGACTGGGAAGGTAAAACGATAAAAAAGAGAGAAGAGAAAAAAATAAAGATAAAAATTAAAAGATAAAGACTTCCAGAGTATGAAAAGGAGGACAAGAAAGAAAGAAAGGAAAGATGGAGAGAGCAGATGAGAGGAATAAAGGAAAAATGGTGATGCACTAAACAAAAAGTATGAGAAACAAAATACAGTGAAGATAACATGGGAACTAGAGAAAAAGGGAAAAGTGGAGGGAAGAGAAGAAGAAAAAGACAATAAAGAAACAAGTGGATGTGACTGAAACAGTTAAAACGAGCAAGAAAGCAAAGAGATGAGGACGAATGTAGGAAGGAAAGAGGAGAGGAGACAAAAGAGAGGACAAAGTTCATAAAGGATTAAAGATATAGAGGAGTGGAGTGACTGAAAAGGAGAAAGACAAAGAGAAGCAAGAAGAGATGAAAGAGGAGAAGGACACTGAAGGAAAAATGCAGAGGAGAAAAAAGTGGACAAAGAAAGAGGAGTGCAGTGGAGAGAGGAGACAGAATGAGAAAAGAAGCGAGACAACAAGGGCAGGGTGCGATTAAGCTTGTCTGAATTTCACTCACACACACACACACACACACACACCTGTGGCCTTCTCGCCTCTGTAAGATTTGTTTGCGTCTCGTCTCGCTAGGAGCTCAGGAGAGGCTGCGTTCAAGGTCCTCTGGACTCTATCCTATTTACAAGACTCACACACACACACACACACACACACACACAAATAGCTTGTCTTCCTAATGCACCGTGGCATCCTCTCAATGCCTCTCACGGCCTCTTACATGAACACAGACATTCAATTAACGAACCTGAGGCACGAAGCGCTGGACAAACAGTGTGTGTGTGTGTGTGTGTGTGTGTGTGTGTGTGTGTGTGTGTGTGTGTGTGTGTGTGTGCCAAGCCACCAAGGAACCTATTAATTCAACCAGTCGAGACAGACTGATACATTTAGAATCATAATGAGAAAGCTGAAGCCTTCACACACACACACACACACACACACACACACACACACACACACACACACACACACACACACACACACACACACACACTGTCACACACACACACACACACACACACACACACACACACGGGTGTCGCGGCCATTGCGTACTTTTTGACAGCTCACATTGGAGAAAGACAGCACAGGTAAAGAGAGGGAATTGGAGAGAGAGGTATGAAGGTCAGTATACTGTTTTAAAATCTACAGGTCTTGCAAAAGGAAGGTGGGCGGTCTGAATCCCAGACCAGTTTGAAAACTCCAAGCAGACAAACATTCTCCTTCTAGCAAGGTTTAGATTCCTGTACTAGTGGTATTAGTGTTACTACAAGTTATGGTAGGACCTGGTGACAAATGACATCCGCCTGAACACTGACGCAGGCAAAGTCTCAGTTTTAGTCCTGCTAGATCTGAGTGCTGCTTTTGACACTGTCGATCATGAGATCCTGTTACAGAGATTAGAGGACTGGGTGGGCATCTTTGGCACTGCCCTAAATTGGTTGAAGTCCTATCTAGAAGACAGGAAGTACTTTGTTGAAATTGGTAACTGTGTCTCAGACAACATGGCCTTGACCTGTGGGGTGCCCCAAGGGTCAATCCTGGGACCCCTTCTGTTCAATCTCTACATGCTGCATTTAGGCCAGTTAATACAAAGTAATAATGTGTCCTACCACAATTATGCAGATGACACTCAGATCTATGTCTCACTGACAGCAGGTGAATATGGACCAGTGGGTTCACTCTGTCACTGCATCCAACAAGTCAGTGTGTGGATGCAAAACAACTTTCTCCAGCTAAATTCAGACAAGACTGAAGTCATCGTATTTGGTCCACAGAAACAAAGAGAAAGTGTCAGCAGTCACCTCCAGTCTCTCTCTCTAAAACCTACAAATCAGGTTAGAAATCTTGGGGTAATAATGGACTCAGACTTGAACCTTAATAGCCACATCAAATCAATAACATCAGCAGCCTTTTACCATCTAAAAAACATTGCCAAAATCAAAGGTATAGTGTCTAAACCTGACTTGGAGAGACTTATCCATGCATTTGTCTCTAGTAGGTTAGACTACTGTAACGGCCTATCTTATCTGCACTCTTCTCTTTTACAGTTCATTTTATAATGATTATTTATGTTTTTATTTTGTATTGTGATTTTAATGCATTTTCTTGTTCTGTAAAGCACTTTGAATTACTTTGTGTACAAATTGTGCTCTACAAATAAACTTGCCTTGCCTTGCCTGGTTTAATAGTAAGCCAAACACGAGTACATGAAATTTTACCACTAGGTTACACAGTTGACTTACCGGCCGTACCCAGGTGAAACATAGTAAGACAAAGAGCCCATGAATGAGAGTGTAGCGACTCCAGTCCAATTGGTGGCAGTAATGCTTTTTCCCTGCAGATTTAACTAGTGTTGTCATGATACTGGAATTTCTAATTGATACAATACCTTGAAAAATATCTAAATTTGATACAATGGTAAAAATGAAGTATGGCTTTTCTATTTGTGGTTAGTAGCAGAGAACAGCAACTACTGCCACACACATTCCAATTAAACACGATGGGACATTGGACTTGCACTTTGTGTTTGCGTAATCATTAAAATAATAATACAGCCAACAATATAGCCAATACCTTTTGTAAACGTGTGATAACCATATCAAATGTCCATTGACATAAAAGATAGCCTGTCTTTAAAGTACTGGCTTCAGTGTGTGTGTCACTGGAGATGCCTGCTGCATGCCCACTCTCCAAACAAGGGAACAACAAAACAAACCCACGGTGCATGCTGTGCCAGTGTCTTGGAGACGGTTGCTAACTTTGGTTGATGCTAGACAGTATTTCTTGAGTTTTTCAAAGCACAGTAACCAAACACTGTTTTAAAGGGGACCTATTTCGCCACAACAGTCATCGACCAAATCATCAGCCGCCACCACCTCCAACAGTGTCACGACTCAAGGGGTGGATTTATTTCGCTGCCACTCAGATGTCCAGCAATCACAAATAATCCCCCTCTGGTGTCTAAGCGCTAAAGACGTTTGTTAAATCTTATCAGCACAAATCATCTGTTAATCAGAGTCACTTAAATCACCTTTCCTCCCCATTCTGATGCTCAATTTGAACTTCAGCAGGTCATCTTGACCATGTCTACATGCCTGAATGCATCGAGTTGCCGCCACGTGATTGGCTGATTAACTATTTCTGTTAACAAGCAGCTGAACAGGTGAACTTAATAAAGTGGCTGGTGAGTCTATATACACAATACAGAAAAAGATAGTAAGTCCCCTTTAATATAATTCAAATTTTAGACAGTAATACTAACAGCTTGGAATTTTACCACAGTTTGTTATGAAAGCAGTGACTGTTTCATCCCTAGCTGCAGGTATCTACTGTAGTACTCCTTAACTTCCTGCATCAACCATAAATCTGACTTATGTAGCGAGGATATTAAATGTTAATACTGTAGCATTGATACTTAAATTAGTAGCAACGGTCATAATAGTACTACACGGAGTAGTAGCATTGGGGATGATGCTCATTACCTGTATTAGTAATCAGTATCAACATTAGTGTTCATATATTCAGTGTGTCGCCTGATTCACACACAGAGAAGCAAAGAGCGAAAGAAATACAGAAGAAAGACATCAGGACTGCTGCTAATGAGTACACTGCTCTTTGAAGACGTCCGTGTGTGTGTGAGTGTGTGTGTGTGTGTGAGTGTGTTTGAGGGATGAGAGAGAGTCAGGTTTAGCTATACTTGTGAGGACACATCCAAATGTCTTTCGTCACATCCTCTCTGTGACATAGTGCTTTCAATTGGGCTCTCATTTACTCACACACACAAACACACACACACACACACGTTGAAGCTGATTTATTGATAAACACCTGCACTACACTGTCACGGTCTCTTCTTATCTTATTAAAGGCCCTGACATACTAAGACGACAGTCAACCGTAGCTCAATGTTGGGCCATCAGCGACCGCAACGTTGGTCCTCATCGGATGTTTTGCAGCCCATTCAGCGTGTTCAATTGGGGCCAGAGATGGTGGAGACTGTTAGTGAATGCAATCACTCTCTGATTGAAAGTTCAGCTCAGTGCAGGAGAAGGGAAACGGAAGTAAGGAGAGCAAACAACAAGCTAAAGTCAAGAGGGAGTGAGACCCAAACAAACTTGTTACATGAGGTAGATTTTTTTTCTTTAGCCATTTAGCTCTTTAGCAGAAACATTTCCTGATGGTTTGTGTTATTGTTCACTGGCGCACAGTAAATATGCTTTGTTTTATCAACTTGGAGTGTTGTTCATCTGCTAAGTGGCTAACTAGCCTCATGACAGCCTTCCACTTTCCCTTTTTGAATGGTAAATACAGACTACCCCAGTCTGTTTGTGTGGAGACTTATTTCCTCCCACACAGGTGCACAACATACGTGCTGTTTGGCTGTCGGCTGTAGTCTTTGCGGTGCGTTCATATGATACTTTTAGGCCAAGACACAGGAGACATGAGGCAACGCAACAGTCGGCTGTTCTTTGCTACTAACCAAGAAAAAATGCCTGAGTCATGTTGTAGAATTCTTATATTTTTATGTTTTAATGAAAACATTTCAAATTCTATGGCCTCATTGTCATTGATATCAGATGTGGTATTGAATATTGATATTTTTGAAGGTATTTTATCACGGTTAAAAATTTTTGTATCATGACAACACTAACATACACACACAGTGATGGTGGCAAGTTATCATGTAGGACACAGGCCTAACCAGGGGCAATTGGAGTCAAATGTCAACCCGTTATACCTGCACAAATGATTCATCTCAAATGTGGGTGCTAATGCACGATACTGTGCAACTGTCTCCACATCTGGTGCAGTTGTTAACATTTTTCCTCTGATTTGTTCCCATCTTTATTTTTTGGATGTTGGCCTGTAGTCAAGATTTACTGTGTGTGTGTATTCAGGTGTGTTTTTGTGTACCAACATTACAAAGACGATGAAAGATACAGTGAGAGAACAGAGTGTAGTTTGAGAAAAACAGACATTACAAATCAAGTTTTCAATTTACTGCTGCTCTGCTGTTGTTTCTGATAAACCATACACTACTAAGCTCTCACTCTCCTTCTTTCTCAGTGTCTCTTATCCTTAACATGTGCCCCAGAGTCAGATGATGAATTACCCATTACATCCAAGGCATAAATCATGTATGAAGTGTGTGTGTGAGTGTGCGCCCTCTTTATTATCCCTCGTTCATGTGCACCATATGAGCAATGACCTCTCTCTCTCTCACATACACACACATAAACACACACGTCAACCCCTCTATTATATTGTGATGCATCACCTCTGTAACAACTGTAACAAAGCAGCAAAACAAATGTGATATCTCCATTATTTTAGGTTTCATCGTAAATTATCTGTTCGCTTTTTCACAGGCAAATTAAACCCGGAGAGTTGGCAGTTATCATATTACGTAAATAATCCTTCATCTCCTCCAATTTCAAAATTATCTGGCTCACTTTGCAGAGGTGGGATTAATGTAGAAAGGAGATTATAATTTGTTCCCTGCTTTTGTGTTTCATATGCAGTTCTTACTTTTCCTCTTCTTCTCTTTCTTACTTTATTCTTCCTTCAGTGAGTCTTGGTTCTGTAACATGCTGACTTGGTTCAGCTGCCATTTTGGTCTAAAAAAAGAGATTTAGGCCTCAAGAGTATCTCCTCTAGCTGAATAATGCTCAGATACAATAAAGTAAATACGTAAAAGGTGGAATAAAAAAACATGCTGAAAATGGTGAATATTTTTTCCTGAGCTTTGGTCATGCAAAAGAGGCAAAAACCCCTCTCTGCAGCTGTAAGACAAACATATGAATATGCATTATCAGTTCCACATTAAGCATTATGCAGACTGACAGTGAAATCCATAATTCAGAATATCCGACAAAAACAGACAAGAGACAAGCATCGAGGAGATTATACAGGGTAAAGAGACAAAAAAAAAAAAAGAAAGAGAACAGAAAAAAGGTGGGATTACTTGCAGGTCAGACACTGCACGAAAACATCCATGTTTAAAAAACGACTATTTTTCTTCTTTAAATTACTCACAGCACGACGGACCTGATTTACATAGACTCTGTTCTAATCCTGTTATCTCAAGCTTGCCAATTAGTTTTTGTGTCACAACGAGGTTTCAAACTTTTGTTATCTTCAGGTCACGACTAACTATCTTGTTATCCTGTGAAACTGAAAACTGTTTTGTCAGATCGAGACTTTAGATCTTTAGATCGACAACAGAGCGGCTCGGGGTGGCATCGCCCTTTATAGTCCGACACACTGAAGAGAAACCAAAGCAGCAGCGGCGTAGTCAGAGGAAACGATTGATCAGCGCTTCACATCCTGCTTTAATCAGGGTGGAACTGCACTGAGCGCTTCTATTATAGATAAAATTCAGAGTTCACTTGAAGTGACGGCTTTTATATTTTGCTGTCTTGAGATAATGAGATCACTAAACCTTGATCTTGAGAAAACAGGGTTTGATGTGTTTTGGTAATGATCATTAATTTGTAAAAAAAAAATACATGCAAATACTAGTAAGAGAGGGACAGTAAGTTCAAAGGTTTACACGTCTGAAAACAAAAATTCACTCTAAACTTTGCATCCATGTCTCATTATGTTTTTAAATAAATCAAACAGATTTTTGTTTTGTTTTAACTTGTTCTACAGGGTTCAGTGTTAATGTTTTTTCCCACTTGCCCAGTCTACTTACCCAAAGTAAAATGTATTGCCCCTATACAAATTGGTTTTATTTAAATGTATTTTTATTGTACCTTAAGTTAATTGTCATGTTTAATCTTAATGTAAGTAAATGAATCAAAACCTGGCTCTTGTTATTGCTCTCCAGTGACCTTTTTGGGAATCCTGACCTGCCTTTGAAAAACAACCTTGTTTTATCCACCTTGCTTTCAAACTTGCAGCAACCTGTGCAATACATAGTTGGAGTTTCGCCTACATTCTCTGAAGCCATCTAACAAAACTCCTGTTTCCAGGATAACTGAATTGCTCGCTTGCACTTAAGTTAAGCTTTGTCTTTACCCATTGCCATTTTCTTGTGCCCAATCAGTACTGAGCATGTGCAACTTTCAACAGAGATGAGAAGAAAGCAGATGGCTCACTTCTTAGCTTCTTCCATAATCACCTTCGGAAAAGCAATGTGTTTAACTTTTGGGGGGGCAAGTGAATTGCTTGATTAGCTGGTCCAACGTTGACATATTATTTGCCCCAGGCAATCCTTGTTGTTGAGCCCTGACCATAATGCCCAGCAAACCGTTGTTGTTAGCAGGCTCTCCTTTAGCGTTTATACATTATGTAAATGTTTCTGATAAGCAATGTCAATTCTGATAACTATTTTAGATTTTGTCTTAGTCTTGAGATGAATATGCTTATTGGGTTTTAGTCACATTGTTGTCATTTTTAACCTTCATAGTTTTGGTCTGGTTTTAGTGAACAAAAACTCGAAACATTTTAGTAGACAAAGATTCATGACATTTTAGCCAACTTTTAGTCATTGTTTTTTTTAATCAATTTTTTTCTACAACTACAAATAATTTATGCACACACTCTTACTGATTATCATTTGAAAAGCTCAACATCTCTCTATTTATAGTCTCAAAAACTTTGACACAAATAACTAACTAACTAACTAACTATGATTTGTACCCAGGTGCATTGTAAACTCTGACTTATCAATCTCACTGTTGAGAAGCAGAAAAATAATTTAATTAAAGCCTGAATTATCTCTTCGTCTTCAACATGTTCGTCTGGAGGTTTAAACTTGTGTCCTCTCAGAGTTGGTGATTAAAACTAAAATTTAATCTCTGTCAGAGAAAACTGATCTGAGTTCAGACTGTTTACTTACAGCACAGCTACACTCTCAGACAACTGAGCCTCCTACCTGCCTGTCAAACAGCATCAACCCATAAACCTTCTTGAGTCCAAACTGAGGGGAGATCTATGGGGATCTGGGGATGGCTGGTGGCTGCTTGCTCCACTGCCGTTCAGCTGCTAACGAGCAGAGCTAACTGCTAACAGTCACAGAGGATTATTTACTACTGAATTACAGCTCATAACTCACAACAACGGCTAACGCTGCTCTGGTGTGAGTGTTTTTGCTGGCTAGCAAAACATCCTGGCGCAGACTGTTCTCAGCTATCAACGTCCGACTGTCCACCACAAACGTTTTTGTCACGTTTCGTCAACGAAAATGAAACACAGATATTGTCTTAGTTTTTATTATCAAGATCTATTTTAGCTCATCATAGTCTAGTTTTCATCATGGAAATAAGGTTGAAAATTCATCAGTTTTGTTAACGAAGTTAACACTGCCGTTAAGACTATAACTAAAACCCCTGCAACAGCCACTAAAAACATGCTCCCTTTGCACACAGGTGTGTCTTATCAACATGTACATGAGGAAAGAGTTTTTGTGACAAAAACAAAAAAGGAGTATATTGTTCTGTCTTTCTGCGCAAGACAGACATTACCTTGTCCTCCCAAAATTTCTTGGTGCGAGCTAAATAGATGGTATGATTTTTTTGACAAACCCACCTTCTTCAGTTATGTGTGTTTATGATCAATGCCATGAACATACAGATATTGTTTCCCTGTCCCAAAAGTTATAACACCTCAGGCACTTTCTTCATAGGATATTTGCAAAACTGCTTTTTTTTCAAATATTTTGAATTTTGCATCTTTTTCATCTACATATAATCAGCTAGCAATCTTGGTCACTTTGTCTTGATCTATTCTTATTCTTCCCAGACTTTTGTTGGCCTATTGCTATAATACTTAAATTATTGCATTAATATCACCAACAGTTGATCAGCATGTAAATAAGACTTCATCTGCTTCAATTCAAACTTAAAGAGGTGTGTTGTGGGTAAAGTCCAAAACACACCGGCAGCATCACATGACGGCGGCATCATTGATGCGAGTCAAGTGCCGCCCCCAACACACACAGAAAGCATTGTGCCGCTCCACTCTGCTACTTGGCAGTAATGTGACTAGCTGGTTGCCAACCGTCAATTAGAACAAAAGACGAGGAAGAAGACACAGGAAGAGAACGAAAACACACAACGCAGGATGACCACAACAACCAGACAACAACAGTACCAATGTGAGTTACTACTAATGTGCTACTACGGGAGCTGGGAAGTACAAAATAGGCTTTTCTCTGAAAAAGAAGCACTTTTTCAAGGGCGGCGACGTTGGAATATCGGACAATAGTGAGAAGTGCCGATGTGGGTTTGTAAATAGAGAATAATGGGGGCGTCTGGTTTGATGCGTGACGTATGGCGCCAGTGTGTTTTGGCCTTAAGTTGTTTGAGCTCACAGAGAAGCATGAATTTTCCAAATGTCAACAATGCACTGTGCGGCATAATGCATCAAATAAGAGGATTGGGTGAGAGACATTAACATCATACAGATTATTAAAATCTGTACAAAAATCTGTGTGCTTACGTGCAGAGAGAAAGGCATTGCTCAAAATGTTGCTTTATAGCACTACTAATGGTCAAAAAATCCACAGGGGGCCTTTAAGTGACACAAATCCATACCAAAACACCTACAAAGCCAAACCAGATGGCTGAACTGTGCGTACATGACTGGAATGATGTAAAACAAACAGAGTTCTGATCTCAATGATTTTCTCTGCAGTAACTTGTTAGCATGAGAGACTGAAAACAGGAAAAAAAAAATCATGGTTCTGTGTTTGAACACATCGCTGCTCGTCTGAGATTAAAAACCTATGTCATGATCACACCAGCTACATGGAGTACATTTTCTCTCTCCTCATTTCCTCATTTTCTTTTTCTCCATCGCTTCCTCTCCCTACTCATCTCCCCTTCATCCTCACCTGCATTTCCTGTCTTATTTCCTCCCTCATCTGCCCCTCTTTCTGCCCACATAACTTGTTTTCCACGGTTATTCTACACTGCCTTACTTCTCCCTGCTCTGCTATTCCTTCATTTATTTTTACCTCCTCGACTTTCCTTCCTCCTCTCCTCTCCTCCTGTGTGAAGTGGTTGCTGTTTGTTTGAAGTCAGGGCTTATTGAGCTCAGGTCTGGAGAGAGCACTGCTACGTCAATACTAAACACACACACACACACACACACACACACGCGCACACACACACACACACACACACACACACACACACACACACACACCGAGACAAACACCTTCTTTGCGCTCTCCCTCCCTTCAATGCTGTCTTACACACAAGCACAGGGGAACGCGCACACACACACACACACACACACACACACACTGCTCAGTCATCAATTAAGAGTGTGTATAGATCTCTCCCTGCAGCAGCGGTGCTTGTTTGGTTTCTACATTGTTTTCTGTTCCAGCTCATACATCTCTGTCTATGACACACACACACAACCACCTAAACACATAGACAGACTTGCGTACCACTGCACGATTGGCCTTTTTTTGCCATCTCAAACTAAGGATGTTTTCCTGAAACCTATTTTAAAAAGTCAGGACCTTTAACCCCAAGTGTCTGCAGGAGTGAAGTTTTAGTTTTGGTTTTGGGGACCTAAGAAGTTCTCGCTCCCCTTAAATCAACACTTCAGAGGTATGACTGATAGCTCAGGGTCTATCACAATGAAGTCTGCAAGGAGGGATAATTTGAACATTAAATTTACACAGAGCTGTTTCGCTGACTTCCTGACTGGTCTGTAAACAAGGGTAAATAAAGAACAGTGAACATATTATGTAGTCACGTAACATAAAAGTACCCAGGAAAAAAGATTCTCTGTAGGTCATAGTTAATTTGCAGTTTTCATTTCTGCATGTCTCCTTTCAAACATCAGTTCAAACAACACACAGTCACACAACAGTAAAAACAAAAAGTACAATGACTCTGTGTTTTGAATTTCATACCACTAACAGATCAAAATGTGACAACGTGGTTTAATTTGCTCACAGCTCTTGAGAAGCTGTGCGAATGCAAAGATGATACACTAAAAACACCTGCACACTAAACACGTTTTTCTTTTTTCACATACTTAATCAGGGTCCGACATTAACGGTTGCCCGAATGCCTGGGGCAAGTAAAAATAGCCAGCAGGCCAGCAGACCCTGCGCAGACATGCCCGATCGGGCAAGCAGCACGACTTGGATTTTTTTTATTTATTTATTTTTCTAATCGCAGGGCAGGAATTATACCAAAGCCAAACGTCCAGTGCCATAATCCCCCTCCTACCCATAGGGCCAGTGTAGCATGTCCTGTTTTTTTATGTCATTAACATGACAATCATCAAGGCTACGGCTAACAAGTTAATGTCCTGACACTCCTCAGACAGACACACACACATACCAGACAGCCTCTCAGTCCTTAGCCGCTAACATTAGCTCATGTACAACACAGGTACCACACAGAAACTTTTACAAAGGATCACAATGTGCTTCAAGTGACTGTCAAATTGCCAGCAAAAGTTGTTTACACTGCGGACACTGTGCCTGCTCTCATGGGTCAAAAATCCTCTGAGAAGGAAGACGGTTCACTCTGCTCTGCTGCCAGAACAAAGTGGGAGGCAAAGATCCTCTCTGAGGAAGAGGGTTCACTTTGCTGCAGGGTTCACCAAAACTTTTTTTTGTTTGTTTTTTTTGTTTTACTAAATTGAACACACATCAAAGAACATACAAGATCCTGTAGAGAATTAATACATATAATACAATACAATAAATACTGTCTAATTAAATGAAGGAAGAGGATTTTTTAAAGTCAAATAAAATATTGGGGATTTATGTAAAAATATACATAGAGACATATAAATAATTATATAATTAAAGATATGTAGGCTATGCTTGGTGAATACTCCTGTCAGTGACCCCGACCACTGGAACTGGCAAAAGAACTGGAGTTGTTTCCCGGACGCTGCACTGCAGCTGCCCACTGCTCCCAGTGTATACAGTAGGATGGGTCAAATGCAGAGGTCAAATGTATGTAATGTGCCGAGAAAGGACAATAAAGAATCTTCTTCTAATAGTAATTTCTTAATAACTAGGAGATAACAAAAGAATAAAGAGATTTCAAAGACTTAAAAAATGAGGGACATGAATCAAAACAACAAGAAACGCGATATATCCCCAGTCATGCACACCCAGTTTTAATAAACACAGTACTGTTTTTCAACACATATATTGTTTTGTCTTCATTCAATGTAGTTAGCACATATTCTTATTGCGCCATTGGTTTTGGCCTTGGTGCCCCACATTTTGGCCGTGATGCCCCAATAAATTTGTATTTATCAAAGGCCAAAGTGGCCTTGCCCTAAAAATGACTTAATTCCAGGTCTGTAATCATGTATTTCCTCTCCTGTTCCTGTCCTCGGAGGGTCCAGTTGCAGTGTGCTGCTTTTTTTATGTGCTGCTGCCTCCATTGGCTGAGCGTCTCTGCTGACGTAAGATATAAGTCATGAGCAAAAATATGCACCACACAGCCAGAAAAAGAACCTCTTAAGCAGGGCAAGTAAGAATTTAGATGGGGCACGTACATTTGAGAAGTACTTGCCCGGCAGGGCAAGTAGGAAAAAACCTTAATGTTGGACCCTGTTAATGTAGAGCTGAAATGATAAACAGAACAGAAATAGTCGCTGAACAGAAAATCATCTGCAACTTTTCTGATTTCTCATGTGAGTGATTTTTTTTTTCAAACAAAAATACCAAAATAACGAGGCAGCCCTATTTCAATGCTAATCTTTCCACCTCTGCACATCTCCTATTCAGCATGCAGGGCTGTCACAAAACAGGAAATTACAAAGATTGACAAGATGCCTCTTTGTTATTGTCTCACTGGTTGCACAAATTAGAGACCACGCTGCTTTTTAATTTGTTATTAGTCTGATTTTTCTGATCTTAACATGAAAATCGAAAACAAATGTGCTGTGGGTACTTTTAACTCCTAACAGTCCTGGGGATTATTATGTGAAAAAAAATGTAATCTTCCTCCAAAGAGCACACAGATATATACGCACATACTCATATCACATCTCATAGCACAGACGCAGAACTCTCCATTGAACCTGAAATCTACCAGCAGTGCAATGAATCATGGGAGCACAGGGACATGAGAGGAATTGGTCTGACAGCAGTTGAGTGGTATGCAGTGTGTGTGTGTGTGTGTGTGTGTGTGTGTGTGTGTGTGTGTGTGTGTGTGTTTTCTGTCTCTATCTCTATATCTATAGGATTAGGTCAGGGGTTGAAAGCAGAAAACACTTGTCCTCCCTTTAAAAGCAAAGAAATCGTTTTTGCGTTGACCCAACATGCATTATTGCAGAAAGACATACACACGTAGAGGAACCCAGTCACTGTGCATTTTGGCTAAATGAAAAGATGTCCAAAAGGTTTGTTTCCCTCTAAATTTTACCTTAAATTTTGTACTCATACACACATACTCATCCAGTTTGGACTCTGGCATACACACACAAAATCAGACATTTATCTTCATTTTTCACTATATGATACATCAGAATGAGAGGAAGGACTCATACAATGTCCAAAATAATATTCAGTAACAGTGATACAGCATTTTTTTTCTACCACATTCCAAACATTTTTTTACTAATTGCATACCAATGACTATAACAAGTGCCATGCCAGCCACCAGGCTAATGGGTGCGGTAACTCTACGACATTACAACATATTCAACACACTTATGAAACCAGCTGTCACAACATTGCGAATGCTGCTATTGTTTTCACCTGTGAGAGTGTGTATGTGTGTGTCTGTGTGCCATCATGGCAAATGAGACACTTATTGTCGCAGGAACCACCACAGAAGCCGTTTTCAGTGTTTTGCCAGGTGTCTGTCTGTCAACTGATATTGTCACCACAATAGTATCACAACCGTGCAAGGGTGTCGTGGTCGAAGCAAGGGGGTTCAAAGCATAGAAAGGGCTATTGGCCCCCAACTTAACACCCCTGGCCCAAATTCGTTTTACATCGTGGATCACTGTTGTTTTGCAAATGGAGTTATTCTATCAAAAGATCGTTTCTAAATTTCAGTAAGACTGTTTAGACCACGATAACAGCACTGAGATACCCCACCACTGAATCTGCCACATAACGTTAGTTACAGTAGCTGTATGGTTAGTCGACTCATTTAATGGTAAGTTAGCAAGTTAATGTTACCTTAGCTAACATTACTTGTGGCTATTTCATTATGAAATATCACAACTACTCTTGCTACCGTAGTTCATGTCACCCGTGTTACACACTGTTGGCCTCAGTTGCCCACCACCCTCATGTCTTTGTTTTTCATGTAAATAAAAACCCATTAATTTCTGCCGCATCCTTTTTTTTTTTAAAGGAAAAGAAAGCAATGCCACAGTCACACCAACAGTTTGTGTTGTTTAAAGTAAAGGGAAGATCTACAGATCTAACAATGAAATTCAAACTGAATGCTCCATAGATATTAGGGGGCATCAATGAATATCTTTTCATCTGAAATGTCACAAGTCACAACCAGTTATTAACTGGTGGCAAAAATTCCTCACCATTGCATCACCAAATATAATGTCAATACATGTGAGTGAATGTAACGTGAATAAAACTCAAGATTTCTGCCTGAGTCACGCCAGATGGTCTTAAATCTGCAATGGTGGTAGTTTAACATGAAGAAATCAAAGACCATGATGCCATGTCACTTCCCAACATCATCAAAGTCTATCTTTTGTTACTATTTTGATAGAGAGTGGTAGAAATTAGATACTGTGCATTTAACTTAAAAAAAAGAAAGGAAATTAAACACCCAACACATCTAAACCTGCCTCCTTCTCTTAAACAACAGACATACAATCCAGCTAAAGTGCCATTATGCAATGGACTGAAGGTGTTGCAGCTTCAGGTAGTGGTTGCTCTGTAGCAGAGCCTGACCTCTGACCTCTGACCCCCCCAGTGGAGGCAGCAGGGCAGAGATGAGGCAGAGTTTCCCCACAGGGATCAAGAGAGGATCGCATCGCATATTCATAGTAGAGCAAAGAGCCAAGGATAAAAGCATCCACCAAAAAGCAGACAGGAGAGAGAGAGAGAGAGAGAGAGAGAGAGAGAGAGAGAGAGAGAGAGAGAGAGAGAGAGAGATTGAGAGAGAGAGAATGTGTTTGTAGGTGTTTACTTCTAAAAATTCTCCTTGAATTTAAAGTATTTTTCTTCGCAGCTCGGCAAGGCTTTCTGTCGCTGTTCAACTGAGCTCAGAACTGTAGAGAAAAACAACCAAGGCTGTTAGTCTGTGTGTGTGTGTGTGTGTGTGTGTGTGTGTGTGTGTGCATGCATATGTATGAGGCGACAGATGGGGTGTAATTTAAACGTTACCTTGTACAGATGCACATTTTACCCTTCACATACATAAGACGCCTCAGACTGAAAACTGATGCCAGAAATACAAACTCAAATACTTTCATAGTCACCATTTAAACACTGAGATGCTGTTATATACTATTGATACACTGCTACTCAGTACTACTGAGACAATGTAGTACACCTTACTAAAATACTATAAACAATACTGAAGCTCTACTTATAAAATGTCAGTAGTCACAAGCCACAAAAGACTGATCACTATTATCCAATATTTATTATATATACTATTTCTACGTTACTGGATGTAATATTATTTTGTGTCAAGAAACAAATATGTGCAAAAATATTAACCATTCCATTTATTCCGGCAATATTATAAGCAATATAATTAACTCTAATGTGAGCAGATATTAAAAACTAACCACAAAAAGAAAATCCAAATAGCCTCTGCACTGTGCATTTTTGGATACATTCAGTATCAATGACAGTAACTACAGTATGGTTTATGTTGTAGGCTAACGGCAGCATGCTGACACGCAATAACTCCAATGACGACACATCTGGTGCCTGTTCGTTAAGACCAGGAAAGGATCTGTGATCATAGATGAATGATAAAAAAAAAAGATCCTGCAGTCTGTGTGACATTTGTCTCTGAAACACCCTGCAAACTAAACATTAAAAATAAAAATGTGAAGCTCTGTGACTGGAAAATAGAATTGTGTTATTTTTTTCTTCATGTTTCTTCATGTTCATGTTCTTCAAGTCTCACGCTTTGACTTGCAGTTTTTGGTGCTTTGTAACCACAGTGTCTGTACGTACAATGAGACGGAGAATGTGCTGGTATTGAAGACTGAGTACAAACACATACACCCTTCCCTTCATACTTCCGCCCGTTCTCTGTTCTGAATTAATACATTACACACACATCACATTACATCCTGCATCGTCATGGTATATTGTAAGCGAATGTAATCAGTGTTTTCAAACTGTCAGGTTACATTTGCTTATGCACAATACTGTACACATGTTTCTGAAAAGCAGGATATTTCCTTGCCTCTCTGTAAAATAAAACCACATTAACAATTCAGGTGCTGTTGTTGCCATAGAATATTACTGTTCTCCCTCTCCCTCTCTCTCTCTCTAATCCATACATATATCCCAGTGGACAGCAGACTGGGAAACTGTTTATCCAATCACTGCTGCTCAAAATTCCTCACCTGCTCCCACAAAGCCTACCTTCACTGGTGAATATGAATGCCTATGACTTGGTGTGCATATGTGTGTTTGTGTGTGTTGTGGTGTGGTGCGGGATGCTTAGCAAACACTGCAGAGCAAGCAGTCTAGAAGCAGAGCAATAATTCACCCTCTGCAAAAGCCATGAATAAAAACAAACTTAAGAGAAGCGACAAAATACAAACTGTGCTCATTCTTCTCTTCTATTTCTCTCTGTCTCCTCCCCTCTCTCCTCCTCTCTCTCTCTCTCTCTCTCTCTCTCTCTCTCTCTCACACACACACACACACACACACACACACACACACACACACACTTACACAAATTCTCTCACTTTCTCCTTCACCTTTCCTTGGCATCGAGCGTCCCTTCAAGAAAATATATTTTCAGAATTTGAACCCAGGTAACTTACAGAAATGAAATAAATATCATGTCAAAACAGCAGACACACACACACACACACATAAACACAGTGCACCACTATCAATAGACAAACAGGAGAAGTAATAAAAACTAATAACGACAGCGAAGTATGCCCTCTCTGAAAACACATACACACACACACACGCACGCACGCACACACACACACACACACACACACACACACACACACACACACACACACACACTATTGTGTATTCCCCGACTGGCCCCACTGGTTGAGGCCAATAAAGAAAGGGATTAGATTGAAAGCTCTAAACTCTGCACACACCTCTAACACACACATACACAGCTGCAGTCAGGACATTTAATAATGAATCTCTGTGTGTGTTGTTGCGATTACGGCCTTAAGTGTGTGTGTGTGTGTGTGTGTGTGTGTGTGTGTGTGCGCGCGCGCCTGTGTGTGCGTCTTTGTTGCAGAGGAAGAATGAAAGATTTGAGTTTTCAGAGGGGAGTTGAGCAGGAGGAGGAGGAAGAAGAGGAGGAGGAGGTGGAGGAGGAAGAAGAAGATAGGGGCAGCGCTCGTTTAAATCCTCCTGGTAATATTGCTTTCTTCACTCTCTTGGCAAAGAGATTAACTGCTAATGGAGAGGATATGTCTGCTATTAGCCCCAACAACAACAACAGCAGCAATGACAACACCGACAGTAAGGGAGTGCAACGGTGAAGATGACGACTGCAGCGACAGCAATACAGAGAGACAACACCATGTTTCTGGATATGACAACATGGACCAACATAAGTTTTATAAGGTGCAGCAATCAAATGAGCTTCAGTTCTGAGATCACAAAGGCAGAGGTGAAGACTCAAGTCAGACTTATGGTGCGTTCGTATTGTACTTGGAGGTCGGAAGCGGGAATGACGTCACCTCTGACTTGACAACAGTTTTTGGATTCTAGTTGACAACGGTGGACAAGTCGGAACAAAACATGGACGTTACCGTTCTACAGTTGGGCTAGCCGTAGCCACTGTTTGCAATATCAGTTGATAACAACACTATGTGGCATTTTGCACATAGAGACAGCATAGCAACATGCCCACGGATAAAAATTGAATAGTACTATGGGTATGGCTGACCTAATGTAAAGCAAATGAGATATGAGTTGATGCGGTTGCTCTGAGTTTCCGAGTTGGAAATCTGACCTCAGGGTGTGTTCGAGTTTAAACTTCCGACTGAGAACTGGGAATTTCCGACCTCAGAGTACAAAATGAACGCAGCATCACATAATGAAGATGAAGATTTGACTGAGGTGAAATCCACTTGACTCAAATTGCAGACTTACAAAGTACAAACTTCAGATTGGTGCATTACACATTCTGTATTGAAGCTTCTCATTTATCCAGGTAAATGAACGACATGAACCTTCATGGATTCTGAGACTTAACTTGGCTTGTTGTGAGACTTTAAAGGAATAGTTCCAATAATCCCAGAAAGAGTTTTCTATGAGGTGCATTAAGGTGAGCGAAAGCAAATCAGTGTCTGATCAAAAAATGACAAAAGGTTCTTCCATGAATGGACACAAGTTAAAGTTAAAGTCAAGTCAAAGTCCCACTGATTGTCACACACTTGTATGTGAAATTTGTTCTCCACATTTGACCCACCTCCTGAGGGAGCGGTGAGCAGCAGCGGTGCCGCCGGGGTATCATGTGGTGATCTAGACACTTGGAGTTAATGATGCACAGCCATTTATCAGAATGGTTTTAGACATTTTCTAACCTTATCTGCTGGGGTTTTTTTGGATTTTGTCAAATTCTGCCTTTAACTTTTTGGAGACTCCGCTCTCCTTACTGCCATTCGATAGAGGACCTTTTCTGAGACCATACATAGCCTTGGTAGGAAAATGCTGTGTACAGTTTATATTGTTTTGGGGTGAACTACTCCTTTTAGGCAAAAACAGTCACATCTAATTAAAAGTTTGACCTGGTAAAATACCAGTACAACTAAGACAAGTACAGTAAGATGAAGACCAGGCAGGTAGCTTCTCCTCATACAACAGTTCGTCGGATATCACACAAACTGCTATATGCGAAAATGTATACACAGTAGTTGGTACGATATCCTACAAATTAGCTGCCCACGAATGATGTCACGTCCTTGACATTAAGTTTTGTAATTAGCATAAAATCACAAAGGCTAGGTTTAGGAAAAGAATCATGGTGTACCTTGAAATGACCCAAAGTTCACACTGTTCCGAATACCTATCCCCCTCGGGAAAGTCCCATGGGAAAGTCCTGTGTTTTGCGACCCATTCATCACCCCAACAAGACCACTCTGGACCGCTTCCTTCTTTACTCCGATCAGCGTGTTGGTCACATGATCTCAGCCTTCCAAAATATGTGGATTATGCACAAATAACTGGCTCATCATTATGTGGCATATGTACGTACTTTGGTGCATTACTTTTCATTAAAAATGTGCGAACAGAGCATAGAAATAGCCTGAGGCAGGATTGCATAGCACATCTAAATTATTATACCTTTAAATGGAAAGACTTGGACTTGGATATATATACTATAAACCTATGTGAAAATGTTCAAATGCTATATGGATTGTTTTCAATATTTGTGCCAATATGAGTTTTGGTACAGATAGCGAAACACAGAATCCAACCTGAGTCTTATTTAGGGTTAGCTGTCATATCCATAACATTATATGAGGGATTAAATCCAACATTTTAGGAGCACTCATTTTTCAAATCAATAACATGGCTAATCTGGCTGTGTATGACCTGTGCTATCTAAACACTTGTGTCCTTTCCCTGTAGTAATGTCACTATTTCTTCAAATCTCAGTAAGGGAAAGTAAAATGTTGTAAGTTAGAAAGATGACGCAAGTCAACACATCAAACTACGTCAAATGACTTTGGGTTATTTATGTTTTGTGGTATCTACATCGACCATTTCCCGGCACAGCAGATCAAAATGGGATAAAAATTGACTTAACACACCTGAAAGGCTGCAACTGTGTAAGTTAGAGAATCATGAAGAGTTGTCCTCTGCTAAGTGCCTTCTTGTGTGTTTCACCTCAATACATAAACCCACCGTGCGGTTTGGTAGCAGTATTGATACTAGCTTGTGCAACACAGGCAGTGACAGGAGAAGCTGGCTGTAACTGGCACTGAGCGGAGAAATGACACATGGAGCACAAATGACTGGTGACAGCGAAAACAGCTTGTTCT
The DNA here is from genome assembly GCA_035609425.1 of Epinephelus awoara. Taxonomy (NCBI): domain Eukaryota; kingdom Metazoa; phylum Chordata; class Actinopteri; order Perciformes; family Serranidae; genus Epinephelus; species Epinephelus awoara. The sequence goes on from CM069305.1 coordinate 13,166,305, forward strand.
CTGTCTGCTTTAAACCAGTTCATTTGCTCCCTGTCGTCTCACTCTTGTTGTTCTGGTTGTGTGTGTTGGCTTTTTCTCCCTCTACTTTCGTCTCTCTTTTCCTCCCCCCTTCACTATATTTCTATATTTTCCTCTTTTTTCGGTGTCTTTTATCATTTTTTCTTTCTCATTTTGGTTCTCATCTTGCATCACGCTCTCCAATTCTTCATCTTTTCTATTCTCATCTCGCATTCACTTTGTCTCTTAGTTTTCTGTCCTCCCTTTCTGTCACTGCTGTTGTCTCTCATTTCTCTCCCTTTATTTGGCTCTCTCTCGCCATGTTTTTCCATCTTGCTCTCCGCTTTGTGCGCGTTCCTCTCGTCTCTCAGTTTTTGACTTTCCTCCTTGCCTCCCTCCCTCTCCCTCTCCCCTCTCTCTCTCTGTTATCTTTCTCCCTCACTCTCTTTATCCTCACTTTACCCTCCGCTCTCTATAAACTAGATTGATGGCTTAATCCTACATGCATCAAGGTGAGAATTACAATTTTCGCACCAGCACACACACACACACACACACACACACACACACACACACACACACACACACACACACACACACACACACACACACACACGCACACATACACACACTGCAGACAATGACAGCCCTATTCACACACTCACTCCCTTTAACTCACACACACACACAAACACACACTATCCTTTCCTGTCTTCGACTATGACGACATTCACAAAAGTAACCAGGTGACAAGCAGAAACAGGTTTAAGGGAGGAAATTGGAGAACATGTTTACTTGGCAATAACCAGATATCTTTGCTCCAAACTCCATTTTTTAACCATGACAGGCATATTGTAAATTTAATGGTAGACACTGGCTACTAAAAGTACCTGTTCCCGCTTGGCTTCCAAGTGTATGTTCCAACTTTGGTTCAAAGTTTAATATGTAACAGAAAACTGGTACAGCAATTTGGCTGTATTGATACAGACCAAAGATTCAACCAAATCGATATGACAATCAAAAAAAAAAATCCTAAGTAACTCTGTGTATCTCAGTCTCTGAATCGCACCGTATGGTACAGATCATAAATTTATCTGTATCATTTTTGCATCAGATTGTGGAGGAAACAGATACACCATGATCAGATTATGATCAGTGAAATATGACTCCTGCTACTCTATGCTGCTGCTGTATGGAGCAGACACTCTCATTTTATATACTAACTATTGATGAAAAGGAAAAAAAATCAATGGAGGGGGCAATGGGAAATGGGAAAGTAGTAATTGGTGTAGGCCAGAGCACCGTGCAACACTGACTACTGCAGCACGTCTGGAGCTGGCAGCTAGCTTGGTTAGCTTGCTAATGTAAAACAGTAGCCTGCAGTACATACAAGCAGTGTATCCACTCCATCCTCCTCTAAATGAGTGGTTTAAGTGTAAAACCACATCACACTAATTTCCCCTTTTGTAATTAGAGAGAACAGTCATTATTCACATGTCCACAAGAGGTCACTTGTCAGGATAACACACAGGTTATTAAGCTTTTGAACAAACAACCAATGCTGTCATTTATTTGCTGAGGACAGTAGCTTAAACACAGCTACACTGCAGTGCAGTGCTCTGAAAGGGCTGATATGTTCTACTGTATGAATGTCTGATTGTTATATGCTGTTTATTTTTTTAGATTTATCTATTTCACTATTACTTTATATCTTGGTACAAGTTTTTTTCAGGACGCACCGCTATGATCTTTCCTTCCATGCATCTGTGCTGCTGCTGCTGCCGGAGCATTCCTTCCCCGGTCTGAGGTCATTATCACGCACATGCACTGTGCTAAAACCCTGTTAGAGACCGGTTTACTTGACTTCATTACTCAGACATCAGGTTTCTTCAGCAGCCATGTTAACCTTGTTTCTTTCTATCCTTAAAACAAATTAAGGAAGCCAGGTTTCTGAAACTCTGGCCACTGTAGAAAGTTGACAGTAAACTGATTTAAACACACGAGAACATGGTCTTTCTTTTGCCCAATCATCATATGAAAATGTTGGCATTCTATGTGTCTGCAAAGGTTTCATATGCATCATATCAACGGTTTGAAAGTGACATAGTTCTGATTACATGTATATGAACCAACTGTCATGAGGAGCTCATGGGGATGGTGGATGACCTGATATCTCAGCAATATGGCTTCCAAGCTGCAGACCACTGCAAACCATTGTTCAAGACCAACAAACAACGGAATTGGGGGTGGGGGGGTTTTCCGTTTGTTTGCTTTTTAGAGAGATATCGGTGCAATGTTTAGTGGCAAAAGTGCCATGAAAAGCAAGTGTTTCGAGCCAAAATATGATCTTTTCCTAACCATAACCAAGTGATTTTTACATCTTAATATAAGCACACATTAACCACAGCTTTGTTGATTCATACACCACATAATAAAATTAATTAATTAAATTAAATTAAATTTTACATATCAGGGGTTTGCAGAAATCTACAATGCCAACATTTACAATGGCAACTGGGTTGCTCCCTTTCTCTCTCTTTCAAGCACACACACAAACCGTAGCGTAAAGGCATGCATATATAAATATATATAAATAAAATACATATTAAAGTAATTTTAATACATGTGCATTTGTGATTTGATGCTGTTGTACTAATCTTCAACTGCTTTCAGTCTTACCATGCCTATGTTTGTGTTTACGTTTAATGTGTGTGTGTGTGTGTGTGTGTGCTTGAAAGGGACCCACACGCAGTACACTTGGATAATTTTGCAGTCAAAGATGCTTGATTATGCCGCATCCTCAACTTTAAAAAATCTCGTTTATGCTGATTCTTGCTGTTTTTTTCTGAATCGTCTGAATCATTTATAAAGGAGGTAGAGATGAGGAGGGGAAAAAATGCAAAACACGCTTTCTTGTGCTTTTGTGAAAAACGTGCTACTTAATGCTGCAACTGCACGGTGATTGCAAATTGCCCGTCTGTGTATAATATCAGAGAAACTGTTCATTTAGCTGAAAAGCCACAGAGGAGCAAAACAAGAAATCACCGGAGTCTGCGTCTAAAACTCTTCACTTACTTATCTGTCGTCTCCTCAATGAACACTTCTCTACCATCACAACACTGAGCTCTACGCGTCTGGTAACCTTAGACCTGCAGGCTGCTTCTTCATAATACTGCATTTACTTCTTAAAAGCCTAAACAGGGACAAGAGCTGCAAATTAACTTCAGCTAGATGCATTATATTCTGCACATTGTACCTAACTGTAACATCTCTCTCTGCATTGTCCCCTTTAAACAAATAAATTGTGAAAGACTGTGGAAGAAAGAGTTTTGGAAGTAAAGCATCAAGATATCTAAATTTTAAGACAGAAAATAGTTTCTTACGAACCTGAGAAAACTAAAAGGAAAACATAAGCCCCGATTCTCATGCTGCATGGAGGTGATGATCATTATTTTTAAAGGTATACTATTCAGGACTGTCTGCTACTATTTGGAAAAATGCTTGCCAGCAAAATGAAAGCCCAGATTCACTTGTTTGGCATTGCACCTCACTATATTTGCATTTTTTCTGTGTTGTGTCCCTTGGATGCCTGCTGCTTACGGTCTGGCACCTGGTCGCTACCTTACAGGTACACACCAGTAAACATCCCAAACACAGAACAAAAAAGAAAAGACAAAAATTCAGGCAGTGGGTTGAGTTTCTGCAGATAAATATACTGCCAAATACTTCTAGTGGTTTATAAGAGATGATTATTTCTGCATGAGTCAATACGTTGTGTTTTTAGGGAAAAATCCTGCACAGTTAATCTTTAATATTTACAAAGTGGTAAGACAATGCAGGATATAAATAATAGGTGCCAGGTATAAACTTCAGTTTGTTCCATTAGCAGGACAGATATACTCACAACATGGGGTTTGTCACTTGCTAATATACTGAGGAGAAAAGGAAGTGCATTCATCATTAAGCTGGTACATTGTTTGGCATTTATCCAAAATCACAACTTGTAAACCTTCCAGAGTTTAACAGCGGTGCCATTCTATCAGCTGCTTGAATCAAACTTCCTGGTAATAAACTCCACCCTCACAAAATGACGAGGACCACATGAATGTTCTGTAAGCCTTTTCACAGCCTTCTCAGAGTGGGGAAAGCACAGGTGTAATCATTTATCATTTAGGTGTGTCTATTCCAGGATCCAGGTATTGATCATGTTGGCTCAGTCACTGACATGACTTACAGTGGCAACTTTAAAGCACAGGGCCATCTTTAATGTTATTGTTATCTCCTGTGGTTTTTTCTTCTACAATGAAAAAGGTCTACTTCGGCAAAACAGTGGCTTCTGCTGCAGTAAGAAATGTATTTCCTCAGTCATTTCTGGATCCATTTGCTGCGCCTTATCTGTACTAAAAATACATGTTGAAAAAATTTCAGTAAGATTTTATTTGGCCCTTTGTAAGTAATCCAAGTCAGTAAAAGTCCTAACGGCAACATTTCCTTGTCTTTACTTGGATTCCTGCCTTAGTTCTGTTGATTTTAGTGCACAACAGGCACAATATGAATCTGTATCATGAACACATTTCATACAGATCTAGGAACTCCTGCACCAAACAGCTGCAAGGATTTTTTTTTTTTTACTGTGAAGCGACTCAGGATGTGTTGAGATGCCAAATGCAAATTTGGCTTATCTCTGCAAACTACGGCTTTTCTGCAGAAGGTAACAGCCTCTATGAAATGTCAGGGCTCAAAAATAAAAATGGGCTTGGGAGAGTGAAATAAATTCATTTTATTTCTTTGTGTTTGACTGAACATTTTATTAATTAAATCACCCTTTAGTGACATTTGTAATCTCTGGAAGCCCATAGTCATTTAAATTTAGTTTGACCTTTAATATTGTTTTAAAAGGCTGGACTGCTGCCATTGAAGCTCTCCTGTCCAACACAAATTATCACAAAAAAATAAACCCTTAACAATTTTATTTTATCTTGTAAAATTCAGCTAATCTGGCAGGTGATTCTGATTTTACATTCCTCCAAACTGATGTACTCTGGCTGCCACAAGAGCAAAACTGGCAGGTGACTTTTGTGATTTATCAGCCACTGTAGCTGTTGAACCACAGTCGGGTTCATTTCCCCAGCGTGTTTCACAAATGAGGCCCTCTGTGCCAGAGGCCAGTCTAGTTAGCCAACCTGTGGGCCCTGCTGTACAGAGAGCCTCATATAAAACATTATTATTATTATTCCCTCCCTGGGAGCTGGTTATAGCCGCTCTGAAAACTCATTTCCCTCTCCTCTTGTCCATGTGAATACCTCCTGATAGGGAGAGGGAAGGAGAAAGGAACAATAACTGCATTTCATATGACGGGGAAATGAATAATTTCAACTGTGTGTGTGCATGCAGTGTGTGTAAATGTGTAGTGTAGGGTATTGTGTGTGTGTGTGTGTGTGTGTGTGTGTGTGTGTGTGTGTGTGTGTGTGTGTGTGTGTGTGTGTGTGTGTGTGTGTGTGTGTGTGTGTGTGTGATTGGGCGTTGTGATACACAAGGCGAGCACACAGATTGGAGCATCGATCTTGTTTCCTCGAGAAGTGAAAGAGAGAGAGAAACTGAGACAGAAACCAAAAAATGGAAAGATTCTGTTGCAAAGAAAGTTGCAATAAAGATACAGTCCGTGAGTTCAGAAAATCGTGCTTCGGAATATAGCATCGTATTTTGACAATTCACACTATAACTGTTTTTATGTATGATCTCCCTAAAAGTCCATTTTAGTCATATCTAACTGCACATTGTCACTGACACAGGCTGAAAATCATACAGGGAAGGAAATGTATAAAAAAAATAAAAATAAAAAAGGAGTGAGATATCAACATAAAACTCTGTGATTCCCTTTACCACCCTGTCTCTCATGCACATGCACTATCTCCATAAAGATTGTGGTACACTGTTCACAGTCAAGTCTGATGCTGTAAGTTCATCAGCTCATGATGAAGTAATGGCGAAGGACTGCAAATATTAAGATAAACAGTATTAATGTAGCACTCATTAAGATTTAGTTTACCAAACATCACACACAGATATCACCCGCTGATAAAGGACAGACTGCAATAATTATGATCATGTTCAACAGGTAAACAATTCCTGTTATGATCATTTTTTAGGTTCATACTTGTATTTTGGGTTTCTAATAGAACATTGTTACATGCTTCATTGTTTAAAAAAAACAAACATATTTTACACATGTATTCACTGCCTGAAACACTCCCTATTAGTGCCTGTTTCTTTAAGCCCCTGTCCTGAAAAAGCCCAGTCTGCTCCCATTGGCCAGTGTATCCAGGTATCCAAAGTTCCCCTGTCCCACCCTATGGTGGGGCTTGCACGCCTCACATGCGCTGAGGATAAGTAATTACCAATCACAGCACAGTAAGTTGGGACTATGTAGAACACGCTTGGGGAAAAAAAAAAACATCTCTGGGGTCTCTGCACCATTATTGCAGCCACGGGAGTAACTGTAACAGAATACAGCAGCAAATTCTACTGTGAAAAGATCACCAACAAAAGCTTCTCCACCAAAATTTTGTCAACTGGACATTTTTCAGCAGGAATATTATCTGAGATCAGGGTAAAATAAACAACATCTGCAACCAAGATTAGCCTACATGTTTCCTGACGTTAGCATGTAGCTACATGTAGCAGTGTGGGCTATATAGCATATCCTAAAGATGATGATATGGATTGATGTTTTCTCTTTGCATCAATGACATTGAATCGTTGATCATTCATATATCTTTGACCAAATACATAATGATATTGTGACAATATTGTAGGGTTGACTATTGGTGCTTTCACAAAATATTTACAAAATTACGTTTTTGATAAATAATCATCAGTATTGTGGATATAATAACTAAGGAGGTAAAGGCAAATAAAAGAAGAGCTATAACAGTCTGGTAAGTACAGAAAATTACATCACTGTACTGTAATGCAGCCTTTAAAGCCAGAAAAATGCACCATTTAAGATATTATTATATCTAAAATGTAAGACAATATCTATGCTTTTATCATAATCTTAGATAATATCAATATATTGCCCAGTCCTTGGCGCAGCAATACTGTTGTTATGTGGTCACAGTTGTTTGTGTATGGAGTATTTTATGATGACTTTGAATGTAGCTCAACCAATCATACTCAAGGACCAGAACTATCTGTTCTGTAAATAAGAATCTTAGACAATGACATGAAATAGTGCTGAAGTCAACCTAATATGAGAAAAAATATAAACATAAAATAAAATATAGTTCAGTGATAGGCTGGTGTATAGCAGTGATAAAATGAATAACCAAATATAGCCAGGATAAAATAAATAAATACATATGTACAGGTATAAACAGGTCGGTGTAGTAGTAATTGCAGTGTGAGTAACAATGGTGCATCGTTTTGTAATTCTGATATAGACAGCAATGCTTATGGATCACAAGGTCATGTTCATAGAAATATTTCTTATGAAGTACCTCACTAACACCCTCAAAACTTCAAATGACCTTAAAACGATTCTTTCTGGGCGGATTATAAGCAACGTTTTGCTGATTTGACAGGTTTTAAAGGTTACAGGAAGTCTGAAGGGCAGTTAGTTCTATAGCACACAAACCAACAAAACACACCAAACTAACAGTCAGTCTGTGTGTGACTGCAGTCAGCCACAATGTCAGGTGTTAATGAAGCACTAGAGCTGACAATCTGCTGAGACACACAGACGATTTTGATGGCAATGCTCTCACCACTTAAAAGTATAAAATAACTCTAATGTCTTAAATTGTGTGATATCTAATATTTTCTGGTCTCCACCGTACAGCACATCCTGCTTGAATCCTGATCAAACACCTGCCCACCTGCCCTGGGACGTTTCACATCCATCTTTAACAGAAAGAGAAAAAGAGAGAGAGTGAGAGAGCAGCGCGCACAGAGCGGCAGAGTGTCCTTCAGTATTCAACGAACCAACAGATTGTTTCCTCTCATGTTTGGACTTCTGAAGGCAGAAACTCCATAAAGATCCCCTGCCAACCTGCCTGAGGACACGGGCACACTCCAACCACACTGCTTCAAAGGCTCTCCAAAGGCTCTCTCAGGGTGTGTGAGTGTGCGTGTGTGCGTGTGTGTGTGTGTGTGTGTGTGTGTGTGCGTGTGCGTGTGTGTGTCTGTGTGTCTGTGTGTGTCACTGTGTGCGTGATCTCCCCTCTGTGCAAGAAATACCAATTTTTCTTGTGTGCACATGCAGATGAGGGTGTGATCCTGCATATAAGTGCTTCTGTGTGCGTGCGTGTGCAAACAGGAGAACTGTTCCTTGTACAGGAAGTAGTCGTGCTAGGTAAACAGGAGTGCAGGCTAATCCTGTGAGAAATGGGAACTCTGCATTAGCATTTGAATAGCGCACAGTGCCACAAGTACTGCTGACAAAACTAACACACATCCTCAGTCATGGCTTAGACTCGCACACAAATACACTGCAAATATTCAGAGCTGGATGAGAAGATTTTTCATAGCAGTCAGAGACATGTAGCTTATGTGTACACAGGATTCTTCAGAGAAAAAAAAACCTATTTGCCGGTTGTTTTTGACATGTTTTTTCCACAGGAGGTTTCACATTAACACACCTCTGCACACTTTCACCTGCAAGCTGTCCAACAAAACCACAGGCTACATTTACATGCACATTAATAATATGATTATACTGTAATTGGGCCGATAATGAGGGTAAGAGCCCATGTAAACAACATTTGATTACGTGAAATTATGCATAATCATGGGAACATGCTGGCGTCCGGATGAAAACGTTGCTTTACCAAATTTTATTATCTCTGCTACCGTGCAACTATGATCGAGTTTTCCCAAACCTCAAGGATGAGATCCAAAAAGTGACAAGTTTTAACCTTTTTTAGAAGACCTTTAGAAACTTGGGAGTTTTAAATGCATTTTGGCTGCCTGAACTTCAATTTGGGGTTTTGGGTCATAATTCCTGCCATCCAAAAGTTCCCGTTTCAGAATAACCTGATGCATGTGTTGTTTTTAGTTTTATATATTGTTGTCCTTGTTTTAAAGTATTTTATGTGTTCTTATGAAATGTGCTCTGCTTTGTGTAGAGTGTTGCTGATTTAGTTTTAATGTATTTCATGTGTCTTTTGTAGTTGTCACTACAACTGCCCAGGGGACTGCATTTGAAAACTGGCAAAATGGATAAACTGGCACATTTACAGAAATGTCTTAAATTGTGCGCTGTCCCTGTGACTTTCAGCTGTGTAAATAAAAATAAAAGATGGATTTCACAATGAGCTACTACGGTGGAGTTTGCCATGCTGAATGTCACTGGTCAAGCACAAGTTGGAAAAAAAAAACTCATGTGCAGCATTCGGCAAGCATGGGTTACAAATTCTCAGTATTATTCAGCAGACTTCTGACTAGCAAAAAGTTGTAAAGAATATTGTGATGACTTTGTTGTTGTCTAGGTGTATACAAAGAAGAGTGTCTCAAAGAAAGCTTTTCAGTCCTTTATGGTTTTAGTTTAACAAATCTGAGTGTTCCTTCAGATGCGCTGAAAACAGAACAGAAACAGGAATGCTCAACAGGGACTTTTTAGTTCCTGGGGCTCAGTCGTTCATAGTATTTGGTAAACAAGAGACAGGTAAGCCAGGACCTATCAGGGTGATGTCTCAATGACAGGTTAAACACACAATGGAGACTGCTTGTATAAAGCATATGTCCAAGGTGCAAACAAGCACTTTCACTAGTTGGGTTTCCATCCATAATGTAGTACAAATTTTGACCGAATTTTCTGAAAATCAGCAAAAGAAAATGCAAATTTATGTGCTTCTCCATCTACTACAGCAGATATTGCTCTGCTTATACTTGGGTGTCTGTGAGGGTCCATGCACAATGTCCATGTGAAGGTACATGACAACACGTGTGAGCACGTCTGCGTATGCATGCGCCCTCACAGACAGATGGGCAGATGACGATGTTAGAATTTAAATACTGACACAGAAAGTGTATTTCTCCCTTAAGGGAACAGCTAGCAGAGTGCAAATGAAGAAGAACTTCAGGTTTTTACATTGAGAGTGTTTTGTCCAAGCGGCAGTCTCCGAGGCTGCAAAATTAAGCCATGGAAGTGCCAAAAACTGCAGTTCTTTGTTTAGTTTTTTAAAGATTATTTTTGTGGGCTTTTTTGCCTTTAATGACAGGACAGAGAGTGAAATGGGGAGACAGAAAGAGAGTGGGGACTGACATGCAGCAAAGGGCTGCGAGCTGGATTCGAGCTCGTGGCCGCTGCAGTAAGGCAATGCTTCTATACATGGGGCACTGGCACTATCCACTACTCTACCGACGCCCCAAAACTGCAGTTCTTTGACTGGGCACTTGAGGCTGGCTCCAGAAGCAAGCCAACCCCATAGACCTGCTTGATAAAATGTCTAACTTTAAAATGTGACAAACCCTGGTAAAAAAAACAGTTTTGCTCTCTACAAGCTGTCTGCTGATTGTGTCCGCAGCTTCTCAGTCAGGTCCACCCCTAGCCCCTCCGCAGCACCAGTCTCTCGTCCATGTGTATGTTCACTCTTGGCTCCAAAAAAACCCAAGATGGCAACCACCGAAATGCTGAACTCAAAGCTTCAAACAGGAGTCCACGAACCAATGGGTGATGTCACAGTAGCTACATCATTATCTTTACAGTTTATGGTTACAGAAGATATAAAGATATAAGACTAAGCACCCCTCTTGTTGTTAAGTTCAGTTCGGCACACACACCTTTCATGTTTTTTAGAGAAACTTGCTGTTTTGGTTCAAATGTTTCTCTAATTAGAGCTGCATCATATTCCCGATCCTGTTCTAACTCATGTTTGAATAATGTACCACTGCACCAGAAGGGCCCAATTTAGGTTTCTTTTTTTATGATAGGAACAGACTGTGTGCATGGTAATGATGATACAAGGCGGTCTCTACCTGCTGACAGATCCTACAGTTTTACACTGGGTGTGAAAACCGTAGGATTAAGTTGGCATGTCTGTATCTGGCAAGGGTATTAGGCGAGGTGTTTTACAGCGCTCTCTCTCTCTCTCTCTCTCTCTCTCTCTCTCTCTCTCTCTCTCTCATTAGCTTGTAGGCTTAAATCTCACAGAACAAGTCCGCACAAGACAAGACAGTGGTTTTTTTTTCTTCTTCTTCTCTTTCCTCTTTTTCATCCCGATCAGCTAAGTGGTTGCAGCTGTTTCTACCCCTTCTACTCAAGTACTTTAATTACATTTCAGATTTCATATTTGAGGCATTTATCTGGTCAACTTACAACGAGAGCAACAGCCGATTAAGCTCCAATGCCTGATTTATGCAGCATTTGAAAAGCACCTCGTACTCGTACAAAATTAAGGCGAGCCTCAAATTGAAGACAAACAGTGGCTCCTCTTAAAGAACTGTTGACGTCTTAAGAGCTTTGTTGATGCATAATTATTACACTTTGCTGACTGGATTCTCTGTTTTTCACAAATACTGACTTATGCTTATTACTATAAACTTTTGTGCTGATTCAACTAGTGGATGAGATAGATGTAAAGTCATGAGATCACTAATTCAGAGAGGGGTTCAGCCTCTGGGCACAATGATTATCTGTATAGATTTCACAGTGATCCATCTGATAACAGACTGACATTGCCATCTCTAGAAAATTTGACCTCACTACACTGGCATCACGAGTTGGCATTTGAGTCCAACTTTCTGATTCAGTATTCAGACTTGTTTCAGGGCCAAGCTCAGCACTATTTAATAACTGCCTGCCAAGACAGGCCTCTGTTCAAGAGTTGGCTGCATGTTTCGGAGCGGGTAGTGGCAGAGTGTCACTGGTCTGCTCGGTTTTGATCCTTTTAAAACAAGTGTAGCTGTAAAACCTCTGAAATGTGATACATCACACATGAACTCAAACTGTTAGGAAGACACACACATGCTTTTGACTGTAGGCGATCTAACAGTAATGTGTGTTTAAGCTGTTTACTCAGACCCCTCTAAAAGCTTTCATTCAGCCTGCATTTACATTTCAGCCGTTTAACTGATGCTCATATCCAAAATGACTCACATTTGAAAGAACACCAGAGTAAGCTTCCCGTATTACAAGCAACCATGAACAAGGAGCTCAGGGAGGTCAGAGGTCACAATATGCTGCTGATCAATACAACAAATAATCCTGTATATTTGGAAAGTACAAGGAACACAGAAAGCTGAGTGGAGAACTATCAGATTTTCTATGCAGGATTTATGTATTTCTGTTGTCTCTACATAAATACTTGTCACTGTGACACAGACTGCTGAGTCTCAGTGTGTGGCGGGGGAGCTGAATATGCAGCAGCCTTCTCACTCACACACTCACACACACACACACACACACAAATGCATGGCACACACATTGATGGGCTTTCCATCGAAAAAATCTTCTGTCTGGACTCCTTTGAAATATACAGTGAATCTATGCCATTATTAAAGTAGAATAAACTGGGTGGATTGTACCTATAATGTAAAGTGACTCACAAATAAAGCAGTAAATTCTGATAATGGTACAAGTAAGTTTCATTATTCAAACAGGTAGCAGCAGAGCACACTGCTTATCTTCAAGGCTGAGACCTCATAAACTGTTTACCATTCTTTCATAATTATTATTTATAGTACTTACGCTATATTTCATGTCCTCTCATCTCACAATCTTCCTATAGAAAAGTATTTCTCAACACTGTGGGCTGTTCCAGGATTTCTACAGTGTGTGTATGTGTGTCGGTGGTTCAATAAAACAAGGTAAGAGAGGCATGATCAATACAATTTATCCCACCAGCCACAGTTAACATGCTGCAGGTCTTTTGCATAACAGACATCCTGCAGTGCACACTGGGTGCAGACACCAAGCCGGGTTGAAAATGAACCCAATTATCTTCAAAAAGGAGCCATAGCAATCTGATCACGATTTTATACTGTGATAGAAGCCCCTGTAGTGGCTGTATGAGCATATTATGGAGATGGCACTTAGAGTATATTCAAAAAGAAATAAAAAGTTGAGTATTGAATCACAATCTATAGAGACACTGCAGACAGGACTATTGTAGGATTAAATATGAATATCCTGTAGGTAAATGCCCACTGATACCAAGATAAAACTGGAGAGAATGAAATATTTAAGTTACAATATTGCAGATTTTCTTTAGTTTTTCCACTGGGAGCGGACAGAAGAAACACGACAGAGGGGGACTTTATCTAACTTAAGTTCTTAGGGTTCGACACTTAAGGTGTTTGAATTTAACATTTGCATTTCACAAGGAAATGTACTTTATACACCTCTGCATCACTTACAGACTAAGTTGTCACCTTCAAGCATGAAAAAGTCTCCAAATATGAATCTCTGCTATCTAAACTACTCATCAGTGCAAACTACAACAATTAAACAAACACAGAGCATTCACTGCTCTGACATTAAACTTTGCATAACTAGTTACATTTTACTGCCAATGTGCTTTTACTCAGTTTCAAATATGGAAGTTTGGAAGTACAGTTATTTTTTGTTGTTGTATAGTTCCATTCACTAAAGACCTCAAATACTTTATCCAGCACTGACAATCAAACTATCCCTGAGGTTTGAAAGAAAACTACAGAGACATCACAGCCAAGCTAGAAGTCTTTATAGGGATGTAAACGCCATAAAACAACCACTAATGCCACCATAAACTCATCACTGATGCACTTCAGGATATTATGGCTTTACCACAAGAGATAATAGCCTGCAGTGACTGCTGTTTACTCAACACACACGGGGACATCACTGCATCTTCTCTTTCGGACACACACACTCAGTGTCTGTCGCGTACACACAAAGTAGGAGACGTGGTACTATCTCTACTTTACCTGGTTGTACGCTGTCTCTCCGCCTCCCGCTACTCCTCCTCCTCCTCCGCCCCCTGCTCCTGCTCCGGTACCGAGCTCCGGCAGCTTCCTCCGGCTCAGCACCAGCAGGTAAACCAGCGCCCCCAGCCACACCAGCACCGCCACGGCCACCGCCAGCCTCCGACAGAGACGCTTCATTTTCCGGTCAGGAGGAGCCGGCGGCGCCCGCAGCCCGGCTGCTGTCAGAATCCCATTTTTAGAGAAGCGAGCAAACAAATAAAACAACCAGACTCAACCGGACAACCTCCACTAACTAACACACACACAAGTCTGTCCGGTCCCGCTGACGGTAAAACACTGGCTATACGGCGCGCGCTCTCTCTCTTTTTCACTCTCCCTCTCCAACTCACAGAGGCTCGAGCGCTTCTCTGACACGCCTGACAGCCGTGCGCGCGTGCACGTGTGAGTGTGTGAGTGTGTGTGTGTGTGTGTGCGTCTGACACACAGTGTGTTTCGCTGAGGGAGTCCTGGACCCTCCTGAAGGTTTGAATGGGAGAGCATGGAGCTCCACCTGCCGACACACACAACTACTCCACTAAAGTAGAATAGAATAGAAGAGTCGGAGAGGAAGACAGAAAAGCACAGACAGAGAATAAAAGAATACAAAAGCACATCAACAGAAAATTCATCTGCAACAAATCTCTCTTTTCTTTAGTAAAGACGCCAATAATTCACTCATCTTTGGGTGTCAGTCCACAAGGAAGGGAATGCTTCCTAACACAACCCCCAAACAGCCATGACATAACAATAAATTTCCAAACAAGGGTTGTTTTGGGCATTTAGATAAAGATAATTAACTTTAAATACAGAGGGATGGAAAAGAAGAGTGAAAAATGAGGAAGAATGCACACTACAAATATAACTCAATATAGCATAGACATAATAGCAGATTAACCTTGCTCCATAGTTTTTGTTTATGTGTTATTTTATTATTACTGCAGTGTTACAGCATCAAACCAAACCCTTGTCTTGTGTGTCTTTATGCCCATGGATACTGGGTAAAATCAATCCATTATTGCCAGTATTAGCCAGTGATTTTTAGTGTGTAGACCAAGAGAAAAAGGACGATGACAAAGAGGACAAATGCAACAAAGAAAAAAAAGTGGCAAGAAGAAAAATGAGAGAGAGGAGAGAAGGAGGGGAAAAAAGAGGAGGAGAGAGGAACTGATATTATACAAAAAAAACTTAAATAAGAGGGGTGTCGGGGAAGAGGAGGAGAGAGGAAGGGGACAGATTTCTTTTTCTGTTGCAGTCACATGAACCGACAAGTTGACAAGAAGTTATCGCACATTTTATTTCAATAAATTATCAAATGCACCACTGGTTCCATCTTGGTGTTATTAATTAAATACATGGAACAAAAATAAAAATGATCCCTCTTATGAGAGAAGTGAACCAGAGGAGAATCATCTTTACTGTCTTAGTGCGCCATCTAGTGTTTGAGAAGAGTATCAGTCCTTTCTCCATCTGTCTCCAGTGAACAGTGAGTGGAGTCATCTTTACTTTAGAATATTTCCATTTTATGATACTTAATATATTCCACAGTTGAAATATTGGTATTTTAGCTTTTTTTTTTACTACACTACATTTATTTGACGACAATAGTTTAGAGTCTTTTTATCAATTCCGATTATTATCACATATAATATACAATATAAAGCTAATATTTAACAACAATTAACTAATAAATAATGACATATTTTTATAGATTAAGGTATCTGACAGTACAGAAATTAGATAAAATTTGTTTCACCTTTACCAGCTGCAACATGAGTTATGCTAATATATTAATGCATTATTAATAATATTCCAAAAATATGATGCATTATTCTGAAATTAGCAATTCTGCATAGGTTGTTTTATTTTTGTTACTTCAAGTATATTTTGATGCTGATGAAATTCAGGCCTTTTTCTTGAAACAGAGTATTTCCCATTGTTACTCTATGGTTTTACTACTTTTATTCAAGTAAAATATACATGTACTCCTTCCACCTTTGCTAGCCATCCACATGTTGTATCTTTTACTACAGTGCGGTACTTCCACTTTCAGTTATGTAAAAGATGTGAATACTTATTCCACCATGAATGACATTGAAATAAATATGTCTCAAACACTATTACAAAACTCCACATCTCCACAGCACATGGGAAAAAGTAACTCCTGCTCAAATATATACAAACCAGTGTACATGCTGCAATGTCAGGCTCAAGAAGATCTACTTACAGAAAAATGCAAAAAGTGTCTCAATATTTTAATAGAATAGCAGTTTTAGAAACAACACCGACATCAGTTTTACAAATGGAGAGTTCAAGCTGCATTGTTGTAGGTGCAATCTGAAAGTCAAAGGCAGCCATTACAAATACTGAAGTGGATGAAACCTGAGTTTAATTAGTACAGAACCTCCAGCACTCGTTCAGATTAACGGTGAGTCACTTGTGTTTGCGGACAACTTTACCCGTTAATATTAATCAGACTGTAATATACATTTACATCACCCTCCTTGTAATTCCAAGTTAGAGATACCAGGAATTTTTGACACTGAGAGTATCTGCCACTTGGTAAAAATGAACTACAGAACTGTCAACAAACCAGTGGAGAAAGGCTGCTGTTGCTGACAGTTACATTAAAATAAAATCTAATATTAACTCCTATTCAAGCAATTCAAATCATATATTCTAAAAGGAGCAATAATGTTTTCATCTGGTTTTGCACGATAAAAAACACTTAAAGTATGTACTAAGGTATACAGTATAACTTATGCTGCATAAGTTTTTTTGTCGCATTCCCCAGATGTGTGTCTCGTCACAGTCCTGTCTCTACAGATTGTTCCTTCATCCTCATGGCTTTGTTTTTACTCCGATATGCATCATGAGCTGTGAGACCTTACAGACGGGTGTGTGCCTTTCCACATCATGTCCAATCAATTGAATATACCACAGCTGGACATCAATCAAGGTGTAAAGTCATCTTTTACGTTGATCAAGGGAAATGGGACGCACATGAGCTAAATTTAAAGTCACAGCAAAAGGTCTGAATACTTACGTCAATGTGATACTTCAGTTTTTAAAGAATTTTCCCTTGTCATTATGAGATACTGAATTGAGACTTATGTATACCCACTGTATGTACTGATTTGGGAGAAACACAATTTAAGTTTTCTGTACCTTTTAAGGTGACTTTTCAGCAGCTTCATCCTTCAATTTGATCTTCTTTCCCTCTCGGGGTGTTTGAGTTCACCAGGACTGAAGGTTAGTGGAGAAGCACCCAGCAGAGCACTGAGCAATAAAACGGAGATGTGGGGTTTATTCTCTGCAGCAACAAAGGGAAGCCAACAAATAAAATAAAATAAAAGACAAAAGAAGGTGAGTCTTGAACAATATGACTCATTGTGATTCCAAAACTACAAATTTAGAGCATACATATTATTGCAACAATCATGGACTATATATTACTGTATTAAAACCCAATGAAATCTCTATGACAGTAACAGTGGTGGAAAAAGTGCTCAAATGCTTTTAAAGTAGCAGTACTCGCATATGGAAACTCTCCACTAGTACTCCAGGTACAAATCCTGCATTCAAAATCTCACTTAGGTAAAAGTATGTAAGTATAATTAGCAAAATGTACTTTAAGAAGGCTAACAGTTGAGCGCTAAAAGCATTTTGTGACTTTTAGCTTATTTTCACTTTTATCTATTTTACTAACATTCACATCTTTTTCACATTGCCTTACTTTTTTCATATCTTATATTACAGTCTTTATGTATTACATTTTCTTGTTGCTAAAAAGTGCAATATTAATAAACATACCTTACCTTAAGATAGCCAAATCACATGAACTGCTTATATTGAGATAAAACTAGCTAACGGTTAGCTAACGTAATTGTCGAACTTTAAGACAGATTTACTAAGTGGTCCAGTATTAGAAACGTTTCACTTTCCTTTAAAGCTTTTCAAGCCCGCTGCATTAACTCGGTGAAGAAAATTCCTACATGTACAACATTTTTAAAAGAGGAAAAGCCACATTAGCCATTTTGTACAAACACTTTTTTTGTTCGCATGCTAACGTTAGCTGCTAACCTAGCCTCAATCTGCCTAATTGAGCTAAAGAAGATGCAGGTGTGTGGCCCCGCCCCCTGCAGTTAGCCCAACCAATGAGATGCGTTCTGAGTCTAACACTTCATTTATGACAATGTCCACTTACTGGCCTGCTCTGGACCTTTCTACAGTAATACATGGTCCTCATCCACAGATTGCATTTCTGTTGCAAAGGAGCTGAGGATGTCAGTCCTGTAGCAGGGTTTGTCATTTACTTGAGGCTTTTATTGTTATTTTTACTACTTTCTTCTTGTACTACACCAAATATTTCAGATGGAAATATTGGACTTTTTCCTCCAATGTATTTTTCTAACAGCTATAGTTGCAGGTTGCTTTTTACATTAAGATTTTAGGCATTTTACATACTTAAAATTTTTACAACATTGACCATTAATACCATTTTAATTATGCTTACGTTATTGGTAACAATGATTTGATATCTAACATGGCAATAAAACACCTGCTGTCTAATGAGTACTACTGACACTAGGTACATTTCATAGAAATCTTGGATGCAAGACTTTTACTTGTAACATTGTGTTTCTACAGTGCAGTACTTGTACTTTTACTGGAAGGATCTGAATACTTCATCACTACTTTCATCCATGCTGACATCACTGATGAGCTTCATTTCTTATTCCTAATATTGGAAACAGCAGTTTATCAAACAATCAACTCAAGGTCCACTTACTTGCTCTTGAGCTTTCATCCATATTACACAGTCCTCATCATCCTGTCTCAAATATCAGCTACGAAACTACACACAAATAGTGTTTTTGTATTCTAAATAATTTCTTAATTACTATTATGGTGAAGCTGATTTGTTTAAAACTGCAACAACTGGGCTAAACGATATCCTCATATGACTTTTTTGGTTCTATATTTAAATAGGAAAAGTTAAGATTTAAAGGCAATGCTGCACATTTCATTAACATATTTGGTGGAGACCAAATTAATTTCTCACCCACAAAGCCAGTGAATTAGAGCAATTAAAGCTCATCAGTCAATTTGGTATATCTGCTAAAGCTCCAGACTGTGACCTGTCATTCTGAGTTATTATGCTTTAATGATCATTACACCCTATCATCAGTGTAACAAGGGAATCCTAAAACCTTTTTAGCAAGCGATCTAATACTGAACCTTGTAGGTCTTCTTCCTCTTACACTGGGCAGCCACATAGCATACAAACATATTAACATAGATATTATGTATGGAAAAAACAAAACTATAGTGGTTTAAGATCATGATCTACATGCGTTTCAACTCCACTTGAAAGATATTTAAGATATTGATAATGAACTCTAAATGACATTCTGGTCACGATTTATTTTCAGAGAGAAAACAACCCTGTTTATAACAAATGTAAATATGGCAAAAAGAAGCACAGATTAACACACCACATCCTCTAATCCAGTTTATTTTCCTCAGCAGAAAATGGAACACGATAAAATTAAAAGGAGAAAATAGGACAGAATTATGTTCTTGCTTTTTTTATACATTTAACTAAATATGCCACTCTATGCTAGGGTGTAAGTAACTCAAACTGATATAAGGTTAAATAATTTTTTTCTCTAAAAGGTACAGAAAGATATTCCATTTCTTCCATTTCTCATTAGCACTCAAAAAAAAGGAACAAGTTTTTCAAAATATCAAAATAAGAACCAGCCTCAACATTTCTCCCGAGCTCCCTTTATGCTTCGCTGTGTTCTCATTGGAAAAGACAAGAGGGGTGGGTAGAGGTGAGGGGGGAGACCAAACAATAAGTTGTGCATGAGGATTAGCATAGTTAAGTGGTGTCTGGTTATAAGGGCTCTCAACCTGAATCAACTTTTCCAAAGTTAATTTGCAACAACAAAAAAAGTCACTCTTGATTTTCCTATCATATAAGGAAATCTGCTGCTTCACGTTTCCCCAAATTGAAAAAAACCAAAAACATACAATTCAACATCATCAAACTGCATTTCACATGATGCTGCAAAGTACATTTTATGGAGATTGCGTACCTGTATTGAACAAATCACAACTTGTACTTTTAATGCACCTACAATGTGTGCTGAATGCCAAACGAACAACAAAAAATTTAATTTGAGGAGAAAAAAAAACGTCTGCAACGTCACAAACAAAAAAAAAGTTGATTTTGGTAGAATACACCTTTAGGAGAGGAAGGAAGAGAGGTGTGTAACTGAACAATATGCACAGCACAAAGTCCAAGCAGTCAGACTGTGAAGGCTGATTAAGAGCGGGGTTGGAAACAATGCCAAAACAGAAACATATGAGGAAAGGGAAAACCACTCAATTTAAGAATTCACGTTATTTCTGCAGCCAAAACCAGCTGAGGCGTCATTACTGGAAAGCAGTTTGTATCTGTGATGTCAATAGATGTGCAACCTCCACAGGGTCGACACAAGAAATACACAGTGGACCTTTAAGAGTCTTAATGTCACGTCTGATCTTACACCTGAATTAAATAGCAAAACTGGACTGAATTAAACCAATCATGCTTAATTACTTTGCTTAAGTGGAGAGTTAAGAGCTTAACTGTCCAACTTTGGTTTTATTTTTGCTTTAGGTGTATAACATCTCCAAGTTAACCAACTTTTGGTTAATTTCTCAGCCTGAAAACTAATTTTCACTTTTTCTGTGTATCAATATGACATCACTGTGGAACAAAGCTCGTCTCTCTTTGATTTAGTGAAAGTTCACTAGCAGAAATGACACCCCTGGGTGGCAATCAGTGTACAAAAAGAAAAAGAAATTATAACATTTTAAGATTATTTTTCCCCGATCTGAAAATTAAATGACACCTAGTCCTACCCACAAAACACAAAATAAGAAATAAATTATAGAACAGCTTTAAAGGGTAGTACGTAATTTATGCATTCAATTTAGCACTCTTGACTGATCGTCCACAACCACAGAGACACTCAGTAATGAACTTCGGGTATTGTTTTTCTAAATGAATACATGGCATTTTGGCGAAGATCTCTCCATTTGAATACAAAAATTCAGTCGCATTCCCCTTTATGTAAAACAACAGTACTACTCAGTAAATTGAAAAAAGGGGGAGGGAACGAGGGAGAAGAGGATCTGCTACACAGAGGATTCATCCAAGTGATTCTTGTCCATTAGTGTGGTTTTTCATTTTTTAATATTTATTTGTATTTTTCTTTTTATCAACAGTCCGTGTGAGCAGAGGCAGGGATTGGCTGTATTGTCCTCCACGACACCGTGGTTAAGCAGTAAAAACAGAGCTAATCACCATGACGGCCACACAGGAAGAAAAAAAAAAATCAAACCATGACAGCATCCTTGGACTGTCTCATGTTACCACACTCAAACCTGCACAAATACACTGTTGCTGGTACCATGCACGAGCAAAACACGGTCAGTGGTGCTGCACATGGCCCCAAACGTCGGTGGAAGAAAAAAAGAAGAAGAAGAAGAAGAAGAGGAAGGTGGGGTTACAGGTTTGATACTCCAACCCCTTTATGACGACCTGAGGAGTGGTCGTGGGATAGAGCTGGACCCCTCACCCGCGACCGAGAAATGAAAAAAAAAAAAAAAAGAAAAAGAAAAGAAACAAAAACTTTATTGAATGAGAATCCAAAACGGATCAGTTCAGCCAAACGCTACAACAGTTCACCTTCCGTTACTTCCTGTACTGAAAAAAAAAGGAGCGTGAGCAAAGAGGAGGAAACCGTGGCGAAAAACATGTGCATAATGTACGACTAACTGGATCCGTCTCCGCGGTGTCCTTCCTCTGAAGACTTGGGGGGGTTGGGTTAAGGCTGTGTGTGTGAACATGCGATACTGAACGTGGCTCCACAGAACAGCCACCGGGCCCCCTGTGGGCCCCCGAGCAGCCTCGTCCAGAGCCGACGCCAAACAGACGCTCCACGCAGGAAATCAGGACATCGACAGGGCGGCGTCAAGCTCAGATCCAGAATTGTCGGGTCAGATGCAGGATGTTACAACCGTGCTCCCTCCCCTCCTCCTCTTCTTCCCTCCCTCCCTCCCTCCCTCCCTCCCCCTCCCCCCCATCACCCCCAGTTGTCATTTCTCCTAGCTCTCCTTCCTCCTCCTCCTCCTCCTCTTTGTAAGCGCCTCATCTCTAACTGGATGGCTGGTCACCACGTGGCCAATCAGGAGCACTCCTCCCCAATGCGTTGGCACGAACGGCCCACCTTGCGGTCCAGCTTCACCATCTTGAGGACGGCCTCCTCACGCCCGCGGCCCAGATGGTCGAACAGACAGTCGTGCTGCTCGGGTAGACGGTGGAGCATGCAGAATACATAGCCTGGGAGGAGAACAGAAAGCAAAGTGGTGAGAAAGGAAGTGACCCCTATAAATGTTTGTATGGGAGACAACATGGTGGGCATGTTAAAACGGTATGTCTAAAATGGTCATTATCAGTCTGTTGAACAGTGTGCACAGGCTTTGTTGTCTGTTTTCTCTCGCTTGGTGGATTTGTCAGATGCATTACCCAATCAGCTGTAATGTGTATAAACCCTACCATATTAAAAGGCAGTGTGCACAACTTTTAACAGCATTATAAAACATTAATATCCTTCCTTTTTCGTTGTAAATCAGCCTAAAAGTGTTAACAGGTAAAAATCTGGTGCTTTTATTTATTTATTTTTTACATATGGATTATGAATCGTGGGTACTGACCACAGCGACAGGAGCCCAGTTCCTGCTGCACCAGCTCTAGTTTGGTTTGGCAGCGATAGCAGCGCCGACGGTTCTTCTGCTTGGGCGTCCCGCGGGCCTCCTCGCTGCTCCCCTCCTTCTCATCTGTCCGTGGCCGTTTCTCCGGCGTCGCCTCGCTCTCTGAGCCCGACGCTGAAAGCAAAAACGGCAGGGTGAGGAGTCAGCGCGCGCAAAGCGGGGCATGTCAAGCGGAGCTACTGGGGGAAAGAAGGAGAGGGCCGGCTGTACCTGATTCTCGTGGACGTTTTGTGGGTGTGCAGAGTGTGCCTTGGGCTGTTTCTGTGGACGACATGCCTGCAGATGGAAAATGAAGAGATGCATGAGAAGGGAGGTCAAGCATTGTCTTCCCACACCATGAATCCATGTCACTAGAACAAAATACTGCATGTAGTGATGAACCATCCTTCAAGAATGACAATCATTTGTTTCACTTCAGTGTTTTTAAGGGCACAAAGTGACACTTCTATGTTAGTCCCACCTATCAGTGAAGCCTGGTGACTTCATTTGGTATCAACTGTAAATGTAACAAATATCTGGTATTTCATATTTTAATGTTACTGAATAATATTTGAGAGTTGACTGTTGGGCTGGGCAATATACTACCAAATCGATATATTGCTATAAGACTAGATATCGTCTTACATTTTTGGATATCGTTATATGGTAAACGTCTTTTTCCGGTTTTAAAGGCTGCTTTACAGTAAAGTGATGTAATTTCCTGAACATACCAGAGTCTATTAGCTGATCTATTATTTACCATTACCCACTTGGTCATTATATCAACATTACTGATGATTATTTATTAAAAATCTCTTAGTGTAAATATTTTGTCAAAGCACCACTAGTCAACCCTACAATATCGTCATAGTATCAGTATTGAGGTATTCCATATTGCCCAGCCCTAAGTTGACTGGAGTCCTTATTAGTTCTAGAAACAAAGAAGCAGAGAGCAAAAAAAAAAATTTATCTAACTCAACAACAGCAGAAGTCAATGAATACTAACTCAAAAATTATTTAGACATTCCATCATTAGAGAGAGAATTCTGCTACTTTCCAAAGCAACTTCAACCTTTGGAAAGCCCCATAAAATGACAGAATGAGCACAATATACATTTCTGCAACAGTCTTTAAATTTATAGTGGATGTGAATGTGAAATGTGAATTCGTTGCCTGACATCAGACAGAATTGTCCATCTTCAGTCTCACATTGTGTCCATTAACCAATTACCATGGGGAGGGGGATTCGATTTTCCCAAACAAATCACTAGAGTCCAACATATCCTCCTGAATCTAATGTAATTTTAAGTCCACACTGATGCGTGACCATGCCAGCATACCTGTTTTGAGTTCTAAAAGCAGGAAGTAACAACATAAAACAAACTATGATGTCAGGCAATATTGAGAAGACATGTCAACTAAGACCGACCCCAATAGCAGTGCCTATCTTTTCTATAGCATTAGCCATTGTTGTTAAAACTACTGATTCCGGCGCATGGTGTGAAAACAGCTTGACAATGGTATTAGTCCTGTCCGTGGCGCTGATTGGCTAATTGTTAGTCCGGAATTATGACACTGTGACATGAAATTGCCGTTTCATATCACGATGACAGACAAATCAGTCAACTCGTACTTAGTGGAGTGGACGGATTCCAAGGAATTCTCTTTCCAAATTAACTTATTTTAAAAAAAATTATGCAGACTCAATAGCAGTGACTGTATAAGATGGTCTGCTGTGCAGAGATGTACATAGTTAACATAATGGGCATTCAGATTTGAAAAAAATCAGCTGCTTTTACTGAGAAACATGCTCTCTACTGTCTATTGTTTATTTATCTTGCACTGTATGTGAAGTCCAGTTGTTCCAGTACCATGTGTCACTTTGCACTGGGGGCATTACAGACTGATTCCTCTATCTTTATTGTCATTGTACCACTGCACTGATATGAAGAAAGAGAAGGCTGCACAGAAAGGTTTGTGCTTGTACGACTGGTCCATCCTCACACACATCACACTACTGATATCAATAAAGAAAACACTGATGCAGTCTGCAGCTCAGCAATTGTTGGGAGAACTGCGGCATGAAATGATTCCCTGAGTTGTGCAATGTACTTCACGTGGAATGATGCTTTCTTGTGAGTAGTTGAAGCAGCCCACCACTCTGTGACTGAATGCAATCACAACTTTATCTCCCACTTGTCCGGCTCTATCTCACTCTGTGCGTTCCCACTGGGTTTAAAGACAAAGAATAGACAGTCCATTCGTCACAACAGTGTGCCATGGACAACAGATGCTGTATTTATCAATTGTGTGACATACTTTATTGTAGAATTGCAGCCTGAATGTTTGTCTTTATTTCAGGGCCTTTTTTCATGAGAATATAAAATGGTGTGTTATGAAGGGGTTTTGTTATCCGTTACATGATTATCATGAATAAAGAAATGTATAAAAGAGCATGCGTTGGACATCCCATCTCACCTTCCCTCATGCTGGGAAACGTAGGCGAGGGTTCTTCGGTTGACGGCTGCTCGGAGCTAGAGGGCGGCGACGACAATAGGGATTGGCTACTGCTACTGCTCGTCTCGCTACTGAAAACTGGCGATTGGCTACTCCCAGTGCTTTGGATGGGCTTGGAGGTGCAGTCTTCCCCTGGCTGCTTCTTCTGGATGTCTGTGGTCAAGGACAGTCAGTAAAGCAGGCGGAGAGAAAAGTAAAAATAGGATGGGGAAACAGAGAGGGGGAAGCGAAGAAAAGGGGGATAACACAGAAAGTCAAAACACTCAAATCTGGACTGTTTATGGTGTGTAGTGGAGAAATACAGCTGCACATCCCAAACCTCCTCACAGCCTGTAATAACAGGTTACATGAAGCAAGTACACGTGTAGAAAATAGTGTATTACAGCTACCAGGAAGGCTGAAATTATTGATATTTTTACATAACAAAACTGTACCTTGCAAGACATTTATGTATGAATATATAATTTAACCCAAACTGTTGGTGAATTGTGGTGGCCGGTTCTTTGCCCACAGGACTAAAGACATCTGCCTCTCCACTTACTTTGGGTTTTCCTGTCCATGAAATGATTATGCATTGGATTTTAGTTTCCTAACATGTTTGAGGGTTTCTGAGTGCTGATACACATCTCTGTCTATTAGGCATGGGACGATATGAAAATTTAATGTCACGATTGCAACGATGCAACATTTTATTGCATTACAGATAGACCATCTTTTTTAGTGAACATCTTTTTAGTGAAGAACAAGTAATCCAACAATCTTATAAAAACAGGCTTTTCGTATCTTTCCATGTCCCAAAACTTGATTAAAAGGAACAGTATGTAAGATTTAAGGAGCAGAAGAACCGTCGGCGCTGCCATCGCTGCCAAACCAAACTAGATCTCCTTAAATTCACACCAAGACTTGGTGGCGTCTAGCTGAGAGGATTGTAGATTGCAACCAGCTGAAACTTCTCCCAATTGGAATTCCTTATCAGGAGCCGAATCATCCGCAGAGCTCTCTTCCTCTTTCTTCTACATCGTTTGGCACATTGAAGACAGGCCGCCAGCCAAATGTCTGCTATATGTGCTCTCCTTTCTTCTCTGATAATTAAATGTGTGCCCACCTTTTTTCTGATCCACACAATAAGAAGGTTTTTTACCAGGTGCCGAATTATTAGAAGAGGTCTCCTCCTCTCCATAACAGAACTGTTGACTGAAATCGTTAAACAGCTGAATAAAGTTTCACATTACAATCAGTGTTTCTCCGACACTGTTTGGCATGTCAGAGACAGCTGTTAGCCCACTACCTACTAATGTGTGATCAGTTTCTTTCCTCTGCTAACATTAGATCCAGACGTTCAAAAAAATGGAAAATCTTTTGTGTTTTGAGGTGCGTTTGCAGTCTCATTAATTGTTGGTTGCCCAGCAGTCTCTTTGGGTTCTGCTGGACATGGTATTCACCACAATGAAATTATTGTGAGTTTTAATTATCACAACCTCCAGTAGAATTGTATATTGACCCATCCCTACTACTGCACCATACCAGCATGAAGCTTGATGAGATACGGATCCATTACAGTAAACCTTTAGCTGCCTAATCTTTAGGTGTCACACATTATGTCACATATCAATGCAACTAAGAGCAGTATAGAAAACTCAAGGAAGCTCCAACAACAGTTGACAATTAGCTGCTTTAAGGCATTCAATTCACATTTTTTTGTATAATCATATTTCTCTCAGCTAACATGGCCATTATGCAACCGATAATAATTCAAGCTGAAACAATTAATAGATTAACTGTTCAAATGGTCAATCAATTCTTTCTTTTTAAACATATATACCAAATACTCCCTGTTCTAGCTTCTAGTTATCTTAGTCTCTGACGATAGTAAATATAATATTTCTGGGTTGATTCAGACAAAATAAACAATTTGAAACTGTCCCCTTGAGCCCTGGTAAATTGTGGTGGGCAATGTTCACCATTTCTTTTAGCCCAAAAAGATTTATTGATCAAATGAGAAAGTGCCCAAAAACAAAAAAGTCAGAGTTGGTGCAATTGTTGCAGCCCTCCTGTGCCAAACGCCATCTTTTTCACTGTCTTCCTTCATTTCCTGTCAGCTCTCTACTTTCATCTGAGTAATAAAGACAAATCCAATACCCCAAAAATACCTTTACAATACCTTTTCAAGTTTTAGAAGTTCAAGTCTCACTTACTGTGCCAAAAACTCAAAAGTTTTCAATACAGTCCCTGCTCTCAGCTGCATAACCACGTGACTATAAGTGAACTTTGCCAACTGAAAGGTGATTTGGTGAGAGAAAGACACTATCACCTTGGCGCTGCACCCCTCTCTATACTGATAATCTCAGAAGATATCGATCCGTGACGATATTGTCTACCCTTTTCCCTCCAGGGAGGGTGAGGGAGGTCAGCCTAGATTTTAGTTTCTCCTCCACATGTGGACTAACCCACTTCTGCTCAGCCTCTATTACTCATGTGTATTGAGTCTATTCTGAGCATTGCTGCCGTCTGTAATGCCAGACTCAAAGCCGGGCCCTTAGGTCCTTGCTGTCTGCCGTACTCACTGGTTGCCATAGCCACCGACAGGGCTGCAGTGCACCCTCAACCCATCCTCCCAAACCAGACTGGAGGTGTCATTGAGAAAACTTAATGCAGAACTTGACATTTTCAAACTTCAGTTGGACATTTTTCTTTGTCAGACACATGTCATGTTGTAGAAACACTAACTTTGCTGAAGTCAGTAACCAGCCTGATCCAGACTGGTCTGTTTTCCCAAATGCACATCTGATTCTGCCCTTAAAACCTAACTTAAAACTACTCTTAACACATTATTGTTGATTATAATCAAATCCTGTCTTCCTTTATAAAAAGCCTTTAAACTTCAATTGAACTTTTCCTCAAAATGGTGGATACATCATTTTAGAATCAGACTCTTTTGCTTGTCCTTCCATTTTCCTAAAATGACTTCTTAGCATAGTTAGCATTCCTAGCTGAAATCAGCTGGCACACCTAGCCTCAAGCTGCTGCTAGCTGCGTGTCTGGCTGTAAATGAGAACAGCTCTGCATGCCAAGAAGCAACTTAACAGAAAAAACAAATGTGGAACTGTTTCCCACGTTTATATGTGACAAGTAACCAGCTGACAGTGTAAGCAATGGGAGACATGATATTCAAGTCCTCCTCTGGTCTGAACATGTGATTCTCACCAGCCTGCACAAATCTGGTCCAGTATGTTTTCATTACTTTAGAAATACTGTGTATTTAGAGAAAACTTACCAGCAAAACATTTGGAGCAGAGGTTCATGGTTTTACTGGACCTGAGGGGACAGGAGATAAATTTAATGTCATTGACCACTCCACAAACTTCAGAACTTTTCCACTACTTTCAACAACTGTTTTCTCAATATAAACTAATACAAACCTAAAGTTAAATGTCTGCATTTATGGACAAAGACAAAAGAGATATTGAAAAATCAAACAAAACTGCAGCATAATTTTCTGACAAAACATGAAGTGTATAAGACTGTTGTTCCCCCATTGACCAATATCTGTATTGATTTTATGCAACATGGCGAAATACAAATGCTTTAGACAAATGTCATTCTAAACTACGGCACTGTCTCCGTAGCAAATACACGTAGGACCTTACTTATCATAGCACATCATCAACCATGCCATCGCCTTTAATGTTTCATCTTGGCATCTCCTTTTTTGTTTGTCATTTTAGCATTCGGGCCTCTGAGTCAATAAATTCAAGGCGATCTGACAGGAAATCTGAGAGGACAGGGAAGCAAATGGCTGTTATGGGGACACTAAAAAAAAATCACTTACAGGCAGAGCATAAGGTTGTAATAAATTTGATTCTTTTACTGTTTTCAATTGTTAATAACTCTCTGTCAAGAGAGTGATTCTTTTAGCACTACTAGCTTCATGCAAGCAGAGACAAAAATCGATTCACTAGAGAGCAGTGTAGTTATCTTCCACTCCTACGTAACAAATTATCGTTACGCCAGATTCTTGCAAATACACTGCCCTAATATCTAGATATGATAAGTCTAAATTCAATTAGTCATGAACTGTGTCAATAGCATGCTAGCATTAGGCCCAAGGTACAGATAACACAGTGGAGCTAAGTGTGACAAAAGCCAGCTTAAAATGACAAAAAGTAGAGCTAAGTCTGGTGAGAGTTGAGTCAAGTCTGACAATGAAGAGCTGAGCCTAACAAACTGAATATGTGATGCCTAAAATAACTACCGTATCTTTGAGGTTTGGTGATACTGTAGACAAAATGTTACTGGCTGTCTTAAGGGCGACGGGGTGGATGTGTAATAGATCTAAGTTAAAGAGTCATGGTGTGTGCCAACTATACATGACCATTTGCAAACAGAGATTTGCTCCCATTTTATTGAGTACTGGTGACTGATTAACTGCACATAGTATGCTGGGATGCATGCAATGTGAACCAAGCTGGCATTGCAACAAGAGGACTTGACAACTAAAAAATTCAAACGGTGATCACATCAACAACACTCAAGCTGCAGCACTGGCGACTTTGTGAACAGTTCTGTGTACAACCAGGAAGTGCTAAAGTGGGACTAATGATAAATGCATCAGTTATTAATCTATCCATGTAAAAAAAAAATATGCCTTTTGGTGAATGCCTTAGTTACAATAATATTATTCAAGTGAATCAGCCATTTCCAGTTGAATTTGTAAGATATGACAGGAAACTGTCTGGTACTGTTTCTTGTATAAAATACCCTTGTGTAGAGCTCATACAGGAGAGGGTGGGGAGATTGTAGGATGGACACAAGCGACCAGTTGGTCAGGGCGGATATGAGTTTAGGCAAATTGGTCATGGTTAGAACCTTGCCTGATATTGCACTGATAGAAAAATTACTGTATTGTAATATATACCATTACCGTGACATAAAATCACATATACGAAGATAGAAGATTCTGGTTTCTTAGTGGTCAACAGTACCTTTTCCTACAGGTATGTAATGTCTTTCCCTCACCTTCTGGAGCTCTCTTTAATGTCCATACCACCACAATACAACCATTTCTGTCAGCTGTGAGCCCTGTCAATGGTACAGAGGCTGGAACTCCGTAGGGTATTCACATCATTGTTCCTACAGGAGCTATATGACTAATGCAGCAGGACAATCCTGTACTGACTGTTTTTGGCTCCACCAAGGAGGTGAGGTTTTTCAACAGTCATCCATGTGTTACCAAGATATCTAATCATCTAGAAATGGATTCCTACGAAATTTGGTAGAAAGACAGGCCTTGGGGAACACAATAATTGATTAGACTTTAGCAATGACCCCAACCTGTCATTATCATACTAGAGATGTAGACTTTAACAAGGTGCTTCTAACACTTTTTAGAAACTATAATGCAAATCACTATAAGAAGAAAGAAAAAAAAATCTTTATGACATCTTAGTATGAATTTAAAAAGGCTGTGAGGAAAGCTAACACATAGTACAAAGACAAGCTAGAAAACAAGAGGAATATTGTAGGACAATTGATAACTAGTTACGAAACAAATTATGTCACTCAGATACTGAACCTTACCTCCCTGATGAGTATCAACTTTTATTACATATCTAAAGCTGACCCACAGCCTTGTCCTGTTAGTGTATCAGTTTGCTATTCCACTTTAATCAGGGTTCATGAGGTAAAAACCAGTCAGAAAGCTGCAGGATCTGATCTTGTATAATCTGCTACCCTGAAATGTGTGCATATGAACTTCCCCTGATTTTATCTGAGATTTTTATCTGGTCCCTTGCACAGCAGAAGGTCCCAGTCAGCTGTGATTGTGCATATGTCTAAGAAACCCAACCCAAGCTGTGTGAAGGACTACCAACCTGTTGCTTTGACATCTGTTATCTTCAAATCTTTTAACGCCTGGTATGTAACCATGTCTCCAGTGTTGTCCTAGAGCCCTATCAGTTTGCATATGGAGCAAACAGGTCTGTGAATGATGCAGTTTCATTGCGCCTTCACTCCATTTTTCAACACCGAGAGACCTCTAACACCCATGCAAGCGTTCTGTTTGTCAATTATAGTTCAGATTGTAGTATGATTCTCCCTTCCAGACTGTGTGACAGATGCTTTCATATGGGAGCTGGACAGTCCCTGTGCCACTGGGTGGTCTTCTGAGGAGGCAGGTGGTCGAACTTAACAACAAGCTCTCCAAATCCCTAACCATCAGCACTGAGGCTCCACAGGGGTGTGTACCATCCCCACTCCTGTACTTGCTGTATGCAAATAACTATTTCCCACTGCCAATGTGTTATGATATTTGAATTCACTGACAAACGGCAGTGGTGGTTTGTAACTCAAACAACAAGGAAACAGCTTACAGGAGTGGGTTGCACGCATAACACATCGCCCAAAGATCACACATGCCCTGCCCATGATCCTGTCCTGCTGGCTGTCCTGTTTAGCACTGTTACTACCTTCTGTGGTGGCTGAAAGGTGAGACCACTCTGTCCCCATCATTCCACGATTGTACCTAATATACAGCACCGCCAGACAGCATAATGGCACAGTTTTCCTGCCATTAACAGGCGGTGAAAAAAGGGGCTACCGTCTACCATACCTGGGCACAGTACACTGATCCATGTCCAAATCCACATGAAAAGGGGATCTTGTGTACAGTTCATGTGCATTCGGGTACAGGACGCATCAGTTGTGAACACTGTACCAAAACACTAAAGTGGGCTGCTATTTAATGCGACTACGCAGAGTTTTTAACCCACTATGACACAGTCTCAGTTAAATACTGATAATGCAGCCCACCACAGACAGACCCTGCAATTGGTGCTATGGTGGGAGGCAGATAGCTCTGAGTCCGACAGAAGCAGCTTCTCCTCTGGCCAGGAGCAGAGCTTCGCCTCACTGCCTAGCCTATCCCTGCTGATGAAAGTCCCTGGGGCAGCAGTGTCCATTCTGTTGCATCCTTTTCTACACTGTAGCACAACAAAAATGTCATGTAGATCACGACGCGAGTGTACTCAGGTACAAGACAATATTACTAATGTGAAAGCTGAGGTGCAGGGGGCAATCGTACTTTGGCATGATACAAATCAATCATACATAATACGAAATGCCCTCAGACACTTTAAGAGCAGAACAGAGTTTTTGTGTGGTGCTATTTTGTGTTGGGTCTTGTTTTACCCATTTGTTTTATGCTTTTATGATCATATTATGGGTATGGATACTACCTATCTGTTTTTATTTTGCTTGATATATTACGTGCTTTATAAGTGAGCAATTTTACAATATTTTTATTTCTTTGTCTTTTTCTAAGTGAGCTTACTAAGACAAATTCCAATCAACCACATCGATATGTCAACTAAGTACTGAATCTTGAATCCCAACACCGCAAACCACAGCCTCGAGATTTGCCGGTGGCTTGAATCAACAGACACTTTGACATTATTTCAACAAAAACTGAAAGTGAGTGGCTACAAGGAGATACCATTTATTCCTTTATTAGACTGTACAGGTTACTTAATAAACGGGGAACTGGTTGTAATTCCTGACCAATAAAAAATGTGATGGGCGTTTAGATAATGATGCTCTGCATTCCTTTCACTTCAAAAACTGCCACCTACAGCAAATCAAACTTATCATATTGGCTCTCAGGGAAAAACGTACAAATAAAAATGGTACAATGCTACAGCTACTTAATGGTAGTCTGCATGTAGACTGCAATGGAGCGAGCTCAAAAGTTGTTACACTTGGTCTTGCCCATTTTAAACCTCAGCCAAAAAGAAAACCAACAAAAATAAGCATGTTTTTTTTAAGCTTATTATTCAGCAGTTAAGATTCTGGCTCCTAAGTGAATGATGTCAGCTTTCTCTTTTTAACCAATGTGCCATGCAGTCACTTTAATCTTCCTCATCTCCTTTACCAGGTCCTTCGTAAGCACAAGTGGAAAACATACACATTTCTATCCATCTCCTTATTGAATTTACATGTTAATATTTAAGCATTGGCAAAGGCGTTTAGCTAGCTACTAAAAAGGTCCCATCCCTGAACAAATGGTTTGAAAGCAGATAAGATAAAACTTTATTTTCAGAGAAATTGCTGAAACAGGTTTAATGACATGTTATTGCAGCTTTCTTTCTATACAAAACAGATGATACTGCATAATGGAACTGAGCACATCCAGTTAATTTTATGATGTAGCTGTCATATACCCATGAGTGTACCGAGAGGGAGCACAGAGACGAAGTGTCTGCGTTGCCTCTTGAGCAAAGCTAGTGGTCCATTCTGCAAACAAGCTGCATTCGCAGACAACATAAAGTGAATTTTGAGTGTTTCTGCAGACTGTGCCTTTTGGCCACAAACTGCCAATGGATGAGCTCCCCGATGGACGTTTGCTGTGATAACAAGAACCAACCGTGTCTATTATGTGACGGCTCAGACTGACATTTCTTTCTAGCATTTCCAACTGTTTCATTTTTTTCAGCAGACACTCTCTCAATCTGCTCTTGTCGCTGTACCTTCATGGAGTAATACTACCAGAGATAACTGCAAATTTGAAGGTTTGTGGCCAACGAAATTGTGTTGTGATAAAGTTAGCTTAACCAAAAATCGGACATATTCCATACACCCTAATGAGAATGTCCCCATTCATTCAGTATTTTTAAAGGATCTGCTAGAAAACAATAGCATTTATTTGTTCTGAGAAATTCATATGAAAAACTATTACAAAATCTAAGAATGGTGAAACTCAAAAACACCTCTTCTTCACATTTCATGTCCAAAGAGCAATAAATAGGGCTTTTTCTTCTCTCATCAGCTGTTTTCACAAAAACAAATCACATAATGCTATCATAGTCAAAAAATGAATTTGCCATTTGATGACAATTAAGGCAGATTTCAAAATAAAAGTCACACAAAATAAAAAACATTTATATAAAGAATTATTTCAGAGGTAAGGCTACTCTGTATCTACATGCAATGCAAAACTAATTTGGAGACTACTATATTTATTTAGCCTATAATCTGGTTTTTAAAAAATCTTAAACAATATTAGAAGCAAAATAAAGACCCTAAATTCACCCCCACCCCCAATCCTCCTTGACAGCTAATAATCCAACTAGTGAACTTAATTTTTAGTTATGCTGACAGAAAGTGTTGGTGTGGTGCTTAAAAGGCAACTGGTTCATCAGATAGCAGCATGCGGAGTGGAAAAAAAACAAACATAGATAACGCACAAAACAAGTGTCTAACCTTGAACCCTGGACAAACATTGAACCGAAGCTGCAAGTATTTTTAATATTTCTCACATTTACTCAGATAAATTGTTTGATACGAGCCAATTGCTGATATATACACATTCTGTCACATGTCAGCTGATGTAGAAATGCCAGTACAGTACAGAAATATGGGCCCATATGTTGCATTTACATTTTTAAAAAATATCCATGGGCTACACTGGAAATGTACCTTAATAAAATTGCAAACTGATTTTTGATGGACCGTTTAAGTTTCTAATAATTGTCTACTTTGTCTATTGATGCTTCTTATTAACTCACTGATGAAAACAGCTTCGCCATTAGAGGAGGGACTAGTCAATTTGACTGGAATTAAAACCTGTATAGTTTCAACAGGTTTGTGTACACCTAGTCTTAAAAGGGGAACAACACCTACATTAAGAATTCCAATATATCATTTCTGTGGCCTCGGAATGTTCAATCAATATTTGTGAACATGAGCTGCTGTCTCTCAAAGCCAGAAACCAGAGAAGCAAGTCTCAAACTTGTGATGTCATTGGTGCTGCAAAGCTGGCAAAGTTGCTCCAGAGGCAATGAATTGTAGCCTGATTTTGAGGACCCACAGAATGTCTTTCCTATACACCCAAATTAGTTATATTCTAACATAGTGTTTTTAGCTCTGAAACAGAAAATGTACCCATGTACTCAGAAATTCCCCAGGGTGCTCTCGTGTCATCCCTAACATTTTTTTTTTAAAGATTACTTTTTTTTTTTGGCTTTTTTGCCTTTAATATACAGGACAGCGTGAAATGGGGAGACAGAGAGAGTGGGGGGACGACATGCAGCAAAGGGTTGCAAGCTGGAGTCGAACTCGCGACCGCTGCAGCGAGGCATCACCTCTATACATGGGGCACTATCCACTAAGCTACTGACGCCCCATCCCTAACATTTCACACAATCCATTGTCAATGGAGCTGCTCCAGACTTTACCCTATGACATCACAAATTTGAGTTTTAGCAATCTGGTTTTTAGATTTGAGTGAGTTGTTCACTATTACTAATATTTCTGGACTAACTCAGACCATAGAAATAACATGTATGAATTGTATATTGTATCGTAGATTCTCTGGTGACTCCCAGCCCTACTAAGAATCAGCATTAGCACTTAATATTAGTCAGACCTCACCTTAAAGGAACCGCGACACTGCTTTAACCACATAAAAATAGCATTTAGTGCTGGGAGACGCATGCCACTGATACTGCCAGGGTAAGACACTACAATCCATGCTTTCAGAAAAGCTCAAACTCTGAATTTAATACTTCAATATGCTTAATGTCACGATATTCCTGTATCTATCTACCAGGCCTTGCATTTCAGTGACATGTGTGAGGAGGCTGTGTGGGACAGGACAGCCAGCAGCAGCCCCAGGCCAGGTGTTATTCCAGGCTGAGGGAAGCAGGGCCGTAAACACACCACGCTGCCATTTGTGTCACCTGACATTGACAGGTGGGTTACTGGTTCCAGTTTGCTTACTGGACACCACAATACGAAGGCAACTGGGGGATGGGGCTTGAGGGAGGGGGTCAGTAACCAAATGACAAGTCATATGACAATGTTCTGTAAAGGTAATTCCTTAAAACAGGGGTGTCATTGTCTTACTGGAAGTATGTGACACAATGGTAGTACGTTGCCAGGCTAAAATGACGAATATCACTGTAATGCAAGCGTTTCAGAGGTTTATAGTGTGACTGTGATGGCTAGAAATGAAATGACAGTAATCTTATTTAACATGCTTTTGTCTGCTGCTTTGAAACAGTTAACAGGGCTATAATGAAAAGCAGTCAGTCATGTTTTAGTGTCGTTGTTAGATCACATAAAGGTTAGATGTAGTCATTTTTCCTATGGGTAACACAAGAGACATCAGTGAATCACATCCGGTATGCAACACACATCCACCACTTGACAAGACCGAATGTAGAAAAGGGTGTAAAATAACTCCCAAACTGGTTTATCAGCACTGCTCAGTGTGAGGATTTAACCGAAGTGATGTCTTAAACGTTATATGGCTGCCTTTCTTCGAAGAAATTCAAGAAAACAGGGCAGGTTTAAAAGGAACCTGCTGGCAATAAATCATTTTCTATCTCGGGTACGTCATCTCCTGGTTTACAAATTGCCTTTAAAACACGATATAACACGACTGAAAATTATAACCCAAGACTAAAGTGGGTTTATAGGCTTAGAAAACAGAGGAAATTTAGCTAGTTTTCAAGCTAGGAGGTTTATTTATTAGCCAACTTCCCAACCCCCCACCCTCGGCCTGCACAACAGAACAACAACAATGGGTTTGGACTAGTTGAACCCGTTGAGCATAATTCATCCACATTTACCTTTCAGTTCAAGATAAAGGGTTAAATTGAGTTTTTATTAGGTTTAACTCTTACCCCCAAAATCCACAGGGACACCGGGGAGGTAGACTCGGAGGTTTGCTTCGTTCACTAGTGTCTCCCATGACTTCCAACAAAAACCGATATGGAAACGCGAGGCTGGGGATGAGTCCGGGGCCTGGTCGTTCAATAAGAAAAACGATCCGACACTCAAGTTAGACAAAAAGATAAATGTTCTCTTTCTTTTAAAGTCCACAAGTCGGCGAAAAAAGGTGGCGAGCTCGGCCCTTTTCGGCCACAAAAAAACATCCGTTAAGTCAAACAAAACGGCTCAGTTTGAACTGGAATAATTGAACGGCACTCAAAGCAATCAGCTGGACGTTCGGACGTTACGACCGACAAACGAAAGGAGGGGGGCGCCCCAGTGTTTCACTCGACATGAAAAAGCTTAAAAACAGCGCTAACTGTCCACCGAGGCAGATAAAATGCAATTATGGCGATGTTAAGTGCGGGTGACGGTACGAGAAAAGAAAAAATAAATAGATAGAGTGAGACCTCCCCCTCTCGACTGCTAATGACCACCCCTATTCACACGTCGCTGGTACGAAGTATGCTGGGCCGGAAACGCGTCCATCAAACCAGAAATGTCAATATTGCCCAACGAAATGAAGGCAAAACAGTGCCTCAAACAAACTGACGTGTAAATGCTATATTACACGACTTACAGCCAATAATAATTACAAAGTGTGCATTCAGTGTCGCCGTATTCACTAAACATGAAGACGACATATGTGAGAGGGTTTGACCAGCTTTCATCAGTGTAATCCGTTTTACCTGATTACAGTGAAGATTACAGTGAAGACTCTGATAGATTTGTAATTCAGAGAAAATAACATCAACCATTATTAGTTATATCAAATGGGTGAACGGACATTGTATATAATGCATACCTGTGTGTGAAAGGAAACCTCTTGTAATTTACACTAAAATACTGTGTTCAGCAAATGCTCATATACACTCAAGTGTCCAATAGGATCCCTAGATCACTAAAGTATTGTGTATGTATTAGTTTGTGGTAGCTCTAGTGAAATTAATACAGCATTAATTCACTTTTCTGACAACACTGACACATCACCTTATAAAGCTGAAATGGTGAACGGTGTAGAAAAGAGCTGTCTATTTACAATTCAACCAGACACAAGGCCAGATAAGCATCCATTTGCAGTCATGTTTCAGACAAATGCAATTATTGCAAGTCCAATATTCAATCCCCTTTTTGCTAAAGTTTGTTCTCCACCAACTCCAGATGGGTATATCTGGCTGTTCAGCTGCTCAGTGCCACATGTTTACCTACAGTCGCTTATTTCATGTATTTGGTTTCTGGTACGGGAAAGGCAGCATGCAATGGGTTTATTGGAGGGTTTTTGTTCTCGTAAAACATCTGCCTGCAGCAGCTGGAAACCAAAACAATGGGCTGAAAGATGCTAAAAAGCTAAAAAGAGCAGCACCTCTCAGATTACAAAGTCATCTGACCATCAATGTAAAAATATTGATAACAGTAGATTTAAATTGAAATTAATTTATGAATATGTGCCATTAAAGCACAAGATAAAGTGAAATGATAAAGGCTTTGAAACTAGATCTTATCCCAGGGCCCTTGGTAATAATGCAGGTAATGTCTTTAGACCCCTATTGTTTTTTTCTTATTATATTGTGCTTTCAGTGGTGGATCTGGTATTACCTAACAAATCTGCAATTACTCAAATTACCACAAACCTGGAGGCTTCTGGCCCCCTGAGGCCACATTGTGTAACAACTCTGCAAATGATCAGCGATTATACGAGACAAAAAGATATATAAAACATAATTAAAGTGTGAATATTTCCAGATACTGCTCATCAGTAAACTTCCCCACTAAAATAGATAGGTTTGCTCTACTTCACCTCTTGGCTTCTACATTGTTTTTGTCCCACTGCTCTGGTTAAAAACACTTGGTTGCTGTTCTGACAGTCCAGGACAAACAAGGCAATTATTTGAGACATAGAAAAAAGACCAAAAAATACAATTGGAGCTTCAAAATTAGATGTTTTTAAATGTTTCATGACAGTAAAACAGCTCCTGAGGCAGCATTACACATCAACATTTTCTAAAGAGCTGCCAGGGCATCAGTGCCTAGAGCATGATGAATACATGTTGACTGATCAATCACCACTGTTGGTCTGTAACAAAAGCTCTCAAGACTAAACAGAAGATAGAGATCACTGTATTGCTTGTATCAAAGACCTCCACTGTGATCAACAGTAGCGAGTCAGGCAAGCAGACGGGTGTAACCCCTCACAGCAATGAGCGTTAATAAACAATGTCAGTTGTTTCTGTAATCACATTTTTGACAGGCAATGTACTGAATAAGAGGCAGTGAAATGCAATCACACGTCAATAGTCAAAACTAATATATATATATACCTCAAGTAAAACTATACACATACATAAAAGGTAGATGGTGGGTGGGGAGTGTGTAATCTACATTACAATGTAACCTGAACAAAGCCCTATGTCAGCTCTCGTTAGTTATTAAGGAAGACATTTTCCAACTATGCAACTATGGGTGCTGTTCTAAAATGTAGATGGGGATGACTAAAGAAGGCTTATAGAAACATCAGTGAGTAACCCAGGGTAGTTAGGTACTTCAGGTTATTTAACATCAAATAAAAGGTTTTCTAAAAAGGAGTTTTTCCAAGACAAACAACTCAAAAGTGCAACATCAGGACACAAATCAAACAAACACACAAACAAAAACAGGAACCATAGCACTGATAGCTTAATTTAAAAACAATCCTCCAAAAACACATAAAGTACAGCTCGAACCTGACAGATCCAAGAGCGAGGAAGTGTTTAAATTAATTTCACAAACAAACAGAACGTTACCAAATCCAGCACTCCAGTACTGTACTTCAGTCAGAAGACCCAAGCTGCAATTTTTATCTCTGTGTACTTGAGTAAAATAAAGTGCCAGTAGCAGCTGCTCATGTATCTACTGTATATAAACTTTCTTCACTGCAGCCCTAGTGCATAACATAATTTGGTCCGAGCCCCTTAGCCCCAATTTTCACAATCTAATTGATATCCCCGATCATTTGTGCTAAGCTATTCAAGTGCTTAAAATTAAGACACTTTATTCAATCTAAGATAAGTTTTAGCAAGGTTTTTTTTTTGAGGTATGAATTCAAACTATCAAAAAGTCACACCAGATAAGGACCACAGGTTTTGGTTTTGGGTGTGAAAGCCTGTCAACAAATACTGAACAGTGATTACTTAATATGCAAATTGGATTAAGTGCAAGTTGCATACAAACGCCACAGAATGCAATAGCTCCACAGCTTTGGCAAACCTTTTAAGAATTTGATTCCAAACTTTGAAAAATACTTGACTGCTACTCTGTTAGCTTGATGGTATGAAAAGTGAGTAGTGCCGTTTTAAGACAGCTTCTTAAAAAAATAGCTTGTTACAGGATAAAATCCATCTCTTTTGGAAATATTAACTCGTAAAATTCAGATAGCAACGCCCCTCCCTCCCCAGCACTGGTCTTACTGCTCTTTGGTGGTACAGTATAACCACATTTCAGTGTGTGTGTGTGTGTGTGCCTTGTCTTTGGAGAAGTAAAGATTCCACTTTGATGATTTTGAAGGAAAACTTGAGTCTTAGTAGCTAAAAAGTACCTTCACAAAATGTATGAGCCAGTGGATGTGAAACCTAACCTTCTGATTTTAGACCTGGGAAGACTGGAGCCCTAAACGCTGCTACTACAGATACACCAGTCTCTAATGTTGCACTTATGACAGAAGGACCATGGGTTATGACAATGAGACGATCGCCTTTAGCAGCGTTGTAGCAGTGCAGTCTGGATGATGAAGGCTGTGCAAAATGGCATTCTGAGGTCTCCCTTCCTCTCGACACCTTCCAATGTGAGGGGGCAAGAGGTAGGGGGTCTCTTAATGGTGGGACTGGGAGGAGGATGAGGAAGAGGAAGAGGGCTGGGAGGGCAGCAGGCTGTGTGTGCGTGACGGTCGTTGAGGTCGCGGCTGTGGGGAGGCGGACCCAGAATCAGAGGAGTCCAGGCCAGGGCTGCCTTCATTAACCTCTGTATCCAGCTGGGCAGGACACTCGAAGTGAACACAATGGAACACCTGGAGAGAGGTCAGAGTCAAACATCAACACACACACACACACACACAACACTGTTTAAGCCTGCTTGTGGCTTAAAGTTGATCTACTGGTAACAACCTGATAAGTCAATCCAGCTGGAAGAAGTACTCAGATCTTTCACTTAGCTAAAAGTAGCAGTACTACATTGTTAAAATACTCTGTTACAAGTCCTACATTCAAAACTGTACTCAAATAATCATTATGTCATTAGTAATCATTATGCAGCATTATTTATTTACTCCTACGAAAGGAAAGAAAACAATTTAACACCTCTGCTGACAAAATTCAATATATCTAAGACATTATTGTAAGTATATTTAATTCAATGCCTTTTTAATTTTCTAAAGATGCCACAGGCACCCTCTATTAAATCTGCTCAAGTACCTAGTCATTTCTGGTTGAGACAAACAAAATTGACTGACTGAGCCAATTAAACCTTGATCCCATGTAAAATGTTAAATTATGATTTTGTTTCCTATATTAAAACAGAAACAGAAAGAAACCTAATGACCAACTGTGTTTTCACCTCATTAGCAGTGTTGTGCGTCCCAACAATACGGATGAAGGAAGCAGCCTGCTTATCAAACTTCAATGTCTGCCATGATCTGTAAGAGAGGGAGGTAAAAATACATCAAAACAAAAATATGAAACATGTTGTTGTTTTTTACAAAATGAATGTGTTATGACGATACATTCCTGACAGGGTCCTGATTTTATTGTACACTTCAGGGGAACAATTTGTCAACTCTGATATTAAGTTTGACACTTCCTGTTCCGTAAAGCTTACAGATTAGCCTACCTACTACAAGAGCAACAGTTAGTTAACCGTACATCTACAAAAAATACAGACTTATAGGGAATCTAAACATATGTATTGGATCAACACCATAGCTACGGTGTAGGCTCCACATGAGGTGCACCTCCCTAGAAATGTAACTACACATCACGGCCACGCAGACCCCGTCGGTTTCTGTAAGCTGAAACCATTTCCCTCAGTGGAAACGAAGCTTTTATTTACATTTATTTCACAGATAAGAAACAATAAATTGTGAAGACAGTAAAGCCTCCACTAAAATAGCATTTTAAGTCTCGTGTGATTTATCCTTTAGGGATTTTTACTTCGGGATTTATCCTGGCTTCATGAACAGAGGAAATCGCCACTCATCGCTAGGCTAATCTGTACAATGTAAAATGCCATAGGCTGGCACTAATAACGTTAGCATGTTGTATTTGCTTGGAAAACGTGTTTATTATAAGACAGTTGTTTCGTCAGTGAATCTTGTGAGTTGTAATGGAGCCAGATTTTGTGCTGTTACCTTTGTTACATGTTGCTGTTGTCCCTGGATTTATATGAGAAGAGGAAAAGATCGCTAGCCGCTAGGCTAATCTATACAATGTAAAATGCCATAGACTTGTGCTAATAAGGTTAGCATGTTGTATTTGGAAAAATGTCTCCAGATAAAGACAAGTGCTTTGTCTGTGAATGCTGCGAGTTATAGTGAAGCCAATTTGTGTACTTGTGTTTGAAACTGTCTCTGTTAAGTCATGTTTAATGTGTATTTAGGATGTGTTTTGAATCAACTAATCTTTACAGCACTTCACAGAAACCTCCGCCGCCAACTAGTCTTTTGGAGGTGTAACTGCAGAGTGACACACACAACACCGAGCAAGTATAAATGCTCGCAATGGCACAGATGACGTGCAAAGGCTATGGCGTAGGGTCTGCCACACAACCATAAATCCTGCTTAAGTCAACATTAGTTGGAATGTGACCAGGTGTTTTTAATCCTGCGCTTTAAGGGAGGTGATTTTCAAACAAGCTGCTCTTTCCTTGGCGAGGAACACATATCTCAACGTTCTTTTTTAATTCGACAAACTTTCAGAAGAGCACAAGTTCCTGTTGTTTTAAGGTTCATGGCCTAGTGAGATCGTTTAACAGTATTTCAATAAAAAAAAAAGTATCAAATACAATGTAAAAACATTGTGGTTAATGCAATTAAGCTACGTGCTATGTGGTGCTAAATCTGCTGTAACCTTGGAGCCCTTTATCAATGTTTCATTGTCTTCAGCTGAGACATTTTGTTGACAGCTTTCAGTCATTAACACATATAGTGTCAGTTATTCAAGATGTCCACATCCCAGATTGACATATCAATCTGAAACCTGTGTTCAAGGAGTGTGGTGAGGGAGGTGACAGAGGAGGAAATTGGACCCTCACCGACATGCCACCCTGGTGCGGTCAACCACTTTTGTCCACTGCTGCTGGTTGGTGGATACTTCAATGTAATAACTGTAGGAGCGCTCATCACAGTCCCACAGCAGCAGCCTGAACAGGTACATGAAGTGATGGAACAATAAACACTATTAGGTATTTTGAACCTAACAGTCCTAAAACCAGGTTTTAAAATGGTAATCACAAGATCTTAATGTTATTTCAGACTAGGGCTAGCATGATATCAGGTTTTCACTACACCATTAGCATGGCACAAATAGTTCACAATGATGATAATATTGCAAAATCTATAGAAACTAAGTATGATAATCATTATTATTACTTTTGATTATTAGTATGATCTACCTCAAGGATCCAATGGAGTAGGGCTGAGCCAGCTGAATGACGATTGCTCCAGAGCCCAGTTGATGGCAGGTGTAGCCGGAGTCCCAGTCGTAGTTCCGTGTGTCGCCGTTGAGCAAGGCATTTCTGCTACGGCTCACACCCTCGATGACACTGGCACACGCTGCGATGGTTGCCACATTCTCACCGGGCACTATAGACATTGGGTGCTCGGTTATAAACTTGTTTTTCTATAATCTGCACTGTTTCGTTGCATGAAAGGGATGACTGACTGCATTTAGCCAGAACAATTTAAAAATAAATCACACACATTATAATCAATTGACACCAAATCCTCCACCATCATCTTGCCAGGTGACTCTCCTTACTCTTGTCATGTGATAAGTGAATGACTCAGCAGCTGCTCTACAGAGCAGAAACTTTCAGTTAATAATTGTAGCATTAGTTGTCTGAATAACTATTCATTTAAAAAAAGCAAAACAACGTCAGGGTCAGTGGGCAAGTAACGTAATCGGTGGATGCCCGAATATCGTGTAATACTGCTAACACTGACTACTTTGGTAAGCCTATTAAAAACACTTCTGATTACATGCGTGGTGAAAACACAGTTTTTGTTTCTGAAACTTACCCAGAAGTCCGTTCTCTAGGGTAAATGAGCGGTTGGTAAACATGCATTCAAAAGCCACAAGATGGAAGACCTTGTTGACTGTGTTGTGTGTTCCCACAATGCGAATGTACCTGAGACACAAAGAGCAACATGACATCATGACGATAGGAT
Organism: Epinephelus awoara; assembly: GCA_035609425.1. Lineage (NCBI taxonomy): Eukaryota > Metazoa > Chordata > Actinopteri > Perciformes > Serranidae > Epinephelus > Epinephelus awoara. The sequence goes on from CM069305.1 coordinate 13,210,745, forward strand.
TTTTAGCAAATCTGTTGTATTAAAAAGCATTATTTTTAGCTAGGTGTAACTTATAAACTGACTATATATATAAATATATTACAATGTGTTAGTACAAGGGTGCAGTGCAGCACCATTACTGCATTCTTCAGGGCAAGCGTGAGTCATATCTTCTAACATCCGTTTGGATGTTTACACACTCTTATCTCAAACAACGCATGCCCACAACACATTATCTCGAATCTGGAGTGTCATAAACTTTACCTTGATTTGTCTAACAAGGTCAGAACAAGGCTGTACGAACTAAGGAAGCACTAAAATACTGTACTGTAAATGTTTGAAAAAATGCTGTCCTGTGCCAGGCAAGCATCAGTGTGGTTTGTAGACACTGAGAACATAATCCAGATCAACTACAGGCAACAACCTCAGAACACACTGTAATTGTTATGTACACCAGGTTAAGGCAAGTTATGGCAAAGAGCACAGAAGAGCCCTTAGTGCTTGGCAAAAATTACAGTGATTTCTTTAGACTGGTTGTGCTACCAAGATCTCCAGCCTGGCAAGACGGCAGAAAGCCAAAAGAGGTTCAACTACTTGTGAATAAACCTGTTTCTTAAATATGAGCATTTGTTTCTTGAAAATAGGCAGCGTGAACATGCATGCTACAAAGTCAACTTTTTCACAATAGCTCAGGCAAAGGGATAATAACTGTTTGTGTAACTGAACCCAGGAGCCAAATGGTTATATTTGTTTACCTGCAAACTCGTGGTGTGAAGTACAGATCCTGCCAAGAGCGGCAAAGGTACTTTGAATGGTCCACAACACGAACCCAGTCCAGCTCATCCATAGATACCTCGATGTAGTAGGAGTAGGACCTTAAATAATCAAGAATTACAACTGAAATCATTACACAAACGCAATTTGTCATGGTATAAAGTCAGTCTAATGACATTTATTAGAAGCAAAAACTATAAATGTGTCTTCGGAAATGTGCCAGAATAACCAGAAAAAGAATAACTACATGTTTAGGCACTGACACACCAAGCCGAAGGTCAGCTGTAGGTCAGTGTCGGGCCATCTGTGACTGTCGGTTGCCCTAGTTTTTGTGTTGTGTCCCACACTGTTTTTTTCCAGCCAATTCAACATGTTCAACATGTGACAGACACAGTGTTTCCGCTACATTCATTCAGCAGCAGCGATCGAATATTCAATTAAAAAAATGTGAAGTATACCACATATGCATAAAGATAAAATTCAAACCCTGCTTTACTATTTTGTAACTTCCTTTTGCTATTTTTTCACAGAGTGAAATAAGCCTGTCTTACCGACTGTCTCTGTCCCAGAGGAGCAAGCGGATGTGATTAATGATGGACGACTGGCCGAGTTTGACCTGGATCCCGGCCCGGCCATCCTCCTCGATAGGATGTCTGGAGAAGCCGTGGTCCAGGTCGTAGTTCTGGGTGTCTCCATCCAGCAGCGCTGACTTCAGCTCCCCTTTCACCACCTGAGCTCCATACTTCATGGTGGCAATATTCTCCTCCGGGACTAAAACCCAAGAGGAAAAAATGTATGTGCAAATGAATACACTGAATACACAAGTGATATATAAAAACACAGAAATACACTATATAATGTTTGATTTGGTGTTTGAAGTGATTCGTTATAGTAATAACAGTAAACAGATGGAGGAGTAAGAGCACTGACTGAGCATGCCACGGTAGTTAAGGTCCATGTTGCGACTCTCAGAGCGGGTCTTGATGGCATCCAACAGGTCGTCTGGGCTTAGCAGGCCGGACGGTCGCACTACGTTTAGCATCTCCGTCAAAGTCATGAGTGGCAGCCGCACTGCTGACATTACTTCCTGGGTGTCAGCCCCGTCTTCGTGCTGCCGGCACCAACGACTCAAGGCCAGGAAGATCTCCTTCTCACTAGCAGCAAATGAATCCCGCCTGACCACAGTTAGCAGAGCAGTCTGCAAACACAGGTACTTTAATTAAACGACTGTTGAAGTCAAAAATTCTAACATTTTGTGGTAACAGCTTCTCAGTTAGCTCAACTTAAGTTACATCAAATGACATCTGCGTCCTAAAAGCCTGTGATTTCACACACACCTGCATTTAAGACCGATCTCTGTTGCACACAGGATCATTCTAAGATTTCAAGCCACATTTCACCATGTGTAGAGATGTTAATGCTCCTCTACTGTAAGTGTGAACCAGATGCAATACTGATTACAACTCTTCAAACACCATTCTGTAATCTTACCTTGGAGAGCATGAGAAAGCCGTCAGAATTCAGCACTTCGGGACCGTGTCTGTCCATATAGGCACAGCAGGCAGCACTGAGCGCGCTCAGAGAGTACAGACTTGCCACGTCAAAAACCAGACAGACGTTGTTGGTGTGCAGGATGGTGCGGAGGAACTCAGAGGTGGAATCCTCCAGGGGCTGGAGGCCATAGCGATGAGCCAGGCCCAGGAAGTCAAGCAGCACCTCTTCCCGGGCAGAGCTCAGGCTGGCCCGGCCGGTGTACAGATAATGTAGCAGCATAGAAAAGGCCTCGGCCCGTGTCTCTTCTAAACATACCTCCGCCTGGGGTTGGGATTCCTTCATCCCCCCATACAGCAGGGCCCTAAAGAAGCCAGAAGAAGCAAAAAAACTTAACTGTTTGTTTGTTTTTCAATGCCTTTCAGTCTCCCTACAAAGTTTCTCCATGGAAATTTCAGAAATTCCTATTCCTATACTCATATTCTAACACAAATATTATTGATAACTGCTGTCGGTTACACCACTAGATTTGATTGACTACCTTTGTGGGTCACTTTGGAAGGAAAATATAAAAAATATGCAGCCCACAGGACCAAAACACAACCAATCACAACTTGAAAGAGTGCATGTTCACATTAGTTTGTAGTATCTACAGTGTCATAAGGGAATTATACATTTTCTTAGGCTAAAGTCCTAAAATATCTAGTTTACTGTTAAATAAGATGAGGAAAATGTACCACTAAAAAAATGGAACGAGGAAATGTCTGACATTTGTGTTTGAACGTGAATTAAACAAGCAATTTAATGTCAAAATTAAACAATGAATCAATTGATTGCTCCAGGTTTAGTTTGAATGTCTAAGTTTGAGATTGTCAAGATGTGTTAACAAGGATGGGCTTGGGAAAGGATGTGAAGGGTTGACAGAAGCAACACAAGTTACGGGCGCCATGAGTTTAGACATCTACACCCACCTGAAGTAGTGACAGCGAGCTGCCAAGATTACCCGATGCGCCGGGAAGCGCTTCCCCTCCACAATGAAGGTAACATCGCTGTACTCCTCACCCAGCACAAGGGCTCCCAGCTGCTCCGACAACAGGTGGATGTGGTCGATCTCCGACACGGAGGCCAGTGGACGCAGAGGGTGACTGTTACTCATGGTCGACGGCTGCCAGAGTCACATCTGACACAGGAGGAAAACATGCAAAACACAGCGTAACGTTAAACCGGGTATTTGGCGAGAAACCGGAGACTCACAACATCTAACGTTAGCTAGCTTCATGCTACATGCTAACTGCAATACCATTAAATATAACGGCAGACTTAAAGAATGTAGTGAGCTAACACTGAGCTACAAAAGCCAGTATTTTCCCCGTGTCTGTTCATAATTCAGTGAAACAACGCAATGAGCAGGTTACACTGGGTAAGACGTTGAACTTTCTTGTTTACAGCCGCTGTTGTCGCGGACATTTGACACCCGAGCAAACGTTAGCAAGCTAACGTTAGCTCACAGTGCGCTAACGTTGCCCTGTTTTTGTTCAGTCTGTGTTTTACACTCACCGAGCAGCTCTTATTGAGTCCAATGCTTAATTTAAGATAATTAAAAATATATAGTCGTGGTATTTTTTTCCAATTTACAAGAAAAATCAGCACCAAATTTACATTCCTCTCAACATCATACCGACGGAAACCAATTCTGGGTCAACGGATAGGCACTTCCGGTTCGAGAAACAGTCCTTCAAAATAAAGGTCCCCCGTGTGCAAACCGCATAATAGTGGAAACAAGTGCAGAGAAACAGAAGTACTGTGCTTTAAGTACAGTTCAGAAGTACTTGTAAAGAACTTGCTATACTTACTTTGCGAGTGAGATTTTAAAAATCTCCAATGAGCATTTAAAATACAATTAATTGTTGCACAGTAAATTAACACACCCAACTCTATACAAAATTGGTAGATTTTGCTCCACCACAACTAACATAAAAGTGCTGCTTACAGTATGTTAATGCATCAATAAAATAATCCATTAGTAAAATACATAATAATGTAACTATAACTAACATTTTGCCTACATATGTTCTGTTACTTAGGTTAAACTTTTACTTGTAAGTAAATGTCTACTGTTGTTTTAGTGATTACATTGTGGTTTTGCTTCTCTTACTTAAATAAATGATAGCTACTTCCTCCCTCACTGCCAAATTTAGCCTACATAACTGGTATGCATGGGCATAGGTTTCGTTTCAACACTGGTGGAGACACATATGAAACACATTTCCTGTTTTCTGGTTAAGTTGTGCCTTTTCTACATTAGTTTATTGTGTAAATGTCTTTAATTTGTCAAAATAAAAGTCCTCTGCTGCTTTCATGTGTCAATAGGGGGCACAAATGCACATGCTCTAATGACTGAGGGAGATGTGTCCCCCTGCATCCACCCTGAAATCTACACTTATGCTTGTACATATTAACTTTTATGGTATTTAACCAATAGGTGGCACTACAGCAGCATTAGGAATGTAACTGACCATTACAGCTCAGTTTTGCAGGAGATCCTTGTGGCAAAACCCAATTATTCCATGACCTTGACCACTGTGCATCTCTGCTTCTCTTTCCTCTGCTGTTAAACTTGCTGCACTTCTTGTTTCTGACATTGTCTACTTCCTGTGATCAGTGTCACATCCTCATTATTACTCTCATCCTTTTTAATCTAATTCTTATGTGCACATCTTCATATGATTCATAGTTACTTTTGGAATTTCCACAACTGTCATTCAACCACTTGTTTAAACCTCTTTCAGTTTACTTTGAGTACTTTAATAAAATAAGACATAAATGTTCAGATAATTACATATCAAACAATAACAAATGAAAATATGAAAATAAAGAAAAACAACTTGAGAAAACACGTAAAATTGCCCAACATGGATAAATTATTGCATATAAAATAATTATAGGAAATACATGTAATTGAAACAAAAACATTGCCATATATTTCTATACACTATAAAATAAGACCATGCACTGAGCACAATAAAGTGCACAACAGCTAGTTCATCAAGCAAAATGTGTCATATATTATGCTCATTTACATTTTAAGCAAACCGTGAACATGCACGCAGTGGACCAATCACAATCATGAGAGAAGCGCAGCGTCACTGGGCGTCCTCACAGAGCGCCGTATGTGAGGGGGGAAAGTATTTCTCGTGAGGATCAGAGATTAATTCTACTAAAATATGAGGAGGAGAAAAGCAGCATTACAGAAAAGGCCAACAGCGTGGCAGCTGCAGGAGGAGGAAACATGCATGGCAACGTATAACGGGATGAATAATGTTTAGTTTTAGTTTAGATTAGTTTATTTGCACATAATGTTAAAAACAGACAGTATAAAATTTACAAGATTAAAAGAGAAAAGTGCCAGAGAGGTTAGAAGCCACTAAAAGCTTATCAAAGAAATTCCCCTGTCAAAACATCAATGAAATCACATAATAGAGAAGAAAAAAAAACGGGTCAGGAAAGAAGAAATAGAGGAGGAGAGAGGGAAAAATCAAGACAAAACAAGGTAGCAAATAAAATAATGTGTAGGTTAAATTACTCATCACTGGTTCAAGTAGCTACAGTATCTGTACCTGTACATCTGACACTGATCACACCCTTGAATCCCATGAAATCAATGCTGCGCAGATGAATTGCGTGTATTACAATTATCGTCTAACATCATTGCGTCTGATAAACTGGTCTTCTTTGTCTTAATGTTATATATGCTACAATAAAGCTTAAAGCTGACGCTACAATTAAATCATATCAACACCAAATTGATAGTCTGAATAAAATCATCCTGATATTGAGCTGTTAGAAATTAACAGCTGCGCGAAATATACCTAGTCTCCCTCTTTAAAAAACAAAATGGAAAATCCCTCAAACACCGTGAAGTGTAGACATGATAGGCGACTTTCCACATTTCCAGCAGCAAAGCTGTCAATTAGGCCCATTATCTTTAAGAAGGATCATTTCTTCCAACAAAACAAAATGTTGGCACTAATTAATGGTGCTATTAAGTGTCCGCAAATGATCAGTTTCTTCCTTATGAAGGGGTGGGATGAAATTTCGACTTCTTTCCACTCCTTTGTGAACAATCTTTTCATTGTCTGTTGTTGTTGCTTTCCTTTCTTTTATCATGTTCAAAATAAACTTTCAAATCAAAATCAGTCAAATTAATTAAACTTCCCGTCATGACTGGGCTGCATTTCTATCAGCGGAGTCATTTTTTTCCGAACAGCTGATTGGCCAGTGGGTGGTGGTTTTTATAGGATCAGATTCAACCCTGAACTTACCCTGCTCCGGAGCAGGATAGCCGTTCAGAGTAAGTTACCATGGTGATCTACCCCGATAAGACCTGAACCGGCTTCGTGAGACCGAAAACCCAGGGTTAACCCTGAAGTTACCTCACTGAGACATTAATCCTGCTTCGTGATACAGGCCCCTGATGACATGAGTTTGTTTTGTTCTGTTAGTTGATGGTAGCGTAGAGGCTGTTGGGATCAGCGGGGGAAGCTTTCACAGCAGTATAGGTCACTGCATCGTCATCGTCATCATATTTACTCCGAACCTGACAGGAAACAATACAATACAATGTAAAATACACAACAGGACATGACACAGTCTAACCCATCACAGTAATGCACTATGACACTATAAAAGCAAACAGCAATGGCCTACTGGGCACAGGCTCAGGTGCCTAAAGTGTCAGGGGGTCCCCTGGTGTCTTCACCTGCTAAATGTCCCTGTAATTAACAGGTAGCAACCAGGAAGAGACTCAACATGACCACAAAGAAATGCAAGTAACTACAAAGAGACACACAACTACTCCAATGAGACACAAACCAACTCCAAAGAGACACAAAATGACTTCAAAGAGATGTAAAGGACTTACAGAGACATAAAATGACTATGACGAGACACAATACAACAACAACAAAGGGAAATAAATAACAAAATGACCTCAAAGAGACGGAAAAAAACACAAAAAATGCTGACAGCTACAAAACAACAACAACAACAACGACAACAACAACAAGCAAAACCAGCACAAAGTCTATGTCTTGCTGCTACAGGAGAGGTGGTGGGGCCTTTTGCATGTTTGTGCCCAGGGACCTGTTGTCTTATAATGTGCCCATGAGTGCAAAGAAGCATGAATGAACCGTACAACGCAACATACAAGACAAAAGAAGCACAATAAAACACAGCACACAATGTTATACAGTTCGACATATTTTTTTTCTTCACTGACTAACATCACAAGTAAAGCCAATGAGCTCACCTGGGCTTTACTGTTGGTCTTCTTGGTGTAGCTGACGGAGGCGTAGGAAACACCATCTTCAGGATCAGCCTGCACAGAGAAGACAACATACAGTAATGGCCGCTCAACATTTTAAATTCTGTTACTTTAAAGTCATGATACATATCTTTCAAAATGTCTCAAAATGTCTCAACATGTTGTTTTGCGATGGTGGTTTGGCCTCTGGTTGTACAACCCAACATGCCACCCACGTTCTCTTCTGCTGTCGCCCAGTTGCATCATTTAACTTCCCTTTTTATCTTTGTTGCACATTCTCACACTCTCCACATAAATATCTCAGAGGACAAACCCATTTCACTGACTGTAACTTTGTACTGAGTGTGTGGTGTGTGATCTCACCGTGCCCTGGCTGGGTTCTGGAGCAGCCTGAGTCACTGCAGGGTTTGAAGTCAGCCCCTGGACAATGAATAATGTCAGTGTGCATGCTGTCAGGTGGTCACAATACAAACACATGTGGAATATGCAGCTTTAAGCTAATGTGATGGGAGTGTAAATATATCTTCAAATCTACAACATCAGACCAGTGGATAAATTCAGTTTGCCTTGAGATGCAGTCCAATACATCATCACAAATACTCTATGAGGCTCACAATGTTCAATTTTTGTTGACACTGTGCAAGAGTGCATGTGTGCGCCATCATTAACATCCACTAAAACATTTTGTTTTTGCCAGTGACAGGCTCAGACTGTTATTCTTAGTATCTGATAACATTATGGAAAGGATCCCTACAGAGGCCAACTTCTTTGTTAAAGACGAATATCCTATTTATTTAAACAGAAACAGCCCCAACATCGCCATTACCATACCCACCAGACTTCATTTTAAATAAACAATCATTTTCGTGTGAATAGAGCCAGCATGTTTTCACATCTGACTGGGTCGATCTAACGGTTTATTTCAACCAAACCTGAGTTCAGTCAGGACCACTTTTGTCAAAGAAAACTTTATTTCCATTTGCAGTATTATATTTGGTGGTATGGCTCTGTTCTGGGGCCTCTCTGCCTTTCCTCTGGCTTACACAGAAAGCTTTTTCCATGCGCCTAGGTGGAAAGCATAAGGCGGAGAGAGCACACCTCTCCGCCCTTCCACATGCCTTCGTGGAAACCATAAGGCAGAGAGAGCACATCTCTTGGCCCCTCTGTGTGCAAATGAGGAAAGCCTGAGGCAGAGAGAGCACACCTCTCTGCCCTTCCATGCGCCTACATGGAAAGCCTAAGGCAGGGAGAGCAGCAGCAAAGACCCCTCGGGAACAGAACAGAGCAGCATCAATGACAAACCGAAATGACAGTGATAAGTCAGACACATCATGAAAAGGAGGAGCTGGGGTGGAGCGGGTTGCAAAGCGGCTTGCAGAGAAAGCAGCAACAGTAGGCAGGCCAGAGCAGTTTAAACAGGGCGTCCTGAATGAGATTCGCCCATTGGTTGCATAGAAAGGAATCATGTGATCTGTCAGCTGACTCCCCTCCATCAATCAGCTGCTCCATCAGTTGACTGGCTGTTTGAGATCAGCTGATGTAGCTCGGATGTGAGCTGAGCTTGACATTGTATCTTGCCTGAACTAACGCTATGCTCAATTTGGCAATTGTTGGAACAGTGAAAAGATGAACTAAGACCTTTTTTTGTGAGTTTCCTTTTGTTTCTGTTGACTTTGAATGACATTTCTTTTATGATAATAAAATTACTATTTATTGAAATGGACTCTGGTGGGTTAGGCAGTAGCGATTTCAGGGTTGTTTTTGTTTGAACAAAAAGATTCTTACTCTTTAACAAAAAGGTGAACAACCTGGGAAAATAGTGTCCAGGTTGGAAAACACTCAAGTTAACCTGTAATCCCTCGCAATCACTTTCTTGATCTTTGCTGCTGCAACCACTTAGTTTTAAGACAACACAATGAGTAATGTTTATTAGGGGCCAGGCAGGACCCTATTGTTCTGCTGCATGTTCTTCTTCTTCTTCTTCCGAGGAAATCATACTTCCCATGTGCGAAAAATGTCAAACTTTGCACAAAGGTCCAGTCCCATGCCAGATTGCCTCAGCTGCAAAAACAGGCCAATAGTCCTGATGGTGGCGCTACAGCAAGCCTCTAAAGTTCAACATTTTAAAAATTCACAACAAATCAACCATATGTGCTACAGATTTGCAACTTTCACCAAAATGTAGCCCCAATACTGACAAAACTTTTGTACACTGAAACCTGTTGCAAATTATGAAGTCCATCACTCTGTTTTTTTTCTTCCAAAAACTGTAAAACTTCTTAAACCTATCTCCTCCCACAATTTTTGCTCAATTGACACCAAACGTGCTCCAGAGCATCTTCAGACTGTCCTACACAAACGATCCACACAGATTTTTGATTTATCGAGTATTGAGCCTACAGTGCATCAAAATGTCTGACAGTAAACCGTACTGTAAACATATACTTGCAAATTCTTGCTAAATACATTTTCAATGTTCATTAAAAAAAAGGACATGGCAGATGATGTTTGGAAAATATCAGAATTTTATCTCAAAAACTAATTTTTTTTTATTTATTTTTTTTTTACAGCATTTTGAATTTCGCTCTCATGCCAACAATTGGAGTCAATGCAAAAATGGCATTTTTAAACATCAGTTTTTCACTTATGGAGTCAATAAATCATTGTTAAAAACAAATTATCAACATCTGCCAATTAGCTCAGTGAGATAGAGGATGGTTCTTGGTGTTGAAGATTGTAAGTTCAAGCCTCAGCTCATGCAACATTTCCATGTGAGAAATCTACCCAAGCCTTTCATAAAGATCCAGTCCCATGCCAGATGTCCTCAACTGGAAACACCAGACAATAGTCCTGATGGTGGCGCTACAGCAAGCCTCTAAATTTCAAAACTTTGAAAATTCATAACAAATCAACCATATGTGCTACAGCTTTGGAACTTTCACTTTGAAATTTGCTTTTCCATGGCATGGATGGCTACTGTCTGGCACCCTGATGCTTGGCTTAGTCAATTTGTGAAGCCACACATGTGCTGTCACTTGCCAATTAGCTCAGTGAGATAGAAGACAGACCTCAGTCTCAGAAGTTGTGACTTCAAGCCTCAGCTAAGACATTCTAATGTGAAAGTCCTATGTTCAGGCATCATGCTATGTGGATTAGAGACTATTAAGGTTAATATAATTATGATCCCGGCAGTTTCGCAGAGAGACAAATACTTTTTATCAACACTTTTCCCTGTTATCCCTTGTCTCTATTCCCTGTTTTTTCTGCTGAGCCTAATTTTATTTTATTTGTGCAGTTTTGCTGCTGAAAGGTAATGCTGATTCCTTTTAAAATGAAGCTGTAATGGTGCATTTGCAATTTTACAAATAGGCCTATCTCTGCTATGAATCATTTCATTATTGGTTAGCATTCCAGTTATTTTCTATATTAAATGTTTGTCTATAAAATTATGTGAAATTCATATTACCTTTCCCCAGTTCCAATCTGGCATTTGCAAACATCTCACTTTGTCTGACTAAAGGTCTAAAACCAGATAAAGCAAGATTTGAGGAGGATATCCTCAAATCTGTGAAGGTAAGTCCAACACTGATGCCTGAAACAATCAATCCATCGTGAAATAGTTGTGGATTAATTATGTGTTTGACTTATTGATTTATTCCTATTCTATTAATTCCTATAATAAGCTAGAAGAAGTTTTAAACATATTTACCGCAGAGTTGTCTCTTGCTAATTAGCTCAGTGAGATAGAGCATAGTCTCTTATTGCTTAGAATGCCACCTTTTTTTCATCTTCCTACACTCTGCTTATTGCTCAGAATTGCCTAATTTTGCCTAAAATTGCCCGGCCCCGAACCATTGCTGCGCTGCAGCTATAATCTCATCTTGTCATTTCTCAGACAGAGTCAAAGTGTATAGTGAAGATCAGGTTTTAAACTCACAATAGTGTCACTCATCTGTGTTTTGTTGCCTGAAAAGACAAAATATGAAATTAATAAAAGAGAAAAACAGAGAAAATCCAGTTTCATTAAAACTTGTTTATATCTGTTCTCTCACCTTTAGTTCTCCTCCATACGATGATTGCCACAATGAGTATTAAGAGTGCTGCTAAAGCCACAGCCACAATGATGTACACCCACAAGTCTGCAATTAAAAAACCCCATAATGATACATAAAAATGTTGAGACACTACCTTGTCATTTTGATGAAGCATCACTGGTACCTGCTTTTATGCTGTTTCCAGTTGTTTTTGTTATTGACTCTGTTGTTGCTGTTGTTGTGTCCTCACCTGAACAGATGAACACATCTCAACAAACTGTTGTGATGTAATATTAAAACCACAAATCCATAAAATACAGTTTTACGTGACTTTAGATATCTTTCACGTTCATGTTCTCACCTGGTTTCTCACCTGAGGACTGAGATCTGAAGGGAAACACCTGCACTCTGTCACCATCAGTCACTGCACATGTAAATAACTTATATCTTGATGTGTAAATGTAGAGAGAAGTCAGAAAGGTCACAGAGGCAGAGCAGAGAGACTGTGATGTCTTTATGTCCTTGTTGTCTTTATCCACATCTTGACCCTGAAACAGCCACTTCAGTCTGTGTGTGCATCGTTCATATGTCCTCACAGAGCAGTGTAACGTCACCTCATCAGTGTCGTTATGTTCAGTCACTGGTGAAGATGGAGATACTGTGAGAGTCAAATTAACTTCATCACTGTAATCATAATTATTGTAATGTTTCAGTATATTGTTCCAACAAGACAGTTTGAGCTGAAAACATTATGATAGAAATACTCACTGGTAACAACAGACAATTCAACCACAGCATCTTGACCTTGTTGTCGTCCTGATCTGAACTGTCTGCAGTCGTAACGTCCAACATCCTCATGTGTGACCTTCTTTATAACCAGAGAACAGTTTGCTGTAACACTCAGTCTGTCTGATTTAGCTTCTTCAACAATCTTCAACCCAAGATCAACCAGTATTACTGCCTGTGACCTTCTCAATTCACTGAAGAGCCATACGGTACTGTCACAGTTATTCTGATCATCTATCACATTTTCACAAGACAAAGTGACGTCATCTCCAACTCTAAAAGTGAGGGAGCGGAAAAGCCGTCCTGCTGCTGAGAAGATGAGAGAAAATATGAAGAATAAAGAGAATGAAATAATGAACACATTAATATAAATAAATATATGAACATGAATGTCAGTGTGAAGATAATTTTAGACACAACAAAAGTTTGCATATGGGCCTCATCATTTTCCAAGAGTTCACTAAACTCACTATTCACCTCGCTGGAAACCAAACAGACTACTTGTGTCTCTTGGTTAAATGAAGTTAGATAATGAAGTAACATTAATGATATCTATAAAAAGCTTTTTAAAAATGTTTCTGTCATTCATATATGTTATATGAATCCTTACCTGTAAACTGAAGCATCAGTATCAGACATAAAGACATTTTAATCCATCTGAATTCAGCCATCGTGCCTCTCTGTCTCTCTCTGCTTCTTCTACTTGTAAGTCTCCAAATGAACTACTTCTTAAAGACAAAGGTTGTCACTACTTCCTCTAATTACTAAAGTGTCACTTCCTCATCATAACCATCATCCTTCTTTTCTCTCACTGGACACTTGTTGCGTTTATGTGGGCAGATGACATCAGCTTTTACCTCCCTCACTCATGGCCAACATGAGCTGGTATGAAGCTCACACTGACCTGAAGTATCCTAAATTAACACCAGTGACAGTTTAAAACAGTTTCCTCTCATTCAGCTGTTTAACTCGACTCTCAAAAGTGACTCAGTCAAGATGTTTCTTACTGTTAGTTTGCTTTACTTACTTTCATACCATGAAATAAAAGATAAACTGAACAAATACAGACACATTAAAGTGCCTGACAGCACATATTAACATGTATTCTGCTACATTTCCAGCTGCCATGTCATGTTGGATTATTGTGCTACTTCTTCACCTACTGCGCCCCCTTCTGGACAAAACACTGACAAGGGCAAACAATGATCTTTGATTTTTAGATTAAATATATATAAAAATTCCTCACAAAACCCAGTTATAGAACAATGTGCACACATCTCCTGACCAAGAGCCAATCATTTGTTTATCCCATATAAATGTCTTTCTTCCATATCAAGCAACCAGTCAATGTAAAATAACTGTAACTACAGGAGCTGTAACTAAACTGTGCTCTCTTATTTGTTTGGTTTGTTGATGGTAGCGTAGAGGTTAGTGAGATCAGCAGAGGCTCCAGCAGAAGAAGAAGAAGAAGAAGCTTTCACGTATGGGGTGCCGTTTGTAAAGAGGCTCACGCTGAAAATAACATCAACATTTTGCCACATTTAGATTCAAACAATGTTTAAAACAGTGTTGTGAATTTTTTGACATCACCTTTTACCACAACAGCAATATTTGTTAACTTATATATATATATATTAAATTAATATATTAAATACTTAAATCTAAATATTAAATGTGGCACCTAAATGTTAAATGTTAAATCTAAATATTAAATCTAAATCTAAATGCTAAATCTAAATCTAAATGTTAGATCTAAATATTAAATCTAAATGCTAAATCTAAATCTAAATGTTAGATCTAAATATTAAATCTAAATCTAAATCTAAATGTTAAATCCAAATGCTAAATCTAAATCTAAATCTAAATGTTAAAAGTTAAATCTAAATGTTCTGGGTGAAACCAAAGAGCATGGATACCAAGAGGCAAGCTCAACAGAACGCCCCATAGCAACAGACTCACCCATGGTTTCGTCCTACCACCACCATTTTGGACTGTCAGCAGACCGCAGCAGACCCGCCTTCAAACAAAAACACACAGACAAACTGAAGTATATCGCTATTAATTATGCTTACAATGCTACTCACCTCGTGGTAGCTTGGTCACAGCTGCTTTCTCACATTTTTGTAAAGCAAAATATAGACTTTAAAAAAAAACAAAACGAAGAAAAACGGCCTAGATGGCATCTCTACATATTACATCCACTCAGGGCCGCCCCTCCCTAAACGCAGAACACGCGGTGTGTGTAGGGCCTCATCTTCCATGAGGGGCCACATTTTGTGCGAGGGGACACATATGCGCAATAACAACGCATTGTTGATTAACATGTTGCTACTCTGTAACATCCTTCAAAGAGACATTAATAACATGTAAAATGACATAACCTAAAGGAACATAAAATGGACCAAAAGGAGCAGAAAATAACTAATATGCTAGGAACATAAGAAGGAAAAGAAAACATGTACCAACAATAAGGTGTACGAGGGAAAAACTATACCATATGCCGAAAAGCCTCATCAGTTTTGTTACATATCACACATTTAGATCATTCAATACATAGGATTTTACCAATTATTTGAGAGGTCTTAAAAGCTTTCTTGTTTTTATTTATTTTGGAGACAAAAGCAAAGAGCTATTGTAATTCGACACGAAATAAATTTATGTCAGGTTTAGTCTGAGTGATTCTAGATTTATGAATGTGAAACTTGCCAGTAAGACAGATGGCTTTGAGAGCATAGTTAATAGGTTGTACATCTGTATTACAGCTCAGAAACAAGACCATTTCTTCTGATATTGGTGTCATTGTATTAAACGCTGAGAAAATCAGTAGAGCAGCATCAGTCCAAAATTCTCGAGAAAAGGAACAAGTGTAGAATAGATGAGAAATCGATTCGCTTTCAGCTTTACAGAAAGAGCGGAGAGAGTGGAGAGACATCTGCTTTAAATTTATGCAATAGTTCATAACAAGGATAATACCTATGTAAGATCTTCAGATGGACTTCTTTTATTTTGTTTGGTAAAAGGAACTTATGATGGTCTGTCCAAACTTTTTCTGCTGAGATATCAGGAAAGGTTATTTTCCATAATAGAATAGATTTGGGAAAGCAACTCTCAAATGAAGTAAGTGTCTTTCTGATATGCAGATTGCTACATGTACCACTGAAATATCTTTTCCACCAATTAAAAGCTTGGGGATTTCTGAATTCAAAGAACCATATATTACTGCATTTTTGATAAGGAACAGTAACTTAGGAGATATACTTTTAATAACATTGTTATAATATTTTCGAGAGATATTAATACCTTTGTTCTGAACAAACTCTTCATATGTGTAGGGGATACCTCTATTGCTAAGTACATCTAATACAAAGATAATGTTTCTATCAAACCAGTCTTTCTTGAATATAGATTTGTTTCTGTAAAGTATATGCTGATTGTTCCAAAGTATGCATGAATGTGGAGAGAAATTATGTTTGAAGGCAATCAACCAAGCTTCAAGAGCTTGTTTGTGAAAGTTAGCGAGCTTGAGGGGCAGTTTATCATATTTATAATTACAAGAGAGTAGAAAACTCAGACCGCCACACATATTAAACAACAAATTAGGAATGTAGAACGACTGACAGTTGTTCTTAGCCAAACACTGCTTAATCCAGTTAATCTTAAAAATCCTATTGACAGTATGGAAATCTATTGCATTCAATCCCCCATCAGAGTAGCTCCTGATGCATGTTTTTCTTTTAATATACTCTGTTTTGTTTTTCCATATGAACTCAAAGAGGAGAGAATCGATTGCTGCACATGTCTCCGGGTCAACATAAAGAGAGATGGCAGGGTATACTAATCTTGAGATACCTTCAGCCTTTGACAATAGTACACGACCTTAAATAGTGAGGTCTCTTTGCAACCAGGAGTTAAAGATTTTTTTTGCTTTTTCTATTTTGGGTAAAAAATTATTGGAAATTCTATCAGGGGATGATTTAGTTATTAAGATACCAAGATATTTAACTGATTTTTTAACCTCTATACCACTTATTGATGTCTTATCTGTATCATGTACTGCTAAAATTTCGCATTTACTCTGATAAATTGTAAGACCTGAGGCTTTAGAGAAATTCTTTAACGCCTGTAATATGACTGGGACTTGAATATCATTTTTTAAAAAGAGACATCAGCTAACTGACTAATAATTAAATTATTCTCACCTATTTTTATGCCTACAATATCAGTGCAGTGTACAGTGTATAAATTGAGAAGTTCAGCAGCGATTAAGAAAAGAAATGGGGATATTGGGCACCCCTGTCTAATGCCTCGTTTAATATCAAAACGTGGTGAAGTCCCATGAGGTAAAGAGACACTACTGTTAATGTTGTTATATAGAATGTGAACTATTTTTCTGAAATTTCTCCCAAAGCCAAAATGGAGTAAAGCTTCATTTATGAATGGGTGTTCGACGGTATCGAAAGCTTTGTAAAAATCTAAGAAAAGTATAATTGCTTCATTGCTAATAAAATCAGAATAATCTAGTATGTCTAGGATTAAATGGATGTTATTGCTAATGTGTCTGTCCTTCATAAACCCAGACTGAGAAGGAGAGATAATCTCATCCAAACAGGGTTTTAGTCTTTTGGCATAGAGTGAAGCGAACAGTTTATAATCCGAGTTTAACAAAGAGATTGGGCGCCAATTACCTAAATATAAAGTGTCTTTGTCAGTCTGGGATAAGCGTAATGAGGCCTTGTTTCATTGATTCACTTAGCTCTCCACTTTCTACATACTCCCGAAAAACAGCCAGAATCATAACTTTAATATCCTCCCAGAAGGTCCTATAAAATTCAAAAGGCAGCCCATCAGGACCAGGGCTTTTGTTGGATGTTTTTTTTTTTGATAACTGCATCAAGTTCCTCGACGGTTAAAGGACTTTCACATAATTCAAGGCTTCCCTGAGATATCTTAGGAATAAATGTATAAACCTTATTAAAGACAGCGCTACAAACCTGAGGGTCAAAGGCAGAAGTATATAGTTTTTGATAGAAATTGGAGATAAAAACATAAATGGATTTCTCATCAGTCGTAAGTAAATTACTGACATATAATGAAGAAATCTTTTTTTGTTTCCCCTTCCTTTTTTCCAAACTGAAAAAGTATGAAGATTTTTTTCCACCAAATTCCAACCATTTTGACCTTGATCTGACAAATGCCTCTTTTGCAATTTCAATATAAAGTACATTTAGTTCCTCTTGTAAGGAATGCAATTTTGTTTTATTTTCATCATTAGGAAGTAGCATGTTTAAGATATTATTTATTTCTTTTAAGATATTAGTGGCTCTTAAATTTTTTGTTTTTCTGAGACAAGTCAGATTTAAACCATGTGAAAGAATCAAAAGAGTTTGGATGTGTAAATCTATATGCATCTAATAATGATAATCGACTACATAACTCACTGATCAGTAAATTTGAGCGACTTGCTCTACCTCTGGGGGGATATCTGTCAGCATATAAATCTGGTGCCTTATTGAAGTTACCACCAATAATGAGTGAGGCTGAAGTAAATTTACTTTTTATAGTGAGTATCTTGATGGACAGCTCCTGAAGTAGTGTGTTATTTTGAGTGGTCCTATTGAAACCATAAATGTTGGCTAAGATAAATAACATATCATCCATTTTTATAACAATTAACATCCATCTACCTTCAGAGGAAAAATGTGATTCAATAGTAGAGCCCTTGAAGCCACGATCAAATAAGGTCATAATTCCCCAAGAATGATTAGAGCTGTGACAAAAAAGAGCTTTACCACCCCATTGATTGCTCCAAAATGTTTCGTCTCTTTGACCTGAGTGTGTTTCTTGTAAGAAATATACGTCCTTTTTTTTGTGCTTTACAAAATAAAAATAAGGCTTTTCTTTTAGTTATATCCCTAATCCCTCGTACATTAAGAGAAAAACAAGGAAACAGGGAAATGAATGAGGAAATTCCCTGCACGAGTAAAAGTGCTTCAAAAAGTCCCTTAACTAATCAACTTTTAACAGCAATCTTAAACAAAAAAAAACTAAAATAAGGAGCACAGTATTTACCTTTGAGACCAGTATAGAGGACATACATCAAAATCATCATTAGAGATAACTAGGAGAAAGGAGGCAAATGGCATATAGCCTCCCACTGACATCAAAAATAAATAAAATGTGTAGAGAGTGCAATAGAGAAAAAATAAAAAAAAGTACCTCACTTTTCTGAAGCAGTCCAAAACATACTCTCATAAAATAAGGAAATAAATTCAAGTCCGCTCAGTTTTCAACTGAAGGAGGCAAGTGGTGTATAAACGTATTTGTCGCCCCCTGCTGATATAAAAAAAAAATAAAAGAAGTGTGTAGTCTTTGGGATAGAAAAAAAAACCAAAACATTTTTTGGAGTAGTCAAAGGCAAGCTCTCTCAAAGTTCACTCACTGTCCATATGAGCAAGGAGGCTTGTTTTCTGAATTGAACCAAGGCATGCTCACGTAAAATAAAAGATAAAGATCCCAAGACCACTCCGTTTTTAATGTCAAATTATATTTGCAGAAAAACAATTACTTTTGTTATCTCAGGTTGACTTCACCACAGCAGATGTAGTGAGCATATTGAATCTCCTTTAAGGGGATATTCTCGTATCTTGGGGTGGGATGATGCAGCCGCTGATCCATCTGGTGATGCGGTGACATCCTGCGCAGAGATCCTTCTTCCAGCAATGACCGCAAAAGGGCCATTGTAGCCCGCCAACTTCCCTTCTTTTCTGCAAGACAAAAACTGCACAATAATGCAGCGTGGTTGCTTGTTTGTATCATTTTTGCCAGTCTTCCCGTTTTTAGGTCCAAGGCGGTGTGCCACATCCACTGAGTTTTGGAGAAAGTCGGCAATCCCCGGTGAAACTCTGGACAGTAGATCAATCACTGTCATCTTGTCGTTCTCATTTCCATGTTCAGGGACGCCGGATATTTTCAGGTTCCATCTTCTCTTGTACGCATCAATTTCATTAACTTGTTCTCTTTTGTGAGTGAGAGGACCTCCCACCTGCTCCTTCACGTCTCCAAAAGAAATGGACAGAGTGCAGATGGCGTCTGTGTTGTCATTAACAGATTTCTCAATGCACCGTAGTTTCTCGAGAAAAGAGTCCTGATTTTGTCCAATCTTGTTGATGGTGGCGAGCAGAGTGGCGTTTGGTATGTAGTCCATGGCCTCCCGTTGTGTTATTTTCTTGTGTGGACTGCTGGAGGGCGAATCCATGAGAAACTGGTGTTTGCCTGCGGGATGTTTAGTGTAGTCGTGTAGACGTTTCACCCATTCCACTGCAGTCTCCCTATCTTTGACTTTGGTTGCGACGTTTTCCATTGTGATACTCCTTCCAGGTGGATAACTTAACTGTACATTACTGCTTTGAATGGACGTCAAGCTAGCAAGCGTTAGCTAAGCCTGTTAGCATCAATTTCTGGAGCTGAATAAAAGGAAAAAGGCTCGGTCAGATCCGTATTTCAAAGTTCTCAAATTAACCACATCACCTTGTTGCGATTCCCAGTCCTTATTGTACCAAGGGGTGGTTAAAAATCCAAGTTTTGCATAAAGAGTTGGTCTGGCGCCATCTTGGCTCCCGGCAGAGCGAGCGCGTTGAATCAGCTCGAGGAAGGAGAGAAGAGACCTGTAATCTGACCGCGCATGCGTCGTTGCAATGATTGACAGCACTCGACGTCTGACCAATCAGAGGGGTGCGCCAGCAGGCACCTGCAGAGCTGCAGCAGGTGAAGAGTTCTCGAAATGTCGTCCGAAAGACATCACGAGTCAGGAGCGAGCGAGAGGGAAATAAAGGCAAAACAAGAGGAAGCTGTGCTTCACTTGAAGGTGGGCATGTTGTTAAAATAAAACTTTGTGGCACAAACACCTAAGCTGCTACTCATTAGATAGGAATCAATGTAGACTGGAGAATTTTTTTTTTTTTCCCAGCGGCCCTGATTAACATTTATTGAATGTCTTGTTAACGCCCTATGCATTCACCTCTGATGAAAAAGAGTGGTAAAATGACAAGTTGGTGGTCGTATATATTGATAGGCTATAAACTTTAGCCAATATATAATACATTGGCTAAAGTTTATAGCCTATCAATTTATGTTGTTAATTTAATTTTTCGACTATTTGTATGGAGGTAAATGTCGCCATCTGTTGGTGAGTTTGATTCATAACAGTCAGCGGGAACTAAACTTGAATGTAAAGTTTGAAATATCAGTCTGTTTGATCCTGAATTAGTATATTTTCTTAGGACTGTAGTCTGTACATAATAATAATAACAACAACAACAACAATAATAATAATACATCAATAATGATAATAATAATAATAATAATAATGATGTGTGCATCTGTAAAAGGCACACGTGCATTTTTAGTTCTGCTTTCAAACCTGCTAGACCTGCTTTCAGTTTTTTGTGGGGGACTGGGGTGGTGGAAGTCACTTTCTTTTGATGAGAAATTGATGGCTATTTGTGACTTAGATGTGTTTATTTATTTATTTCAGTTTGAAGTTATTTTTATTTAATATTTATTTATTTCAGGTTGAATTTTTTTTTCAGTTGATTCAGTTGTTTTCCAGGTCAGTTGAGGGCTAAAAGTACTAAGTAAATAAAACAAAAAAACAAGAAGAAAATAGCCAGTAAAGGGTTGAACAGCCAGTAAAGGGTTAAAAGTATAACTGCACTGCAGCTGCCAGAGGGCAGAGCTGAGAAAAAGTCAGCAGATCGATCACAGTGTAAAAATTGTAATATATCTAAAGTATAACGTATGAAACTGTTGTAAATACAATGTAACATATATAAGGTATAACATATCAAGACGTTATGAATACAGTTTAAGTATTAAAAGAAAAAAAACGAGCTCATGAGTATAAAAAGACTGAAAGATCAATAGACGTCTGACCAACTGACCTGACAGACACAGAAGAGGGAGAGGAGTGAAGGGAGAGAGGAAAAAAGAACCAACGAATAAACTAAGCACATAAATCTCGCTGCTGTAATAAAAACTAGTGAAGCAAGATCGGAGATTAAAATCAAGGGGTATTTTACAGTAGATGGAAGAAGGACATGATTTACTAAATGAGATTTGGGGGGAGGAGTCCTACTGCATCACAGAGGGTCCGATAGAATATAACGGAATTCACACTCACTTCTGGTTAGAAAGCAGCTACCGGGACAGAGAGGGGGTTGAGCATTGGCAAGACGAACAAGAGATTAAACAAAAGCTTTGGAACATCACTAAATTCATTAATTTAAAAAGAATAAAAGAAGCGCATCCAAGTGTCCCGTGGGAAGCGATTCTGCGCCAGCTGTGGGTTCCCTACTCACTAAATCCACTGTTACAAAACCTGTGTGATAACTATAAGAACGCTCCTGTGGCTTCACTCCCTCTACAACAAACACAGATAATAGAGCAGACAGATCAAATTGGACACGTTCCACGGCTGCAGATTGCTGTTGTGCCCAGAAAGGTTGAGTGGGAGACAGGGAAGCTTGGGTGTTTAAACCAAATTCCTCAGGAAGACGGGTCACATAAATTAGAGTACAATCCACATAAAGAAAAACACAAAACTGCTATAACAGTAGGGAACATCATAGTGGTTATACGCACTAGGGAGACAGATCAACAACCAGAAATTCCAAAACACAGTGAAGCTAAGCAAGGCTGCATGGGAGCTAAACAGGGAAAGATGGAGAAAGGAGTTTTAACTCCAGTGGAGATTGTAATGCGTCAACAACCCAATCGAGTGAAACGCATCCAACGTCGTGTGAATAAATGGCACAAAAGAACATCTGGGAAAAATCGCTGGCCTATGGAGGGTACCTTCGATCTAGCATGCTGTGATGAAGTGGAATCAGAGCTAAGACATGTTGAAGCCAGGGACACCAAGGATAGTTATAAAAAAGGAACAAGAGAGCTAAGGAAAGAGAAGTGTTAGGATGGTTCAAACAAATAGGAGGACACAAACAGATGGTGCAGCTGGAGGAAAAGAAAAAAGAACATCAGGATCAAGAAGGGGGGACACCCACTGCACCACCTTTACCCATACCACTGCTTCCCCCCCATACCTACAGGAGCCAACACAACCAGCAACAGGACAGTATCCACTGATGAGTGGAAGGGAAATTCACAATGACTGATGAAACTGGAATGGCCCCTGTTTTCAGAACACATTGTTCATCACGTGGAACTCTGCCAAAAAGAAAAAAAGAAAATGGAGGACGATACCAAGCAGCTAGCCAACAAGCTAACACAGCTACAGCTGGGAGAGCTAAGTACGCTGGTTAAAAAGGAGAAAGAAAAAGCTAAGGTTCAAGCCCCAGTGATACCAGAAACCCCTACAGCTCACCAGGTTGTCCAGCCTCAAGCACCTCTGCAACCAGCCCCAACAAATCCCAGCCTAGCAGGAAGCAACAATCCTGCCAACGCTACACATCACCATCATTACTATCAGCAGCCAGCACCAAGAGGTGGAGGCAATCAGCGACTTCCAAGGAGAGGCAGAGGTGGACCTAGGGGAGGATGGAAAGGGGGCCGAAACCAAAACTACCAGCAAGGCTACCAACAGGCCACACCCAATCAACATCCAGGCCCGCCAGACATGGGCACAGGTTACTCAGGAGTTAATCCTGCACCACCTGACAACTCATGTTG
Source organism: Epinephelus awoara (assembly GCA_035609425.1). NCBI lineage: Eukaryota > Metazoa > Chordata > Actinopteri > Perciformes > Serranidae > Epinephelus > Epinephelus awoara. The sequence goes on from CM069305.1 coordinate 13,233,815, forward strand.
GGGGTGTGGTCAACCCGGCCATATACGGAGTCAGTGTCCCAGCAACCCATGGGAGGGCCCAGCACAGAATTGGCCCCCCACAGAACAAGGACACCCTTGGTAGGGGTGCCCAGAGAAGCCTGAAGGGAACCTAATGGCACCAGCTATATCAGTATAGTCACATGATGAACCCATCATACCTGTTGTCATCCAAGAACAAGAATACCCGTTTATGGTAGACACAGGATTAGGGTACACTATGACACAGCACACACCCCCACGCTGCCACTGTCATACTGTCATGTATGACGCGGACCAGACTCATGTAGATTATCAAGAGTGTTGGGACACAATACTAAATAAAAACCATGCCTAATCACAAGTGAAGATATGTTTTTGGGACCAGAAGGCGTGGCAGCAGCCGTTCACCTTCCAAAAAACCTAGCAGGATGGTTTCAGGTACCACATTCCACATCACATGTCACATTGTTCGTGGCAGAGGGATATGAGTCGCATCATCTCGGTCCTATGGTCAGACGTGCACTGCAGGTGCAGGAGTGGGTGCCAACACAGAACAAATACATTCACATTTCCAAAGACAAACAGTTCATTAGGATCTCGGTTAAGGTAGGAGATGAGGCTATAGCAGGGACAGTAAGGGTAGATAGGAGCATGCCCGCACAGATGGCAGTCACCGCAGAACATGAAGAAATGCTAAACCAAGTTCCACCGCAGTTATGGACAGCTCATAAGACGGATGTGGGACTGATAAAGTCAGCCCAACCTGTACACATAAAGCTAAAACCACACACTAACCTACCATATCAGAAACAGTATCCTCTCAAGCAGCATGCGATTGACGGTATCAGACCAACGATCAAGGGTTTGGTGGAAGCGGGGGTATTAGTTAAAGTTAACAGCCCCTGCAACACACCCATCTTTCCCATCAGGAAACCAAATTCAACAGACTACCGTTTAGTCCACGATCTCAGACCAGTTAATACCATGATAGACGAGGAAGCACCGCACGTTCCAGACTCACACACGTTGCTTTCAAACATACCACCCAACACACAGTGGTATATAATCATTTATTTATGCAGTGTACCGCTACACCCAGACTCTCAATATTTGTTTGTTTGCGTTCACTTATGAATGTCAGCATTATGACCTAGCTAATTTGAACGTGCCAAGTACTGTATTACAATGTGCAGATTTGCTTATCTGTAGCTCTTCAAAAGAATAATGTCAAAAGATTCCATTGCAGTGCTCATAGCATTAGCAGAGGGGGGACACAAGGTCAGTAAAGACAAATTGCAGTTTTGCTAGCAGTCTGTACTTGGGCAGACAGTTGAGTGGGGATAAAAAGTGCATTGCCCCATCTCAGATAGAGGCAGTAAGTAAGGCTTCTAAACCGCAGACGGTGCGTCAAATGTTGTCTTTTCTCGGCATGACAGGATACAGTCGGCCATGGATTTGTGATTATGCTATAAAAAAAAGGACAGACAAACAACACAACACAGCTTTCCTGGACGGAGGAAGCAGAAGGTGCGTTCCTAGCCTTAAAAATAGACATGCAATCTGCTCTAGGAACCCCTAATTATGCTAGACCTTTTCATTTGTATGTAGCTCAAAGATCAGGTTTCGCCTGTGCTGTACTTATGCAGGACACACCCACAGGTAGACAACCATTAGCATATTATAGCACTAAACTTGATAACATAGAGGCTGGGCTGCCACCCTGCTATCAGGGGTTAGCCGCAGCTGTGTTTGCATTTCAGAAAACATCATCGCTGACCATGGGACATCCGGTGACGTTATACACTTCCCACCAACTCCACGCGCTGCTGACAAGTCCAAGATTTGTTCTGACACAGGCCGGGCTATGAGGTAATCCTTTCAGCCCCTGAACTCAACATACAGCATTGCACCATTATCAATCCAGCCACAAAACTAGCGTTGCCAACAGAAGGTACGCCACATGACTGCATTCATGACACTGACATATTTATGCGCGCCAGAGAAGATTTACATAACCAACCAATTCCCGCTGACCTCACCTTATTTGTTGATGGCTCATGCTTTCGTGATGCCAAAGGTAGCCATGCAGGCTACGGGATTGTCCAACTCGGCAAGGACAACCAAAACTTTGAGACAATACAGTCATGTAAACTTGCTCAACCTTGCTCTGCTCAACTCGCAGAAATAAAAGCCTTAACAGCAGCATGCAAAATAGCAGAGGGAAAGTCACTCAATGTATACACAAACTCAGCTTATGCCTATGGCGTGTGCCATGTTCATGCTAACATCTGGAAACAAAGAGGGTTTCGCAGAGCTGACGGCACTTCTGTAACTCATGGAGAGGCCATCCGTGACCTCATAGAAGCCATGCTTCGTCCCACAGCTCTAGCAGTAATCAAATGTCCAGCTCATCAAAAGACTGACTCTCTCATAGCTCACGGTAACAACCTAGCTGACATAGCTGCCAAAGAGGCTGCAATAGGGTCGGTAATAGGCACCCATTCTCACCATAGAAGACTGTAGGCCACTGACTGATATCACCTCTCTTATAACCGCCCAAAATAGATCTACCAAGATAGAAAAACGCTTATGGGTGAAACGTGGAGCAATCAAGACAGTTCAACAGGGTCCAGCATGTGGTCTACGGCGAGATACTCATGGCCATTTTGTATTACCAACTTTGCTATTAAGACATGCAATAATTTGGGCGCATGGTAGTGACCATTGCGCAAGGGGGGAGATCCTACGGAAATTGCAAACCGTATGGTGGTCGCCATTTATGGCAGCCACAGTAGATAGAGTACTAAGTGAATGTGAAACTTGCGCCAGATACAACATCAGAAAAGTTTTTACTGCTCCACTAGCACATATACCACCTCCAGATGGACCTTTCAGACACCTCATGTTAGACTATATAGACATGAGAGCACAGTCCAGGGCAAAAGGGATGAGAAATATCTTGGTGGTTATATGCAGATACAGCAGATGGGTGGAAGCAAAAGCCACTGCAAAATCAGACCACAGAGCGGTTGCAAAATTTTTGTATCAGGAAGCCTTCCCAAGATTTGGGATGCCTGATACTATATCATCTGACAACAGCAGCCACTTTGTGTCCAATGTTATACAAGAGACACTAAAGCAATTGGGAATCAAGCAAAAATTTGGCTGCGTTTACCATCCCCAATCACAGGGAGCTGTAGAAAGGCCAAATGGTATTCTGAAAGCAAAAATATCCAAGATAGTGGCAGACAGCAAAGATAAGCTAAACTGGGTGGATGCTTTACCGCTTGCATTAATGTCTATGCGCTCACAAGCTAACAGAATCACGCATCTAATACCGCATGAAATGCTTACGGGGCGCCCCATGCCAATACCATACTTGAGAGGTCCCTATGAAGGGCCCTCATTGGAGCAATTGCAAGATGAAATGTTTGAATACTTACGAAGTCTGACTCGTATCCACAGGGCTGTGTTCCAGCAGGTGAAAGGCACCTGAGGACAGAAGGGTCAAGATCCCAGAGGACCTTCAACGCATACTTCCTGGAGAGTCAGTGTACGTCAAGGTCTTCAAAAGAAAGTGGGACCAACCACGCAGAGAGGGTCCATACAAGGTGATACTAGCTACACCAACTGCCTTGAAAGTTGAAAGTAAGGACGTTTGGTTCGATCTTAACCACTGCTGCAGAGCTAACAACCCAGAGAGGGTGTCGACAGAGAGCACCTCAGAGGAAAACACCCCATCCTCAGTGGCTGACGATGAACCTCATGAGTCGCCACCTGGTAGCTGATGATGAGGGCCAAAGCGCAGAGAGAGCAGAAACAGCAGAGAGAGCAGAGGCAGAAAGAGAACAGCAGCAGCAGCTCAGAAACAGGCGAAGCCAGAAGCACAGAAAGGTCAGACGCAGACCCAGGAGACTCAGACAGAAGCAGCACAGACTCAGGAGACTCAGAACCCAGAGGAGGAACAGCCCAGGGAACAGTCACCAATAGACCAGCACAGGGAAAGGTTGAGAACAAAGGCAACATGGGGGGAGGAGTTAAAGTGGGAATAATAATGCTACTAACCCTATTGCTCATCCTGGCATGAGTAAAGCAAAGTGAGGGAGCAGAACAGGATAGGCAGAGCCAGAAACAAACAGGTGAGTGCCTAGTGGCACAGGCGCCCATGTCAAGAGTGGATGTAATAAAAACCACCACTTGGAGATCCAATCTATATGAACAGATGTGTAGACAGGCGGAAGGAATATATGAGGACATGGAGATTGTGTAGGGGGCAACATAGCACAAAATAATAAGCCCTTATACTCTTGCTGTTACCCAACCAACATTAACTACTAACCTGCTTGTGTGGCTTCTTGCATGGCTTATGTATAATTGAGGGTTCAGAGGGAAGAAAAGACCTAAGTAAATGACTTGCATTAAAAATGTCCTTTACAGCCTTAAGATAGACGCAGACTATGGCTGAGGGCTGGAGAACCCCACACCCTTACCCGCAGAACCCAGGGGGTCCATCTGACTTCAGCTACCAGCAGGAGTGGCCAAATATGCCGTACCAGCCACCTCCACCACAGCCATACCAGCCACCCCCACCTCCACCATACCTGGTCCAGATGTCGCCATACCCGGAGACGACCCCCATGATGGCCAGCCAACTTTCATCTACCCCCAGCAGAGGCGCCCCGATGGAAGCCCATGGACAACCCACCCCGATGACACCAAGGCATCTACCGCCGACTGCTGCGCAGTCTTCCCATCAACCAGCGCCCAAAGCTTCGTAGAATTCGCCAGGAAACCTACGCCATTAGAAGGATCCAGAATAAAAGCATGATAAGAAATCATGTGAGGCGCACTGAGGGGGAGGTGCGCAACCTGCGTGCACAAGTCCGGAAGCTGACACAGGAAAAAGATGATCTACAACAACAGCTGACTGGTGGCAGGTGGCAATCTACAGACACCTGCGTATGCCTGCCCCTCAACCCAGGGGTCAGATGGACAGTAGACAAGCAGCAAAGAAGAATCCAGACTGATATGTGTATCCTGCTGACTGTGACCTATATATATATGATGATTACTGTGATTAGTTATTGTGATTAATCGTACAATAAATTGGTGAATGATGAACAAGGTCACTAATTATAGCCTGTGTACTCAATACATGTCATGTCATTGGCTCATGATGATTAGTACAATGACTGGATTTTTTAGAAAAATTAATGTGTGGTATCTACTAAAATTACTATGTATGAAATCTACTGATGCTAATTATATATGGGACTTAAAAGTCCCAGAGGAGGGAATATATATTTTTCCCTCAGTTGATCTGCTGAATTAAACCTGCTGATTCCTGAAAAATGTAGCTAAAATGTAGTATGGGACCTTTGGGTCCAAAAAAGGGGGAATGTATATTTTTCTCCCCCATTATGGTAATGGGGCTATAGAGCCCCAAAGCGGGGAATGTAATGTAAGATTTAATTACCAATCAGAAGAATGTTCATTAATCAAGTAACTATGTTTAATGATAAATGTGTTCATTAATCAGGTAAATGCTTTATCTTGCCTAAGTTGATTAAGACTGAAGACTCAGCACATATAGAAATGTGTTATGTATTCATGCATGATAGAAACACTTCACTCAAGCCTAGGTACTGAGACAACACTCACACACACAGATGTACTGACTGAAAACACACACACATCCAAGGAGAGCACACAAATGTATTACTGGGAACCCGCAACATCCTTGGGTCCCACAGATTTTTAAAAACAGGTGTGCCCGAAAACAAAACCATTGTGACCAATGGATGCAAGAAGTACCACTGAATAATTACACCCCCGCATGTTTTGAAGGGCATTGTGACAATGGACCAAGGAGTTCTACTGGACGATTAGAACATTAAAGTCAAGGCCAAACACCTGTTGTTGTTGCCAGCTACTCCACCAGCTTAAAAGACAGAGCACAAAGACGGGACGTCAGTCAGTTGGAGCGTGCCTCGAGAGTTTGTATGTGTATGTTGCCTGCGAGCACATTAAACTCAGTTGCATCTCATTCTACGTGTCTCCAGTGATTTTTTTGACCTCTGAGTATTTGAGTTTTTGATATCTAATGGAAGACAAAGAAAGTTTGTTCGGGAGGTGGAGAGCGGGGTCGCGGGCTTCCTGGCACGGCTCGGGACCTTGACTTTTTGCCTCCACATACGACATCCCATTTATGCTCTGAAAGAAACAAAATACAGAACAAAATCTGTAGTTGTGGTTGTGAATGTGTGTTTTAATAGAGGTGGTTGTGAATGTGTGTTTTCCTCGTCAACAACAGAGTAACAACAAAGTGAAAAAAGTTCAACCATGATTTTAACAGTTGGTGCTGAGACATCAGATTAAGTCACTCACCACTTGCTGATACTTGACACGACCTTTAGGGATGCGTTTGATCGCCACCTACAGGACAGAATCACCAGTGCTTTGGTTAGTACAGGGAGTGATGACTTTGTGTGTATGTGTGATGTGAGAATACGGATGTTATACTTACCAGTAAATTGTCGGACTTCCTTACTCCAGCATAGACCGAACCAAAGCCTCCTTCTCCAAGCTTATAAAGCTGCAAGTACTTGGCCTCAAAGTTGGCTCTGAGCTGAGTTGGGTTTGAGCTCTACAAACAAGAGAAATCCACTTTACATCAAATTGTTGATCTTAAATGATTCTGTGAAAGTCTGTATTAAGTTTAACAACATTGTTTTATAATGTTCAGTCCCACCAGTTTCAAATTTAACTGTTTTCCCAACAACATCTGCACATGTAAAATACTGTATGATAAGGTCAGGTAAAGACTGTTACAAGGTCACAGTTTACAAAGTGAATTTCAGGTCTGTGACAAGACACAAAGTTAGATCTCCTGCATAAAAGTCAGATGTCCTACATGACTACCCACCATCGCTATGTCTACACTGTTAATCAGTGTCAGCAAGTAACTAAGTACATTTAAGTCACTGTACTTAAAGGAAGACTTGACCCATTAAATGACCATTTGTAAATCAATTAGTCGTGCTTTCTTACCTTGAACTCGTGGAGCTGTTTTCCTCAAAGGCGTCCACAGAAAAGGACAAACAAATCGGTTTTCTGATGGACCGGGGAACTTGTTCAGCAACAGCACAACTGTATCAAATATTCAGACAAAATTAAATTAATTACTTTGTAAACAGGTTAAAATATTTTGACTGCACTGACAAATATCCAACTTTTTGCATGAAAACCACACTGAACTACAGAAAAAGTGACAATTAGTACTTTTTACATGTAAAAACAGGTGAAGCTGTTTGACAGGATTTCACACTTACATGAATCCTTCTCTGGGTTCAGAGAATGTAGAGTTTTTGATGTCTCAGTGTCCATGTTGTTTCTTGAGTGTATTCGAAAACTTGAATTGTGGAGAGAGAGTCTACTGGTTTCTGTGTGTTCTGAGTTCTTTGGTGGTGACTCCGAGTTTCATTCTGGAGCATCACGTTTTGATGGCAGGCTAAAATACCATGGCAACCAAAAAACTGACATACTTTTTCTACCCCTTTTCACATATTCAGATGTGGTGGCCAAAATAAATGACACTAAAACAAATGCAGCAGTCTGACGAATTGAAAATAAACAAGAATAAACAAGTGCCATCAAATATAAAATAATAGGGCACCTTAATGCACTTTAATCTGATCGCTTTTAGTGACTCAATAACTCTGAGGACTCTCAGGAACTAAGAAACAAGATCATATTTCTCCTGTTTTAGCTTCTCTGCACTGGCTCCCTGTAAAATCCAGAATTGAATTTAGAATCCTACTGTTAACTTATAAAGCTCTAAATGGTCAAGCTCCGTCATATCTTAGAGAGCTCATAGTGCCATATTATCCCACCAGAACTCTGCGCTCTGAGAATGCAGGGTTACTCGTGGTCCCTAAAGTCTCCAAAAGTAGATCAGGAGCCAGAGCCTTCAGCTATCAGGCTCCTCTCCTGTGGAATCATCTTCCTGTTACGGTCCGGGAGGCAGACACCGTCTCCACATTTAAGGCTAGACTTAAGACTTTCCTCTTTGATAAAGTTTATAGTTAGGGCTGGCTCAGGCTTGCCTTGTACCAGCCCCTAGTTAGGCTGACTTAGGCCTAGTCTACCGGAGGACCACCTGTAATACACCGGGCACCTTCTCTCTCTCTCTCTCTCTCTCTCTCTCTCTCTCTCGTATCCTATTACTGTATCTTGTTTACTCGGCCATTCTGGATGTCACTAACTCGGCTTCTTCTCCGGAGCCTTTGTGCTCCGCTGTCTCTCAGGTTAACTCGTATTGCAGCGGTGCCTGGATAGTGTGACGTATGTGGTTGTGCTGCTGCCGTGGTCCTGCCAGATGCCTCCTGCTGCTGCTGCTGCTGCCATCATTAATCATTAGTCATACTTCTACTGCTATTATACACATATGATATTATCATACATGTATACTGCCTGATACTAATATATACTTTCAACATATTGTACCACAGTAGCCAGAACTATAACGACAGTATTATTACTTTCATGAATGTTGTTGTAAGCTACTGTCATTACCAATGATGTCATACAGATTACTGTTAATTTGTTATGCTGATCTGTTCTGTACGACATCTACTGCACGTCTGTCCGTCCTGGAAGAGGGACATTTAGATAATTATGCTTCTTCATTTCACTGAGAGTCAGAGGAGACGATGGATACCAGTATTCTAAAAGTGAGAGGTATCAATCTTCTCAAGTAGCCGACTCATAAAATCAAAATGAGCTCACTGTTGAATAGAGGAATAAGCCAAGGCTATTTCTGCTTTATCAATTCTGGTCTTTTATTCACAAAAGAAAAGATGTAGAGGCAGTAAAAAACATGATTTGTTCCAAGAATGAGAAATACAGCAGATAGAAATCATAGTGTGTCCTCTCTGCCGCTGTCAGCTCCACTGTCCCTCAGCTGTACCGTCAGGAAAAGGAGACAGCGTGGTCACAGTCCAGCACGTCCTATAACAGGGGAGCAGTCTTTAGTAAAAAGTAGCAATACCACAGTGTAGAAATACTCAAGTACTCAAGCACAAGTAAAAGTCCCACATTCAAACTCTTACTGAGTAAAAGTGTTAGTAAAAGTAACAGTATTCATCATGCAGAATGGCCCGTCTCATCAGTATTTATTTCATCTTACTGAATCATAATCATCAATGTATTCATCACTTGAATGCTGTAGCTGGTAAAGGTGGAGATCATTTCACTTTTTTGGGTTGCTAAATCTGTGATAAGTATTAGGGCTGCTGTCAATCTGCGCCTTCTCAGGGCAACAAAAAAGTTTATCTTGGGTGCCTTGGTACAATGGACAACAAGCAAGGTTCACAGGCTGAGGTCAATGCAAAAAATAAAAAATAAAATTTACTGTTTGTGGCTGTCTCCACCAGTTGCACCAGTGTGCTGGTATCCCCTCTGCCATCCTAAATCTGTGATAATACGTCTTATTTTTTTATATTTTTTGTTTATATTCTGTGTGATCTGAATCTGCAAAATATTGCAACTACAGATGTCAGGCGTAAAAGTAGAATATTGGCATCCAGAATGTAGTGGAGTTTAAATATAATGTTGCATAAGACGGAAAAAAGTTAAGTACAGATACCGTTAAATTGTTCAGTGCTGTACTTTAGTAAATGGACTTGACATTCAACCACTGCTGCAGAATGACTTCACAGTTTGCCAACTGATTTTCATGCGGTTAGGTTTGTAACAAACGGCACACATGTAGTTATGATACAGGATGCTTTTGTACATCAAAAATGCAGGATTTCATGCTTTAAAACTTTCTGCAGATAGCAACTGCATGTTACTTAGGTCACAACACAGTTCTTTTATTCACCTCACCTATTCTAGGCAATATATATATACATATATATATATATATATATATATATATATATATATATATATATATATATATGTATATGTATAGATATAGATATATATAGATATATATAGTATGTCCCACTCTGGGGTTGAGGTGAATAAAAGAACACAAATATACAATTATCACACACAGTTTTCATTGGTCAAAAATGTATTTCTGCTAATATGATTGTGAACAAAGCGTCCTGTTTTATACCGATATTAAGTTAGTTTGATATTGGACATTCACATTCGTTTGACATTCAAAAGAAAAGTAAATATCTATTATATGCTAAAACCATTTGAGTGAATGATGTCAAACCAACTGTTTAACATAGAGGCTAATATTTCTCACATGCCACAACACTTCTTTTTGAAATATATCTTATGCATAATTTTTGAGGATTTTTTAAATGTTAAAAAAAACTCATATAAAGCTATTATTGACCATGTGACCTCTGGATGCCAAACCAACTGTGCAATATTAGAGGAATATTAGACTACGTTAAACTTAAAGGCCTCAATTTTCACTAAATTGATTCATCAACTTTCAATACTTTTTAAATCTCTACAGACACCCTGGATGTAATAGCCTATCTTGCAAACCTTTCACAACTCACCAGCACATAAGCAGTACCTCTGCTCTGCCAGCGGATGAAGTGTTTTCCCACCAATCTTTTAGTATGCCTGAATGGACTCAACTTGTTTAGTAGGTAGGAGTAGTATGTGGTGGTAGTATGCCGCAGCCCTGGGCTGTGTCCGCAAGGCCCAATTATCCAATATCTCTGCCCTCATCCACTCTTTGCCACCTCTGTCTAAATTTTGAAAAACATCATTAATCATAATCAAGAATAGCACTGGACTGATTATGCTACCTTTTGGAGTGCCATTCTCAACTATATATTCATTACTATATGCTTCATTAATTTTAACTGTAATCCTCCTACCAGATAAAAAGTCACTGACCCACTGAAACATTTTTCCATTAATACCCACCTGCCTCAGTTTAATAAGAAGGCCCTCTCTCCACACCATGTCATAGGCTTTTTCAACATCAAAGAATATGGCTAAAACAGACTCTTTATTAACCTGGGCTTTTCTTATTGAATCCTCAAGGGCAACTACAGGATCCATAGTCCCCCTTCCCTTCCTAAAACCACTCTGGTAACTGTGTAGTAATCTTCTTGTTTCCAACCAATAAACCAATCTATCATTTACCATTCTTTCCATAACTTTGCCCATTTGGGACGTTAACGCTATAGGTCTGTAGTTACTAGGGTTCTTTGCGTCTTTCCCAGGTTTCGTAATGGGGATAATAACCGTTTCCATGCGGCTGGGATGGCTCCCTCTGACCATACCTTATTGAATAACCTCAATACCACCTCCTTCCCTTTATCAGTCAAATTGTCTAACATTGCATAACAAATCATATCCCTCCCTGGAGTGGACTTTCCAACCTTCTTTAATGCACTATTAAGCTCATTCAAAGTAAACAGGGTATTTAAAACTTCCCCATCTCCTACCTCCTCAATTAAAACATCTCTGTATTTTTTTAATTGTCATTTCTCTTCCTAATCTTTCCTCATGAGTTAGATTTTCTGAACTATGTACCTTTACCAATGCCTTAGCTACAGCTTCAGCCTTGTCTTTACTATTTGTAATAGATCTTTGCTCCACCACCATTACTGGATACTCAAATTCCCTCCCATTTCCTCTCATCTTTTTAATCATGCCCCATACTCTCTGAATTGGAGTTGTTCTTTCAATTGACTCACAAAACTTTTTCCAATATTCCCTTTTTGCATTCTTGACTGTGCGCCTAACCACAGCTTGACACTGCTTATACTTAATTAAATTTCCAAAATTTAAAGTCTGCTTTAAGGATCTAAAGCCTTATTCCGGTCTCTGACAGCCCCACTACATGCCTCAGACCACCAAGGGACCATTCTTCCTCTTCTACCAGGTGTGGACTTAGGAATAATCAGCAGCTCTGATTATGCTATTAGTAACTGCATAGCACATGGAGTCAACACAGGCATTATCCCCAATCCCCACCAGCCCGATCTCACTGAAGTCTGGAAAGGATTCCCAGTTTGCTTTCCTCAAAATCCATCTCCCGTTCCTTACCACCTGGTCTCTTACTAGCTCAATCTCAAACTGAACCACCACCGGGTAGTGATCACTACCCAGAGTGCTCTCATTTAACACCTCCCAGTTACATCTGCCCGCTAAAGCTTGAGATACAATTGTGAGATCTATGGCAGACTCACTACCTCTTGCAACATTTATTCTTGTGTAAGTACCATCATTCAAACATACTAACTCTCTATCATCTAAAAACTCTTCAATTACACTACCATTTACATCATTTTAATCCCCCCAGAGTGAGCTATGGGCATTAAAATCCCCACACCAAATGACCTTCTCACCCAAACCCTCCCAAATTTCCTCTAAATGCCCTGCCTCAATCTGTTTACATGGATTATAAAAATTAACAACACTCACACTCCCTTCTTTAGTCCATACCTCAACACATATTGCAGATCATCTCCTTTCTTTAGCCCTCTAAATTGTAATCCCCGCTTTACAAAAGTTACACACCCTCCACTCTATGTCTCCTGATACTAGAATATCCCTTTTTCACAAAATCCAATGAACTCTTCCTGAACACAGATCACATCAGGCTTATCACTTAGATCTTGAATAAAACCTTTAAATTCCTGCCCATTTGCGATAAGGCTTCTAGCGTTCCATTGCAATATCAGTAAGGTTGACTTCTCAAGTCGCCGCGCTCTTTCTTCTTCTTCTTCTTTTTCTGTGGGTTTCAGGCAGTGAAGACGCGTCTTGGCGTATTACTGCCCTCCATCGGTTAGGAGCCTGTCTTCTTAAAACCAACAGCACTCTATATTCTATTATACAGCTCTGTGTCGTGCAGAAATTGTAAGACTGCTTCCGCTGTTCGCTGGTGGTTTTCACTCAGACCAAAGGAAGAATAATGAGAGTGTCACCTCTCATTCCGCGCGATGGGAGCGCACAGCGGAGAGCTAGTTAGATGGCGGCCCTACCAACTGGAAAGAGTGAGCGTTTTACAGCTGAGGAGACGATAAATGTATCTCTATATCGACTGTCCCGTCACATCTGATGTCAGATCAAAGGGGATTGGCACGTTTGGCACGTTTGGCATGCGTAATGGAAACCCAGCCTGATTTGATTAACACAGCTGCACACTAATAAGTTCACATCCCTCTCAGCCAGCCACAAACAGCCACAGCATCAGATAGGGAGTGTATATTCAGCATCTGTCATCTTAGAAAAGTCAAAAGAAACCCCCACCGCCTGAAGGTGCAGGAAGGGGTGGTTCCGTGGCTGCACCCAGGCCCGTCTGGTCTGGCTGCGCGCTAGCTGCGGAGCTGGGGTCATCCTCCTCCTCCTCCTCCTCCTCATCATTCTGATTAATGACTGACCATTAAGACGTGTTTCTGATAAGTATTTTAATGTGAACAATAATAACCTTTCACATTGTAATCATATTTTTATTTGTAATCTTTTGCATATGTGTGGCTGCTCCGTGTGTGTCTGAGCAGAGTGCATGCGCGTTGTGCACCCGCCTAGAGACGCATATTACTAACTTGTTTAACAGCGAAATACTGCGCCGTTGGTCACTGGTGCATTTGCTTTTTGCGTCATCTAACTAGCAACGCGCCATGACTGCACCTGACCACTCCTCATTTTTAGACCAACACACCCAAAGAAGCGCAAGTTCATCTGCTAGTTAGACGACGAGGGCACAGGGCGTGAAAATGACAACTGCACCTGCATCTAAATAGCAATGACACTTGCGACATGGATTATGCGCCCTCCACCATCTGCTTTAGACCATCTAAATAGGGCCCTATATGTTTCTGCAGTCAGTGATCCAGTTTAATGCTGCAACAATCAAAGTGTATTAATGCTCAGGTTGGGTCTCAAGTTCACACTGTGTCCAGTCCCACAGTGCATTTGTGAGAACACAGATAAGATGATGTTTCACTGGTCTGAGACCTGTTGGTTCCTCATTGTGTCTTTGAAGCTGTTTTTCTGAGAACTATTTTTTTGTACCGCTTCAGTCTGTCTTTTATATGTCTCGTTGTAATATTTTAATTTTTCTCTTGTTATTTCTTCTTTTGCCTGCCTCAGGGACTACAGATGGAAACTATCTAAAAAGCTATAATCTGGTGCAGTGCATCTTTACTCTGTTGAGTCCAATGTTCTCTGTACATGGTCCCTGATAAAACATAAAATAAAAAAAAATAAAAAAAAGTGATTTGGTGAGAATGTGGTTAACAACAGCAGCAGAGGTCTGGAGGTTTTAGCCTCAGCGTCTCTTTCTGTATTTCGACACATTTGAGTGTTCAGTGAGAACAGAGCTGTTCAACCCAACAGAGGGAAGGTTGAACGACTAGAAGAGGCCGGACATTCACTTACTATTATGACACTGTTGGTACATGAAAGAGACAAAGTGTAGAATGAAGTGATAAACATTTCTTTATTTTATATTGTTATCAGATATAATAAAGAGCAGACTGTTACTGACTCCATTAAAGCTGAAAACAGATTCAAACACATTGACATCCCAACAAATATGTTAACAGCAATGCTAAATGAAAGTGGATTAAAAAGAGTTCTTCTGCACACAGAGACATGAAAGTGAGCTCAAGCTGCTGTAGCTTCAATAACAGGCAGTAAATCCTAAAATCAGCTCTGAAATCTTCAGCTGGAAGACAGTTTAAGGAAGTGAAGAAGAGTTAAACACTCTTTGCTGTTAAATGATGTTAAAATCCAGCTGCTGCGTTCTGACCTGACTGCAGACAAGAACAGTTTTTACAGCTGATGGAGGAACAGACAGCAGACTAAAATAACATAATACATTTCTCTTTCTTTGTTATTTCCAGTCTTTAACTGGTCATGTAAAACGTGATGAGTTGATCAGTGGAGTCTGATGGAGGCTGAAGTGTTGGTCAAACTCCATCAGAAGGTCTGATGTTTTCATAGTTCACTGTACCATCATCTTCATCATAACGCACCTGTGACAAACAACACAACACAATCAAAGCCACACTTTCCAATCCCAGTCCCACCTCTGTGATCTGTAGGCGTCCACTGTCCCACATTTAACACAAGGAAATAAGAAATATCTTGACACCTTAAAGGCAGGTGCAGTCTGAGAAGGAGGGTTTTCACAGTTGAGTCAGCAGACCCTGAACGCACCATTAGTCATTAGTCAGTGAGAACATACTGTATGATGTGATGTCATTTAGGTGAAGCCGCCCTTTAATCTGGACCCCATCATGTTCAGTTTTTATTGACGCTGTGTCAAAGAGGTGTTGATTCAGATCTGTGGTCTCTTTGGAGGCTGTAGTTTGTGTCGCTGTTGTAATGAACTGCATTATATTGTCATGTTTCACTTCTATTTGAATCCACTTCACTTGTCCTGTTTATTGTTGTCTTCTGTCTTCTTCTATCTACAGTTTATAATGAAGAGTGTGTAAAGTAGCAACTGTAAAAACATGACATTATTTAGTTGAAAAAACTCACAGTGATTTCATCCATCTGTGTTTTCTTCTCTGAAAAGACAAGAGAAAGAGTGGACTTCAGTTTCCACAGTGAAAATCAATGGAAACATTTTATCTGTGAATGTTCTCACCTTTAGTTCTTGTCCACATGTTGACTGCCACAACACTTATTATGAGCACTGCTAAACCCACAGACACAATGAGGAACCTCAACCACCAACCTGGAAAGAGAATAAACACATTAAAACATTTTGGCTGTAGCCTCTGGATTTAAAGGAGGAGAGAGAGATTGGAGTTAACCATAATTAATATTCACATTTACTTTCATTAAAATCAATCCGAAAATACAATGCTATTCTTTTTTTTAAAGAGCTTTTTTAAAAGCATTTTAAAAAGAGGAAAATCAGCTTAAACCACATCTCTTTAGACGTGTGCATGTATTTTCTCAGTATGGGGACAGAAAAAGACAGACAGGAAGACAGAGACATTCTAGAGAAAGGTGCATAAAAATATTGCATCACTACCTTTATTTGAAGCATCATTGGCTGCAGAAGCTGTCGTGGTCAGAACTGTTGTTGCTGCTGTTGTTGTGTCCTCACCTGAACAGATGAACACAACTCAACCTGTTGTGATGTAATATTCAAACTTCAAATCCATAAAATAAACAAATATTTGAGGTGATTATTCTCATCAGTTTGAAGTGACTTTAAACAGCTCAACATGTTCTCACCTGGTTTCTCACCTGAGGACTGAGATCTGAAGGGAAACACCTGCACTCTGTCACCATCAGTCACTGCACATGTAAATAACTTATATCTTGATGTGTAAATGTAGAGAGAAGTCAGAAAGGTCACAGAGGCAGAGCAGAGAGACTGTGATGTCCTTATATGTTGATTATCTTCAGACACATCTTGACCCTGAAACAGCCATTTCACTCTGTGTGTGCATCGTTCATATGTCCTCACAGAGCAGGTTAATGTCACCTCATCAGTGTCGTTATGTTCAGTCACTGGTGAAGATGGAGATATTGTGAGAGTCAAATTAACTTCATCACTGTAATCATAATTATTGTAATGTTTCAGTATATTGTTCTAACAAGACAGTTTGAGCTGAAAACATTATGATGGAAATACTCACTGGTAACAACAGACAGTTCAACCACAGCATCTTCACCTTGTTGTCGTCCTGATCTGAACTGTCTGCAGTCGTAACGTCCAACATCCTCATGTGTGACCTTCTTTATAACCAGAGAACAGTTCTCTGTAACACTCAGTCTGTCTGATTTAGCTTCTTCAACAATCTTCAACCCAAGAATAACCAGTGTTACTGCCTGTGTCCTTCTTAATTCACTGAAGAGCCATACGGTACTGTCACAGTTATTCTGATCATCTATCACATTTTCACAAGACAAAGTGATGTCATCTCCAACTCTAAAAGTGAGGGAGCGGAAAAGCCGTCCTGCTGCTGAGAAGATGAGAGAAAATATGAAGAATAAAGAGAATAAAATAATGAACACATTAATATAAATAAATATATGAACATGAATGTCAGTGTGAAGATAATTTTGGACACAACAAAAGTTTGCATATGGGCCTCATCATTTTCCAAGAGTTCACTAAACTCACTATTCACCTCTCTGGAAACCAAACAGACTACTGAAGGTTATTATGAAGGTTATTTGTGTCCTTACCTGTAAACTGAAGCATCAGTATCAGAAATGAAGACATTTTAATCCATCTGAATTCAGCCATCGTGCCTCTCTGTCTCTCTCTGCTTCCTCTACCTCTAAGTCTCTGAACAAGTTGCTTCTTAAAGACAAATGTTGTCACTACTTCCTCTAATTACTAAAGTGTCACTTCCTCATCATAACCATCATCCTTCTTTTCTCTCACTGGACACTTGTTGCCTTTATGTGGGCAGATGACATCAGCTTTTACCTCCCTCACTCATGGCAAACATGAGCTGGTATGAAGCTCACACTGACCTGAAGTATCCTAAATGTAGACCAGTGACAGTTTAAAACAGTTTCCTCTCATTCAGCTGTTTAACTCGACTCTCAAAGTGACTCAGTCAAGATGTTTCTTACTGTTAGTTTGCTTTACTTACTTTCATACCATGAAATAAAAGATAAACTGAACAAATACAGACACATTAAAGTGCCTGACAGCACATATTAACATGTATTATGAACATTTCCAGCTGCCATGTAATGTTGGATTATTGTGCTACTTCTTCAATAAAATTAATTAAATAATTTTTTACAGCAATACACTCTGAAAATGCTATGAAGTATGTATTTGTACATATAAACATATATATCACTTTCACACTGACAAGGGCAAACAATGATCTTTGATTTTTAGATTAAATATATATAAAAATTCCTCACTAAACCCAGTTATAGAACAATGTGCACACATCTCCTGACCAAGAGCCAATCATTTGTTTATCCCATATAAATGTCTTTCTTCCATATCAAGCAACCAGTCAATGTAAAATAACTGTAGCGACAGGAGCTGTAACTAAACTGTGCTCTCTTATTTGTTTGGTTTGTTGATGGTAGCGTAGAGGTTAGTGAGATCAGCAGAGGCTCCAGCAGGAGAAGAAGAAGAAGAAGCTTTCACGGTGCTGTAGGTCACCGCATCATCTTCATCTTTAAACAAAACCTGGAAAACAAAGACAAACACATTAATAACACAACATGAAATTACAGAATAGTTCAAGTAAATGCAACATAATGACATCCAGCGCCACATAAACACAACACAATGCTCAGCAATGAAACAACATCAGTATATCACCAGTGTAACCAGTCAGACAGCTCACCTGGGCTTTACTGTTGGTCTTCTTGGTGTAGCTGATGGAGGCGTAGGAAACACCATCTTCAGGATCAGCCTGCACAGAGAAGACAACATAATGGCCGCTCAGTAACATGTGGATTTGAATTCACTCACAAGTTTTTGTCACAGTCAACATTTTAAAATCCATCATGTTCCATATCTTTCAAAATGTCTCAACATGTTGTTTTGTGATGGTGGTTTGGCCTCTGGTTGTACAACCCAACATGCCACCCATGTTCTCTTCTGCTGTCGCCCAGTTGCATCATTTAACTTCCCTTTTTATCTTTTTTGCACATTCTCACACTCTCCATATAAATATCTCAGAGGACAATCCCATTTCACTGAGTGTAACTTTGTACTTAGAGCGTGGTGTGTGATCTCACCGTGCCCTGGCTGGGTTCTGGAGCAGCCTGAGTCACTGCAGGGTTTGAAGTCAGCCCCTGGACAATGAATAATGTCAGTGTGCATGCTGTCAGGTGGTCGCAATACAAACAACACATGTGGCATGTATATAATGCAAATGTGCAGCTTTCAGCTAATGTGATGGGAGTGTAAAAATATCTTCAAATCCACTACACCAGACCAGTGGATAAATTCAATCTGCCTTAAGATGCAAATTGCTGTTCCCAGCAGTCACTTAGACACAACAACCTGGGAAAATAGCACCCAGGTTGGAAAATACTCAAGTTCAGGTTTTAAACTCACAATAGTGTCACTCATCTGTGTTTTGTTTCCTGAAAAGACAAAATATGAGATTAATAAAAGCTTCAACAGAGAAAATCCAGTTTCATTAAAACTTGTTTCTGTCTGTTCTCTCACCTTTAGTTCTCCTCCATACGATGATTGCCACAATGAGTATTAAGAGTGCTGCTAAAGCCACAGCCACAATGATGTACACCCACGAGTCTGCAAAGATCATAAAAGGCAGTTTGGCTGCAGCTGTCTGTTCTGTTCAAAACCCGGTCGCTTATCACATGTACACTGCTCAAAAAATGAAGGGAACACTTAATGGTCACAGTGTAACACCAAGTCAGTTAAACTACAGGGATATTAATCTGTGCATGTAGGAAGCACAAGTGATTGTGAATCAGTTTCAGCTGCTTTGGTGCAGATGAAAGTGACAACAGGTGCAATGGAGAGGCAAAAGCAAGACTACCCCCAAAAAGGGAATGGTTTTACATGTGGTGTCCACAGACAGTTGCTCTCTCCTTATCCTTCCTGACTGATTCTTCTCTAGTTTTGTGTTCTGCTCGTGTCCTTGTCACTACTGGGAGCATGAGGCGGTACCTGCAGCCCAATCAGGTTGCACAGGTAGTCCAGCTCCAGGATGGCACATCTATACGTGTGGTCGCAAGAAGGTTTGCTGTGTCTCCCTGCACAGTCTCAAGCATGGAGGAGATACCAGGAGACCAGCTGATACACGAGGAGAGCTGGACAGGGCCGTAAGGGGGAAAACAGCCTGTGATTTAAATCTTTTACTTGGATTTTTGTTGTGATTTGAATCCAGCCCTCAGTGGGTTGATGATTTTGGTTTCCACTGATTGTTGTTGCGTAATTATTTCCCCAACAAATTATACAAAATACATCAGTTAAGATTTTCAACTTGAATAATTCATTCATCAAGATCTGATGTGTCATTATTATGTTTATGCTTAATTCTTTTGAGTAGTGTTGGTGTTTAAACATTCAATTGATAGCTTTTACTGAATCAAACAATAACTTTTGGGACAAAAACTGCATCCAGTATCAACACAGTCCACAACTGGTTTGACAAAACAAACAACAGGCCCACTTAATAGTTCTTCTAGAATTTCCAACCTCATTTTACAGTTGAGATGTGACTGAAAGCTTCATGAAACACATGAAGATACATAAATAGATGAAGTCACTATCTTTTATTTTTGGCGAAGCATCATCGGTACCTGCTGTTGTGTTGTTTTCAGGTGTTGTTGATGCTGTTGCTGCTGTTGTTGTGTCCTCACCTGAACAGATGAACACAGCTCAAACTGTTGTGATGTAATATTCAAACTCCAAATCCATAAAATAAACAAATATTTGAGGTGATTATTCTCATCAGTTTGAAGTGACTTTAAACAGCTCAACATGTTCTCACCTGAGGACTGAGATCTGAAGGGAAACACCTGCACTCTGTCACCATCAGTCACTGCACATGTAAATAACTTGTATCTTGATGTGTAAATGTAATGAAATGTCAGAAAGGTCACAGAGGCAGAGCAGAGAGACTGTGATGTCTTTATGTCCTTGTTGTCTTCATCCACATCTTGACCCTGAAACAGCCACTTCACTGTGTGTGTACATCGTTCATATGTCCTCACAGAGCAGGTTAATGTCACCTCATCAGTGTTTTTCTGTTCAGTCACTGGTGAAGATGGAGATATTGTGAGAGTCAAATTAACTTCATCACTGTAATCATAGTTATTGTAATGTTTCAGTATATTGTTCTAACAAGACAGTTTGAGCTGAAAACATTATGATGGAAATACTCACTGGTAACAACAGACAGAATAACTGCAGAGGTTCTTTGCTCTGATGTTAGCTTTCTGCAGGTGTACTGACCAACATCCTCACGTGTGACCTTCTTTATAACCAGAAAACAGTGCTCTGTAACACTCAGTCTGTCTGATTTAGCTTCTTCAACAATCTGCCCACCACGAGCCAGAGCTACTGTCGGTACGCTTCTTGATTTACTGAAGACCCATGTGATACTGTCACAGTTATCCTGCCCGTCTCTCACATTTTCACAAGACAGAGTGACGTCATCTCCAACTCTGACAGTGAAAGTGTGGAAAAACTGTCCGGTCACTGCTGCTGAGATGATGAGAGAGAAATTTAAAGAAAAAAACAGCAATAATGAAATTTATATTAATGTCAGTGTGAAGATAATTTTAGACACAACAAAAGTTTGCATATGGGCCTCATCATTCTCCAAGAGTTCACTAAACTCACTATTCACCTCTCTGGAAACCAAACAGACTTGTGAAGGTTATTATGAAGGTTATTTGTGTCCCTACCTGTAAACTGAAGCATCAGTATCAGAAATAAAGACATTTTAATCCATCTGAATTCAGCCATCGTGCCTCTCTGTCTCTCTCTGCTTCCTCTACCTCTAAATCTCTGAGCAACTTGCTTTTGAAAGACAAATTTTGTAACGACTTCCTTCTTTTCTCTCACTGGACACTTGTTGCGTTTATGTGGGCAGATGACATCAGCTTTTACCTCCCTCACTCATGGCCAACATGAGCTGGTATGAAGCTCACACTGACCTGAAGTATCCTAAATTAACACCAGCTACAGTTTAAAACAGTTTCCTCTCATTCAGCTGTTTAACTCGACTCTCAAAAGTGTCTCAGTCAAGATGTTTCTTACTGTTAGTTTGCTTTAATTACTTTCATACCATGAAATAAAAGATAAACTGAACACAGATACAGACACATTAAAGTGCCTGACAGCACATATTAACATGTATTCTGCTACATTTCCAGCTGCCATGTTGGATTATTGTGCTACTTCTTCCATGTTTCATCATCCCTTTGACAATAAATGGAAATTGTTCACTCACTGTAATCATAGTTATTGTAATGTTTTAGTATATTGTTCTAACAAGACAGTTTGCAAAGAAAGTACTTTAATACTACTGCTTAAGTTATTGTTTTCTAATGTGCCTTCCATTCATATACTGTATGTGATATACACAGGGGCGGATCTAGAAAAATATTTATGGGGTGGCAAGAGGGGGGCAGGAATTTTTGAGGGGTGGCAACATGTGGCAGACGTATTTAATCACAGTTATCACAGTTTGATGAGAAATAGTATGTTCACACTACATAAGGGCACGGGCTGTCATTTACAAACTCATACAGACAAACTTCATCTCATGCAATCAATGTCTTGCATTTGAGGTTTCATGTGAAACAGTTCATATTAGGAATAAGTGTTGAAGGAGGTTCAACAAACCCTGAGTCTAATCCTGAACTCTGAGTTGATTTACCCTGAGATGGGAAACTCTGAGTTAGCGGTTCCAGAACAGCTGATTTGAGTTAGTTCAGTCAACTCTGGTATTTTCACTTACAAATAAAAGACAGCGCCTCCATTTTGATCCAGTGGATGTAGAGATATTAATGCATGTGTAGCAGACGAAGAGCCTGAGTCAGAGCGAGGAAAGTGTAAATAAGTTAACCATAAAGTTAATAAAAAAGTTTTATTCAGTGTTGTCCATTTATTCATCAGTTATCAGACTTACTACATTTCCTTAATGAAGATAAAGTGGTGGAATCTGACTGTGTATCAGGCTGTAGATACATTACATTATATTAATAATATATAATAATATATTTGTTCAGATTTAATCTGATGGGGAAAAACACAGGAGGCAGCAACTGAAAAATAGGAAGATTTAAAACATATAGGCTAGGCTATAGATCAAAGACATAAAGACATGACTGTAAACTCACAGTCTGACACAGTAATAATATGTTTGGTGATTTGAACTTGAGAAGACACTGAGGTTAAAATACAGTAGATTTTAAAATGGTGGACATCTATTTGTATCTTGACTCAACAGCATTCAGTGACTTTATTTCAGCTACAAATGTAGTAAATTTAAAGACACTGAAATGCTGCACCATTGCTCACTCAGAAATATTAACATATAATCCCCAATATTAGGCTATAGGAATATGTTCCACCAGTGTGACCAGTGACATCAGTGATGAAGATCATTAGTCATTGATAGTATGTGTCTAAAGCTTCATACCGAGTTTAAAATGTAAATAATTAGACCTACACATTATGTGCAATAAACATGTGGGAGCTGCTCTAACAGACTGACAGTCTGATCCTTGTGCACAGTCTTATAAAAAATAATAAATATAAGAAGGACAGAGGTTTGATTCTGAGCTGAGGGTGAATTCTCGCTGTGTAATTTTTGAATGTTTAAGATAAAAACCGATGTCCAAAGAAGCGACTGCTGTGCATAAATTCAGTAACTTAACACAGTCCTGAGTAACAAACTAATATCCAGCAGGATTTAGACTGTGACAGACGATAAATCTCCGCTAATGAATGCGCTTCGATACAAGCTTTGACACGGACTGAATGAATGAGGAAATGAAACAGCGTGTAAAGAGGTAGGAGACAGAGGAAAACCTAACCTGCTCACAGACTCAGTTGTCATGGTGATTGACTCAGAGTTTGATTTACCTCTTTCTGGAACTGAAACACAGAGTTTCCCTCATTTCAGGGTTAACATACTCAGAGTTTTCACTAAACCCGCTTCCTGGAATAGGCTACCTCTCTGGCTCCACTCAGTTTTCCAAACAAAGCAGTCTCTTGCCGCTCTGGCGTTATCTCGTGCTGCATTCAGCGCAGTCGAACATTGGAGATTTGCGCTCGTAAAAAGGCAAATTGGCCATAACTTTTCTTTGAATTCATTGCTGCCAACTGGGGTGGCAGCAGGGGGGCATGGCTTTCTTTTAGGGTGTCAGTTGCCACCCTATGCCACCCCGGTAGATCCGCCCATGGATATACAGAATATATTCTCACCTGTAAACTGAAGCAGCGTCACAAGAAAGAAAAACATTTGAATCCATCTGAACTCAGCCATCATGATTCTCTGTCTCTCTGCTTCTTTTTTCTCTTGTTCTGGTGCTCAAACTGTTTCTACAAAAACATAGAGAAACATACATGTTCTCGTAAGGCCTATACATTTTTGTACAGTGAAAGTTGTGAAATTGCAAAAGAGTCGCAAAGAAAAAAAACAAATAAAAACAAAAAACAAAACAAAACTGGGGTTTTTATAAAGTGCAAGCTGTTTCTAACAAAGTGCCTTAGTAGAGAGACCACAGAGAGAGACGCTGCAGCTACTTCCTGTGATGAGTATGATGTCACTTCCTCAAAGTGACTTTTAGACTGTTTTAGATTTTTATCTCTGAATTTGTTACATTTTTTTTTTATTTTTGAACTGTCATTTTCTCTCATAGGACAGTTATATGTTTGTGCAGTCAGTGATCCAGTTTAATGCTGCAACAATCAAAGTGTATTAATGCTCATGTTGAGTCTCAAGTTCACACTGTGTCCAGTCCCACAGTGCATTTGTGACACTGACGTGTTTCACCTCCTGAAAAGAAGAAGACGACGACTGAGGAAGTTGAAGGTGTGAAGACTGTTGGTTAAAATAAATGTTTACAATGATGCGACTTGTTTTCTTTGGATGATGTTTTACTTTATATAATGACACTGTTGGTACATGAAAGAGTCACAAGACAAAGTGTAGAATGAAGTGATAAACATTTCTTTATTTTATATTGTTATCAGATATAATAAAGAGCAGACTGTTACTGACTCCATTAAAGCTGAAAACAGATTCAAACACACTGACATCCCAACAAATATGTTAACAGCAATGCTAAATGAAAGTGGATTAAAATGAGTTCTTCTGCACACAGAGACATGAAAGTGAGCTCAAGCTGCTGTAGCTTCAATAACAGGCAGTAAATCCTAAAATCAGCTCTGAAATCTTCAGCTGGAAGACAGTTTAAGGAAGTGAAGAAGAGTAAAACACTCTTTGCTGTTAAATGATGTTAAAATCCAGCTGCTGCGTTCTGACCTGACTGCAGACAAGAACAGTTTTTACAGCTGATGGAGGAACAGACAGCAGACTAAAATGAGACACTCTCTTATATGTTTGGTTTGTTGATGGTAGCGTAGAGGTTAGTGAGATCAGCAGAGGCTCCAGCAGAAGAAGAAGAAGAAGAAGAAGAAGCTTTCACGGTGCTGTAGGTCACTGCATCATCTTCATCTTTAAACAAAACCTGGACAACAAAAGACAAACACATTAATAACACAACATGGAATTACAGAATAGTTCAAGTAAATGCAACATAATGACATCCAGCGCCACATAAACACAACACAATGCTCAGCAATGAAACAACATCAGTATATCACCAGTGTAACCAGTCAGACAGCTCACCTGGGCTTTACTGTTGGTCTTCTTGGTGTAGCTGATGGAGGCGTAGGAAACACCATCTTCAGGATCAGCCTGCACAGAGAAGACAACATAATGGCCGCTCAGTAACATGTGGACTTCATTGTGTTCTATTGTCTTCTATCCTGGTGTAGTCAAGCTGCATCATCACACTCTGACACTTCTCCTAAACAGTCAGACTGCAGAGTCACTGAGTGTCTCATAAATGAGTGTAACTTTGTCTTCTTCTTCTTCTTCATGGAGTTTAATGGCAGTTGGCCACCTTTACAACGGGGCATTACCGCCAAGTGTAACTTTGTACTGGTGTAGTGTGATCTCAGCGCGTCCTGACTGGTTTCTGGAGTCACTGCAGTGTTTAAGCTCAGTCCCTGAACTAAAACAAAGTCTACTTACATTTGGTCAAACACTGGCTCTGTGGAGGCTGTTTAGATTTGATGACACAGTCAGAGAGGAGCTGACACAATAACTGTAGAAACATTTGATTATTCAGCTGTAAAACTCACCATGTTTTCATCCAACTCTCTGTTGTTTCCTGACGAGACAAAGAGAGTCCAGTTTAGCTTTAACGTTAAAAATCCAGGTTGATTAAACTTGTTGTTTATAAAAGTTTCATCAGTGAATGTTCTCACCTTTAGTTCTCTTCCACCTGATGACAGCCACAGTGATTATTACCAGTGATACAACAGCCACAGACACAATGATGGGCCACCACCACCAACCTGGAAGGAGAATAAAAACATTCAAAGCACTTTTTGGCTGCTGCTTTTTCTTTGTAACTAAGAGAACTGCATTTATTAGTTATTGTGAGTTGCAAAAACATCATCAGGTTTCCAGTCCAGTTGATGGACCTTATGGTCTTCTGTGGGTCGAGGAAATGATTTTCCTTTTCCCAAATATTTCTTTCCTCAGTTATTGTGTCCTCACCTGAACAGATGAACACAACTCAAACTGTTGTGATGTAATATTCAAACTTCAAATCCATAAAACGAACAAATATTTGAGGTGATTATTCTCATCAGTTTGAAGTGACTTTAAACAGCTCAACATGTTCTCACCTGGTTTCTCACCTGAGGACTGAGATCTGAAGGGAAACACCTGCACTCTGTCACCATCAGTCACTGCACATGTAAATAACTTATATCTTGATGTGTAAATGTAGAGAGAAGTCAGAAAGGTCACAGAGGCAGAGCAGAGAGACTGTGATGCCATCATGTCCTTGTTGTCTTTATCCACATCTTGACCCTGAAACAGCCACTTCACTGTGTGTGTACATCGATCATATGTCCTCACAGAGCAGGTTAATGTCAACCCATCAGTGTTTTTCTGTTCAGTCACTGGTGAAGATGGAGATATTGTGAGAGAAAGACAACAAGAGTAAAATTAACTTCATCACTGTAATTATAATTATTGTAATGTTTCAGTATATTGTTCTAACAGCTGAAAACATTATGATGGAAATACTCACTGGTAACAACAGACAGATCAACCACAGCATCTTGACCTTGTTGTTGTCCTGATCTGAACTGTCTGCAGCCGTAACGTCCAACATCCTCATGTGTGACCTTCTTTATAACCAGAGAACAGTTTGCTGTAACACTCAGTCTGTCTGATTTAGACTTCCCAAGATCAACCAGTGTTACTACGTGTGTCCTTCTTGATTCACTGAAGAGCCATACGGTACTGTCGCAGTTATTCTGATCATCTATCACATTTTCACAAGACAAAGTGACGTCATCTCCAACTCTAAAAGTGAGGGAGCGGGAAAGCTGTCCTGCTGCTGAGAAGATGAGAGAAAATATGAAGAATAAAGAGAATGAAATAATGAATAAATATATGAATATTAATGTCAGTGTGAAGATAATTTTAGACACAACAAAAGTTTGCATATGGGCCTCATCATTTTCCAAGAGTTCACTTAACTCACTATTCACCTCGCTGGAAACCAAACAGACTACTGAAGATTATTATGAAGGTTATTTGTGTCCCTACCTGTAAACTGAAGCATCAGTATCAGACATAAAGACATTTTAATCCATCTGAATTCAGCCATCGTGCCTCTCTGTCTCTCTCTGCTTCCTCTACCTCTAAATCTCTGAACAACTTGCTTCTTAAAGACAAATGTTGTCACTACTTCCTTTACTAAATAAAGTGTCACTTCCTCATCATAACCATCATCCTTCTTTTCTCTCACTGGACACTTGTTGCCTTTATGTGGGCAGATGACATCAGCTTTTACCTCCCTCACTCATGGCCAACATGAGCTGGTATGAAGCTCACACTGACCTGAAGTATCCTAAATTAACACCAGTGACAGTTTCCATGTATCATCATCCCTTTGACAATAAATGGAAATTGTTCACTCACTGTAATCATAGTTATTGTAATGTTTTAGTATATTGTTCAAACAAGACAGTTTGCAAAGAAAGTCCTTTAATACTACTGCTTAAGTTATTGTTTTCTAATGTGCCTTCCATTCATATACTGTATGTGATATACAGAATATATTCTTACCTGTAAACTGAAGCAGCGTCACAAGAAAGAAAGACATTTGAATCCGTCTGAACTCAGCCATCATGATTCTCTGTCTCTCTGCTTCTTCTTTCTCTTGTTCTGATGCTCAAACTGTTTCTAACATAGTGCTTTAGTAGAGAGACGCTGCAGCTACTTCCTGTGATGAGTATGATGTCACTTCCTCAAAGTGACTTTTAGACTGTTTTAGATTTTTATCTCTAAATTTGTTACATTTTATTTTTGAACTGTCATTTTCTCTCATAGGACAGTTATATGTTTGTGCAGTCAGTGATCCAGGAAAAAAAGTTGTAGCCTGTCTTTTATACAGCATCTTTTACCACAATTTGACACTTTAATCTTCTCTCTATCTCTCCAACAGGCAGGCATAGGACCTTTCTTAGCACTGGCTGAGTCCACTTGCACATGTCCAGATTTAAAACAAAATGATTGAAATCAAATTAACATGTACACATCAACAACAGTCCAAGGTGCTGAGTGTGTCTGGAGCAGAGCAGGTCTCTGTTTCCCCGTGCGCAGTAGTGTGAATATTTATGCTATTAAGTAAAAGAAGAAAACATGTTTCTCATTGTTTAATAGCAGCAAAACAATAAGGCTTCATTCATCAAAGACCGAAACTCAATCTCTCTCCTCTCCCTCATTTTTCTCTGGCTCAGGTGTGTGGAATGGATCCTTCGTCTCTGGCTGGCTGGGTTTTTTTTACCGGCAGTGAGATCAAAACTTTTAAAAATGTTTGAAAGAAACATAACCAAAGAAAATGTGTAATACTGAATTTTTCGTTTGTTTACAAGGTATTTTGAATTTTGAAACCTGTTTTATTGACCTGTTCATAATAAATTACTTTTTGGACTTTAAACAGTTATCTCAGCATTGCAAATTATTGATAACAAGAGAGTCAAGACATAAAAACCTAATAGAAATTAAAGCCTCTTCTGTGACAGAAACACAAAACAAGAGAATTAAATGTGTTAAATATCAGTTCTCTCTCATCTAAAGCAGTGTTAGTCAACGAATTAATATCAGATAATCTGATGAAAGATGAAAATGTTAGTCTAAATGAATCCACTCCTCCCAGTCATAATAGTACCCACATTCCTCGAGGCAGCAGCCATTGTTAACTCTAGTCTGTTAATCAGCCCTAAACCTAAACTAGATTATAATTCATTTGAAAGCCTTGTTCTTAGTCTTTTACATCCGACCTGGAAAACCCTGACAGCCACTTCTTTTTGTTGTAGTGTACCATGCTCCTGGCCCGTATTCGGATTTTTTATCTGAATTCTCAGATTTTTTTTTATCCAGTTTAGTTATTAAATCAGATAGAGTTATTATTGTTTTATTGTATTGTATTATTTTAATATCCATGTTCACATTATTGGACTCCACTGGAAATTATTCCATCAACGTTAAATTCAATACCATGTCCCTCTCTAACAGAGGTTTTCCTCATGCATGTCGGCCAAAATCCTCAGCAACCTCTACAGCTGCATTGTGGAGGGCATCCTGACCAGCTGCATCACTGTGTGGTACGACAGCACTACTGCTATGGACCGCAAACGCCCGCAGAGAGTGGTGAAAACTGCTGAGAAGATCACCAGGACTCCACTGCCCTCTCTGCAGAGCATCTACCTCCGCAGAGTCCACAGGATAGCTGCCTCCATACTCAGGGACCCTACCCACCCCCAGCACGGTCTGTTCACATTTCTACCCTCAGGCCGGAGGTATAGAAGTGTGAAATGCAGGGCCACTAGACTTAAATCTCTTTCTTTCCTACTGCCATCAGACTCCTAAACAGCCAACAGGAGTCATTATCATCACTACCTCAGACCATGTTTACATATCCAGTCTGCACATGACTTTTGCACATACAATGTTTGCATCACAAAATTTCTTGCTGCCTTAATTAGATTCCCTTTTGGGTATATTCCCTTCATATTTTTTTTGAATCTATATTGCTGACTTTTTATCTATTTATGATTGAGTGTGGATTTAGTTGATTTTTTTCTGGTATTCAGTCAGCAAATTAAGAATTTCATTGTACAGAGAAATGTGTTTCCTCAATGAGCATATGACAATAAACACTTTGAATCTTGAATCATACGGACTCTCCCAAATTGATTATCTTGTCGATAGCACTGCAGGCTCGCTGTGAACAACATTCGACTCCGTACCACCTCTTAAAAAGAAGAAGAAAGTTCGCTCCTTGGTATAACTCCCAAACCCGAATATTAAAACAAATATTGTGAAAATTTGAAAGGAATTGGCGATTAACCAAAATGGAAGAATTTTGTTTAGTCTGGGCAGACAGTCTCAAAACATATAAGAGAGGCCTCCGCAATGCCAGAGCAAACTATTACTCAGCATTAATAGAAGAAAATAAGAACAACCCCAGGTTTCTTTTCAGCACTGTAGCCAGGCTGACTGAGAGTCACAGCTCTATTGAGCCTTGTATTCCTTTAGCCCTTAGCAGTAATGATTTTATGAGCTTTTCTAATGACAAAATTCTAACTATTAGAGGCAAAATTCATGACCTCCCGTCCTCAGATAGCACCTATCTGCCCTCAAACACAGCAGACCAGCTGTGAGACTTTCTCCATTTGAGGAATTTCTCCTAAAAAAGCCCACCCTGGATCCAGAGGTGTTAGCCAACTATAGACCAATATCTAATCTTCCCTTTCTTTCAAAGATCCTTGAGAAAGTAGTCGCAGACCAGCCGTGTGATTTTCTCTGTGATAATAATTTATTTGAGGAATTACAGTCAGGATTTAGAGTGTGTCATAGCACTGAGACAGCACTAGTTAAAATTACAAATGACCTTCTGATTGCTTCAGACAAAGGACTCGTCTCTGTACTTGTTTTATTTGATCTTAGTGCCGCATTTGACACAACTGACCATCAAATTCTGCTACAGAGACTGGAACATTTAACTGGCCTAAAAGGTTCTGCACTAAGCTGGTTTAAATCTTATTTATCTGATCGTTTTCAGTTTGTTCATGTTCATGATGAGTCACCTCTAAATACTAAAGTTTGTTTTGGAGTTACACAAGGCTCTGTGCTCGGACCAATTCATATATGCTTCCCTTAGGTAACATCATTAGAAACTCTCTGTAAATATCCATTGCTATACAGCTGTATTTATCAATAAAGCCAGAAGAAATTGATCAGTTAACTGAACTTCAGAATTGCCTTAAAGACATAAAAACTTGGATGACTCAACAAACTGATCCGCAAGGCCAGTGACGTTGTGGAAACGGAGTGTGACTCTCTGATGGTGGTGTTAGAGAGGAGGATTCTGTCTCAGCTATGAACTATCTTGGACAATACACCACACACACACACACACACACACACACATATATATATATATATATATATATATATATATATATATATATATGTATATATATGTATATATATATATATATACCGCGTCCAGAAGATCTTGGATGTTAAAAAGCTGTGCACTAAAAAAAAACAAACAAACAAATGATGTCCTTTTTTTGGCTAGTAGGCTATCACCTGACTACTGCAAGACGACTACACTGGCAAGTATATCACTGACCATGTCCACTGTTACCTTAAAGCAGTGTCATTTCATTAACTAATCAACATTAGTCCCAACAGCTGAAGATGAAGAACCACATCCCTGTCTGGAAGTGGTTGACAAGGCATCAAATCCACTTGATGCATTGTTTGACACTGTTGTGCAATTACCCATGTTTTTTGAAGTACATCTTCCTGAGCCACAGCGGAACAACTTCACTCCTTCCAGCCGGGAGACTGGGTGGTGATCAAGGACCTCAGAAGACATCACTGGCAGCAGCCACAGTGGATTGGGCCAAACCAGGTGCTGTTGATGACTGCATCTGGATAGCCGAGAGAGACAACTGGATCCATGTATCCCAGTATTGTGACTGCGGTTTTCACTGTTGGCCTGGTAACCACAGCTGAGATTACCAGGGTCTGCAGCTGACAACAAGGTGACAGGCATCTTGGCAAAGGTAAAGCCTGACAAGAACTGGGCTTAAAACATTCTCAAATATTCACACCTGATCCGTCAAAGATGCTTAAGAATAAACTGATATCATCGAGACACAGAGGGGAGACGTGACATTGGCATGTCACCAACACGGACATGGTGCATGAAAAGTGGGATTTTCGGCAATCCTTGGCACTGTAAATTGCTTTGGAAGTTCAAGTTAATGACTGTTCGCAGGAATTTACAGTCAGCACAGAAAACTGCCGATAACTGCCTGGAACTGATGTGGATTTTCAATCCCTGGCAGTTTCAAGGTGAGAAAGCCTTGGCAATTGACCCCCCCAGCCCCATGGACTGTGTGAGGTTTTCACATGTAAATGAAAATGCTGTGAGCTATACAAATGCAAATCAGGATTGTGTGTGTGTGTGTGTGTGTGTGTTAAATAAATTTTATTGTTAAAAGTAATGAATCTATTTATACTCACAGCAATGACATGTATCAACATTTTGTTCATTTTTACCAACTGTTCATGATAACATTGGTTGTATGATTAACACTTGCTAAATTCCACTATGGTAGATAAGGGAACACAACACAAACAACAAAAAATGTTAAATGAACAAAGGGTTCAGATTATCTTAGAAGAATGTTTACATCAAAAATATTTACATATATATATACAGTGCTGGGTGGGAGGTGTCTGTTCCTTGCAAACTCCAAACTTCTACTGGCTTTCCATAAAAATGTCTGTCCGGATGGGGATGAAGCCAAGACACTTTTGCAACGACATCTTTGAATGCAGTACCTTTTGACATGACATTAACAACCAAGAACTGCTTAATAATGGCTGGTCTTGGTTCAGATAGAGGGTCAATGATGGGAGTGGCTACAGAAAGACAGCCTCCACCAAGTCCCACCACAGACCTTGAGAAGAAACTGCTGGGTGTCATCAGTGGGCTGTCTCACCAGTTAAATCAACACATGACACAGTTCACGCAGTTTGCAGTTGAGGTGAGGCAGCAAATGGCTGACATCAATGCCAGACTGATTTCCCTGGAGGAGCACAGCCGAAACTGTTCTTCAGGAGAAGAGCCCACCAGGAAAAAAAGACGAGTGCACAATCCAAAAATTGCGGTATGTAGATATTAAATTGTCTGCTATTTTTAAAAGAATTTCCTCTTTGCACAACTCTTGAGTAAATTAAAATTGACTGTGGAAAAGTATTTAAGCCTGGATATATTTGTTCACCAAAGTGACTTTTATTTTGTCTTATTTATTTATACAATACTTATTTGGTATTTTATAGGAAACGGTCCGGCGCCTTCACAACAGTGAAGGAAATAACAGGCGTTATGAACCGGAGCAAGGGTAAGATTTAAAGAAAAAACCTGGATGTATTCTGTTGAATGTCAGTAAATGTATACCTTCTCTTACCTATTCATTTTGTTTTCACAGACTGAGCTCTCCCCACAATGAGGCAGTGACCTCACATTTGGTGGCAGCCCTGACTGCAAGTCCAGACATGGACAGCGTGGACAGGGGAGTCCTTTAATGTAAGTAACATGTAGGTTTTATGTGTTTTGTTTGTTGTTTTTATTTAATTTCCTGTGACTAGTTTTTATTCTTTCTAACATATATATTTTTTCTCCCAGCGGCCTGTAAGACATACTATGAGACTGTCCGGAAGAACTTCAGGTACAGTCAACCAGATCTTGCAGACCAGGCAGCAGCCATTAAGAATTCAGCCCGCAGCAGACAGAGAAGGAAGAGGGTAAGATTAATAAGAATTTTACTATATTGTCATTGCACAGAGGACTTGTGTGTGTATGTGTTTGACACTGAGTGTTGATCCTTTTCTAGAGCACAAACTTCTTGTGTTTATTTGAATGAATGACAAATAAAGCTTCTTAACAGGTATTTTTAAAAATTCTTTTCAAAATTGATGAAATGCATGTTATATATAAAATTATTTTGCGCATAAACATTAACACATAAACATTTAAATACAGAAAAATAATCATACAAATATGTAAATAAATGCATTAATCAAAAACTGGATAGAAGCAACTGGAATAGGCTGCAATGCAATAGACTGATAGGGTTCACTGTAATGTAACTGAAAATATATTCAAACTGAACAGGTTTTATAGTATATGGCATATATAGTCATATATGCCATGAATTGATTAATTGTTTTAAAAGGAAATATTGCACTCAGACACAAAAATATGCATGTCATGTCACTTATATCAGCAGAAACTACAGAGCAGTACTAATAGCACTACTTGTGTTTACAGCTGCTTGAAGCGAGAAGGAGTGCCTTGGCCACCACAGAGGAAGTGGACTTCTGGAGGGGCATCACCATAGACATGATGTCTGATGAAGAGGATCACTCCGTTGACGGGGAAGTTGGATGGATTGTCAGGCCTCCATCCTTCAGGAGCCACAAGCTCGCCGAGTGTGGAAGACTTCAGGAGAGACTGGAGATGAACCCCAAATATGTGGCGACACACCACAAAAGACTTCATATTGGGTCACCTTCAGATAGACTGGCACCGACCCAATATGACCCCGATGCAGCAAAGCGACATTTGATGAGACCTGCGGGCCGAACGCTCCTCTGCTGTTGTCAGCATGGGCCCAGTGTGTGACCCAGACCAGGGAACCACTGGTTGTTCCAAGTGCTGAGACTGAGTGTTTTCTGTTTTTTGTCATGTTTTTAAATAAACCATTACTTTTTTTTCAACATGTTCATGGCAAATGTGTTTTTTCTCAGTTGCAGTGTAGTTTTCAGCAACATCATTATTAGCCTGCTATTATTATTATTATTATATTTATTTATATAATACAAATATAGTGTGTGTGTGTGTATAATCAATAAATATATATATTAGTATTATAATTAGTATAACTATTATTATTATTATTGTTGTTATTATTATTATTATTATGGTAGTAGTATTAAATGGGAGGGGCATACAACACATGTATTATAATTACCCACATGTGACCAGTAGCAACAGATTTACTGTCCAATCACAATCTTTCCTTTCAAATGTCTGTGGTGTTATCCAATGGGTGTCTGTGTAAGGCCAGCCAGGCCAGACGGCAGTAACATTCAAATGCTAATTACAGCCATTCATGAAGGTGTGACCCCCACATCCTCATCATTACCCCCACCCCCCCTCCACCCCCCACCCCTGGTGTTCCTTTCCGGCAGTTTAAGGCACAGGTAAACTTCTCTGTAAACTGGTGTGAATTGCCGGGAATCATGGAACTTGGCAGGAGTTTACAGGGTCGATAATCTGGTTTTTCATAAACTGTGCAATTACTTGTATGCGAGCCCTCATGTACAGATGGATAGGTGGAATAGTGGGAGGAGAAAAAACATTGTATGTTAAAATACCTCTTGAGCAAACCACTGATAATGAACAGAATATCTTCTTAATATCACAATGGGCCCCAGGAAACCCTTTCATTGATTCAGAGAATGAAATGGCATAACCATGTTTTTTAGTTTGCAAATTGCGTTTTAGTGTTTTAGTTGCATATTTTTGATATTCTTAAACAAACAATTGAGAGTTAAATTTGAATCTTTTGTGTAACATTTTTGAGCATCTGAAGTAATTCCCATTATAATGTGTTGACACTTTATGTCAAGAGGAGGGAATGTGGGAATTATTTAGAAATCTTTATTGGGGGGCAATTCTTCACACTGTGAGGTCATGCTCTTACAGTTCTTAGGGGGAAGTTTCCTGTTTTGCTAAACCTTTGCGTGCGCACGTAATAAAGAAACTTGATTCCTCACACCGAGTCCATCATTTCTTCAGAGAGGAGAATTTCCCTCACAGATTTTCACACTGACCTGAAGTATCCTAAATTAACACCAGCTACAGTTTAAAACAGTTTCCTCTCATTCAGCTGCTTAACTCGACTCTCAAAAGTGACTCAGTCAAGATGTTTCTTACTGTTAGTTTGCTTTAATTACTTTCATACCATGAAATAAAAGATAAACTGAACAAATACAGACACATTAAAGTGCCTGACAGCACATATTAACATGTATTATGAATATTTACATTTCCAGCTGTCATGTCATTTTGGATTATTGTGCTACTTCTTTACCTACTGCGCCCACTTTTGGACAAAATAAATTTTTACAGCAATACACTCTGAAAATGCTATGAAGTATGTATTTGTACATATAAACATATATATCACTTTCTCACTGACAAGGGCAAACAATGATCTTTGATTTTTAGATTAAATATATATAAAAATTCCTCACTAAACCCAGTTATAGAACAATGTGCACACATCTCCTGACCAAGAGCCAATCATTTGTTTATTCCATATAAATGTCTTTCTTCCATATCAAGCAACCAGTCAATGTAAAATAACTGTAGCGATAGGAGCTGTAACTAAACTGTGCTCTCTTATTTGTTTGGTTTGTTGATGGTAGCGTAGAGGTTAGTGAGATCAGCAGAGGCTCCAGCAGAAGAAGAAGGAGAAGAAGAAGAAGAAGCTTTCACGGTGCTGTAGGTCACTGCATCATCTTCATCTTTAAACAAAACCTGGAAATCAAAAGACAAACACATTAATAACACAACATGGAATTACAGAATAGTTCAAGTAAATGCAACATAATGACATCCAGCGCCACATAAACACAACACAATGCTCAGCAATGAAACAACATCAGTATATCATCAGTGTAACCAGTCAGACAGCTCACCTGGGCTTTACTGTTGGTCTTCTTGGTGTAGCTGATGGAGGCGTAGGAAACACCATCTTCAGGATCAGCCTGCACAGAGAAGACAACATAATGGGCGCTCAGTAACATGTGGACTTGAATTCACTCACACTTTTTTGTCACAGTCAACATTTTAAAATCCATCATGTTACATATCTTTCAAAATGTCTCAACATGTTGTTTTGTGATGGTGGTTTGGCCTCTGGTTGTACAACCCAACATGCCACCCATGTTCTCTTCTGCTGTCGCCCAGTTGCATCATTGAACTTCCCTTTTTATCTTTGTTGCACATTCTCACACTCTCCATATAAATATCTCAGAGGACAATCCCATTTCACTGAGTGTAACTTTGTACTGGGTGCGTGGTGTGTGATCTCACCGTGCCCTGGCTGGGTTCTGGAGCAGCCTGAGTCACTGCAGGGTTTGAAGTCAGCCCCTGGACAATGAATAATGTCAGTGTGCATGCTGTCAGGTGGTCACAATACAAACAACACATGTGGCATGTATATAATGCAAATGTGCAGCTTTCAGCTAATGTGATGAGAGTGTAAAAATATCTTCATATCCACTACACCAGACCAGTGGATAAATTCAATCTGCCTTAAGATGCAAATTGCTGTTCCCAGCAGTCACTTAGACACAACAACCTGGGAAAATAGCACCCAGGTTGGAAAATACTCAAGTTCAGGTTTTAAACTCACAATAGCGTCACTCATCTGTGTTTTGTTCCCTGAAAAGACAAAATATGAGATTAATAAAAGAGAAAAACAGAGAAAATCCAGTTTCATTAAAACTTGTTTCTGTCTGTTCTCTCACCTTTAGTTCTCCTCCATACGATGATTGCCACAATGAGTATTAAGAGTGCTGCTAAAGCCACAGCCACAATGATGTACACCCACGAGTCTGCAAAGATCATAAAAGGCAGTTTGGCTGCAGCTGTCTGTTCTGTTCAAAGCCCGGTCGCTTATCACATGTACACTGCTCAAAAAATGAAGGGAACACTTAATGGTCACAGTGTAACACCAAGTCAGTTAAACTACAGAGATATCAATCTGTGCATGTAGGAAGCACAAGTGATTGTGAATCAGTTTCAGCTGCTTTGGTGCAGATGAAAGTGACAACAGGTGCAATGGAGAGGCAAAAGCAAGACTACCCCCAAAAAGGGAATGGTTTTACATGTGGTGTCCACAGACAGTTGCTCTCTCCTTATCCTTCCTGACTGATTCTTCTCTAGTTTTGTGTTCTGCTTGTGTCCTTGTCACTACTGGGAGCATGAGGCGGTACCTGCAGCCCAATCAGGGTGCACAGGTAGTCCAGCTCCAGGATGGCACGTCTACCTGCGTTCGCAAGAAGGTTTGCTGTGTCTCCCTGCACAGTCTCAAGCATGGAGGAGATACCAGGAGACCAGCTGATACACAAGGAGAGCTGGACAGGGCCGTAAGGGGGAAAACAGCCCAGCAGCAGGACTGGTACCTGCTCCTTTGTGTGAGGAGGAACAGGAGGAGCACTGCCAGAGCCCTACAAAATGACCTCCAGCAGGCTACTGGTGTGCATGTTTCTGACCAAACTGTCAGAAACAGACTCCATGAGGGTGGCTCGAGGGCCTGACGTCCTCTAGTGGGACCTGTACTCACAGCCCAGCACTGTGCAGTTTGACTGGCATACGCCAGAGAACACTAGAAATGGCAGGTCTGCCATCAGCGCCCTGTTCTCCTCACAGATGAGAGCAGGCATACTGAGCACAGGCGTGAGAGAGTCTGGAGGCGCCTTGGTGAACGTTATGCTGCCCGTAACATCATCCAGCATGACCGGTTTGGCGGTGGGTCAGTGATGGTCTGGGAGGCATATCCTTGGAGGGTCACACAGACCTCCATGTCATAGCCAACACTACCCTGACTGCTGTTAGGTACCAGGATGAGTAGGACCTTACGCTGGTGCAGTGGGCCCTGGGTTCCACCTGGTGCAGGACAATGCCGGGCCTCACGTGACCAGAGTGTGTAGGCAGTTCCTGGATGCTGAAGGCATTGATGCCATTGTCTGGCCCTCTCGTTCCCCTGACCTAAATCCAACTGAGCACCTATGGAATGTCATATATCAATGCATCCAACGCTGGCGAGTACCACCACAGACTGTCCAGGAGCTCACTGATGCCCTGATCCAGGTCTGGGAGGAGATCCCCCAGGACACCATCTGCTGGATGGAGAGCATACACAGACACATGGGGGCCATACACACTACTTAGAGGATGTGATAAAATTCACACAAGTTGGATCAGCCTGTGATTTTTAAATTTTTTACTTGGATTTTTGTTGTGATTTGAAGCCAGCCCTCAGTGGGTTGATGATTTTAGTTTCCACTAACTGTTGTTGCGTCATTTTGTCCCCAACAAATTATACAAAATACATCAGTAAAGATTTTCAACTTGAATAATTCATTCATCAAGATCTGATGTGTAATTATTATGTTTATGCTTAATTCTTTTGAGTAGTGTTGGTGTTTAAACATTCAATTGATAGTTTTTACTGAATCAAACAATAACTTTTGGGACAAAAACTGCATCCAGTATCAACACAGTCCACAACTAGTTTGACAAAACAAACAACAGGCCCACTTAATAGTTCTTCTAGAATTTCCAACCTCATTTCACAGTTGAGATGTGACTGAAAGCTTCATGAAACACATGAAGATACATAAATAGATGAAGTCACTATCTTTTATTTTTGGCGAAGCATCATCGGTACCTGCTGTTGTATTGTTTTCAGGTGTTGTTGATGCTGTTGCTGCTGTTGTTGTGTCCTCACCTGAACAGATGAACACAGCTCAAACTGTTGTGATGTAATATTCAAACTCCAAATCCATAAAATGAACAAATATTTGAGGTGATTATTCTCATCAGTTTGAAGTGACTTTAAACAGCTCAACATGTTCTCACCTGGTTTCTCAACTGAGGACTGAGATCTGAAGGGAAACACCTGCACTCTGTCACCATCAGTCACTGTACATGTAAATAACTTATATCTTGATGTGTAAATGTAATGAAAAGTCAGAAAGGTCACAGAGGCAGAGCAGAGAGACTGTGATGTCTTTATGTCCTTGTTGTCTTTATCCACATCTTGACCCTGAAACAGCCACTTCACTGTGTGTGCTTCACTTTTACATCGTTCATATGTCCTCACAGAGCAGGTTAATGTCACCTCATCAGTGTCCTTATGTTCAGTCACTGGTGAAGATGGAGATATTGTGAGAGTCAAATTAACTTCATCACTGTAATCATAATTATTGTAATGTTTCAGTATATTGTTCGAACAAGACAGTTTGAGCTGAAAACATTATGATGGAAATACTCACTGGTAACAACAGACAGATGAACCTGAGAGTCTGAAACTTGTCGTCCTGATCTGAACTGTCTGCAGCTGTAATGTCCAACATCCTCATGTGTGACCTTCTTTATAACTAGAGAACAGTTCTCT
This sequence comes from Epinephelus awoara, assembly GCA_035609425.1. Lineage (NCBI taxonomy): Eukaryota > Metazoa > Chordata > Actinopteri > Perciformes > Serranidae > Epinephelus > Epinephelus awoara. Next base: position 13,273,851 of record CM069305.1, read on the forward strand.
GTAACACTCAGTCTGTCTGATTTAGCTTTTTTAACAATCTTCACAAGATCAACCAGTGTTACTGTCTGTGTCCTTCTTGATTCACTGAAGAGCCATGTGGTACTGTCACAGTTATTCTGATCATCTATCACATTTTCACAAGACAAAGTGACGTCATCTCCAACTCTAAAAGTGAGGGAGCGGGAAAGCTGTCCTGCTGCTGAGAAGATGAGAGAAAATATGAAGAATAAAGAGAATGAAATAATGAACACATTAATATAAATAAATATATGAACATGAATGTCAGTGTGAAGATAATTTTAGAGACAACAAAAGTTTGCATATGGGCCTCATCATTTTCCAAGAGTTCACTAAACTCACTATTCACCTCACTGGAAACCAAACAGACTACTTGTGTCTCTTGGTTAAATGAAGTTAGATAATGAAGTAACATTTATGATATCTATAAATAGCTTTTTAAAAATGGTTCCGTCATTCATATATGTTATATGAATCCTTACCTGTAAACTGAAGCATCAGTATCAGACATAAAGACATAAATCCATCTGAATTCAGCCATCGTGCCTCTCTGTCTCTCTCTGCTTCCTCTACCTCTAAGTCTCTGAACAACTTGCTTCTTAAAGACAAATGTTGTCACTACTTCCTCTAATTACTAAAGTGTCACTTCCTCATCATAACCATCATCCTTCTTTTCTCTCACTTGACACTTGTTGCCTTTATGTGGGCAGATGACATCAGCTTTTACCTCCCTCACTCATGGCCAACATGAGCTGGTATGAAGCTCACACTGACCTGAAGTATCCTAAATTAACAACAGTGACAGTTTCCATGTATCATCATCCCTTTGAAAATAAATGGAAATTGTTCACTCACTGTAATCATAGTTATTGTAATGTTTTAGTATATTGTTCTAACAAGACAGTTTGCAAAGAAAGTCCTTTAATACTACTGCTTAAGTTATTGTTTTCTAATGTGCCTTCCATTCATATACTGTATGTGATATACAGAATATATTCTTACCTGTAAACTGAAGCAGCGTCACAAGAAATAAAGACATTTGAATCTGTCTGAACTCAGCCATCATGATTCTCTGTCTCTCTGCTTCTTCTTTCTCTTGTTCTGATGCTCAAACTGTTTCTAACATAGTGCTTTAGTAGAGAGACGCTGCAGCTACTTCCTGTGATGAGTATGATGTCGCTTCCTCAAAGTGACCTTTAGACTGTGTTAGATTTTTATCTCTCTGAATTTGTTACAGACGTCAAAACAGCCAAAAACTGTTAGCGTTTTTACATTTCATTGAAACCTTCTCATAGGACAGTTATATGTTTGTGCAGTCAGTGATCCAGTTTAATGCTGCAACAATCAAAGTGTGTTAATGCTCATGTTGAGTCTCAAGTTCACACTGTGTCCAGCCCCACAGTGCATTTGTGACACTGACGTGTTTCACCTCCTGAAAAGAAGAAGACGACGACTGAGGAAGTTGAAGGTGTGAAGATTGTTGGCTAAAATAAATGTTTGCAATGATGCAACTTGTTTTCTTTAGATGATGTTTGTTAGAAAACAGACAGGATTCATGATGTTTGACAGCACACATGAACAGACAGCTGAAGAGTCAAACTCCTCGCCCAGCAGAATTTCACTCTTGATGTCTGTGGTGCAATATGGTGACACTGTAGCAGCAGCAGAGGTCTGGAGGTTTTAGCCTCAGCGTCTCTTTCTGTATTTCGACACATTTGAGTGTTCAGTGAGAACAGAGCTGTTCAACCCAACAGAGGGAAGGTTGGACTACTAGAAGAGGCCGGACATTCACTTACTATTATGACACTGTTGGTACATGAAAGAGACAAAGTGTAGAATGAAGTGATAAACATTTCTTTATTTTATATTGTTATCAGATATAATAAAGAGCAGACTGTTACTGACTCCATTAAAGCTGAAAACAGATTCAAACACATTGACATCCCAACAAATATGTTAACAGCAATGCTAAATGAAAGTGGATTAAAATGAGTTCTTCTGCACACAGAGACATGAAAGTGAGCTCAAGCTGCTGTAGCTTCAATAACAGGCAGTAAATCCTAAAATCAGGTCTGAAATCTTCAGCTGGAAGACAGTTTAAGGAAGTGAAGAAGAGTTAAACACTCTTTGCTGTTAAATGATGTTAAAATCCAGCTGCTGCGTTCTGACCTGACTGCAGACAAGAACAGTTTTTACAGCTGATGGAGGAACAGACAGCAGACTAAAATAACATAATACATTTCTCTTTCTTTGTTATTTCCAGTCTTTAACTGGTCATGTAAAACGTGATGAGTTGATCAGTGGAGTCTGATGGAGGCTGAAGTGTTGGTCAAACTCCATCAGAAGGTCTGATGTTTTCATAGTTCACTGTACCATCATCTTCATCATAACGCACCTGTGACAAACAACACAACACAATCAAAGCCACACTTTCCAATCCCAGTCCCACCTCTGTGATCTGTAGGCGTCCACTGTCCCACATTTAACACAAGGAAATAAGAAATATCTTGACACCTTAAAGGCAGGTGCAGTCTGAGAAGGAGGGTTTTCACAGTTGAGTCAGCAGACCCTGAACGCACCATTAGTCATTAGTCAGTGAGAACATACTGTATGATGTGATGTCATTTAGGTGAAGCCGCCCTTTAATCTGGACCCCATCATGTTCAGTTTTTATTGACACTGTGTCAAAGAGGTGTTGATTCAGATCTGTGGTCTCTTTGGAGGCTGTAGTTTGTGTCGCTGTTGTAATGAACTGCATTATATTGTCATGTTTCACTTCTATTTGAATCCACTTCACTTGTCCTGTTTATTGTTGTCTTCTGTCTTCTTCTATCTACAGTTTATAATGAAGAGTGTGTAAAGTAGCAACTGTAAAAACATGACATTATTTAGTTGTAAAAACTCACAGTGATTTCATCCATCTGTGTTTTCTTCTCTGAAAAGACAAGAGAAAGAGTGGACTTCAGTTTCCACAGTGAAAATCAATGGAAACATTTTATCTGTGAATGTTCTCACCTTTAGTTCTTGTCCACATGTTGACTGCCACAACACTTATTATGAGCACTGCTAAACCCACAGACACAATGAGGAACCTCAACCACCAACCTGGAAAGAGAATAAACACATTAGAACATTTTGGCTGTAGCCTCTGGATTTAAAGGAGGAGAGAGAGATTGGAGTTAACCATAATTAATATTCACATTTACTTTCATTAAAATCAATCCGAAAAAATGCTATTCTTTTTTTTAAGAGATTTTTTAAAAGCATTTTAAAAAGAGGAAAATCAGCTTAAACCACATCTCTTTAGACGTGTACATGTATTTTCTCAGTTTGGGGAAAGAAAGGGACAGACAGGAAGACAGAAACATTCTAGAGAAAGGTGCATAAAAATATTGTGTCACTACCTTCAAATAATGCATCATTGGCTGCAGAAGCTGTCGTGGACATAACTGTTGTTGCTGCTGTTGTTGTGTCCTCACCTGAACAGATGAACACAACTCAAACTGTTGTGATGTAATATTCAAACTTCAAATCCATAACATAAACAAATATTTGAGGTGATTATTCTCATCAGTTTGAAGTGACTTTAAACAGCTCAACATGTTCTCACCTGGTTTCTCACCTGAGGACTGAGATCTGAAGGGAAACACCTGCACTCTGTCACCATCAGTCACTGCACATGTAAATAACTTATATCTTGATGTGTAAATGTAGAGAGAAGTCAGAAAGCTCACAGAGGCAGAGCAGAGAGACTGTGATGTCTTTATGTCCTTGTTGTCTTTATCCACATCTTGACCCTGAAACAGCCACTTTCCTTCACTTTTACATCGATCATATGTCCTCACAGAGCAGGTTAATGTCACCTCATCAGTGTTGTTATGTTCAGTCACTGGTGAAGATGGAGATATTGTGAGAGTCAAATTAACTTCATCACTGTAATCATAATTATTGTAATGTTTCAGTATATTGTTCTAACAAGACAGTTTGAGCTGAAAACATTATGATGGAAATACTCACTGGTAACAACAGACAGTTCAACCACAGCATCTTCACCTTGTTGTTTTGCTGATCTGAACTGTCTGCAGGTGTAATGTCCAACATCCTCATGTGTGACCTTCTTTATAACCTGAGAACAGTTTTCTGTAACACTCAGTCTGTCTGATTTAGCTTCTTTAACAATCTTCCCAAGATCAACCAGTGTTACTGCCGGTGTGCTTCCTGATTCACTGAAGAGCCATGTGGTACTGTCACAGTTATTCTGATCATCTATCACATTTTCACAAGACAAAGTGACGTCATCTCCAACTCTAAAAGTGAGGGAGCGGAAAAGCCGTCCTGCTGCTGAGAAGATGAGAGAAAATATGAAGAATAAAGAGAATAAAATAATGAACACATTAATATAAATAAATATATGAACATGAATGTCAGTGTGAAGATAATTTCGTGTAGCGCCCTGCTACGAATGATACTGTTTTGTTCTTTTAAACATGTGATCAGTTAACAAATATGCAGTATAATTTGTAGTATTGTTTGTCAAGTTACTGCTGTTGTGAAATGAGTTTAATTAATATGGAGAAGTTCATAATCGTAATAAAATGTCCCATGCTCTGAACGGTCTGTGAATGCCTCAAGAAGTTTCCTCTGTTTAATTGAATAACCAGGTGTCAGCGGAGCATCATCAGCGGAGCCGATTAGATTCAATTCTATAGTAACGGGAGACACGAGGAAAAGAATAACGACGCAACGAAGGAGCTAGTTTTAGCCTCGACCTCGCTACTGAGAAACACTCTTCATGAGGATTCAAATGAGCTCCAACATGCGCGCCAACGACATGGTACCATAACAGAGTTTTACAAAAAACCCTATTATTGTTTTATTTTTTTATTAAAGGACTTAAAGGGTCACCAGGTCATTTTTAAAGGGTGATTGTTTTGTTTTTCTTTCAATAAACATTTATGTTGTTGCGATGTATATCCGCAGTCGAAATGTTCGTTCGTGTTTGAATGTGGCATTAGTCGGGCTCTGGTGTGTTACAGGTATGCATGGGAGGTTGTAAGCTCACATAGACAGTATAGCTATAAAATCAGCTAACCAGGCCTCTCTGCACCCTAGGCAGGGTGGTATGCTCTAGTTACAGTAGATATATCCCAAATTTAATATTTTAGTTGACTCCCTCCAATTCGCCTCCCATGCTTAAGGTGTTAAAGGGGTTTGCCGTGACAATTCTGTAGCAAATGAGAATTGAGTGGGAGGGCTACATTTGGATACAACAAAAGTTTGCATATGGGCCTCATCATTTTCCAAGAGTTCACTAAACTCACTATTCACCTCGCTGGAAACCAAACAGACTACTTGTGTCTCTTGGTTAAATGAAGGTTAGATGATGAAGTAACATTAATGATATCTATAAATAGCTTTTTAGAAATGTTTCTGTCATTCATATATGTTATATGAATCCTTACCTGTAAACTGAAGCATCAGTATCAGAAATAAAGACATTTTAATCCATCTGAATTCAGCCATCGTGCCTCTCTGTCTCTCTCTGCTTCCTCTACCTCTAAGTCTCTGAATAAATTTCTTCTTAAAGACACAGTTGTCACTACTTCCTCTAATTACTAAAGTGTCACTTCCTTCACCATCATCCTTCTTTTCTCTCACTGGTCACTTGTTGCCTTTATGTGGGCAGATGACATCAGCTTTTACCTCCCTCACTCATGGCCGACATGAGCTGGTATGAAGCTCACACTGACCTGAAGTATCCTAAATTTAGACCAGTGACAGTTTCCATGTATCATCATCCCTTTGACAATAAATGGAAATTGTTCACTCACTGTAATCATAGTTATTGTAATGTTTTAGTATATTGTTCAAACAAGACAGTTTGCAAAGAAAGTCCTTTAATACTACTGCTTAAGTTATTGTTTTCTAATGTGCCTTCCATTCATATACTGTATGTGATATACAGAATATATTCTTACCTGTAAACTGAAGCAGCATCACAAGAAATAAAGACATTTGAATCTGTCTGAACTCAGCCATCATGATTCTCTGTCTCTCTGCTTCATCTTTCTCTTGTTCTGATGCTCAAACTGTTTCTAACATAGTGCTTTAGTAGAGAGACGCTGCAGCTACGTCCTGTGATGAGTATGATGTCACTTCCTCAAAGTGACCTTTAGACTGTTTTAAATTTTTGTCTCTCTTAATTTGTCACAGATGTTCAAACAGCCAAAAACTGTTACTATTTTTACATTTTATTAAAACCTTCTCATAGGACAGTTATATGTTTGTGCAGTCAGTGGTCCAGTTTAATGCTGCAACATTTAAAGTTTGTTAATGCTCATGTTGAGTCTCAAGTTCACACTGTGTCCAGTCCCACGGTGCATTTGTGAGAACACAGATAAGATGATGTCCCTTCAAGGTGTCAGTAAGATAGCAGGGTCACGAAAGTGAGATGGATGAAGGTCACATTGACCTTGACCTTTGACCTATGACCACCAAAATCACAAGAACGGGACGGACAGATGGACAACCTGATGTTAACAGGAAAACTTAATCTGCTCTCTGTCTCTGTCTGAATAGACGAGAGGCATATTTCTGGGACGCGCTGCATCTGCTGTGTTTCCACATGGTGCTACGTGTTGACCTGCTGCACCCCCTTCTGGACAAAAAGCTCTTTTACATTTAAGAGAATCAGTTATCAATACAAAATAACAATAATAATATGAGCTGTAACTAAACTGAGGCCCCTCATATGTTTGGTTTGATGATGGTGGCATACAGGCCACTGAGATCAGCAGAGGCTCCAGCAGAAGAAGCTTTCACGGTACTGTAGGTCACTGCAACATCTTCATCATCATCATCATCATCTTTACTCAGAAACTGGAAAACATTCAAACAACACGACACAAGAAACAACGCAACAAGAAAATATAGAAAAATGCAAGTAAATGCAACATAGGAGGCGTAGGAAACACCATCTTCAGGATCAGCCTGCACAGAGAAGACAGCATAATGGCTGCTTACATGAATTCAAACTCTTTCATCTCTTTTTTTCATTTCAGTTCAGTCCTAGCTGCATCCTAACTCCAAGAGTCCCTGTGAGTCTCATACAGACACATTTAAAGAACAAACACACATAACAAACACACATAACAGTGAGTGATCTCACCATGTCCTGGCTGGTTTCTGGAGCAGTATGAGTCACTGCAGGGTTTTAGGTGGGCAGGTTTTACATGTACAATAACTGAGACATGGAACAGATTATAAAAACGGATTATTAAAATCAATCAATGTGACTAAATGTTAGTTATGATATAATTTCTTCATACAAACATCTAATTCCTTTTCACAGTTCAGTATCATACCAGCTCTGTCTGATAATTGAGCAATCTCCATGTGAACTGTCATTTTCTCAGTTTAATGCTGCAACAATCAAAGTGTATTAATGCTCATGTTGAGTCTCAAGTTCACACTGTGTCCAGTCCCACAGTGCATTTGTGACACTGACGTGTTTCACCTCCTGAAAAGAAGAAGACGACGACTGACGAAGATGAAGGTGTGTAGATTGTTGGTTAAAATAAATGTTTATAATGATACGACTTGTTTTCTCTGGATGATTTTTTACTTTATATAATGGCACTGTTAGTACATAAAAGAGTCACAAGACAAAGTGTAGAATGAATTGATAAACATTTCTTTATTTTATATTGTTATCAGATCTAATAAAGAGCAGACTGTTACTGACTCCATTAAAGCTGAAAACAGATTCAAACACATTGACATCCCAACAAATATGTTAACAGCAATGCTAAATGAAAGTGGATTAAAATGAGTTCTTCTGCACACAGAGACATGAAAGTGAGCTCAAGCTGCTGTAGCTTCAATAACAGGCAGTAAATCCTAAAATCAGCTCTGAAATCTTCAGCTGGAAGACAGTTTAAGGAAGTGAAGAAGAGTTAAACACTCTTTGCTGTTAAATGATGTTAAAATCCAGCTGCTGCGTTCTGACCTGACTGCAGACAAGAACAGTTTTTACAGCTGATGGAGGAACAGACAGCAGACTAAAATAACATAATACATTTCTCTTTCTTTGTTATTTCCAGTCTTTAACTGGTCATGTAAAACGTGATGAGTTGATCAGTGGAGTCTGATGGAGGCTGAAGTGTTGGTCAAACTCCATCAGAAGGTCTGATGTTTTCATAGTTCACTGTACCATCATCTTCATCATAACGCACCTGTGACAAACAACACAACACAATCAAAGCCACACTTTCCAATCCCAGTCCCACCTCTGTGATCTGTAGGCGTCCACTGTCCCACATTTAACACAAGGAAATAAGAAATATCTTGACACCTTAAAGGCAGGTGCAGTCTGAGAAGGAGGGTTTTCACAGTTGAGTCAGCAGACCCTGAACGCACCATTAGTCATTAGTCAGTGAGAACATACTGTATGATGTGATGTCATTTAGGTGAAGCCGCCCTTTAATCTGGACCCCATCATGTTCAGTTTTTATTGACACTGTGTCAAAGAGGTGTTGATTCAGATCTGTGGTCTCTTTGGAGGCTGTAGTTTGTGTCGCTGTTGTAATGAACTGCATTATAGTGTCATGTTTCACTTCTATTTGAATCCACTTCACTTGTCCTGTTTATTGTTGTCTTCTGTCTTCTTCTATCTACACTTTATAATGAAGAGTGTGTAAAGTAGCAACTGTAAAACATGACATTATTTAGTTGTAAAAACTCACAGTGATTTCATCCATCTGTGTTTTCTTCTCTGAAAAGACAAGAGAAAGAGTGGACTTCAGTTTCCACAGTGAAAATCAATGGAAACATTTTATCTGTGAATGTTCTCACCTTTAGCTCTTTTCCACATGTTGACTGCCACAACACTTATTATGAGCACTGCTAAACCCACAGACACAATGAGGAACCTCAACCACCAACCTGGAAAGAGAATAAACACATTAGAACATTTTGGCTTTAGCCTCTGGATTTAAAGGAGGAGAGAGAGATTGGAGTTAACCATAATTAATATTCACATTTACTTTCATTAAAATCAATCCGAAAAAATGCTATTCTTTTTTTTAAGAGATTTTTTAAAAGCATTTTAAAAAGAGGAAAATCAGCTTAAACCACATCTCTTTAGACGTGTACATGTATTTTCTCAGTTTGGGGAAAGAAAGGGACAGACAGGAAGACAGAAACATTCTAGAGAAAGGTGCATAAAAATATTGTGTCACTACCTTTATTTGAAGCATCATTGGCTGCAGAAGCTGTCGTGGACATAACTGTTGTTGCTGCTGTTGTTGTGTCCTCACCTGAACAGATGAACACAACTCAAACTGTTGTGATGTAATATTCAAACTTCAAATCCATAAAATAAACAAATATTTGAGGTGATTAATCTCTTCAGTTTGAAGTGACTTTAAACAGCTCAACATGTTCTCACATGGTTTCTCACCTGAGGACTGAGATCTGAAGGGAAACACCTGCACTCTGTCACCATCAGTCACTGCACATGTAAATAACCTATATCTTGATGTGTAAATGTAGAGAGAAGTCAGAAAGGTCACAGAGGCAGAGCAGAGAGACTGTGATGTCTTTATGTCCTTGTTGTCTTTATCCACATCTTGACCCTGAAACAGCCACTTTCCTTCACTTTTACATCGATCATATGTCCTCACAGAGCAGGTTAATGTCACCTCATCAGTGTTGTTATGTTCAGTCACTGGTGAAGATGGAGATATTGTGAGAGTCAAATTAACTTCATCACTGTAATCATAATTATTGTAATGTTTCAGTATATTGTTCTAACAAGACAGTTTGAGCTGAAAACATTATGATGGAAATACTCACTGGTAACAACAGACAGTTCAACCACAGCATCTTCACCTTGTTGTTTTGCTGATCTGAACTGTCTGCAGGTGTAATGTCCAACATCCTCATGTGTGACCTTCTTTATAACCTGAGAACAGTTTTCTGTAACACTCAGTCTGTCTGATTTAGCTTCTTTAACAATCTTCCCAAGATCAACCAGTGTTACTGCCGGTGTGCTTCCTGATTCACTGAAGAGCCATGTGGTACTGTCACAGTTATTCTGATCATCTATCACATTTTCACAAGACAAAGTGACGTCATCTCCAACTCTAAAAGTGAGGGAGCGGAAAAGCCGTCCTGCTGCTGAGAAGATGAGAGAAAATATGAAGAATAAAGAGAATAAAATAATGAACACATTAATATAAATAAATATATGAACATGAATGTCAGTGTGAAGATAATTTCGTGTAGCGCCCTGCTACGAATGATACTGTTTTGTTCTTTTAAACATGTGATCAGTTAACAAATATGCAGTATAATTTGTAGTATTGTTTGTCAAGTTACTGCTGTTGTGAAATGAGTTTAATTAATATGGAGAAGTTCATAATCGTAATAAAATGTCCCATGCTCTGAACGGTCTGTGAATGCCTCAAGAAGTTTCCTCTGTTTAATTGAATAACCAGGTGTCAGCGGAGCATCATCAGCGGAGCCGATTAGATTCAATTCTATAGTAACGGGAGACACGAGGAAAAGAATAACGACGCAACGAAGGAGCTAGTTTTAGCCTCGACCTCGCTACTGAGAAACACTCTTCATGAGGATTCAAATGAGCTCCAACATGCGCGCCAACGACATGGTACCATAACAGAGTTTTACAAAAAACCCTATTATTGTTTTATTTTTTTATTAAAGGACTTAAAGGGTCACCAGGTCATTTTAAAAGGGTGATTGTTTTGTTTTTCTTTCAATAAACATTTATGTTGTTGCGATGTATATCCGCAGTCGAAATGTTCGTTCGTGTTTGAATGTGGCATTAGTGGGGCTATGGTGTGTTACAGGTATGCATGGGAGGTTGTAAGCTCACATAGACAGTATAGCTATAAAATCAGCTAACCAGGCCTCTCTGCACCCTAGGCAGGGTGGTATGCTCTAGTTACAGTAGATATATCCCAAATTTAATATTTTAGTTGACTCCCTCCAATTCGCCTCCCATGCCCATAAGAACCCACTGTGACACAGGTGCCACACATCCTTTAAATGTTCTGGAAAATTCCATGAACAGCTTTCTCCTTGACTTAAACTCATGAAGTCCCAGAGTGACACATACTTAACATCCTGGTGGATCATGTGACAGGTCATGTGATTTGGTCTTCCCACAACAACATTTCCAAGATGTCTGTGTGACAGGTTACCACTAGGGGCAGAGCTAGCTAAATTTAAAAAGCTTGTTTTTGGTTGCCAAAGGTAAGATTCAAACCATTTAAGAATTGTAATGCTTACATAACAAGTCCTTTATTACATTTAACCTGTTGTGAGCACATTTCATGAACAAATTGATATAAAACAGGTCAGGAAAATATCGTTGTGACATATATGTCACATCGGACCTTTAACCTTAAAATTGTCATGGAAAACCTATTGTGACATATATGTCACAATAAGAATTTTTTTTTATGATATGCTCAATTAACTTAACTTTTTCAATGATATTTAGTTAATACATTTTATATTGTTCAATTCAAAGCATATTGAAACAAATGTAAACAAAAAATCACATTATGTGAATCCAATTCTTAACAAAATATATAAGGAAACCATTTTTACCCATCAGTGAACAAAAAAAAACCCTATATCACTTTGTTCTACCCTATATCATTTGAAAATTTAATGAAAATAAATAAATAATAAAAATTGAAAAGAATAATTGAAAATTGTAATTTAATTTTATCTGCATTATGGATAAGAAGCAATACAGTGTTCAGGATGCACTGACAGTCATCCAGGGAGACGACAGTGACTTTGAGGGATGTGAAAGTAGCTCAGATGACGACCTTTAAGACCCTGATTACACTCCTAGCAACAAAGAAATGGAGAATGACAAGTCAAGTGAGTCTAGTGATTCAGACTGCAGTGAATCAGGTGATTTAGATGAAGTACCTCAACCAAAGATGAACCCTGGACAGCAAAATACAACTACCCAGTAGTAGTTTTTATTTTTATTCAATTTGCAAATTTTTGCAAATGTATTCATAAAAAAAACAAATATGAAAAGAAAATGTTGTTGTGAAACCTAAGAGGTAAACTTAGAATCTTTGTTACCAAACAGAAAAACATGACCAGAAAAAGACTGTAGCTCAGTTTTTTTTTACAGCTACAATGGCTTGTTGAGAAGACCTCCAATATGATGAGGCAGTCTTTTTTGTAATTCAATTTGCAAATTTTTGTATTGTGAAATAAATCAAAATTTTGTTGTTAAAGATTTTGTTGTTAAACCTAAGAGGTAAAGTTATGATATTGAGGAAACGCAAATGAAAAGACAAAGCTTTGTTATCAAACCGAAAAAGACTAAGGCTGATTTATTTTCAAAAGAGGAATGAATTTACCATTAACACCCATTGACAGATCTTTGATACTAATGTGTGTTATTTTGAGAAAAATGTCAGAAATGTGTTCTATATGGTCTATTTAGTCTATTTTATGTCCCCCATAATTTTCCTTGATGGATAAATTATCCAGGTTCTTAACGCCCAATGTGACATATATGTAACATTACAGATCTCTGACAGTGAGGGGTGGTATTTTGAAAAAAATGTCAGAAATATGTTCTATGTGGTCTATTTAGTCTGTTTTATGCCCCCCATAATTTTCCTTTAAGGAGAAATTGGTCCGGGTTCTTATGGGTTAAGGTGTTAAAGGGGTTTGCCGTGACAATTCTGTAGCAAATGAGAATTGAGTGGGAGGGCTACATTTGGATACAACAAAAGTTTGCATATGGGCCTCATCATTTTCCAAGAGTTCACTAAACTCACTATTCACCTCGCTGGAAACCAAACAGACTACTTGTGTCTCTTGGTTAAATGAAGGTTAGATGATGAAGTAACATTAATGATATCTATAAAAAGCTTTTAAAAATGTTTTCTGTCATTCATATATGTTATATGAATCCTTACCTGTAAACTGAAGCATCAGTATCAGAAATAAAGACATTTTAATCCATCTGAATTCAGCCATCGTGCCTCTCTGTCTCTCTCTGCTTCCTCTACCTCTAAGTCTCTGAATAAATTTCTTCTTAAAGACACAGTTGTCACTACTTCCTCTAATTACTAAAGTGTCACTTCCTTCACCATCATCCTTCTTTTCTCTCACTGGACACTTGTTGCCTTTATGTGGGCAGATGACATCAGCTTTTACCTCCCTCACTCATGGCCGACATGAGCTGGTATGAAGCTCACACTGACCTGAAGTATCCTAAATTAACACCAGTGACAGTTTCCATGTATCATCATCCCTTTGACAGATAAAGGATAAATGGAAATTGTTTTTTTTTTTGCAACCTCATTTTACAGTTGAGATGTGACAGTGTATCTGTAATCATAGTTATTGGAGTTCAGTCAGACAACTCTGGATTGAATTTAGCATTTTTATTGAGCATAAATATTTGCATACTGAAGCAGAGCATGAATAGTTTTAGCATGGCTGAAGCAAGATTGACGTCAGGCTCTATCTCAGTTTATTCATTCCCTGAAAATGATCTGCATGACAGACATTACAGGGAATGAATAGCAGACCCCCAGCTGGGAATCCTAGAAACAGAGCCCACAGGTGGATGCTGGGGAGGTGGTGGGATTTGAGAAGTTTCATAAGCAGCACACAGCAGCAGCAGCAGCAGCGAGAGCAGCAGAACACAGCAGGATCAACAGCAGGATCAACAGCAGGATCAGCAGCAGAAACAGCAGCAGAGCAGCAGTAGCACCATGCAGCATGCAGCAGCAGAATAGCAAGGAATGATCAGGTAAGCACAGGTGGTTTAAATAGCCCGCCCTATCAGCTGAGGAGAGCACGTGGCTGATCAGCTGATCAGGATTGGCGCACTTGAGTTGTCTGCCTGACGAGTATGATGTCACTTCCTCAAAGTGACCTTTAGACTGTTTTCGATTTTTATCTCTCTGAATTTGTTACAGACGTCCAAACAGCCAAAAACTGTTAGCGTTTTTACATTTCATTGAAACCTTCTCATAGGACAGTTATATGTTTGTGCATTCAGTGATCCAGTTTAATGCTGCAACAATCAAAGTGTGTTAATGCTTTCTCTGCTTCCTCTACCTCTAAGTCTCTGAATAAATTTCTTCTTAAAGACAAAGGTTGTCTCTACTTCCTTTACTAAATAAAGTGTCACTTCCTCATCATAACCGTCATCCTTCTTTTCTCTCACTGGACACTTGTAGCCTTTATGTGGGCAGATGACATCAGCTTTTACCTCCCTCACTCATGGCCGACATGAGCTGGTATGAAGCTCACACTGACCTGAAGTATCCTAAATTTAGACCAGTGACAGTTTCCATGTATCACCATCCCTTTGACAATAAATAGAAATTGTTCACTCACTGTAACCATAGTTATTGTAATGTTTTAGTATATTGTTCAAACAAGACAGTTTGCAAAGAAAGTCCTTTAATACTACTGCTTAAGTTATTGTTTTCTAATGTGCCTTCCATTCATATACTGTATGTGATATACAGAATATATTCTTACCTGTAAACTGAAGCAGCGTCACAAGAAATAAAGACATTTGAATCTGTCTGAACTCAGCCATCATGATTCTCTGTCTCTCTGCTTCTTCTTTCTCTTGTTCTGATGCTCAAACTGTTTCTAACATAGTGCTTTAGTAGAGAGACGCTGCAGCTACGTCCTGTGATGAGTATGATGTCACTTCCTCAAAGTGACCTTTAGACTGTTTTAAATTTTTGTCTCTCTTAATTTGTCACAGATGTTCAAACAGCCAAAAACTGTTACTATTTTTACATTTTATTAAAACCTTCTCATAGGACAGTTATATGTTTGTGCAGTCAGTGATCCAGTTTAATGCTGCAACATTTAAAGTTTGTTAATGCTCATGTTGAGTCTCAAGTTCACACTGTGTCCAGTCCCACGGTGCATTTGTGAGAACACAGATAAGATGATGTCCCTTCAAGGTGTCAGTAAGATAGCAGGGTCACGAAGGTGAGATGGATGAAGGTCACATTGACCTTGACCTTTGACCTATGACCACCAAAATCACAAGAACGGGACGAACAGATGGACAACCTGATGTTAACAGGAAAACTTAATCTGCTCTCTGTCTCTGTCTGAATAGACGAGAGGCATATTTCTGGGACGCGCTGCATCTGCTGTGTTTCCACATGGTGCTACGTGTTGACCTGCTGCACCCCCTTCTGGACAAAAAGCTCTTTTACATTTAAGAGAATCAGTTATCAATACAAAATAACAATAATAATATGAGCTGTAACTAAACTGAGGCCCCTCATATGTTTGGTTTGATGATGGTGGCATACAGGCCACTGAGATCAGCAGAGGCTCCAGCAGAAGAAGCTTTCACGGTGCTGTAGGTCACTGCAACATCTTCATCATCATCATCATCATCTTTACTCAGAAACTGGAAAACATTCAAACAACACGACACAAGAAACAACGCAACAAGAAAATATAGAAAAATGCAAGTAAATGCAACATAGGAGGCGTAGGAAACACCATCTTCAGGATCAGCCTGCACAGAGAAGACAGCATAATGGCTGCTTACATGAATTCAAACTCTTTCATCTCTTTTTTTCATTTCAGTTCAGTCCTAGCTGCATCCTAACTCCAAGAGTCCCTGTGAGTCTCATACAGACACATTTAAAGAACAAACACACATAACAGTGAGTGATCTCACCATGTCCTGGCTGGTTTCTGGAGCAGTATGAGTCACTGCAGGGTTTTAGGTGGGCAGGTTTTACATGTACAATAACTGAGACATGGACCAGTCCAGTGCTTTTCTCTTCCCTACCCTCACCAAATGTGCCCCTCAATACACCAGGACTCTAGATATGAAGGGGTATTATGCTGAACTAAACAACATGATTGTATTATTTCGTCAACAAATCATTTTGATGTCAGCTGATCATAATCAATATGGCAACACCCATATTCAATGCAACAGTAAAACAAGTAAAAATATAAGTCAGCAGCAACTTCAACTTATCTGATCTTATTTCAGTAACATTAGATAGATATTGAAAACTTCTGAACTTAGACATGAGCCTATCCGTAAGAGGGGTCCCCAAACTGTTTCAGCCTGCGCTGCAGCCCACCTGTGGAGGTATTTTTGACCCAGGAAGACCTACTAAATATTTTGTGCAGTAAAATAAGCAATGTAGCAATGTTCTCACTACCATGTTAAAACAAAGGTGAAATAATTAAAATGTTTTTATGTATTGGTCAGTAGTCATCAATATAGTATTCCCTTTTTCAGTCTTCGAAGATACTGCAATGATCAAATGAAAGACAAAGGCAGGTCAAAATCACACAAACTTTAGCGAGATTTTAATTTAAACAATAAAACAATCACATGATTCTGTTTCAATTTGTGTTTCAAAGTTACAGCTGTTACCTACATGCACATTATAATATAGAAAATAAAGTGCTGTGACTTTGTTACAATATCTACACCTTAAAATAAAATAAACATAGCTTTAGCTAAACATAGCCTTAAAATAGTATCAAGTCTGCATGTATCTTTTTCTCCATAAAAAGTGTTTAGTGTGGCGCCTGGACCTCTGCTGTTATCCACTCATAGATTGGGACCCAAAAAATCACTGCCTTAGAAGGTCAGCAGGTTGCGCATTTCAGCTATGTAACCCTACATGCAAATGAAAATACAGAAAATAGTGTTGTGACTGTTCTCACTTTGTGAAATAAAATAAACTTAACTTAAAGGCCCAGTATGTAATAATCACTGTAGTTTGTGGCACATAGAAGAGAAAACCAAGAGAAAAATTTAACCTAATATTTATGAATGTGTTAAGATAAGAATATAATCGTTTAACTATTAAAATTGTTTTGCTTTAAACTCCTTAGAATAAGCCTTGGCTTTTATTCATACATTCATACACCTGACCGCTTGCTCCCCAATTTTACACAGTGAACCTTTAAACAAACATAGCCTTAAAGATAGCCAGCCAGCCAGCCAGCCACGCACGCACGCACACGCACACACACACACACACACACACACACACACACACACACACACAAACCACATGATGATTTTACCTCCCTCACTCATGGCCAACATGAGCTGGTATGAAGCTCACACTGACCTGAAGTATCCTAAATTAACACCAGTGACAGTTTCCATGTATCATCATCCCTTTGACAATAAATGGAAATTGTTCACTCACTGACTACGTCTCATGAAACTCTCTTGGTTTTATTTCTCATATCAATGGTTACTATGGCAACAGGAACAATCCCTTTGTGTTCTGGTGACATGTTCAACACACAAAAATTAGCTTGGACTGGTTGTTAGCCATTACAGACACGGACAGTGCAACAGGTACCAGAGCTCCGCAAAGACATTTTAGAAAATGCTACGTTAACATTAGTGAAATGTTTGCTAAAAAATAAATCAGTATTTGCTAAACTGAAGGTAAATTACTTTTGAAATAAAAACAGTGTTGGTGGTTAGCCACCAAGAGTAGCCACTGGTGCCAACCACAGACAGTCTATGGGACTAACTAGTTTACTGCTACTTCCGCTATCTCACATGGGGGATTGCACATGCGCAGTAAAATCTGGTCTGCAGGCCAGTAGATGGCATGAGACTGTGGAATAAGGGGGATGTTTGTTTCATGGTCAATTTGTATTTTTGGTTACATTTGAGAATTTATGAATGATTTGAAAATGCTTGTTTTTGCAATAGAATTTAACTATTATGGCAAAACTGATAATCTGTGCTCTGGCTAAACAGCAAAATATATTGTGATAATATCTAGTGTAACACTGAAGGATGATTCTCAGACTCAAAACCAATGACAGCAGCCCTAGTTCTTTACCAGAGGCATTAGTTAAGGTTAGCTACTTTATTAAGGAAGAAAAACAACTTAAAATGATATTGAAAAAAAAGCTTATTGACACATTTTGACATATTCCAGTATTCAAATATTCTCAGTTTCATTATTGTCTTGATGTCACACATCACAAAACACAGGAACAATTGCAGGACAAAAATGATTTATTTTGCGTTTTCACACACAAACAGTCACCACACAAATAACAAATGAACTAAAAGTCTGAGGAAGAGCTTTGTGCTGGAAACACCACACAGCAAAACAAGAGGTAGGCCTATATGATCTGGCTCCATTTTGTTGGTTCTGAGATATGTGCATGCATGTCATTTTCACATCTTATTATTGGACTGTGACTAGTGGCCTGCGTTGTGGGTGAGAATGACAGAGATGCAATTCCGACAACTTCAGGCAGCCGCCGTCCAAAAGTCCAAGCAGACCGCACCAAGCGCACTCCTTGATCGCCTGAGCAGATCCTGCGCTTTTTAGCTAGCACTCCTGCTGTCACCCTCCAGCATCGCAGCTCAAGTTACACTGCGCAGGTGCAATCCCCCCATGTCTGACCCCGTGTCCCAGCCTTCTCTTGAATAGCCTTGAGCGCCATCAGGAATAAGGTGGATACAATGCGCCAGTCATCTGACCACTTGGTTCCAATTGGCTCAGGTTACACATGACAGAAGAGGGGCAGGAGCTACGTTTCAACACAGGCCCTCGTTGGCTGTTGCAGGCTGTGGACGGGGCAGGGAAGCTCCTAACTGGTCGTGTGAGATGTCAATCGAAAGCTCGGAGTGCAGGCATCATTTTGAATGCAGGACCGCAGTAAAGCTATTGACTGGTGCATTTCAAACGATGCAGCAGCGGTTTGTGAATATTTACTGATATAATAATGTGTTTTGGACTAAATGCTTAACCGGATTCGATCAACTAGGCCTTTGTGAATGTAACAAGACCATGTTTGTGGAAATACTTTTGACCGGAGGATGACTATGAGGCTTCATTGGTGAGTCATGTCAGCTTTGTAACTGTTTGTTTGTTTGTTTGTAGTCTGACAAAGGCATTGATTGTACCTGCTGTGATATCTTGAATCTTAGCTTTCCAAAGATATGCGGCATGAGTAGCCCATGTAACATACAAGCTGTCTAAATGACGTGGTTTGTGTTCAACTGCCCTCTTGGCCCGCGGATGGGCCGGCGGAGTGGCAAGGCATCTGAATTCAGCCATCGTGCCTCTCTGTCTCTCTCTGCTTCCTCTACCTCTAAGTCTCTGAATAAATTTCTTCTTAAAGACAAATGTTGTCACTACTTCCTTTACTAAATTAAGTGTCACTTCCTCAAAGTGTATTAATGCTCATCTTGAGTCTCAAGTTCACACTGTGTCCAGTCCCACAGTGCATTTGTGAGAACACAGATAAGATGATGTTTCATTGGTCTGAGACCTGTTGGTTCCTCATTGTGCCTTTGAAGGTGTTTTTCTGAGAACTGAAGGAGAAGTGATTTGGTGAGAATGTGGTAAACAACAGCAGCAGAGGTCTACATTTATGTCTGTGAAAACATGGATGCTTTACACACATCTTACCCCCGGCAGCACAGAACATCTATACAGTTAGTACAGTTTAGGGTGGAAGCCCAAGATTAATGTCATCAGTTCAGCATCTGACCAAATGTCTCACCTTCTGTTTCTGAGATATGACGTTAAGTCATAGCCGAAAAAGTGTTTTATGCGAAATATTATAATGTCACAGTGACACTAACCTTTAACCTTTGACCCTTCACTTCTCCATTTTCTCTTATAAGACATTTGTGTGAAGTTTTATTAGAATTTATAATGAGATTTCCAGGTGGACATTTCTGCATAATATGAAGAAATCCCCTCAAGGTGTCAGTAAGATAGCAGGGTCACGAAAGTGAGATGGATGAAGGTCACATTGACCTTGAACTTTGACTTATGACCACCAAAATCACAAGAACGGGAAGGACAGATGGACAACCTGATGTTAACAGGAAAACTTAATCTGCTCTCTGTCTCTGTCTGAATAGACGAGAGGCATATTTCATTATCATCATCATCATCATCTTTACTCTGAAACTGGAAAACATTCAAACAACACGACACAAGAAACAACGCAACAAGAAAATATAGAAAAATGCAAGTATGCAACATAATGACATCCAGCGCCACATAAACACAACACAATGCTCAGCAATGAAACAACATCAGTATATCACCAGTGTAACCAGTCAGACAGCTCACCTGGGCTTTACTGTTGGTCTTCTTGGTGTAGCTGATGGAGGCGCAGGAAACACCATCTTCAGGATCAGCCTGCACAGAGAAGACAACATAATGGCTGCTTACATGAATTCAAACTCTTTCATCTCTTTTTTTCAGTTCAGTTCAGTCCTAGCTGCATCCAAGAGTCCCTGTGAGTCTCATACAGACACATTTAAAGAACAAACACACATAACAGTGAGTGATCTCACCATGTCCTGGCTGGTTTCTGGAGCAGTATGAGTCACTGCAGGGTTTTAGGTGGGCAGGTTTTACATGTACAATAACTGAGACATGGAACAGATTATAAAAACGGATTATTAAAATCAATCAATGTGACTAAATGTTAGTTATGATATAATTTCTTCATACAAACATCTAATTCCTTTTCACAGTTCAGTATCATACCAGCTCTGTCTGATATCGAGCAAACTCCATGTGACAGACGTCCAAACAGCCAAAAACTGTGACAATTTTTACATGTTTTATTTTTGAACTGTCATTTTCTCAGTTTAATGCTGCAACAATCAAAATGTATTAATGCTCATGTTGAGTCTCAAGTTCACACTGTGTCCAGTCCCACGGTGCATTTGTGACACTGACGTGTTTCACCTCCTGAAAAGAAGAAGACGACGACTGACGAAGATGAAGGTGTGAAGATTGTTGGTTAAAATAAATGTTTGCAATGATGCGACTTGTTTTCTTTGGATGATGTTTTACTTTATATAATGACACTGTTGGTACATGAAAGAGTCACAAGACAAAGTGTAGAATGAAGTGATAAACATTTCTTTACTTTATATTGTTATCAGATATAATAAAGAGCAGACTGTTACTGACTCCATTAAAGCTGAAAACAGATTCAAACACATTGACATCCCAACAAATATGTTAACAGCAATGCTAAATGAAAGTGGATTAAAATGAGTTCTTCTGCACACAGAGACATGAAAGTGAGCTCAAGCTGCTGTAGCTTCAATAACAGGCAGTAAATCCTAAAATCAGCTCTGAAATCTTCAGCTGGAAGACAGTTTAAGGAAGTGAAGAAGAGTTAAACACTCTTTGCTGTTAAATGATGTTAAAATCCAGCTGCTGCGTTCTGACCTGACTGCAGACAAGAACAGTTTTTACAGCTGATGGAGGAACAGACAGCAGACTAAAATAACATAATACATTTCTCTTTCTTTGTTATTTCCAGTCTTTAACTGGTCATGTAAAACGTGATGAGTTGATCAGTGGAGTCTGATGGAGGCTGAAGTGTTGGTCAAACTCCATCAGAAGGTCTGATGTTTTCATAGTTCACTGTACCATCATCTTCATCATAACGCACCTGTGACAAACAACACAACACAATCAAAGCCACACTTTCCAATCCCAGTCCCACCTCTGTGATCTGTAGGCGTCCACTGTCCCACATTTAACACAAGGAAATAAGAAATATCTTGACACCTTAAAGGCAGGTGCAGTCTGAGAAGGAGGGTTTTCACAGTTGAGTCAGCAGACCCTGAACGCACCATTAGTCATTAGTCAGTGAGAACATACTGTATGATGTGATGTCATTTAGGTGAAGCCGCCCTTTAATCTGGACCCCATCATGTTCAGTTTTTATTGACACTGTGTCAAAGAGGTGTTGATTCAGATCTGTGGTCTCTTTGGAGGCTGTAGTTTGTGTCGCTGTTGTAATGAACTGCATTATATTGTCATGTTTCACTTCTATTTGAATCCACTTCACTTGTCCTGTTTATTGTTGTCTTCTGTCTTCTTCTATCTACAGTTTATAATGAAGAGTGTGTAAAGTAGCAACTGTTAAAACATGACATTATTTAGTTGAAAAAACTCACAGTGATTTCATCCATCTGTGTTTTCTTCTCTGAAAAGACAAGAGAAAGAGTGGACTTCAGTTTCCACAGTGAAAATCAATGGAAACATTTTATCTGTGAATGTTCTCACCTTTAGTTCTTGTCCACATGTTGACTGCCACAACACTTATTATGAGCACTGCTAAACCCACAGACACAATGAGGAACCTCAACCACCAACCTGGAAAGAGAATAAACACATTAGAACATTTTGGCTGTAGCCTCTGGATTTAAAGGAGGAGAGAGAGATTGGAGTTAACCATAATTAATATCCACATTTACTTTCATTAAATCAGTGCGAAAATACAATGCTATCTTTTCAAATAGAATTTTTAAAAGCATTTTAAAAAGAGCAAAAAATAGCTTCAGCCAGATCTCTTTAGACGTGTACATGTATTTGAAATACTTTCAGTATGGGAACAGAAAAAGACAGACAGGAAGACAGAGAGATTCTAGAGAAAGGTGCATAAAAATATTGTGTCACTGCCTTTATTTGAAGCATCATTGGCTGCAGAAGCTGTCGTGGTCACAACTGTTGCTGCTGCTGTTGTTGTGTCCTCACCTGAACAGATGAACACAACTCAAACTGTTGTGATGTAATATTAAAACTCCAAATCCATAAAATAAACAAATATTTGAGGTGATTATTCTCATCAGTTTGAAGTGACTTTAAACAGCTCAACATGTTCTCACCTGGTTTCTCACCTGAGGACTGAGATCTGAAGGGAAACACCTGCACTCTGTCACCATCAGTCACTGCACATGTAAATAACTTATATCTTGATGTGTAAATGTAGAGAGAAGTCAGAAAGCTCACAGAGGCAGAGCAGAGAGACTGTGATGTCTTTATGTCCTTGTTGTCTTTATCCACATCTTGACCCTGAAACAGCCACTTCACTGTGTGTGCTTCACTTTTACATCGTTCATATGTCCTCACAGAGCAGGTTAATGTCACCTCATCAGTGTTTTTTTGTTCAGTCACTGGTGAAGATGGAGATATTGTGAGAGTCAAATTAACTTCATCACTGTAATCATAATTATTGTAGTGTTTCAGTATATTGTTCTAACAAGACAGTTTGAGCTGAAAACATTATGATGGAAATACTCACTGTCAACAACAGACAGATCAACCTGAGAGTCTGAAACTTGTCGTCCTGATCCGAACTCTCTGCAGTTGTAATGTCCAACATCCTCATGTGTGACCTTCTTTATAACCAGAGAACAGTTCTCTGTAACACTCAGTCTGTCTGATTTTGCTTCTTCAACAATCCTTAACCCAAGATTAACCAGTGTTACTGTCGGTGTGCTTCCTGGTTCACTGAAGAGCCATACGGTACTGTCGCAGTTATTCTGATCATCTATCACATTTTCACAAGACAAAGTGACGTCATCTCCAACTCTAAAAGTGAGGGAGCGGAAAAGCCGTCCTGCTGCTGAGAAGATGAGAGAAAATATGAAGAATAAAGAGAATAAAATAATGAACACATTAATATAAATAAATATATGAACATGAATGTCAGTGTGAAGATAATTTTAGACACAACAAAAGTTTGCATATGGGCCTCATCATTTTCCAAGAGTTCACTAAACTCACTATTCACCTCACTGGAAACCAAACAGACTACTTGTGTCTCTTGGTTAAATGAAGTTAGATAATGAAGTAACATTAATGATATCTATAAAAAGCTTTTTAAAAATGGTTCTGTCATTCATATATGTTATATGAATCCTTACCTGTAAACTGAAGCATCAGTATCAGAAATAAAGACATAAATCCATCTGAATTCAGCCATCGTGCCTCTCTGTCTCTCTCTGCTTCCTCTACCTCTAAGTCTCTAAACAACTTGCTTCTTAAAGACAAATGTTGTCACTACTTCCTCTAATTACTAAAGTCACTTCCTCATCATAACCATCATCCTTCTTTTCTCTCACTGGACACTTGTTGCCTTTATGTGGGCAGATGACATCAGCTTTTACCTCCCTCACTCAAGGCCAACATGAGCTGGTATGAAGCTCACACTGACCTAAAGTATCCTAAATTAACACCAGTGACAGTTTCCATGTATCATCATCCCTTTGACAATAAATGGACATTTTTTTTGCAACCTCATTTCAGAGTTGAGATGTGACTATCTGTAATCATAGTTATTGTAATGTTTTAGTTTATTGTTCTAACAAGACAGGTTGCAAAGAAAGTCCTTTAATACTACTGCTTAAGTTATTGTTTTCTAATGTGCCTTCCATTCATATACTGTATGTGATATACAGAATATATTCTTACCTGTAAACTGAAGCAGCGTCACAAGAAATAAAGACATTTGAATCTGTCTGAACTCAGCCATCATGATTCGCTGTCTCTCTGCTTCTTCTTTCTCTTGTTCTGATGCTCAAACTGTTTCTAACATAGTGCTTTAGTAGAGAGACGCTGCAGCTACTTCCTGTGATGAGTATGATGTCACTTCCTCAAAATGACTTGAAAACTATTTTAAATTTCTTTCTCTGAATTTGTTACAGACGTCCAAACAGCCAAAAACTGTTCGAATTTTTACATTTCATTAAAACCTTCTCATAAGACAGTTATATGTTTCTGCAGTCAGTGATCCAGTTTAATGCTGCAACAATCAAAGTGTATTAATGCTCATCTTGAGTCTCAAGTTCACACTGTGTCCAGTCCCACAGTGCATTTGTGAGAACACAGATAAGATGATGTTTCACTGGTCTGAGACCTGTTGGTTCCTCTTTGTGCCTTTGAAGCTGTTTTTCTGAGAACTGAAGGAGAAGTGATTTGGTGAGAATGTGGTTAACAACAGCAGCAGAGGTCTGGAGGTTTTAGCCTCAGCGTCTCTCTCTGTATTTCGACACATTTGAGTGTTCAGTGAGAACAGAGCTGTTCAACCCAACAGAGGGAAGGTTGGACGACTAGAAGAGGCCGGACATTCACTTACTATTATGACACTGTTGGTACATGAAAGAGTCACAAGACAAAGTGTAGAATGAAGTGAAAAACATTTCTTTATTTTATATTGTTATCAGATATAATAAAGAGCAGACTGTTACTGACTCCATTAAAGCTGAAAACAGATTCAAACACACTGACATCCCAACAAATATGTTAACAGCAATGCTAAATGAAAGTGGATTAAAATGAGTTCTTCTGCACACAGAGACATGAAAGTGAGCTCAAGCTGCTGTAGCTTCAATAACAGGCAGTAAATCCTAAAATCAGCTCTGAAATCTTCAGCTGGAAGACAGTTTAAGGAAGTGAAGAAGAGTTAAACACTCTTTGCTGTTAAATGATGTTAAAATCCAGCTGCTGCGTTCTGACCTGACTGCAGACAAGAACAGTTTTTACAGCTGATGGAGGAACAGACAGCAGACTAAAATAACATAATACATTTCTCTTTCTTTGTTATTTCCAGTCTTTAACTGGTCATGTAAAACGTGATGAGTTGATCAGTGGAGTCTGATGGAGGCTGAAGTGTTGGTCAAACTCCATCAGAAGGTCTGATGTTTTCATAGTTCACTGTACCATCATCTTCATCATAACGCACCTGTGACAAACAACACAACACAATCAAAGCCACACTTTCCAATCCCAGTCCCACCTCTGTGATCTGTAGGCGTCCACTGTCCCACATTTAACACAAGGAAATAAGAAATATCTTGACACCTTAAAGGCAGGTGCAGTCTGAGAAGGAGGGTTTTCACAGTTGAGACAGCAGACCCTGAACGCACCATTAGTCATTAGTCAGTGAGAATATACTGTATGATGTGATGTCATTTAGGTGAAGCCGCCCTTTAATCTGGACCCCATCATGTTCAGTTTTTATTGACACTGTGTCAAAGAGGTGTTGATTCAGATCTGTGGTCTCTTTGGAGGCTGTAGTTTGTGTCGCTGTTGTAATGAACTGCATTATAGTGTCATGTTTCACTTCTATTTGAATCCACTTCACTTGTCCTGTTTATTGTTGTCTTCCGTCACAGACAAGAAGCTCAACAACAATATATGGCAGTTGTTACATTCTTCATAATATGCTCTTACACATACGGAGCACACGAAACAGAATAAAACAAAAAATACATGAAAAAAATATAAATTAAAATCGCTCAGGGGCCTCTTCTAATAGTCTAATGTTATTAATAGTGTACAGAAGACTTTTTGCTGTGTTCTTTTTCATGTGCTTCAAAGCTTTATAGTACATAGTCAGTTCTTTTTTAAATACCAAAAAGGGGTTGTGTTTTAATGCATTTACATTTGTGAAGAAAGAATTTTCCTAGATTAAATAAAGTGTTCAAAAGACCTCTACTGTCATTCCAAACGTAATATCATTTCTTGAAAACTGGGGGAGAGATATAAGTTTTGGCTCTAGCCAATCATACATGTCACTCCAAAAAGTATAACTATTTAAAAAAACCAAGTGATCCGTGGTCTCTATGTCCTCATCACAGAATATGCAGTTATTGTGATCAATGTTAAATCTTTGTCTAATAAGTTCTCCTGAAGGGTATATATCATTAAATATTTTAAAGTGGAGTTCTTTGGCTTTTGGAGGTAAAGGTAATTTTAAGTAACTTGTGCGTAATTTCTTTAAAGTAGGCAGACAAAAACTTTGAGAAGCTGAGTTCCTACTGAACTGCATAGGATAGAGAACGTTTGTGAAGAGACCACAAATTATTTTGTTAGACAAAGTCTCAACTGAGAAATCCTGACTGTCTGGGGAGATGTGGAGGTAAAGTTAGATGAAGTTGTGTATTTTTAACCATCCTGAAACAGGTAAACTTTTAATAACCTTTTTAAATTGTTTACAGTTACATTGGATATTAAATTTCATACTGATACACATTGGATATTAAATATGACCAGAATCATCTAACAAATGGATGACAGACCAAATATCTCTTTCCATCCAGTCACTGTAAAATAAGGACTTGTTTCGAAAGAACGAAATGAATCTGCAATTCCAGATGGGGATATCATGCGGTGAGAAACTGTGTTTATATAGAAGTCTCCAATATAATAACACTAGTGAATGGAATGAGGATAATTTGACAGGTAATTTTTGAACAAAAAAATCACAATGTAAAAGAAAATCAATACCACCAATCTTATTGAAAATACCCCTAGGAACACAATACCAAAAACTGTTATTATTCAGTAAAAATAATCTTAACCATTTTGTTTTTAAAGTGCCATTTATACATTCACATTCAGTCAATGGCCTGCAGACTACCGTTTTCATAATCTTTTACTATAGTTGCTTTCTTTAAATAATGAGATTTACATTTCCAAATGTAGTCAAAGTTTAATTTGTTTATGTTTTTAATTGCTTTATTTGATATAGAAAGAGAATAAGCCGGATAAATACACCTTGAAAGACTTTCCATTTTTGTTATGTAAATGCGGCCAAAAAGAGAAAGATCTCTATCTAACCACCTGTCTAATCTTGTTTTGCATTTATCTATTGTGTTCCATATATTCAATTTTTTCACTTGATTTGTCATCTTTTGTAATATGCACACCTAAATATTTGACCGTAGTTTTGATGGGAATACCATTTGTCGCCAGAAGATGGCAGTCATGAATCGCTAATAGTTCACATTTCTTTAAATTCAGTTGTATATATATGTCTATATATATATATATATATATATATATATATATATGTATATATAGACATATATACATATCCCACTCTGGGGTTGAGGTGAATAAAAGAACTGTGTTGTGACCTAAATAACATGCTGCTGCTATCTGCAGAAAGTATTAAAAGCATGAAATCCCGCATTTTTAATGTACGAAAGCGTCCTGTATCATATCTACATGTGTGCCGTTTGTAACAAACCAAACCGCATGAAAATCAGTTGAAAATTCAGTGAGTTACTCTATTTTACTTATGCAAACAGCTCCATCCTCAATAGAAGTGAATGCACTGAGGAGGCGAAGCAAGACCCATCCAAGATGGCGGCCGGCTAGGACGCGCTCAGGCAGTCAATGAGGCGTCTATGTATATATGTCTATGTCCTGCGCTCACAGAGAGGACAATGAGACGTTAGAGGCAGTGCGGATTAAATACATATTTAGAAAGAATTTCATTTCGGGATTTGAGTTGGATTTTACAACGTTTTTATGAAACAATTATCACTCACTCCAAGAGCAAAATAAGCCTGCTGGATTTAATTTCATTGATAACGTGGATCTAAGGTGGATATAGTGTGACATTAAATTTGTGTGAGACATCAATAAAAATCTGACTCCACTTTTCCACCTTGCTGTCTCCGCTTCCCAGTGTCTCCAAAATGTGCGCACGCATGACTCAGAGTTTGCTTACCGGTGCGCACATTCTCTCGGCAAGTTTATTTTTATAAATCACAACTTTTGCGTGGTAAGTGGTGTATGCCACTTTCAAGCCCCGTTTCGTGCGTAAGCAAGCTTAATAAATGAGGCCCCTGATCTTTATCTGACTGGCTGCTGGACTGTTTGCACTGGAGCCAGATTTGATTCTGTACATTATCCAGAGTAACATGGTTGTTTCTTGAAATAAAACAAAACTATCTGCATTGGAGGTTAAGTGAGAACATACTGTATGATGTGATGTCATTTAGGTGAAGCCGCCCTTTAATCTGGACCCCATCATGTTCAGTTTTTATTGACACTGTGTCAAAGAGGTGTTGATTCAGATCTGTGGTCTCTTTGGAGGCTGTAGTTTGTGTCGCTGTTGTAATGAACTGCATTATATTGTCATGTTTCACTTCTATTTGAATCCACTTCACTTGTCCTGTTTATTGTTGTCTTCTGTCTTCTTCTATCTACGGTTTATAATGAAGAGTGTGTAAAGTAGCAACTGTAAAAACATGACATTATTTAGTTGAAAAAACTCACAGTGATTTCATCCATCTGTGTTTTCTTCTCTGAAAAGACAAGAGAAAGAGTGGACTTCAGTTTCCACAGTGAAAATCAATGGAAACATTTTATCTGTGAATGTTCTCACCTTTAGTTCTTGTCCACATGTTGACTGCCACAACACTTATTATGAGCACTGCTAAACCCACAGACACAATGAGGACCCACCACAGAGAGACTGGAAAGAGAATTAAAAAGGTTTTGTGATGATGAGCTGTGTGGTCATGTCTCATTACACTGCACATTTGATCTTAGACATGTGTTTAAACACACTGAATGAGACTAAGTGGCAGGAAGACAGAAAAATATGAAATGTGACGTCACCTTGTTTTGTTGGTGGGCCCTTGACTGCAGATGCTGATGAGGTTGTCCCAGTGTTTTTGTTATTCGCCTTTGTTGTTGGTTTCATTGTTTTTGATATGCTTGTTCTTTGGGTTGTTGTTTTAACTGTCATTGGTTTAATTGTCGGTTTAATTGTGGCTGGCTTTGTGTCCTTACCTGGACAAATGAAAAAAGGTAATTACCATCTTCCATCTCACCACATTGAGCAAAATAATGATGTCATCTGAAGACTTAAGTACAAAATCTAAAAAAAAATGAAAAAAAAATGTGAGGACTAAAAGCTAAAGATAAACTGCTGCACATTTCTGATGTTAGTATTGGTCACTTTACACTTTAATTTCTCATCACACACAGTCATAAAGGTCACAGTGACAGAGCAGGTTTATACTGTGTATTAACATCACTCTCATGCAGCCTTAGTGTGTCTTAACACCATCCATAGAGGTCAAACAGGATTACAGTTTATTACAGATTGACTTCATCACTGTAAACATAATTATTGTAATGTTTCAGTATATTGCTCTAACAATACATTATGATGTAAATACTCACCGTCAACAACAGACAGATCATACGCAGTGTCGCTGCCGATTTGTTGTCCTGATCTGAGCTGTCTGCAGGTGTAAATACCAGCATCCTCAAGGCTGACCATCTTTATATTCAGAGTACAGTCAGATGCAACATACAGCTTGTGTGATTTAGCTTTAATCTTCCCATCTTCAAACAGTGTTGCTGTGCTGACTGAAGTGTGACTGAAGAGCCAGGTCAGATTGTTACATTGATCATCTGTCAGACTTTTACAAGGCAGCTGGATGCTAACTCCGACTGTGGCACTGAAGGAGGTTAGAGTCTGGACAGTCACTGGTGACACAGTGAGAGAGAAACATAAAAATCAAGTTAAATTTCAGTAAGACTTCTATGTTAATGGTTAACATGTCTGTAAATGTCCCTTTTCTTTGCTCCAAGACTCTGAAGTAAACTCAGCATTCACTCCACGTGTCTGCCTGAGTTAATGATAGATATTTTATAAAATATTATTAGTAATATTAATGAAGTTAAACGGTGTAATTTGTATTTTTACCTGTGAACTGAAGCACCTCTATCAGATATAAAAATGTGTTAATCCATCTGAATGCAGCCATCGTTCACTTTCTCTGGTTTTCACACTCTGAACTGTCAGAGTCTCTGAGCCTGAGTTTCGCATTGCTTATGTATATATACAGTACTTCCTATAATCAGTAAAGTGTGACTTCCTCATAGCAACTCTCTAAGTTTTGTGTCTCGTCTGTCACTTGTTATATTAACACCTTAACGAAAATATAAATGCAACACTTTTGTTTTTGCCTCCATTTTTCACGAGTTGAATTAATAGATCTAAGAGTTTTTCTGCACACAAAAGGATTCTTCTTTCAAATTTTGTTCACAAATTTTTTATTGTTTTGTAATTTTTTTTTAAATGTTTCTCTCACAGGACAGTTATATGTTTGTGCAGTCAGTGATCCAGTTTAATGCTGCAACAATCAAAGTGTATTAATGCTCATGTTGAGTCTCAAGTTCACACTGTGTCCAGTCCCACAGTGCATTTGTGACACTGACGTGTTTCACCTCCTGAAAAGACGAAGACGACGACTGAGGAAGTTGAAGGTGTGAAGATTGTTGGTTAAAATAAATGTTTGCAATGATGCGACTTGTTTTCTTTGGATGATGTTTGTTAGAAACCAGACAGGATTCATGATGTTTGACAGCACACATGAACAGACAGCTGAAGAGTCAAACTCCTCGCCCAGCAGAATTTCACTCTTGATGTCTGTGGTGCAATATGGAGACACTGCAGCAGCTGGGAGGGAACACAGATAAGATGATGTTTCACTGGTCTGAGACCTGTTGGTTCCTCATTGTGCCTCTGAAGGTGTTTTTCTGAGAACTGAAGGAGAAGTGATTTGGTGAGAATGTGGTTGGCAACAGCAGCAGAGGTCTGGAGGTTTTAGCCTCAGCATCTCTTTCTGTATTTCGACACATTTGAGTGTTCAGTGAGAACAGAGCTGTTCAACCCAACAGAGGGAAGGTTGGACTACTAGAAGAGGCCAGACATTCACTTACTATTATGACATTGTTAGTACATGAAAGAGCCACAAGACAAAGTGTAGAATGAAGTGATAAACATTTCTTTATTTTATATTGTTATCAGATATAAGAAAGAGCAGACTTACTGATTTCATTAATCAAATCAAATCAAATCAGGTTATTAGCACAAATATATAGCAATATAAAATGTACACAAATATAAAACAGAATAACACCGGTAAGAACAATTACATAGGTAAAAAAAGATTATGAAATACTAAAACCACTACAAACAACCAAAGGTCACAGAAAACACCTAAGTTTTAAGATTTGTCTTAAAAGATTTGAGAGCATAGTGTGTGTGCATATTTTATGACTGTGTGCTGAAGGATCTCTTGTGGTTGCTGTGATTCACAAAAGTTTTTTACGATCACTGACTACTGAATCCTCACCCCTTATAGGGTGCTCTCACACCTGCCCTGTTTGGTTCAGCTCAATCGAACTTAAGTTTGTGTTTGTGCAGTTCATTTGGGCAGTTGTGGACACAGCAGTTGCATTCAGATGCTCACCAAGAAAACACACTGAGACCTTCTTGACAAGGTGGTCTCAGTCCAGTTACCTACAAACTCTGGTGCGGTTCGTTTGTGGTGAGAACATGTTCCGACCTGGATCTGAACCAACTGCAGTCACATGACACATTGTTTGGGTTAAACATGAGCATGTTACAGTCCTGGAGGATTATTAATGTGCGCCTCCTCCTGTACTGCCTTAATATGCACAGCACATCCAATGCATCAAAACATTGTTTTCTAGTTGGAGCCGCGCCTCGTTTTCAAACTGTATGGTTTGACTAAAATGAACAATGACAGCAATATAGTCCACGATGACCAGCGCTAAAATGAACCTGCGTAGTTGTCCCTCCATTGTGACATTAGAAAGTGTCATATTTATCCTGCAAGTGTACTCTTCTTCAACGTTTTGTTTACTTCCTGGATTTCTCCCACATGGAAATTCTGACCAATCAAGAGCAGCTTTCTTGTGCAGGCAATTTATCTGGTCCGCTTGTAAATGCTGCCGTGAGAACACGAACCAACCCTAGACAGTTATACAACTTTGTAATAAAATGAGTGCCTGACCAAAAAAGGGAATTCTAGGTCTGAAAACACCTTACTTGGCTGCAAGTTTTCCACAAATAGGCGTGTTTATGTGTTTCAGTTGTCTTTATTATTGTTATTTCCTACTTTATGGTGCTGTAGCTAACCGACAAAGTTCATGCTGTTTTAAGTCCAGTTATGAACAACATGGATCAAAGATTTGTGGCTGTGTTTTAGTCATTAACTACAATTGCTGTCCCGTGGTTGTATGCCGCCTCACACCAGTAAAGTTTCTTTTCCAGTTTACATCTATGTCTGTGAAAACATGGATGCTTTACACACATCTTCCCCCCAGCAGCACAGAACATCTATACAGTTCAGCATCTGACCAAATGTCTCCCCTTCTGTTTCTGAGATATGACGTTAAGTCATAGCCGGAAAAAGTGTTTTATGCGAATTATTATAATGTCACAGTGAAACTGACCTTTGAACCTTTGAATAAAAAATGTCATCACTCCTCCATTTTCTCTTATAAGACATTTGTGTGAAGTTTTATTATAATTTATAATAAGATTTTTTGAGTTATGTGAGGTCAGACTGACCTTTCACCACCAAATTCTACACAGTGTATTTTTTAGTCAAAGTGAAAATTTGTGTGAAATTTGAAGAAATTCCCTCAAGGTGTTCTTGAGATATTGCATTCATGCGAGTAAGATGGAGGCAAGTTCAAATTGACCTTGACCTCTGACCACCAAAATCTCATCAGTTCACCCTTGAGTCCAGGTGGACATTTCTGCATAATATGAAGAAATCCCCTCATGGTGTCAGTAAGATAGCAGGGTCAAGAGAGTGAGATGGATGAAGGTCACATTGACCTTGACAATGACAGTAATAATATGAGCTGTAACTAAACTGAGGCCTCTCCTATGTTTGGTTTGATGACGGTGGCGTACAGGCCACTGAGATCAGCAGAGGCTCCAGCAGAAAAAGGAGAAGATGCTTTCACGGTGCTGTAGGCCACTGCAAAATCATCATCATCATCATCATCATCATCAACTTTACTCAGAAACTGGAAAACATTCAAACAACACGACAAAGTTAGCCTAAAAAACTAGTGAGCTAACAGACCTCAACCTCTGTGGTGGCCTAACTGTGGAGGAGTAGACTGGGTATCGCATATCTCCTAAGGAAAACTTACTTGACTGAATTCAACAAGCTACAGCTGTTCACTGAAGGTATGTATAAGGAACTGCTGTCTGCTCTCCACCTGGTAAAGTGGTCTACTAGCTATAGTGATTAGGCAGAGGGAAAATCAGACAGCAGCCATCTATTGTGAACCAACTCAACTGATGAAGCTCAAGTTGTGACTTTTAACCGTCAATACTACCATGACTGCTACAAGGCGATATAGCGACGATGATGAGGAAGTTGTGTAACAGCTGTTTGTCAAGATGAATGTCTGCAAGAGTATGATGATACTGTAGCAGCTATTAAAGAGCTCAGATAAGATGATGCTATCGATGCTTCCTCATTATATCTTTGATCTCTGATGACCAGATAAAAGTCACAAACACATGAGACTCTCTAGAGCAGACAGTTAATACATTACAAGTTTATTTATTTATTTTTTATTTATATCAAGGTTTAAGGATTAGGAAACACCTCAATACTGACTACGACTACGACTACTACAACTTAGACTGAACTCCTAAAAATGATAGTTACAAAAATGTCATGTATTTACAGTAAGTCACAAATACTTGCATAGGTAGTTATATACACATAAATCAATCCCACAAAATACATCATACCCAGAGGGTTTATCCTACACAGGCAATAGGGAGGACCCAAAGAATGACACAACCTAGAGCAGGTACTCCTAAATTGTTGGACACATAAACAGATAAACAGGCTAAAAGAGGAAATATTATGCTCATTTCTAGGTTGTGTATTTTGTTGCTTGTGTAGGCAAGCCTTGAAAAAAAACAACAACCCATAAATGAGAATTAACGTCACAAAAAAGGTCTGACATCAGGAAAAGGGAACTTAACACCACGTTACTCTGCAAAGACTCACGTGACAACTGCATGACAAACCATGCAATTGTTATCAAAACAACATGTTGCATAAAATAAATAAATAACATATTATCTCTTTGGTTTGTTGACAGTAGCATAGAGGTCACTGGGATCAGCAGAGGCTCCAGCAGAAGTTGAGGAAGCTTTCACGGTGCTGTAGGTCACGGCATCATCTTCACCATCATCTTTATCCTGGACCTGGAAACAGTATATACATTACATACACATTACCTTAATCTGGCCTGTAGTGAGTTCAAGTTATTTACAGACCAACTGACATTAGAAGAATTGATCACAAAATGACATAGATTTTAGTGATAAATACTGGTTCCCACTCCCAGCTTGTGAAATACTGACACTTGGTCAGACTGTCTGATATAACAACGCACTGTGGCACCCTTTAAACCTTGCACCTTGATGGGCTTTTAACTATGCATGTGCATGATGGCTGTCTCGTGTATCCTGCATCTGTTTGGAAAGCTGGTTTTGTATGTTCTCAGAGATTAACACTACATGTCCACAAGAAGCAATATATGAATCAAAAGGGTTGTGATGGACATGACATTTAACACAATAGCATCGGTCTCTTGGAGTCTTATAACATACGCATCGGCAGCGCTTTATGAACATCAACAATGGCATACCAAGGCAATAACAATCATTTACTGTCCCTGTTATATGGCCGCTGACCTCGTCCTCAGCTTTTAGGGTAGGGAGCTCCAAGACCTCATTGTTTTCCCAGCTTGCGGACATTTCGGCCACTCTTCTTCTTTGAGCTCAGTGGTGGGTTGCACATGTAACACGTTGTCAAAACGTCACACCCTTGACCCTATCATCCTGTCCTGCCAGCTTTCCCGTTTATACAGACACCGTTTCAGCACTGTTACTACCTCTGTACCTGGCTCAGGCAAGATAATTGTGGCAATTCCACAATTATACCGTTTATACAGAATGGCGATGCAGCATTACGGTGTGAAAACTCTCTTTGAAGAGGCAGTTTAAAAGCGGCTTAAATCTAATCAAGTAGCCTAGTTTTGATGCGTTGATCTTAAAAAGAGACGCGAGCATAGTAACGACTGGAAACTGCAGAAACACACCATCTGTTACACGTCCAAAACTGACGCTGGACGGGTACCTAGAGCGTCATAGGATCACTGACCAAGCGCCAGTATAAGGTAAGTTGGGAGATGTGTTGTAAGTCAGTACAATCCTCAGTGCAACGAATCAGAGAGCTTACCTGGGCATTACTGTTGGTCGTCTTGGAGTAGCTGACGGAGGCGTAGCAGACACCATCTGCAGGATCAGCCTGCACAGAGAAGACAACACAAGGGCTGCTCAGTAACTGGGATTTATACTCTTTGATGTTGTTTGTTTAGTTCAGTAAGCTTAACAAACTAGCGAGTTAGCTATCACACTGCTACAGAATTGACGCGTTTAGGGTTGACTTCAACCTCCATGGTGGTCCAACTATGGAGGAGTGGATTGAGCAGAGCATTATCTACAGGGGAACCAACAAGTAAAGGTGGGTCTATGTAACTGTCATCTGGTATCTTTTAAAGAAGTCTACTAGCATGCAGGTTTGAGGCGAAAAGATGACAAGGCACCATGTCAAGGCAGCCAAAAGACCTATTTCTTTTCAAGAACAATATTAGAAATGCTTTATGAACATGTTGATAAAATCTAATTAAACTGGAATGTGTCTATAACTTTCATATTGCCATTGGTGACCGTTTAATAAAAGCAAGAGCTCAGCAATAGCCTAAATATACCATGGTCATAGAAAATACTTTGCTCTGCCTGGCTGGCAGCAGGTGTAGGTCAAAATCATATGGCAGGACCCTGATAACACAGATCTGATCAACAGTTTAACCACCTTCCTAAGTCAGTGGTTTTGTATGAGTTCAAAGTTTAAGGTGATTTTCAGACAGGAGCCGCTATTGCGTCAACTTTTTCAACTTGCTGCCACAGCTTACTGTGTGGCCACACCCAAGGGATGATTTTACAGGTATGAGTTCCCTAACCTATCGCCTTTAAAGTGTATTCACATTACAGCAGAAAAACAAGGGTCTTGCACTGTGTGTATGTGTCAGCACCATGATTGACTGGTAACCTGTCCATGGTGTACCCTGCCTCTCAGTGTCAGCTAGGATTGGCTCTAGTCTTCCCCTCCCCCCACGATCCTCTAAATGCATAAGCATGCACCAATGATGGATGGGCATTTTTGATGCTTTAGCCTGTGTTGTTGTTTTGTTTTGTTCACATTGCTATTTTCTTCATTAACATTGTATTTATTTTTCCCCCACGAGGAACCACGTAGTTTCAATACAATACACTTTGCACTGTTTCTATATTGTTCACTGTAAACTCACCATGTTTTCATCCATCGGCGTTCCCTTACCTGAAAAAACAAAGAAACTCGACTTAGGCTTACACAGCAAAAATACTGTTCAATCAAACTTCCTTTTTCTCTAAAAGTTTAATCACACCTTTAGCTCTCCTCCTCCTGAGCACCGCAGCAGTTATTATGAGCACTGCTGAACCCACAGACGCAATGATGACCCACCACCTCCATCTCCAAACTGAAAAGAGAATTAAGGTTTGGTGATGATGAGCTTCAGTATACTATTCTGTGTTCTTATACTGCATATTTTATCTTAGACATGTGTGTAAACACTCCAAATGAGACTGAGACACAGACAGACAGAAAAATATGAAATGTAAAGTCACCTTGTTCTGTTGGTGGGTTGTTGGTTGCAGTTGCTGATGTGTTTGTCCCGGCTTTTGTGCTTGTTGCCTTTGTTGCTGTTGTTGTTGTTGTGCTTGATGTGCTTGTTCTTTTGGATGTTGATTTAATTGTTGTCTTTGTCGTTGGTTTAATTGTGGGTTTAATTGTGGCTGGTTTTGTGTCCTTACCTGGACAAATGAAAAACAAGTAATTACCATCTTCCACCTTACCTATTCAGTGAAAGAATGATGTCATCTAAACACTTGATTTAAAAATGTGAGAACAAAAGGCTAAAGATAAACTGTTGCACTTTCTACAGTAAATATCCACTTCAATTTCTCATCACACACAGTCATAAAGGTCACAGTGACAGAGTGGTTTTTATATATTAACATCACTTTCATGCAGCCTTAGTGTGTCTTAACACCATCCATAGAGGTCAAACAGGATTATAGTTTATTACAGATTGACTTCATCACTGTAAACATAATTATTGTAATGTTTCAGTATATTGCTCTAACAATACATTATGATGTAAATACTCACCGTCAACAACAGACAGATCATACGCAGTGTCGCTGCCGATTTGTTGTCCTGATCTGAACTGTCTGCAGGTGTAAATACCAGCATCCTCAAGGCTGACCATCTTTATATTCAGAGTACAGTCAGATGCAACATACAGCTTGTGTGATTTAGCTTTAATCTCCCCATCTTCAAACAGTGTTGTTGTGCTGCCTGAAGTGTGACTGAAGAGCCAGGTCAGATTGTTACATTGATCATCTGTCAGACTTTTACAAGGCAGCTGGATGCTAACTCCGACTGTGGCACTGAAGGAGGTTAGAGTCTGGACAGTCACTGGTGACACAGTGAGAGAGAAACATAAAAATCAAGTTAAATTTCAGTAAGACTTCTATGTTAATGGTTAACATGTCTGTAAATGTCCCTTTTCTTTGCTTCAAGACTCTGAAGTAAACTCAGCATTCACTCCACGTGTCTGCCTGTCTGAGTTAATGATGGTTATTTTATAAAATATATTACTATTATATGAATTTAAAATGTGTAATTTGTATTCTTACCTGTGAACTGAAGCACCACTATCAGAAATAAAAACGTGTTAATCCATCTGAACACAACCATTGTTCTCACTCTCTGGTTTTCACACTGAGTTGCCTGCCTGAGTTTTGCATTCGTTATACAGTACTTCCTGTGATTCTTAAAGTGTGACTTCCTCGTAGCAACTTCTTCAGTTTTGTGTCTCTTCTGTCAGTTGTCAGTGTTTCAGTTTATGTAGTTGGAGCCTAGACGCATTTTATCGCTGAAACACACAGAATGTGCAGTTTACAGTGTCATTTTTTAAATTTGTTTTATTTTACATTGTCATCATTTCATTGTATCGCTCCTCCACAGTGACTCACATTGAACACACAATACCCAGACAATAATCCACAGTTTATATCAACAATATATGAACATAAGAGGTCAGAGGTCACAGCAGCCTGACAAACATGCTGTCAAACTGCAATGAGCATGTTGGATGCAGAAATGCAGAGGGGAGATTGTTTTAAAAATACAGAGGAGGAAACTGCGGTTCAGTGGGATGATAAAGGACTGAAGTGTTTTCAGTCTAGCTGTCAGCCTCAGTGTGAAAATCAGACTGAGTTACAACAGTAGCCCTCTATAGTGACAACACATTCTCACTCCCACCTTGTCACATATCGTCGCTTGGTCATGGACTTTCCAAGTTGACATGTGACATGCATGGTAGCCTGGGTGTGTCTGTTGTTGACGTTCTGGGATACTACGCCAACATCAGCCTGTTACATGCATTGCCTGTTCTGAAAATGCACTGCTGTTTTCACAGGAAATGTACAGTTTGCATACGGTCTCTTTCAGAATAAACCTACTACGTCAGTACAACACCGCAAATCTACATTTTTTTTTCCTTCAACAACAAATACACTTGGTTATATTTAGCCAACACGCACACATGGTTAGGTTTAGGCAACAAAAGCACAAGGTTAGGCTTAGAGAAAAATAACAGGGTTTGGCTTTACATTTATACTGAGAAAGTCCATTATTGTTAGACCAATCCACCCCCTCTCTGACTCTGACTTTTTGACCCCTTACGTTGTAGTCCAGTCGCGTTTCCCCCACAATAACAGTCAGCGTTATGTACTCAGGTGCCTGGCTGTGTATCAGACTTGAAAGGATATTTTTTTTCATCAGTGTCTGATGAGGAAGTCACTGCCCAAGCACTGGTAGAATGAGAAAAGGTTGATATTGACCCAAATCCAGTGATGAGCTAAAATTCTGACCTCCCCTCCCCCTCTTTTCCTTGCCTGTGTGTCCTTGTGTATCAATCTGTCTCCCCTCTTTAAAGTCAGAGTTTTTTGCAAGTCCATGAACGCAGGGCATGCGATCCTCCTCTTTTGTTCCCACTCAGTGGTAGTTTGTGGAGTTTTGAGTAGCGGGGTGGGTAACTGATCAGTCTATCAGAGCTGATCCGATCAGTGTGATGGATGAGAGGAGCAGCTGTTTGTTATTGAGAGCAAAGTGCATCTGTGTGAAGCAATGATATCCGAATGGTATATTGATTTCAAAAGTGCACCTAGTTAACCGTCCAGCTCCAAAAAAAACAACGATTCTCTCATAGGTCGGCCTGTTCCTCACTGTCCCCGTCATCTGACGGTTAATGGCCTCTTCCTTTGCGAGGACAAGGAGGGCGCGCAATTCCTTGTCTCCCCAGTTGCTCATCTTTACAGTGTCTGTCAGGTTTGCGTTTCCCTCTTGCTACTAGCTGCTTAGGCGGGGTCTTCATTCAGTATCCTTGTGGCCTGAGGGTGGAAGCTCTTTCTGAGCTTCTCATTGCTGGCCTGGCACATCTGGTACCTTCTATCTGATCTCAACAGGGAGCAAAGGCAGTAATCTCCTGGCCTTTTTTTTTTGCAGCCCCTGGTGTAAAGACCCTATATGCAGGGTAAGACAGCACCTATAACCACTCTTTGCAGGGCCTTGCGGTCCTGTTTGATGCTGTCTCTGTACCAGACAGTGGGAACACTAATTGCTCATATAATCCCAGACAGTGTCACAACTGTTTTTGCAATCTTTACTTGCCACCACAAGTTCTTTGCAAAAAGAAGAAGTAGATGACTGAGGAAGTTAAAAATATAGCCTAATGACTGTTGATTAAGATAAATGTTTGAAACTATACGATTTGTTTTTAGATGATGAGAGACCGTTACAATTTTTACATGTTTTATTTTTCAATTGACATATTCTCAGTTTAATGCTGCAACAATCAAAGTGTATTAATGCTCATGTTGAGTCTCAAGTTCCCACAGTGCATTTGTGACACTGACGTGTTTCACCTCCTGAAAAGAAGAAGACGACGAGTGAGGAAGATGAAGGTGTGAAGATTGTTGGTTAAAATAAATGTTTGCAATGATGCGACTTGTTTTCTTTGGATGATGTTTGTTAGAAACCAGACAGGATTCATGATGTTTGACAGCACACATGAACAGACAGCTGAAGAGTCAAACTCCTCGCCCAGCAGAATTTCACTCTTGATGTCTGTGGTGCAATATGGAGACACTGCAGCAGCTGGGAGGGAACACAGATAAGATGATGTTTCACTGGTCTGAGACCTGTTGGTTCCTCATTAAGTCTCTGCAGTTATTTTTATTTGTATTTTTCTGAGAACTAAAGCAGAAGTGATTTGGTGAGAATGTGGGTAACTGCAGCAGCAGCAGAGCTCTGGAGGTTTTTCCCTCTAATGATGACCAGATAAAGGCCAGAAACAGAAGTGTTTATCACATTGATAAGTGTCTGGCTGAACTGTCTCTTCCACACTGAACTACTGTAAGTCAGTTGCTGGTGCAAACTGTTTTCATGCCTGGATGTTTAGGGTCATCAAGACCCCAGCACTGCTCGCAGATAATAACAATGATGATGAGTACAGAACTAACTCGAGTTAGGAAAATGTCTGCAAAGGCACCTCAAATAATGGATGAAGAACTGAAACGCAGCAGTCAAGGCAGACAGAAGTTAATGATTTTGTGACAAAAGTGAATGTACATACATGCTAGGTTTAGTAGCAAGTCCAAATAAAAGAGAGTGAGAATCCACAGAATGGCAAACCAGAAGGGGGAAGGAAACAGATGCAGACAGGCAGAGACAGATTTCAGGTCACAGGACTCAGATCACAGAGAAACAGAGGCTTGATAAGCAACAAACTGTCCACTGACTGGAGGAAAGAGGCTGGTATATGCACTGCACAGCTGATGAGGAAAGTAGGAACAGGTGTAGAGGTGAGAGGGGATG
Source organism: Epinephelus awoara (assembly GCA_035609425.1). Classification (NCBI taxonomy): domain Eukaryota; kingdom Metazoa; phylum Chordata; class Actinopteri; order Perciformes; family Serranidae; genus Epinephelus; species Epinephelus awoara. The sequence continues at coordinate 13,315,435 of CM069305.1, forward strand.
TCAGGTGACCAGGACTAGTAAGAAAGTCTGAGGACATCTAGTGGATGGTTCAAGAATCGCCGTCTGAGGGTTGAGAGAAGGGTATATAGCCTGTGCAAAGTGAGCAGGGACTCAAGGAGCTCTTTTCATTTCTCTATTTTGTGCTTCCTTGTCTCCACTCTCCACCGTCCTCCTGCCTGTCAATCTCTGCACACCATTTTGAAGGATGTCTTAATTCCTAAAATACATCTCTAGGAGAGAGGAGCTATGAGCAAGGATATATAGGTGTGTCCTTTTCAGAAGTCTTTTCGGTATCAATGACATATTAAAGAGACTGAAGCTGTACCACACATCATATTTGACTGATGTCAGTCTAAAATGAGGGCACCAAAGCACAGATTTGGGAAACTGATGTTGCCTCCACTCCTCTCTCCTAGTGTCTCTTCCTTTCCTCCTCTGCTCTTGCATTTCAGATGGGAGGGACTAAAGTCCAGTTCTGACCTCAAAACCTGAGCTTCAGATGGATCATATTTCAAAAAAATATGTCGCAATAATAACATAACTGGCGTTGATTTAGACACGCTGTGCCACACCAAGCAGCACTGGAGATGGACCTTCTCTAGAGTGGGTCCAAAAGCCGGGCCGCCTGCCCTCGAGTGGCATTGACATGGCACATCTCACCGTCCGCAGCTAACCCCCAATGACCCCCATCCTCCCCTACAAACAAGCTGTTTATTGCCAGACCCTACTAACCTCTGTCTGCAGGACACCAGAGAGGAAGGCTGCAGACAACAGGCTCTTCATCAGCATCTCTGCAAACAGCTCACCTCCACCGGGCAAACTTCTTTTTCCTGCCCTGCTGTGGAAAAACGCATGCAGCAAAAATAACAGGGACTTTAGCCATCAGCACCCTACTTTTAAACGTCATCACCTAAAGCCTGGTTCACATTACACGATTTTCACAGCGATTTTGACGTCGCAGAGGATCTTGAGAGCCACCTTGGGTCGGCAGATAGTCTGCCACGACGAGTCTTCATGTGTTAACAAGTCTATGAGCGAGTCACCCCCCTTGTCTGTGACTGGGACTGGATATCTGGCATGCTAGAAAACTGACATGACTGACGAAGAGCATCAGCGAATGAGAGGCGGGATACAGCACGCAGGAGGATGGAAGAAATGTGACGACAAGCCGCAGGGTTGCCAGGTTTGCTTATTAGCCGCGACTTTGGCCGGGGGAGTCACTTCTTTTGGGCTCGTTTCCATAGCCCTGGTTGCTTGTTTCTCTCCCAAGATCTGGCAACACTGACAAGCCGGCAAGTAACAACAACAATGGCCAGGATCACAGTGAGCGTGTTGGGTTTGGACCCGGGCCCTGGAGGCAGATCTAATTCAACACTGGGAAGAATACCCATGCCTTTATGATGTGTCTACGTTAAAAAAATGTAGTTTGGTGACGTGTAGTTTGAGGGCTCGGTGCAGAAATCTTGTGGTGTGCAGGTCGTAATACAGTTGGCAAGACTCCCGATGACCGAAACACACGTTGCCAGGTTTAAACATTAAAAAGATTACGATAGTCTCCGCGGCACAAAATCAGGGGGAAAATCGTGTAATGTGCACTGGGCTTTAGACAAGCCATCATCAGTTTAAGACACACCTTCAAGGTAGCGCTGTTGTAATGGAAATGCAAATCCCTGTTGTGCTGGGCTGACAGCCCAAACCAAGCCAAGCCAAGCCATGACTGCTGAAAAGGGGTAATAGAACATTATGAATGTATCCTAACTTACTATGAATGCCCTCATGATGCATTATGTGGTCTTCATAGAAAGTTTTACCTTACATACTACTTTCTGTCTTTGGACACTTTTATACCAGTACGTTCACAACAAATGAGAGATGCAGCAAGTTTATTGTGGAAAACTCTTTTTTTTTTTAAACAGGACACAAATGTTTAGTTATTACTTTCTTACCAAAAACACTTTTGGGCAACAAGTACTGACAGCAATTAGTCTGGAAATTATAAAAATATAACATAAAGAAAAGTCATCTTTGTTTAAAAGAAATCCGAACCAGGTTTATTGCCATGTAGGGTTCCACAGGGCTGTCAACTTTTCAAAACCTTGGAGTGAGATTCAGCGGGGCCGACCAAAGTTTTGTCATTTAGGCCTACACATTAATACCTATTAATTATTACCTATTAATATTACAGACAATAATGTTTGAATCCTTCATTTTTCTCTTCTTTACCAAATACAACAGGTAACCACAAAACCTTCATTCAACATAATGTGGCCTATTACACCGACATAAATTTATATTGAAAAATAAATGCTGTCGATATTAATATAAATTTGTCTCTTGCAGTTGCCATGAATCATGTTTCTGATTTGCCTTGTTTTACACCATTTTAGTGTGGTGACTACCACATGAACTCCTAAGTGCAATTCCAATCACACAATTTCAATCACATAAACAAACAATGGCTCAGTTCTGCTAAATATGTCCATCAATGACCATATGCTCAGTTAGCGCATAAAATTTATGACAGCGGAATTTTTCGCCTATCTCCATCTCTGCCCAGGTGCTTGAAAGGATGGCTGCTGCAGCAATAGGCTACTATCTTAATTTAGCTGCTAACATAAAGTATTCTTTGCTGCTAATTTAGCATTTTTGACATTTACAAAACTCTCCACATGCCTTTACATGCTCTCACAACACATATAAGAAACTAAATGTAAAGTTGTTGTTTTTAATTTTTTGGGGCCTTTTCACCTTTAATGGATAGTACAGTGTGAATGGGGAAAGAGAGAATGGGAGGATGACATGCAGAAAATGGTTGCAGGTCGGAGTCAAACCCATGACTGTTGCAGCAAGACATCACCTCTGTATACGGGGCACTATCCACTACGATACCCATGCCCCTAGATATAAGATTAAAAGCTCAGCACTAACTTCTTCACAACACACACATGCCAACATACCTGGAGGTGAGAAATGCAAGACTTGAAATATTTCTTCTTCTTCTTACTAGCAGGAGAGCATCATTCTTCATTGTAGGTAGTAGTAGCCTAGTTATGTAAGGTGGCACCACCTACAGTACAGGAGTGGAGCGACCACCAGCACTTTTTTTTTTTTCGAGTGAGAAATGGGAGGTGTGGCGTGAGACCGTGGGAAATCAACCAATTGCGTGACTCTCATGGCGAATGCATGAGAGTTGGCAACTATGGTTCCACATACAAGGAGTTTGCCTTAGCATTTTGGTGCATAACAATAAAAATATTTAAAGATATTATCCATTATTATTGATCCAACTTATCTTTAAGTTGCCTTTAAATTCTGCTCTCACACAAGCAGACTTGAGATGACCTTATATCTTCACTGTATCTACCTAAACTAGGTGGCAGTGGCTGGTCTAACTGGCTTAATAGGGAGTTTCATCTGACTGCCAGTCACAATCACTGTTAAATTGGTTCCACTAATCTTACCAATACTCACTATTTAGCAACTTCTCTGTTATTAGAAACTTTTCCTTGTATGATCACGCACAGGCAAAAATACTCAGCTGCAAGACAAAAATCCTGCACTGCAGGGCACAAAGGAGGTCTCCAGCTTTCTATGTACAGGACCCTGAGGAAGATCTTGTAGAGAACAAAGAGGAGCATGGTTTCAGGCAAGTCTCCTTAGTCCATCTAAAAAACTGATGTATAGTTGAGATGGACTCACAACACTGAGAGAGCTCAACAGGACCACCCCATCCCCTTACCTGTACCTTCACATTGCGCCCTCTGAATCAGGCTACATATCTGTCCTGTATCACCAGCTAACACCATGTTAAGCTACCTAGCAAGTTGGTAGCAGGCTGCTTGACCCTTTAAACCAAACAAACTTCCTCAGCTTCTTCACCTTCGCAAGCAACAAAGCAACCAACGGACAAACTTCTGCCTACAACATAACCAGCTAGCACCATCAGCTAACAACATGCTAAGCTAGAAAGCCACATTGAAAGGATGTGTTATGTACGGTTACAACTATATTATTATTTTCTGAAGATAAACGCGAATGTTTCTGCAAACCGTTGCAAAAAAAGGTATGATGGGTAACAGCATGTCTAGTGGACCTGCAAGATTCATCTACTGTTGCAAGGCATGCTAGTTCGCCTTCATGCAGCCTGGAGAACTGTGTGTCAGATTTATGTTCGGTTGGCTGGCGGCGGTGTAAAAGTTGCTGAAATCAGTGAAGGTTCAAGCAGAAGAGGAAGCTTTCACGGTGCTGTAGGTCACTGCATCACCTTCATCGTCACCAACATTTCCTTGAACCTGGGAATTAAAGGGGGACAGCATGACAAACTGACACAGAATCACAACTAGATCTAATGTCCTAACTGCCCACAAGTGACACGATGCAAGGCAGGGCGCCATTTTGAGCTGAACTTCTGTCAGATGCCCCATGCAGTGCGACAGGCTGATACTCGCATCCAGTTTAGACACAGTGTAACCAGTCAGACAGCTTACCTGGGCTTTGCTGTTGGTCATCTTGTTGAAACTGACGGAGGCATAAGAAACACCATCCTCAGGATCAGCCTACACAGTGAACACAACATAATGACTGCTCAGTAACATGGATATGTACAGATTGACTATTCTGGTTATATTCTAATCAACTTTTTTCCATTCTGGTCTAGCCCTTATTTTTTCACAGAATACTGTTATCAGCCCATTCAGTGGTTGTAACCTATTCTGTAGGTTTTCTTTCACTCTCTTTTGGTTTAGGCACCAAAATGATGTGGTAAGGTTTAGGGAAAAAAAGTGTGGTTGGCGTAAATATTGGCTTCACATGGGACCCCAACCTCGGTCTGCTGGGGGAAAGTCCTGTGTTTGTGCACCACTACGTCCCCTCTCTCCTTAGACTTTCTCGCAGATGGGATGAAGGCCCATGCTAGCTCTTTCTGGCAGAAAGTTTCATATGATGGCCTGATAACAGCCAGTCAGCGGTCAAATGTATAAAATGTGATTATTTTAACACTCACAGTGTTTGCGGCCACTTGTGTTTTGTTTCCTAAAAAGATAGACAGACAAAAGATGGGAGTCAAATTTAGCTTCACGGTGAGAATGCATGTTTATCAGAACATTTAGATCATCAGTGAACACCCTCACCTTTAGTTCTCTTCCATCTGATGAGCACCACGACAAACAACGCTGCTAAAACCACAGGCAAAATAATGAACCACCACCACCAACCTGGACAGAGAAACTTATCTTAACAACCTTTAGCTGCAGTTTCCTTTTAAAAAACAAACAAACAAAAAAAAAACATCATAACATATAAATATTATTAGATTAAGTCACCTTGTCTTTGAGCTAGAGTATTATTGTCTGTTGATATTGTATTGTCTGTAACTGTTGACTTTGGTTTAGTTGCTGTTGTTGTTGCTGGTGGTTTAGTTGCTGTTGTTTTTGTTAATGTTGGTTTAGTTGCTGTTGTTGTTGTTGTTGGATTACTTGTAGATGTTTTTTCATCCTCCCCTGAAATAAGATAACAAAAAAAGAAAGAAAATATCTTATGTTTACCATCTGCAGTTACTAAATGAAAAAGAGTGGCATCATCTTAACATTTATAAAATAAAGGTGTTGTTATTTTTCACGTCAGCTCATCAGATTCTCACCTGTTTTCTCGTCTGAGTCCAGATAGATGAACTGCATAGTGTTTCCGCTGAAATCATCAGTGACTTCACACTTGAAAAACTCATGATTCTTTGACTCAGAAAGGGAAGTCGTCACACTGGCTGAGCAGTCAGGCTGTGATGTCATCATATCTTCATTATCTTCATCCTCATTCAGCCAGTTCACTGTGTGTTCACACTTTCCATGTGGTGACACTGAGCAGGTTAATGTCACCTCATCAGTGTCCTGACGTTCAGTCACTGGTGAAGATGGAGATATTGTGAGAGAAAGACAACAAGAGTAAAATTAACTTCATCACTGTAATCATAATTATTGTAATGTTTCAGTATGTTGTTCTAACAAGACAGTTTGAGCTGAAAACATTATGATGGAAATACTTACTGGTAACAACAGACAGATAAACCTGATTTGTTCTTGATTTGTGTTGGCAGATGTACTGACCAGCATCCTCAGCTGTGACCTTCTTTATAACCAGAGAGCAGTTTGCTGTAACACTCAGTCTGTCTGCTTTTGTGTTTTCATTTATCTGTCCATGAAAAACCAGGTCTCCTTTTGAGTATCTTGAACTGAAGGACCAGGTAGTACTGCCACATTTATCCTGATCTTTTGTCGTATTGTGAGGCATACGCGGCAAAGTGACCTCATCTCCATCTCTGACAATGAAGGAGGTGTACTGTCCGAGTGTTGCTGTTGTGAAAATAAGAGAAAAATATGGAAAATAAACTAAAATCAGAGTACTTATTTACATTTTCAGGCATGCGTCTAAAAACACAACTTTAAAAAAGTGCCATGGATTATTCAGCAGTTTAAAGTGAGCTTCACTTGTGTTTGCAATGTAAGGCTGCCGAGGGAGGTGAAAAGCTGGGTCCATTGTGTATGAAATAGAGTAGTAGATCCACAGAATAGATATGAATATCATGTCCGAATAACTACAGAACATACAATCACGAGGACTGGCATGAACATGTTGTCTGAGCAGAGAGATGCAGCAGAGTCACGCCTAACAGAGAGCTTCACTTGAAAATTAAGGAAAACAAATGCATTTGTCAAATGGAGGTGAATCCTTACCTGTAAACTGAAGCACTAGTATGAGAAGCAAAGATGTTTTAATCCATCTGAATTCAGCCATCGTGCCTCTTCTATGTATTCTCTGCTGTTCTCATGCTCTAAACTGGTGCGTCTTTCACAGGAAGGCAGTAGAAATCAGTTGTGGTTAAGGAGTCACTTCCTCATTTGGCAATATAATGTTACTGAAGCTACCGCAAGCACTGACACTGACTGCTCTTGTCCTGTCCTCTCCCTCTTCTTTCTCTCCTGTCCTCTCTGACTATCACTAAATTCTGAGCTTAATCATTAACTTTTAGCTTAGCAGCACTCGTAATTGAGTAGGCTTGAAAATGCAGGAGAAATGTTGCAGACAGTTTATATTATCAGCCTGGGCCTGGGGCTTGTTGTAACAGTAAATGGGCTGTGCTGTAACTTGTGTAAGTTAAACTGTGTCTGTGATGTGCGATGTGGGCCAGCCACACGCTGCTACTGCTGTCAAGTACTAACGGCTACTAGCCCCGCCCGTTGGAAAGAGTGTGGGATATGCCACTACTAGGAATGGAAGGGGGGGAATAAATCTTTTAAGATTGAAATAGCACATTATTGCGTGATTATATTGAGCACCGCTTACATTGTGCTTTCAATATATACTACTGCATTGTTCAAAAATTATTAATTGTGTCTCAAAGTATTCTAGGGGGGAAACAGCTTGATGTACTTCCGCTGTAGTTTCTCACGATTAGCTGTGTACTCACTGAAGAGGGAAGTTTACAGTCACTGCAAGGTCCCTTATTATGCTCATATTCAGGTACATACATTTCTACCAGAGCACGTTTATAGGCTTTAATGTTCAAAAAACACATTATTTTTCTCATACCGTCTGCCTGCTTTTACCTGTGTTCACCCTCTGTTCACCCTTTGTTCACCCTCTGTTCACCCTCTGTTCCGTTTTTCTATCTTTGTAGATCGTTTTGCTGGTATCACATTGTTAGGCAACAGCGTGGTTCAGTGTCTGCTTCCTGTCAGCTGATGTCACATACATTGCAAAACATTACAATAAGAAATACAAAAGCAGCCATTTCAAATGTTCATGTTTCTAACAGTCTATGTAGTATACTTGTGACATCACAAATTCACAGAAATCCTGACGGCTCGTTTACAGTTTCTGAACACAAACTGTGTGCATTACTCTGAGGACTAAGTGTTTTGATACCTTCGCAGTATTTATATAGCGCCTGCTTTATTTTTTAAAAAAGATGTGGAAATCTGACTTTTTACAATAGGGGACCTTTAACACTGTCTGAGGTGTATTTACATTCATATTACATGTCTGTGGGTGGTCATGTGTATCTGTCACATGGTGATGTATGTGTCAGAGGATGTATGTGTGGTCAGTCCTGGTGGCGGCACTATCTGTAGGTGGGAGCTCTCTAAGCTTTCACAGGGTGCATGTGTATGTCATTTAATTTGCAGTGTTGAAGGAATTATTTTGACTCCTCCTATACAGCTGTTATAGCTTAATTCTATCTTTTTTATAAACTCTAGATGCACTGAGATTGATAAATCTGCTGATTTATACCATCCTCTGATTCCACCAGTTAGCAGTTATTGAAACCTCCCTTTACAGTTACATGCCATACTCGAGACACATCCACCATGAGCACCTCTTAAAGAAGCTTCACTGATTGAAAGTCATTTTGGTTGCATTTTTAATTTGTATTTTGCAGCTGAGGGAGGGTTCACTACTAGAGGAGCGCTGGGTTTTATAGCTTCAAATTTCTTTCGGTAGATTTCTTGGAACATAAAGTTTAAGGTGGAGGAAACTGGCGAACTGTCTATCCTTGTGTAAATCTCTGGAAATGGATGGTTTGACTGCTACCCCCCTTTTCCCACCACCATTTTCCATTCTAGTTCGCACATCTAAATGTGAACATTTTGGAGCATTTTGACCGAAAATAAATTAGTTCAGGACCTAAAAGTTTGGTTCCAAGTTTTCCTTGACCTCAAGTGCAAACTACGATGACATCAGTGGTGTGTCATAATCTACAGGTTGGAAAAGAGGATGGAGTCTTCAGTAATCGTCAGTTTATGCTTGTTTTTTGGATAAAAAAATCTGAAATAACAGAACAAAAGTTTGCAGGTGATCAGTACAATCCGCCATCTTGCTATTACTGTTTACTGCCATTTTGCATAGTGCAATGCCCTCTGTTGATGGTGCATCCTTGATTACAATAATCCCCCTCAAACCTGGTGGAAACGCAGGCTGGTTTGTTAGATAACACCATATTTCCAAGAATCTTGAGTGGAACCAGTTCAAGAACCAGAGCTCATGTGGTGGAATGAGTATGGGTGTACTGCGTCCTCGCATGCATTATCTGAGGATGATTTGTTGTTTTTATTGTGCCCCCTATTAAACTATTGATTCTAAAAGTGAAGGTGTATGTGGTTACTCAATCTGTTGAAAGCTGCACAAAGTTGCTGTTGCAACAGTTTCAGACCTGTGATTTTCCTTTAACGTTTCTTCTACAGAAAGAGTACCCAAGCCACAACTCATTTATTTTATTACTGACGGTTTTGTCTTAAATTTCCATCTTAGAAAGTATGATTTAAACGTTGACTCAGTTACTGTGTCTGTAAAGCCTGGCTCACACTACAGGATTTTAAAAATCTTAAAAGATTTTTAAATCAGGTTGTATCACACACATAACAAAACTCTTCACAGATTATCTTATCTAAAATCTTCATTGCGCACTCACTACAAGATTTGAAAATAATGACCAGCACACACTACAGGATTTCATCAAGATTATCGGACCAGAGAGCAGTGCACCACGTAATGTACGTCATCTCACAAGGAAGCCGAAGTCAACAGTGCATGCCATTCTGTGCAGCGAAAAAGGCAAGAGGAAGAAATGCCATCTCCGCTGTCCCATAGACATAATAAAGAGTCTATTTTTATTAAGTTTATTATGTCTATGCGCTGTCCAACGCACCCTGCTGCTCTGTTGCTCCTTCGCGGTCGCCATTTCCGTCTCGAGGTAACGTTACGTCCGGCCTCTTCTTCTTCGTCTGCTTCTTTTACGGCAGTTGGCATCCACTTCCGGCGTCATCCCAATGAAAATCAAACATGTTTGAAAATTATCGGGTCGGCCTCGACGTGTCTGTGAGCTGATCGTGGAGTTTAAGATTCATCTTTCACCCGCTCACACTAGAAGATAATCTGGGCCAAACATCGGGGCCAGTTAAGGTCCGAGACCCGATTTCTCCGCCGATTGTCGGGAGGGCCGAATCTGGGTCAAATTGGCCCGAGAATCCTGCCGTGTGAGCCAGGCTTTAGACATTTATCACATTAACAAAGCCAAAACGCTTCCAAAATGCCACTGTTAACAGAGAGTGGGATCATAAACTGACTTTTGTCTTTCCAAAGTTAATTTGAATTTTCACCTTTAATTGACACATAACATGTATACACATAAGCAAGAGTTCACTATCTATTTTCAGCTGATTGTATTATCAGTTATAGTGAAGATAACAGTTACTGACTCCATTAAGAATCAAAGCTCATTAATACTCTGCAGATTAGCAAACCCACATCAAAGTGAATTAAATGAGTTCTCCTGCACATAAATGTGAGGTCATGATAAACTACTCACAAAATTCAAATGGATATTGCCCTTAGAAAGTTACTTTACCTAAATGTACAGCAAGCTTCTTGAAATAAGAAACTAGACATACTGCCCTGTGGATGTATACCAACATCAAATTTCTCGCACAGTTTACATGCGTATCTGTGAAAAGAATGCTGAATGCTTCACACATCTTCCCCCCAGCAGCACAGAATCAGCACAGTTTAAAGGTGGGCACCTAACATTAGTATCAACTCAGGCCAGAAAAGTGCTTTATGCATAATATTACAATGTCACGTGACCTTTGACCTTTTGCATATAAAATGTCATCACTTCATCATTATATCCTATTAGACATTAGTGTGAAATTATGTCATAATTAGTGTAAGAATTCTTGTGTTATGGCCAAAAACATGTTTTGTGAGGTCATAGTGACCTTGACCTTTGACCACCAAATTCTAAGTTGTTGAGTTTAGTTTATTCTTTAGTCCAAGTGGACTGAAGTTTGTTTTATTTTATGGGTATGTACTGTTATGTTATACATGTTTTTATATGATTAATGTTTAGTTCATAAAATAAAATGGAAAAACAAAAAAAAGTAGACAGATGCAACATCCCATATCTACCGTTTTAGCTTGTTTCGCGGCTGCCGGCTGCATCCGCCTCCCTCAATGCTGAACCAATTTTAAAACGAGTCGTACCTATGAATCATACGCACACATACACATGGGGAAATAGGGCCCAGGTTGAAAAATACCCAAGTTATCCTTTAAGGCATGCTTGAGATAATGCGTTCATGAGAATGGGATGGACGGACTTACAACCCGAAAACATAATGTCTCTGGCTCTGGCTTTTGCCGGGGTGGAGGCATAAAAAAATCAAGGCTTTAATATTTGGCCTCATTAACCAGACCTCATGTAAGACTTCCAGATGAAATTATTAATCTTGTTTTGATGTAAAATAATGCTGTGAAGACATGTCTAGCAGTGGACTCATTTCTCTGGTGAGTTGATGTCAGTGTAGAAGTTGTTGATCAGTGGAATCTGGCAGAAGCAGAAGGGTCTCCATTGCTTTCATATTTGACTGTGCCGTCATGATGCACCTGTGAAACAATGGAACAAATAGATATTGAATTTTTAACCTGATCAGTCCATCATTTGTTATAATAACTCCCACATTTTTCTCCTGACTGAATGTTGATGTTCAAACAGTCCACAATTGAGTTTGAAGAACCTGAATGCACCATCGGTTACTGTGTAACCTGCTTTTTACTTGGCTGGCTGCAGGAGTTAAACACTTCATTGTTGGGCTTCTTACTGAGTTTTAAACTGTGAGACATTCACAGTCCTGTGTCACAGTAGTACCACTCGCAGCTTAAAATGACAACAGTTTTTACAGCTTTTTACTCACAGTGTTGTCATCAGGTGGTCTCTGGTTCCCTGGAAAATAAAGCACAGAGGAGCATTTCAGCTCTAAACTTACAGTTTGTGTTCATCAGTCTGAACAAATGTTGGTGTGAATTTTCTCACCTGGAGCTCTGATGAGATGAACAGTAATCACAGTTATTAGGAGGAGTTCAACCACACGCATCACCAACATGATGTAGTCCAGAGTTGACCAATGAGCTGTACAAGCTGTGCGACAGAAAAATAATGTCAGAGAGGAATCAGAATCTGGTTTATTGCCACGTAGGTTTCACATCAGGAATTTACTTTGGTGTATTTGTGCATAACAACAAACAGTAAAAGTCAAGAAAAATAAGTAGAATAGAAAAATACAATGAGAAAATACTACAAAAACATTTACAATATATTGTTTTCCCTGGGCTTTTAACCACATATCACAGTTGAGAAGTGGATGGAAGCTCATCAAAAAAACTAATAACGGATATTTAGAATATGGTATTAAAACTTTGAAACATCTCTTTTGTATTTTTATTACCAATTAAAAAAATGAAGGACTTTACTGTAGTTACTTTAACAGAAAGAAAAATCTTCAAAATATTTTTTTTACTTTCAACCAGGTTTGTTTGCTTCTGTCCTTGGGGGTGTATGGATGTAAGGAACATTTCAAAACACTGATTTGTTAGCAGCATTTCAAAACATTCAACCTTGATGCAACACAAACCAGAAAACCCCAAATTGCACAAAACAGAGACAAAACGTGTCTGTCAGTATCTAAAAGATATTTTGCCTGCATGTCTTTGCTGATTGTGAATCTAGTGGTCAGACTGAGATCTGACTGAATAAGAAAAAATCTTCACCCAAAACCGAGTGTCAGAGAAATGTAGACACAGAGTCACTACCTTGTGGTTTTGGTGAAGGATCATTGGCACCTGCTGTTGTGTTGTTTTCAGTTGTTGTTGTTGACGCTGTTGCTGCTGTTGTTGTGTCCTCACCTGAACAGATGAACACAACTCAAACTGTTGTGATGTAATATTCAAACTTCAAATCCATAAAATAAACAAATATTTGAGGTGATTATTCTCATCAGTTTGAAGTGACTTTAAACAGCTCAACATGTTCTCACCTGGTTTCTCACCTGAGGACTGAGATCTAAAGGGAAACACCTGCACTCTGTCACCATCAGTCACTGCACATGTAAATAACTTATATCTTGATGTGTAAATGTAGAGAGAAGTCAGAAAGGTCACAGAGGCAGAGCAGGGAGACTGTGATGTCTTTATAATTTGGTGGTCTTGAGTGGCATCTTGACCCTGAAACAGCCACTTCACTGTGTGTGTACATCGTTCATATGTCCTCACAGAGCAGTGTAACGTCACCTCATCAGTGTACTCATGTTCAGCCACTGGTGAAGATGGAGATATTGTGAGAGTCAAATTAACTTCATCACTGTAATCATAATTATTGTCATGGTTTAGTATATTGTTCTAACAAGACAGTTTGAGCTGAAAACATTATGATGGAAATACTCACTGGTAACAACAGACAGATCAACCACAGCATCTTCACCTTGTTGTCGTCCTGATTCATCAAACTGTCTGCAGTCGTAACGTCCAACATCATCACGTGTGACCTTCTTTATAACCAGAGAACAGTTTGCTGTAACACTCAGTCTGTCTGATTTAGCTTCGGCATTTTCACTGATCTGCCCACCACTAACAACCACCACTGTTGCTTTGCTCCTTGAATCAACGAAGAGCCATGTGGTACTGTCACAGTTATCCTGACTGTCCATCGCATTCTCACAAGACAAAGTGACATCATCTCCAACTCCGGCAGTGAGGGAGAGGAAACCCTGTTCAGTTATTGCTGTTCAGAAGATGAGAGAGACATATAAAGATAAATAACAAATCAGTACCAGTGTCAGAGTGAAGATCATTTTAGATACAACAAAAGATTGTTCACTAAACTCACTATTCACCTCACTGGAAAACAAACCGACCACTTGAATGTCTTTAGATAAGAAAGTCATATTGATGACATAAATTAATTATTTTAAAAAAAAAGTTTGTTGTCAGTGCATTTGTTGCATGTGTTCTTACCTGTTAACTGAAGAAGCAGTATCAGAATTAAAGACATTTTCATCCATCTGCATTCAGCCATCCTGAGTTTTTTTTCCTGTCCCCTCTCAGCTGTGAACTGTCAGAGTCTCTGAGCTGATGTGTGTGAGTGTCACTTCCTCATTGTGACCTTTTTTTGAGAACAACTTTTGTATGTTGCTAAATTCATGTTCCTGGGTACTCAACCTACATCATTCTTTTTTTTTAGTCTTCCTGCCAAAGACAGTTTATATTTCAGACAGTTTACTATATTCACATTGATTTACACTACAATAAACTGTATCCATCAGCAACAACAATCATCAGCAGTCTTAGAAAAAAAACAACAGTAAAGAGGTCAGGAGTCAGATCACAGCGGCCCTATGAGAAAGCCTGTGGAGGAAAGCGAAGGAGAAATCCGAGGGGATCAGTAGTAGTTAATGAGGTGGGTGTAGGCTACTTTAAGGCATGTTACTGAGAAGGAGGTAAACTCTTAAGTCCACTGGCTGTTTGGCTGATAGGTGGGTATACTGTCAACGGACAGAAAAAGGGGTGAGTATAGTCCGTATACTTGTGTACAGTGTACCCTCCACTACAGCGCTGGAGGGGATGTTAGTAATGCTTTATCTTACTATATAATGACAAAAACTCTGTCTGTGTGTCTGTTCCACATTTTTCTCCTCACTGACCTGGTCAATCCATGTGAAATTTGGCACAGTGGTAGAGGGTCATGGGAGGATGTGAATGAAGCAATATCAATTGGCCAAAAAAGGGCGCTATAGCAACCAATTGAAATAGCAAACTGTGAATGGGCATATCTCATGCCGCGCATGTTGTAGAGACATGAAACTTTGCACAGAGATGCCTCTCCTCATGAGGAACAAATTTGTCTCAAGAACCCATAACTTCCTGTATATAGATTTTCCGCCATTTTGAATTTTTTGAAAAAGACTTAAAAAATCGATCTCTTCCTAGGAAGTTTGACCGATCTGCATGAAACTCGGTGAACATAATCTAGGGACCAATATCTAAAGTTCCCTCTTGGCAAACGTTGGAAAACTTACTAAAACTGAGCTTCTACAAGGCAATGAATATTGCGGAGGGCGTGGCTCATCACATAAAGGTGTATAACATCTCAAGGGTTTCACCGATCACCACGCAACTTTGTAGGCACATGACCACACATAATCTGAGGGGACCCCTCCATTATTGACCCCATCAAACAAAACGGGGGCGCTAGAGAGCTAATTTCTTATCTAGGCCTAACCACCGTATCAATCTTTACTAAACTTGGTAGATATGTAGAACAGGACGCCTAAAGGTGTCTGGAGAAATGTAACTCTAATTGGCAACTGGGTGGCGCTATAACAACAGAAAAATGCTTAAAAATGGCTAAAATGTGACCGATCGCTGTGGCTCCGCCTGTGGCCGAATGTTGTTGTTTTTTTCTAATTTTTGGTATGACTAAGTCATGGTATGGTATGCTGTACATAATCACGGAAACTGTGAGTGTGTCATTCTGTCAGTCAGACATTCTGTCTGTCCCATGTTTTTCTACTCACTGACGTGGTCAATCTATGTGAAACTGACCCTGACCTGACCTGAGCTATCTGAGCCTTTTTAGGAAGTTATCAGAAGTTTTAGGACTCATAAGTGTGACTCAGATTTTCCAAAAATAGAGGTGGCAGCAAAAGAGGAAGTTGTGATTCAGTGCACTTTAGGGACATGAGCCACTGATGTGTTTTTGGACAGACTACACCACAGCAGCTGTGTATAATGAGCTAAATTACCTGATAAAATGTATTCCACCTGAGGCTTTGATTCCCTCTGTGATCTTTCAGATGAGTCCTCTCTGGTTCTGCTTTAAAACAATTGTGTTACCCACTTTGATTCACGACTGTTATCACTACAAAAATGACAATTCAGGTGCTGTTAAAAAACAGTTTTATCCTTGGATGGTTTGGGGTCATCGAAACCCTGGCATTGTTCACGGACAGACAATAATGATGACTGGTATAGAACATCCCAGAACTGTGTATGTGACTTGATCATTAGCGTTAGGATTAGTCCTACTCTAATGATGAACATGTCCAAAAGGCACCAAACAGCTGATTTTAAACTAATACAACTCCAAACAATTTTGGATTTTTACTTATGTGGCCATTTAATGACTCCTAATAGTGACATAATTTACTCATCTGTGTGACTGTGAATCCACTGGCAAACCACAATGAAGCAGGGAAAAGATGCAGACAGGCAGAGGCCGATTCCAGGTCACAGGATTCACATTACAGAGTAACAGAGGCTTAAAAAAAAAAACATGACCAACATCGCATCTATGACAAGCTGCCTACTGACTGGAGGAAAAGGGTGTGGTGTGTGTACTGCAGGGCTGATGAGGAAAGTGGGAACAGGTGTGTAGGTGAGAGGGGATGTTGGGTGACCAAGACTGGCAAGGAAGTCTGAGGACATCTAGTGGATGGTTTGAGGATGGCAGGATTTAAGACAGAGGAGAGAACATTTGCCAGGCAAAACAAATAATAAACCTGAAGGTCCTCATGACAGGACGTCACATCTCACCTTCTTTCAGTTTGCTTTTCAACACTTTTATTCAGTGAAATTTGAGCGGAGATGAACAGAGATGCAAAGGTTCAAATTATTGCATATCAAACAGGAATAGGTTATTTACAGAAAAATCAAAAATCAAAAAATACATGCCTGACAGCAAATTCATTATGGAGAACTCTTATTTTAAAGTAAGACATGAAAGTTGAGTTATTACTTTTACTTTTTACATTTGCTGGTTCATTGAGGCTATTACACACACTTCTGGTCAAAACTACTTGCAGCAATTAATCATTTACTCTCTACCTTTCCTGTACGTAAGAACACAAGGGTCAAATATAAAGGGCTCTTCAAAGTTTTCACTGCATATAGAGAATCAATTAAGAATTAACAACAATAAGCTTAAAGGGAATAAAGAAATGCGATTATAACAAGGGATGGGATCATTGATTGTTTTTTTGTTTCTCCAAAGTTAACACAGATATCCATCTTTTACCGTTAAAGACACAAGGCATGCATCCATTGCAACACATAAAAAAACACCATTTATCAGCAGATCTTTGCATCAATTATAATGAAGAAAAACTTACTCTGCCAGACTAGCACACACACAGTGGACTCCAAAGCAACATTGCCATGTAAACATGGACTAAATGAGTCAAAGTCATGATGAGCTACTCACAAATTGAAAAGGCAATCAGAAAAATGCAGACGTAAAATCAAACGGATGACGCCCTGAGAAAGTCGTCTGAAGTTGTGTTATTTCAGAACTGATGCAGGAAAAAAAAAAAGTCCTTAAATGTACAGCAACATTCTTAAAATGAGATAAAATTAATGATTTAATATCTGGCTGCGAGTGAGAACTGGTTTAACACAACATCAACTTTTTTTCCTCCACATCAGTACATTAAACAACACGTCATCTGAGACCTCAAAATGATATTAGGATTTATGTTTTCATGTAAAATAATGCTGCGATGACATGTTTAACAGCTCTCAGTTGATGTTGGTGTGGAGGTTGTTGATCAGGGGAGTCTGACAAAAACAGAAGGCACTGTGACGTTTTCATAGTTCACTGTGATGTCTTGTCCATTTGCATTACAATTCACCTGTGAAAAACAAATAAGCACTTGAGTTAGACTGAAATAAATAAATGCTGAATTTGAAACTGGAGCAGTCCGTGGACTTTTAAACAGTGAGATGTTACCGCAACATGAACAGTCTCCACCAGCATTGTAACATCATTTACACTGACTGACAGTCCCTGATCATTCATAGACATTTTTCATTTTACACATCACTTCACCTCAGTTTTTATTCCCAACTCACAGTGTTGTCATCAGGTGGTCTCTGGTTCCCTGGAAAATAAAGCACAGAGGAGCATTTCAGCTCTAAACTTACAGTTTGTGTTCATCAGTCTGAACAAATGTTGGTGTGAATTTTCTCACCTGGAGCTCTGATGAGATGAACAGTAATCCCAGTTATTAGGAGGAGTTCAACCACACGCATCACCAACATGATGTAGTCCAGAGCAGACCAATAAGCTGTACAAGCTGTGCGACAGAGGAATAATGTCAGAGAGGAAAGTTATCAGCAAACGAGCACAAATTCACAATTGCTGCGACCATGTACGCTGATGCGTCCCCAAATTGCTATGGACTGCCCAACGTGCTTTTAAAGGTCCACTTGGATTTAGGAGGATATATTGATAGAAGTGGAATTTATTATAAGTAAATTTTCTCTAGTGTATAATTACCTGAAGATAAGAACCAATGTGTTTTTGTTACCTTAGAATGAGCCTTTATATCTACATAGGCAGCAGGTTCTTGTCTACAGAGATCACCATGTCGCACCACCATGTTTCTACAGTAGCCCAGAAAGGACAAACCAAACAGACTCTAGATAGGGTCATGTGCATTTTCACAACGTCAGCCACCATCGTTAGCAGCCCTCCTGATATGAGAGCGTCGGAAATGTGACAATTGCTTTATTCAGTGTTTTTAGCAGTTTGAATCACCGGGTTTGTTTTGGAGAGGAGGAGACCTCTGTGGATAATTTGGCTCCTGGTAAAACCCTCCTGAGCCAAGAACACCGACGGAATTCTCACGGGAATTCTCACGAGCCAAAAATTCAACAGGACATTTTCTGTGCTGTGAAAATCAATTAAAAGAAAAATAATTTAAATAAAAGATTTCATGTGTTACAAAGTGTATAAGCATACCTGTGACATTTAACGGAGTTTAAACATTCATTTGATTGTTTAAATGAAATCAAACTTTCGGCTCAAAAGCAGCATCCAGTAAAAAAACAATCTGCAACTACCTATACAAAACAAAAAATATCCCTCTCCAGACTTGTTTTATTATTGACTCATAATACTAATATTTTGTTGAACATGGTCTTCCAACATAAAATCTATTCTGTCTCCCTCATTAAGAAATTTGCTTATGGTTATCTTTCACTTTAGGCTTTCTGCTTTCTCCAGCGCTGCTCGTGCTAGCACGACTGGTGAAAGAGCATGCTTCCTCAAGATAGCTAACATTAGCATTACAAAAAACAACAAAGAGACTGAAGCACATGTTCAGATGAGGAATCTGTTGTACCCCAAAACTGGCAACATATATGAACCATATCAGTCAATGTTAAGTGTAGTTAGCATCTTTTACTGATGTTGTTTCATGCACCACGTGAGCGACTTTCATAGGAATGAACGAGGACCCGCCTCCAATGCTGTATCCAGGTCTCATTATACATCTATGGCACAGTTCCCCAGTAAAGCAGCTCAGCCTTGCTTTCAATGTTTCTCAGTGATAACTTGCAGTATTCCAGTGAAAAAAATCTCCTATTGTTACCTGCTGTTGTGTTGTTTTCAGTTGTTGATGCTGTTGCTGCTGTTGTTGTGTCCTCACCTGAACAGATGAACACAACTCAAACTGTTGTGATGTAATATTCAAACTTCAAATCCATAAAATAAACAAATATTTGAGGTGATTATTCTCATCAGTTTGAAGTGACTTTAAACAGCTCAACATGTTCTCACATGGTTTCTCACCTGAGGACTGAGATCTGAAGGGAAACACCTGCACTCTGTCACCATCAGTCACTGCACATGTAAATAACTTATATCTTGATGTGTAAATGTAGAGAGAAGTCAGAAAGGTCACAGAGGCAGAGCAGAGAGACTGTGATGTCTTTATGTCCTTGTTGTCTTTATCCACATCTTGACCCTGAAACAGCCACTTCACTGTGTGTGTACATCGATCATATGTCCTCACAGAGCAGTTTAATGTCACCTCATCAGTGTCCTTCTGTTCAGTCACTGGTGAAGATGGAGATATTGTGAGAGTCAAATTAACTTCATCACTGTAATCATAATTATTGTCATGTTTCAGTATATTGTTCTAACAAGACAGTTTGAGCTGAAAACATTATGATGGAAATACTCACTTCTAAGAACAGACATTTCATACCCACGGAAAAAACTTAGTTGCTCTGATTTGTGGCCCTGTATGCAGCTGTAATAACCAGCATCCTCATCTGTGACATTCTTCATAACCAGAGAACATTTCTCTGTAATATTCAGTCTGTCTGATTTAGCTTTTTCAACAAGCTGCCCATGATTAACCAGCACTGTTTGTGAGGTTAGTCGCTGACGAAAAAGCCATCTAGTACCATCACAGTTACCCTGATCATCTGTCTTATTTTCACAAGACAAAGTGACATCATCTCCAACTCTGACAGTTAAGAGGGGCTGCTGTCCAGTTGCTGCTGCTGATAATATGAGAGAGAAACATAAGGAATAGAGAGAATTAAAAACATGAATATTAAAGTCAAGAGTTCACTAAAGTCTCCATTCACCTCGCTGGAAATCAAACCGACTACTTGGCTGTGATGATTAAACGAAGGTTTAGTAAGAAAGGAACATTAATGATATTCATAAATCAGCTTTTTTAAAAGAATATTTCTGTTATTTAAAGATGATATATGTATCCTTACCTGTAAACTGAAGCACCAGGATGAAAAATACATTTGTTTTAATCCATCTGAATTCAGCCATCGTGCTTCTGTGTGTCTCTGCTGTTCTCACACTCTAAAGTGGTGCGTCTTTCACAAGACAGCAATAGAAATCAGTTGTGGTTCAAGAGTCACTTCCTCATGTGGCAATATAATGTCCCTGAAGCTGCTGCAAACAGCTTCTGTCTTAGTGGTTATAAGAAATTTTGGCTTGCTTTTTAAAAAAACTTTTTTTAGGAGAACTGAAGGTGTTTTGATGAGAATGTTGATAACAACAGCAGCAGAGCTCTGGACGTTTGAACACAAACGGTGATCACATTAATACTTATTGTCTGATAGATGTTAAATAACTGCAGGAAGAGCATCAAGCCTCCACAGTCCTATTTTGCGCACATATACTTTCCGATCTGTTCATGTTGTTCTGAAATAATACAGTTTGTCACAGGAAATGTCACTAGGGTGACCATATTTTGATTTCCAAAAAAGAGGACACTCGGCCCAGCCACGAGATAGCCTACTTAAATGATACTCGCAGTTTACTCAAAGATGCCTTATAATTTTAATATATTTAAAGTTTATATGTATGGATAGAATATTCAGTTATATTACAAAATAATATCTCTCAAAGACAGAAATTAGATAGGCCCCTATCGGGTCCCGACGGTAGGCCTACCCGACTGGTCGGGCCGGGTTAGGTCAAAAATGTATAAATTGTATTCAGGCTCGGGTCGGATTCGGTCAGCTTTCAGTGAAAATGTAGTGTAAAAATAAATAAAATCCTATTGTCTGTCCTGTTTTTTGCTTGGGCACTGTTATTTACGTGACAACACCTGAACATAACACACACATATACACATTGGCTGTTTGTTTCTACCTCTCTGCCACTCGCCTCCGCCTTAATTAAACGCTGAAAATAAAATAAAAGAGGGAGACAGGTTTTTCCTATGTTATCTCATTTTGTTATATTTCTCCCTCTGCCCTCGCTGGACCTCCCGCTGCCTGTTCCCGTCTCGGAGGTCCCTGTTGGCCCAACTGTTGAAAAACGAGCACTAAAGTGCCCACCTGGGAGCCAAAACGCGTGCTAAAGTGCCCTCTTGGGAGCCAAAACGCGCACTGAAGTGCCGTCTTGGGAGCCAAAACACACGCTAAAGTGCCCTCCTGGGAGCCAAAACGCGTGCTAAAGTGTCCTCTTGGGTGCCATTAGCGCACTGAAGTGCCCTCTTGGGAGCCAAAACACACGCTAAAGTGCCCTCCTGGGAGCCAAAATGCGTGCTAAAGTGCCCTCTTTGGAGCCAAAATGCACGCTAAAGTGCCCTCATGGGAGCCAAAACACACGCTAAAGTGCCCTCTTTGGAGCCAAAACGCACGCTAAAGTGCCCTCCTGGTTGGCTAAACTGCCTTCTTGGGTGGAAAAAACACACTAAACTGACCTCTTGGCTAGTTAAAACATGATTAACTGCCCTTTTGGGTGGTAAAAATGCGTGCTTAAGTGCCCTCCTGGTTGCCAAAGGCTCACTCCACAATCACAGATCGCATCACCTTTGCTGCCACCCTGAACTCCTTCTACACACGGTTCGACACCCAAGACCACTCTGCCACATGTTGGGAGCTGCTCAATGCCCTCCCCCCGGATGTACCCGCACACCCTCCATTCACCACAGTGGATGTGCAGCAGCAGCTGAGCAGGTGCAAAGCTGGAAAGGCATCCGGGCCTGATAACATCTCAGCCAAGGTGTTAAAGCTTTGCGCCATGGAACTGAGGTGGAGACGGGCACGCTTCAACGGGAGCTTTGTCCCGTCTGCCATCTCAGCACTCAATAACCTCCCCCAATAACCTGGTATGGACCCAGCCCTCCTGAGTGTGATATATGTGTCGGTTGTTCAATGTCAATGTGGTGGTGTTTGTGCATTGTGTGTGTATTCATATGTTGCTTAGTGTTTGGTGGTGTTTGTGCATGGTGTTTGTTGGCGGTGTTTTGTGTACCCAAATGTGACAGATTGTAAAAACAAATTTCCCCATGGGACAATGAAGGCTATCTATCTATCTACTGCACCCCCTTCTGGACAAAATACATTTTTAAAGCAATACACTCTGAAAATGCTATGAAGTATGTATTTGTACATATAAACATATATATCACTTTCTCACTGACAAGGGCAAACAATGAATGAAAAATTCCTCACAAAACCCAGTTATAGAACAATGTGCACACATCTCCTGACCAAGAGCCAATCATTTGTTTATTCCATAAAAATGTCTTTCTTCCATATCAAGCAACCAGTCAATGTAAAATAACTGTAGCGACAGGAGCTGTAACTAAACTGTGCTCTCTTATTTGTTTGGTTTGTTGATGGTAGCGTAGAGGTTAGTGAGATCAGCAGAGGCTCCAGCAGAAGAAGAAGAAGAAGAAGCTTTCACGGTGCTGTAGGTCACTGCATCATCTTCATCTTTAAACAAAACCTGGAAAACAAAGACAAACACATTAATAACACAACATGGAATTACAGAATAGTTCAAGTAAATGCAACATAATGACATCCAGCGCCACATAAACACAACACAATGCTCAGCAATGAAACAACATCAGTATATCACCAGTGTAACCAGTCAGACAGCTCACCTGGGCTTTACTGTTGGTCTTCTTGGTGTAGCTGATGGAGGCGTAGGAAACACCATCTTCAGGATCAGCCTGCACAGAGAAGACAACATAATGGGCGCTCAGTAACATGTGGATTTGAATCCACTCACAGGTTTTTGTCACAGTCAACATTTTAAAATCCATCATGTTCCATATCTTTCAAAATGTCTCAACATGTTGTTTTGTGATGGTGGTTTGGCCTCTGGTTGTACAACCCAACATGCCACCCATGTTCTCTTCTGCTGTCGCCCAGTTGCATCATTTAACTTCCCTTTTTATCTTTGTTGCACATTCTCACACTCTCCATATAAATATCTCAGAGGACAATCCCATTTCACTGAGTGTAACTTTGTACTGAGAGCGTGGTGTGTGATCTCACCGTGCCCTGGCTGGTTTCTGGAGCAGCCTGAGTCACTGCAGGGTTTGAAGTCAGCCCCTGGACAATGAATAATGTCAGTGTGCATGCTGTCAGGTGGTCACAATACAAACAACACATGTGGCATGTATATAATGCATATGTGCAGCTTTCAGCTAATGTGATGGGAGTGTAAAAATATCTTCAAATCCACTACACCAGACCAGTGCATAAATTCAATCTGCCTTAAGATGCAAATTGCTGTTCCCAGCAGTCACTTAGACACAACAACCTGGGAAAATAGCACCCAGGTTGGAAAATACTCAAGTTCAGGTTTTAAACTCACAATAGCGTCACTCATCTGTGTTTTGTTCCCTGAAAAGACAAAATATGAGATTAATAAAAGCTTCAACTGAGAAAATCCAGTTTCACTGAAACTTGTTTCAGTCTGTTCTCTCACCTTTAGTTCTCCTCCATACGATGATTGCCACAATGAGTATTAAGAGTGCTGCTAAAGCCACAGCCACAATGATGTACACCCACGAGTCTGCAAAGATCATAAAAGGCAGTTTGGCTGCAGCTGTCATGTTCTTATTACATGTACACTGCTCAAAAAATGAAGGGAACATTTAATGGTCACAGTGTAACACATACAGAGATATCAATCTGTGCATGTAGGAAGCACAAGTGATTGTGAATCAGTTTCAGCTGCTTTGGTGCAGATGAAAGTGACAACAGGTGCAATGGAGAGGCAAAAGCAAGACTACCCCCAAAAAGGGAATGGTTTTACATGTGGTGTCCACAGACAGTTGCTCTCTCCTTATCCTTCCTGACTGATTCTTCTCTAGTTGTGTGTTCTGCTCGTGTCCTTGTCACTACTGGGAGCATGAGGCGGTACCTGCAGCCCAATCAGGGTGCACAGGTAGTCCAGCTCCAGGATGGCACATCTACCTGCATTCACAAGAAGGTTTGCTGTGTCTCCCTGCACAGTCTCAAGCATGGAGGAGATACCAGGAGACCAGCTGATACACGAGGAGAGCTGGACAGGGCCGTAAGGGGGAAAACAGCCTGTGATTTCAATTTTTTACTTGGATTTTTGTTGTTATTTGAATCCAGCCCTCAGTGGGTTGATGATTTTGGTTTCCACTGACTGTTGTTGCGTAATTATTTCCCCAACAAATTATACAAAATACATCAGTCAAGATTTTCAACTTGAATAATTCATTCATCAAGATCTGATGTGTAATTATTATGTTTATGCTTAATTCTTTTGAGTAGTGTTGGTGTTTAAACATTCAATTGATAGCTTTTACTGAATCAAACAATAACTTTTGGGACAAAAACTGCATCCAGTATCAACACAGTCCACAACTAGTTTGACAAAACAAACAACAGGCCCACTTAATAGTTCTTCTAGAATTTCCAACCTCATTTTACAGTTGAGATGTGACTGAAAGCTTCATGAAACACATGAAGATACATAAATAGATGAAGTCACTATCTTGTATTTTTGGCGAAGCATCATCGGTACCTGCTGTTGTGTTGTTTTCAGGTGTTGTTGATGCTGTTGCTGCTGTTGTTGTTGCTGTTGTTGTGTCCTCACCTGAACAGATGAACACAGCTCAAACTGTTGTGATGTAATATTCAAACTCCAAATCCATAAAATAAACAAATATTTGAGGTGATTATTCTCATCAGTTTGAAGTGACTTTAAACAGCTCAACATGTTCTCACCTGGTTTCTCACCTGAGGACTGAGATCTGAAGGGAAACACCTGCACTCTGTCACCATCAGTCACTGCACATGTAAATAACTTATATCTTGATGTGTAAATGTAGAGATAAGTCAGAAAGCTCACAGAGGCAGAGCAGAGAGACTGTGATGTCTTTATTTCCTTGTTGTCTTTATCCACATCTTGACCCTGAAACAGCCACTTCACTGTGTGTGCTTCACTTTTACATCGATCATATGTCCTCACAGAGCAGGTTAATGTCACCTCATCAGTGTCCTTATGTTCAGTCACTGGTGAAGATGGAGATATTGTGAGAGTCAAATTAACTTCATCACTGTAATCATAATTATTGTAATGTTTCAGTATATTGTTCGAACAAGACAGTTTGAGCTGAAAACATTATGATGGAAATACTCACTGGTAACAACAGACAGATCAACCTGAGAGTCTGAAACTTGTCGTCCTGATCTGAACTCTCTGCAGGTGCAACGTCCAACATCCTCATGTGTGACCTTCTTTATAACCAGAGAACAGTTTGCTGTAACACTCAGTCTGTCTGATTTAGCGTTTTTAACAATCTTCCCAAGATCAACCAGTGTTACTGCCGGTGTCCTTCTTGATTCACTGAAGAGCCATGTGGTACTGTCACAGTTATTCTGATCATCTATCACATTTTCACAAGACAAAGTGACGTCATCTCCAACTCTAAAAGTGAGGGAGCGGGAAAGCTGTCCTGCTGCTGAGAAGATGAGAGAAAATATGAAGAATAAAGAGAATGAAATAATGAACACATTAATATAAATAAATATATGAACATGAATGTCAGTGTGAAGATAATTTTAGACACATCAAAAGTTTGCATATGGGCCTCATCATTTTCCAAGAGTTCACTAAACTCACTATTCACCTCTCTGGAAACCAAACAGACTACTTGTGTCTCTTGGTTAAATGAAGGTTAGATAATGAAGTAACATTAATGATATCTATAAATAGCTTTTTAAAAATGGTTCTGTCATTCATATATGTTATATGAATCCTTACCTGTAAACTGAAGCATCAGTATCAGAAATAAAGACATTTTAATCCATCTGAATTTAGCCATCGTGCCTCTCTGTCTCTCTCTGCTTCCTCTACCTCTAAGTCTCTTTCACACAGAGCGCGATTTTCGCGGCGCCCACCGCGGGGTAGGGCGCAGAGCAAACGGAGAGCAAGACGCGCAAGACAGGATTTGGGGAGGCTCGTTCAGGAGTTACAGCTCCATGGTGACCGCAGGCTCTTCTCTGCTATTGGACGCGCCGAGGCATCGTCACAGCGCGTTGCGGTGAAATTAAAAAATGTTCAATTCGAGCGCAGGCTGGCGGCGCGCAGACACCGCGGCATGCGCCCTCTCGCGCGCCGCTCAGCTCAGCGGCAGAGCGGCGCGCTCTTGCGCCGCGGTAGCACATACACAATGAATGGGTTCGTCGGCGGAGGTCTGCGCTTTGCGCGCTCTGTGTGAAAAGGGCTTTAGTCTCTGAACAAGTTGCTTCTTAAAGACAAATGTTGTCACTGCTTCCTCTAATTACTAAAGTGTCACTTCCTCATCAAAACCATCATCCTTCTTTTCTCTCACTTGACACTTGTTGCCTTTATGTGGGCAGATGACATCAGCTTTTACCTCCCTCACTCATGGCCAACATGAGCTGGTATGAAGCTCACACTGACCTGAAGTATCCTAAATTAACACCAGTGACAGTTTCCATGTATCATCATCCCTTTGACAATAAATGGAAATTGTTCACTCACTGTAATCATAGTTATTGTAATGTTTTAGTATATTGTTCAAACAAGACAGTTTGCAAAGAAAGTCCTTTAATACTACTGCTTAAGTTATTGTTTTCTAATGTGCCTTCCATTCATATACTGTATGTGATATACAGAATATATTCTTACCTGTAAACTGAAGCAGCGTCACAAGAAATAAAGACATTTGAATCCGTCTGAACTCAGCCATCATGATTCTCTGTCTCTCTGCTTCTTCTTTCTCTTGTTCTGATGCTCAAACTGTTTCTAACATAGTGCTTTATTAGAGAGACGCTACAGCTACTTCCTGTGACGAGTATGATGTCACTTCCTCAAAGTGACCTTTAGACTGTTTTAGATTGTTATCTCTCTGAATTTGTTACAGACGTCAAAACAGCCAAAAACTGTTAGAATTTTTACATTTCATTAAAACCTTCTCATAGGACAGTTATATGTTTGTGCAGTCAGTGATCCAGTTTAATGCTGCAACAATCAAAGTGTATTAATGCTCATGTTGAGTCTCAAGTTCACACTGTGTCCAGTCCCACGGTGCATTTGTGAGAACACAGATAAGATGATGTTTTACTGGTCTGAGACCTGTTGGTTCCTCTTTGTGCCTTTGAAGCTGTTTTTCTGAGAACTGAAGGAGAAGTGATTTGGTGAGAATGTGGTTAACAACAGCAGCAGAGGTCTGGAGGTTTTAGCCTCAGCGTCTCTTTCTGTATTTCGACACATTTGAGTGTTCAGTGAGAACAGAGCTGTTCAACCCAACAGAGGGAAGGTTGGACTACTAGAAGAGGCCGGATAAACATCAGATATATAGATCTAATAAAGAGCAGACTGTTACTGACTCCATTAAAGCTGAAAACAGATTCAAACACATTGACATCCCAACAAATATGTTAACAGCAATGCTAAATGAAAGTGGATTAAAATGAGTTCTTCTGCACACAGAGACATGAAAGTGAGCTCAAGCTGCTGTAGCTTCAATAACAGGCAGTAAATCCTAAAATCAGCTCTGAAATCTTCAGCTGGAAGACAGTTTAAGGAAGTGAAGAAGAGTTAAACACTCTTTGCTGTTAAATGATGTTAAAATCCAGCTGCTGCGTTCTGACCTGACTGCAGACAAGAACAGTTTTTACAGCTGATGGAGGAACAGACAGCAGACTAAAATAACATAATACATTTCTCTTTCTTTGTTATTTCCAGTCTTTAACTGGTCATGTAAAACGTGATGAGTTGATCAGTGGAGTCTGATGGAGGCTGAAGTGTTGGTCAAACTCCATCAGAAGGTCTGATGTTTTCATAGTTCACTGTACCATCATCTTCATCATAACGCACCTGTGACAAACAACACAACACAATCAAAGCCACACTTTCCAATCCCAGTCCCACCTCTGTGATCTGTAGGCGTCCACTGTCCCACATTTAACACAAGGAAATAAGAAATATGTTGACACCTTAAAGGCAGGTGCAGTCTGAGAAGGAGGGTTTTCACAGTTGAGTCAGCAGACCCTGAACGCACCATTAGTCACAGTCTGATCTGATCTTTATCTGACTGGCTGCTGGACTGTTTGCACTGGAGCCAGATTTGATTCTGTACATTATCCAGAGTAACAAATAATAAATTTGTAATAATTTGTAATAAAACAAAACTATCTGCATTATTTTAAAGACACTGGAGGTTAAGTGAGAACATACTGTATGATGTGATGTCATTTAGGTGAAGCCGCCCTTTAATCTGGACCCCATCATGTTCAGTTTTTATTGACACTGTGTCAAAGAGGTGTTGATTCAGATCTGTGGTCTCTTTGGAGGCTGTAGTTTGTGTCGCTGTTGTAATGAACTGCATTATATTGTCATGTTTCACTTCTATTTGAATCCACTTCACTTGTCCTGTTTATTGTTGTCTTCTGTCTTCTTCTATCTACGGTTTATAATGAAGAGTGTGTAAAGTAGCAACTGTAAAAACATGACATTATTTAGTTGTAAAAACTCACAGTGATTTCATCCATCTGTGTTTTCTTCTCTGAAAAGACAAGAGAAAGAGTGGACTTCAGTTTCCACAGTGAAAATCAATGGAAACATTTTATCTGTGAATGTTCTCACCTTTAGTTCTTGTCCACATGTTGACTGCCACAACACTTATTATGAGCACTGCTAAACCCACAGACACAATGATGAACCTCAACCACCAACCTGGAAAGAGAATAAACACATTAAAACATTTTGGTTGTAGCTTTTACACTTAAAAAGAGGAGAGGGAGATTGGAGTTAACCATATAATTTTTATTCACATTTACTTTCATTAAAATCAATG
Organism: Epinephelus awoara; assembly: GCA_035609425.1. Classification (NCBI taxonomy): domain Eukaryota; kingdom Metazoa; phylum Chordata; class Actinopteri; order Perciformes; family Serranidae; genus Epinephelus; species Epinephelus awoara. The sequence continues at coordinate 13,344,675 of CM069305.1, forward strand.
CGAAAATACAATGCTATCTTTTCAAACAGAATTTTTAAAAGCATTTTAAAAAGAGCAAAAAACAGCTTCAGCCAGATCTCTTTAGACGTGCACATGTATTTGAAATACTTTCAGTATGGGGACAGAAAAAGACAGACAGGAAGACAGAGAGATTCTTGAGAAAGGTGCATAAAAATATTGCATCACTGCCTTTATTTGAAGCATCATTGGCTGCAGAAGCTGTCGTGGTCGCAACTGTTGTTGCTGCTGTTGTTGTGTCCTCACCTGAACAGATGAACACAACTCAAACTGTTGTGATGTAATATTAAAACTCCAAATCCATCAAAAATATATACAAAAGACAGCTACACCTTAACACCATGCTTTCACTGAGGTCTTGAAAATAGATCAGTCCTCAGTTTCTTTGTCATTTTCTATTTTCTATTTACACTACAGGTAATGTTCAGTTTTGCCTTCTTTGAAGTGAGTTCAACAACTCTTTCCACCTTTTTTTACTAAAATGAATGAATAAATAAATGAATAAATACAAATTAGAAAAAAAAAAAATAAATAAAAATGTAATTTAAATATATTCGGTATGGAGACAGAAAGAGACTGACAAAAAAATCTAGAGAAATCTGCATGAAAAAATTTAGTCACTACCTTGAAGTCCTGCTGAAGCATGATTGGTTGCAGAAGCTGTCGTGGTCGTACCTGTTGTTGATGCTGTTGATCCTGTTGTGTCCTCACCTGAACGGATGAACACAACTCAAACTGTTGTGATGTAGTATTAAAACTTCAAATCCATAAAATAAACAAATGGTTATGTTCAGTCACTGGTGAAGATGGAGATATTGTGAGAGAAAGACAACAAGAGCAAAATTAACTTCATCACTGTAATCATAATTACTGGCCCAACTGTTGAAAAACGCGTGTTAAAGTGCCCTCCTAGGAGCCAAAATGCGCGCTAAAGTGCCCTCTTGGCATAGCTGTCAAGTCTCCCGTTTTGGCCGGGAAACTACCGTATTCTACCCCTCTTTCTCACCGTCCTCCCGTATTAGTATTTTCCCGTAAATCTCCCGTATTATAATATAATTAAAAAAAAAAAAACATTCCTCTGTCTCTCCAAACTGAACTCTGTCACTAGCCTCGCAACAACTGCCACCTGCAGTAGCCTGGGTGGCATTTGTCGCGAGGTTAGTGTTGACAGTGAGTCTGGTTGACAAGTGGTTGTTTTAGATTCCCTGTACACCCAGGGACGGGTTTTGCTATGTGCAATGTGGGCGACTGCCCAGGGCGCAATCTATGTGAGGGCCCTCCAAAAAAACAAACAAAAAACAAACAAAACTCGCCAGTTTTCTAGACTACCGCTCATTTCCACGTCAAGTTAGTGGAGTGGGCGCTGGGGCGCCCCTATTATCACCATAAACCAGCAGCAGAAAGGAAAGGTAAAAAGGCGGTTGTGGGTTGAACGGGGGTCACAGACAGGAATATGGTGGAGGCTCATAGTGCTCTGCGGTGCAAGATAACGGCTTACTGGCGACAGAGAAGTCCGACTCCAGGTCTAGAAACGAGCCGTTCACATTTCTTTTTTTGTGGCAGGTAACGGTCCACAAACCTCACCGCACTTTAGGGACTGTTCTTTACTTATGGAGGGACTGTTCTTTACTTGTCAGGGGAGGAGGGTGGCTGGTTGATTTTTATTCTATTTTTTTTATTTTATTTTGATCCCCCCTATGTTAATCACTTATTGATGCTGTTTTTGAAGTATGAATAAGTTAATAAGTAATTTATTCCATTGAAATGTCATTGATGTGTTATAGAAAAGTGATTTATCTTTTTATAAATGACAAGAGGCACATCTGCCTCATTTTTGCTGTGGTATCATGATACTTCTCAGAACCGTGACACTTTCACTGGTATCGTACTGTGGGGGGTGGGGAACGGTGGGGACAGGCGCCGAAAAATTTCCCTTATTTTCAAATCCAAAAGTTGACAGGTATGCCTCTTGGGAGCCAAAACGCGTGCTAAAGTGCCCTCCTGGTTGGCAAAACACACTAAACTGCCCTCTTGGCTAGTTAAAACATGATAAACTGTGCTCTTGGCTGGTAAAAATGCATGCTTAAGTGCCCCCCTGGTTGCCACAACACAGCTGCTCTCTTGGGTGGAAAAACATACAAAATTATTAGGACCAAGAAATACTATGCAACATTACTGTTGCAATGACTTTTATGGTATGCTAATATGGTGTTAAAATGCACTAGAATACAGGAAATGGCATCTACTTAATTGAAAATGTTCTGGGGGAGGACCCACAGACCCCCTCAGGGATTTATTTCCTTCATACATCCATGTCTCTGTGTGTTCTTCACAGTTCAACGCTGAATCTACACAGTTCTCATGGATGCTGATCCTAATTACAAATTAACTTGAGTAGTCTGTCTTCAAAAAGTTTGTGCACGCCACTGTTGATTTACGTCCACTGTAGTTTCTGTTGAAGTCTCTTAACTGGCGCTTCTTATGTAGGGAAGCAGTATCAGCTGTGGCTAAGACAAAGCCACTTCCTCATATTCTGTGGGGGTTTTTTTAATAGATGGAGCATGCCACCTTTTCTATCTGGAAATTTTGAAACAGCCATCGACAGTAACTTACAGTGAATGCAACTGCAGCTAAATGATCCCCTATTCCCTGAGGTCAGAGGTCACTGCAGCCTCGTAAAGATCCTGTGAAAATGGATTAAGCATGTGGACTGAGAGGTGCTCAGGAGATTTTGCTAAATACACTCCCATGATGCATTTGTGACACTGATGTGTTTCGCCTTCTAAGAAGATGACGGAGGAATTCTAATGCGTAACAACTGTCGGTTGACAAACATTTTTTTGCAATAATTCAACTTGTTTTCTTTCGATGATGTTTGTTAGAAAACAGACAGGATTCATGGTGAGGAGGTGAAGAGTCAAACTGATCGCCCACCAGGATTTCACTCCTGACGTCAGTGGTGCAACAGTCAGATACCTGCCCAACATGATGACACGTGGATGTGCCAGTAAGTGAGCTGTCAGTTCCTTATTCTGTTTAAATTAGCACAAAAGGTTACTGTTGCATTTTTTTTAGACCTGCAATTTCCCTTTTGTGATCCCTCTGAGGCCACCTCACATTTCACATTTTAGTTATGCAGCGATGTTAATTACTTCATATAACTAATCACATCTGATTACTTACTGATAACATTTCTAAACAATGTTTGAAAGTGGGCAACATACATCTAGAATGTCGATTTTGACAGCATGGTCTACACTATAATGCACAAGATACCTCATCACCATCAGTTTTGGATGCCCCAGGGCAGGTGCGTCACTACTTTATGATACCTGTGCTGTGTCTTTTCAAAATAACCTTGTGTTTTCACAGGAAATATCCAGTTTCATTACCGACTCTTTCTAAATCACACTTAAAGCAACACATTGGAGTTCTCAAAATATATATATCCAAGATCCTTGTGATGGTACATCAGCTCAAAGGTTGGATGACACCTCTGTCATTGCTTGACAGCGTCTGTTTCGCTTGCACTGGCGCTATGCAGTTTCGGGGTTCGGGAAGGAACCCAGACACAAAAAAGACTACACAATTTGTCTGCTTTACGGCATACGTCATATCCCCTTCCTCTCATTAGAGTAGCATAGCTGAACCGAGGTGAACGCAGTTAGACGTAGTTGTCATGGCTGAAGCGACAAAGAAAAGGAAGAAGGTGAAGGTGTTGTCTGAAGAGACAAAGAAAAGAAAATGGGAGAGCGATAAAAGGAGGGATGTCTGACCCGGGCAACCTATGCTAGGTAGGAAGTTCACCGGTATCAATTTTTGCGAAAGCTGTAACAGACCAATACCGTCTTTCATCTGTAGGGGGACCCCGTGAGGTAAAAAGCGCAATCCTACATTGTGTTGCTTTAAGTTTAGACAACAAAAGCACACTACACTGTTACAAACAGGAATCTACCAGAGGTCAGGAGTTGACCCTTCCTTCCCACCAAACCTATGCAAACTTTCTCGCTCTTTCTACTACAGCAGTCGCTTGAAGCATCAAAGAATGCCCTGCCCTGTGCGTCTCATACCACTGCTAAAGGGTGCCTCCGTATGTCAGTATCTGACGCCAAAAAATCATTGGACAAGTTGGGAGTAACTGTGTTTATTACATATAATATATGATTTATTGTCAGCCCATGACTTTGCTACAGCCTGAAATATATCAACAATTATTTGATTAATAACCTGAAATTTTGAACAGACATTCGTGGTCCCGAGACACCCTCATCTTACCTGACCTGTACTCTAGTGGCACTGATTGTGGTGTGGACTTCACTTGCTGTGAGTCAGTGGCTGTGTGGGGCAGTCACCGATTGATTCTCCATGTGCTTCTAATCCGCAGGCATGGGTCTCCCCGAGATGCCGCAGCCTGAAGGCTGGGTTGCACCTCCACCTCCTGGGTTGCACCGCCCGCATTCGATGAACTCAGACGTGCATGTTCCTCTTAGGATGAACTGTAATAACTTTCATGATCCTTTAAGCTTTCATCTAGCACCACCCTCAGGCCAAAGATTGTATTTGTCTGATATCAAATACCTGCAAAACTAATGTCATTCCCATCAGCCTCAGCTGGACTCTGTGTTAGTTATACAGCCAGTTTGTGCAAGTAACTGAAACACAGTGGTGGAAGAAGTCCTCATATATTTTACTTATATTGTCAAAGTAGTGTTGCTTTTTCAAAATACTCTATTACAAGTAATAATAAAAGTTCATATTAACAGCAAATTTAAGTTAAAGTACTTGTTGGGCAGAATGATCCCTTTTTAGAAAGTATTTATCATATTATGGTGGTGGTGTTGGAGCAAATTTTAATTTATTTATACTGTTGGAAAGTTTGAACAACAGCACAGTTTCATATTTTATAAACTGATCATGTGTTTTGTTATCAAAATTTTTATCTGTAGAGTAATCAAAGCAGTCAGATAAAAAGTGACCTAACGTGCAATATTTACCTTTTAGATGCAGGGAATTTAGATACTCAAGTAAAAGTACTGCAAAATTATACTTAAGTACAGTATTTGAGTAAATGTACTTTTCACCACTGGAAATGTGTCCAAATGACAGTCGCTTATATCCAGCCTCAAGAGAGACTTCATTCCAGTTTCACTGTGAACTCTGAGGTTTTGTTCAGTTGTCCCTTAGTTGGCTGGACTCTACAATGACATTTAGACCATGAGCCAGATGATATAATAGAATAGAAAAGAATAATACTTTATTGTCTACCTTATATTCTATTCTATCATCTGGCTCATGATAACTGGTAAGATTACTAATACCTGTTTATTATACTGTGAATGCAGGGTAAGTCATTTACATCGACGTAAATGAAGAGAAGTACTTGGTTTCCAAAATGTCCTTCTCAAATTTATTCGTTACGCACCTATGCAAATAAGAAAAATAGCAAGCTAGCAATAAAACAGCTTTTATTTTGTTTAAAATCATTTTAAATAGATGTTTTGGGGGTGTTGAGTTAATTATTGCAGGTTTTAAAGATGTGCAGGATGTTGTTTTGCAATCTAAAGTTACGACAGATGTGTGGTTGTTTGTTCTTCTGCTGAGAGGCAGGTACAGATGAACATGAGACACCTGCAGACAGTGTATCTGTATTACCTCCAATACTGAGGTTATGACTGGGATCCTCTGTGTTTGTTTGTCTGTTAGTTGGCACCTGAACAACTGAGAGATCTTAAAGTGAGCTGGTAAAAAGTTGAACAGAACAAACTGTGAAACTTAATTCAAATACCTCAGACTATATAGCTCTGAAACCTTTTACATTTACATTTACACTGTCATCTTAATCTGAATTTATGTTGTCTGAATTCCCCTCTTTAAAAATATAAAAAATACATAAAATAAAAAACTTTATTTTCAAGAAATGTATGCTTTTTCCATTAATCAGAAATTCAGATTGAAATACCATGTATGCAAAAGCTATATTGAGATTGCTCAAACAGGCTGTCTCACACACTTACATTTTATTAAATTTTTATTATTATTAATTTTTTTTTAATAAACCTTTTCAAGATAAATTTAGACTAAATGTAAGACTGATTTTAAGACAAAAAGTATTTTTCTTATTCAAGCATTGCAGGTAAGCATAAAGGTTGGTTTATATGAGGTCTCATGCATGGTTATTGACGAGATATTAGTTTATACCCACATTTTGCCAACAGGTAGGAGCAGGTATAGAGTAAAAAGACCAGGTTGAGTGGTAGATTTAAAGATTTATAACATCAGAAATGTGGATGTGGAGACTCATTTTGATACAAAGAAATTAAAAGACAGTGAATGAAATTGGATGTCTATGGTGATTATGAAAGTTAAATTTAAGACTATTTAATGGCTTTAAAGGCCTAATATTCAGTTTGAAAAATAAAATCAACTATAATAAATTTTAAGACTTTTTAAAGGACCTAAAGACAAACTGTCAAATTCATTAAGCTTAATTTGGATCTAAAAGTTTAAGTGTCCGAATCTAGCTGCTTTGCCATATTCAGACCCTGGAATTGACTTTTGAAAGTCTTAAAACATTAAATCAGATGCTTTTCAATGTAAAATATTTCACAGCTATAAATTCAGTTTGCAATTAGATGTTAAGTTTCTGATTCTTTATAACTATGAAAATTTTTTGCTTCAGTAGAAAGAGATTAACACCCACATAAATTCCAATTGTTACGTCATTCTTGAGATCTCATACCAAACTACATTTACCAAAATGATAATTTAGTTGCAGGACCTCTTTCTCTATTCAAATGTTATCAGAGGGGCGCCTCTAAAGAGTTAGGGATGGTTTTGATGTTTTTATTTGTTTTACTAGATTCCTGTTGTACCCATTTTTGTGTAAAAACATAATTTAACACAATTTTTGTTAGTTTTAAATGGCTAAATAAAATTTTAAAAAATGTCCCTCTGCAGGAAAACATGTTTTGTAGCCATATCTTTTTGTTCTCTATGTCTGTTGCATGACAAAAAAGTTACAAATTCACTTTTTATTAGCTTGTAATAAAACACAGAAGCAATATAAAATAGGGGTAACCAATATTTTAATATAATTTTTAATTTAGATATTAAAGACTTCATAAAATAAATTTTTTTTTTCCCAAATCGTAGCATGGAGATGTGTTGTTAAGCATATTCTGATGACTGGAATGAAATAATCTTAAAACACTGTAATAAAAGGGGCAGTTTTTGCTACAGTAATACAATTTTCCATTTACGTGACGTCACAGAGGTCAAGAAACAAGATCCAGCAGCTGCCTGCATCCATGGAAACCATTCAAATAAAATAAAATAAAAAAAGAAAAAGAAAACACCCGTGTTACATAATCACAAGATCATCTGTGCCACATTCAACACATACTGCACTCTTGGTAAACATTAACGTGCTTTAAAGTATCCTAAAGAAATGAAAAGGTAAAGAAGAGGTATGTGAAATGAAGTGTGTGAAAACAAGTCCCCTTTAAGAAAAAACATATTATATAGACATAAGTGAGACTACGTCCACATGAAGCCATACAATCTTTAAAACGCCGTTTACGTGTAAAAACAATGTGCGTCCACACGCGACCATTTTCATGCCATCCACATTTAAACACCTTAACACTATGAACATAGCTTAATCTCTTCTTTGTTCCTCTCTTTTCATTCAGCAAACAACAAAACGGTCATCAACGCAAACACCTGGCAAGGAGCGGGACAAACACCAACATCTTTAAACCTGTTTTCTGTGATTTACTGCTCTCTATGATCACCTATTATTATTTAACAGAGCCGAATTCCACATTTAGTTTTTATTTCTCACAAAGAGTATATAATACTGTGGTCACAAGCACTCCAGTGCCAACTAAGTCATCATTTTATGATTGTAATATGACTGAGGCTACAATTAATGACGATTTTCATTACTGATTAGCCCATTTCACATCATTCTACAAAATGAAGAATTATTTCCTCTTACAATAGTTCCTTAAGTGACACATTGGATGTCTATTTTTGAGCGCCAAACAGTCCAAAATAAATTTGGAACCAGCAATTATCAATGAAGGCTGCTGATCACAGACAAATTTACAAGTGACAGAAGACTGTCTTTTTAATGTTACTGCCATACACTCCTCATGCTATGTTCAAAGTTCCCCATACACACTAAAAGTAGGGCTGCAACTAACAATTATCTACATTGTCCATTAATCTGACAAATTATTCTCTCAATTAATTGATTAGTATTTTGGTTTATAAAGTGTCTCAACGCATGTGATGATGTACTCAAATGTCTGGTTTTGTCCACCACCCAAAGATATTTACTGTATTTTGATAGGAGTAATGAAAACAGAAAATATTCACATTCAAGAAGCTAAAATCTGTGAATTTTGTCGGTGTATTCTTTCTTCAAAATTTACTCTGATTATTTGAATATCAAATTAGTTGACAACTAATCGATTAAATGATCATCGTTGCAGCTCTACCTGAAACACAAAGTCTTCATTTCAAGATTTTCCCACTCTGATTAGCATCCTGGAAAAAGCTTTCTTTTTGGTCGTGAAAGGCACCGGCTCGGTGTGGACAGATGGCCGGAAACAGAGAAAAAAAAAAGTTTTAAAAAGTAGTTGGCTTAATGTGAACGTACTCTGAGTCAGTGCAATAAAGATAAAAAAAGAAAAAGCACTCGCTTTCTGCAGCAGCTGGTTGTGAGACTTTTCACATTGTCGTCTTCCCCTCCGTTTGCTGAGGCCTCAGCAGCCCCACAGTCCCTGATTCGACGCCTGGCTTTCCACTGGCTGGACCCGTGTTTGGAGAAGGGACAGAACTTCAGCCACCAGCTGAAAAAGTTCTGCTTTGATTTGTGCGCTATCTGAGCCATTTTGAAAGGTGCCCAGCCAGAATCTAGAAGTCCTCTCCTGTACTCAAAGCTGGCTGGTGATTTCATCAAAGTGGCTGGTCAAGCTTTGGAACAACAGATTTCCCACCCTTCCCTGATTTTCAGTGCAAATCAGCTAGAAAAGTCTTTCTTACGTCCACTGAGCCTCATGCTGAAGGAGCTGTAACAAAGTGCCTCAGTTTGCAGGGGACATTTTTTTCTTTTTTGTTTTTTTTTTCTGGAAAAACCTCAGTAACAAAACTAGAATCTCAGTTAAAACAACAAGAAAAAATATACACAAATATATGTTTACAATATATTTTGTACATTTACACGAGCTCTTTAAAAAAATCAACGCAAGGCTGCCTTTTGAAAAGTATTCACAAAGAAAGTGCCGTCATCACTTTGCATAATGTAAACATGAGACACTGGTCCTGTTGCTACTGGAGATGACCTCAGCTTCCTACTGCACAATTTCAATCACAAAAACATATTTTCCTCTGCCAGCAAGAAGGCAGAAAATATGAGACACACCTGGCAGACAAAGCATTGTCAGTCAGATCTCCAGCAACAACGCAATGTCTCCAAAATGTTCACAAATGCAGGCAGCATGTTGAATTATGGGAAATTGTACTACAGCTAATAAAAAACTCCCTTCATTGTATTGCAATGTGTTAAATGCCAAACTTAATTTACCTTAATGCCTTTTTTCCAATTGTTGGCATTTAAATCCAATCAGATTTGATCATTATTATTATCTTGTACCTTCAGCAGCGACTTTAAGTGAACAGTCATTTGCTCTCGGCTTTGGTTGCTCTGTTGAGGCTCATTTTCTCCCACCCAGTGACTGGGCGGTTTAGGTAAGACACTCGGTGACGGTGGCTCGCTGAACTTAGCTCCAGCGTAGACCTTCTCGCCATCTTTGAGGTATTCAGGCGCAGCTTCAGCAGGCGGTATGTTCACAATCTTCAGGTTGTCCGAGTTGCGGAGGGGTTTTTTCGGCTCCCGGAGTGGAGGCTGGTGGAGAGATGAGGGCTTATTCGGGCTGCTGTTATCTTTTTTCTTTATGGAGTGGGATGCTCCGGGGGTTTGGCCCTGCTTGGGCTTGTGGCTCCGTTTGATCATGTTCTGGGCGATTTGATCATTTCGGGGCAAGTTGCGGGCAGGCTGGCCATCTGGCTGTGTGGCTCCTCGCTCCAATCGGCCACCTTTGGATTTCAGTAGCTAAAAAACAGAAACAAACTTTCTTATTAATCCAGATTTCTGATTGGTAATACTGTAATTTTTGATCATGGAAATAATACAACTCTGATTCCATAAAGTATGTAATAATTTGCAAATCCTCTTAGACCTATATTCAGTACAAAAACAAGATAAAACTGTTAAACTTTATTGTTTCTTTTGAATATACACTCATTCTGAATTTGATACTTGCAACATCTAAAAAAGTTGGTACACGAATGCTCAAAAAAAACAAAAACTGTTTGGAACCGTCCACAGGTAAACAGGTTAATTGGTAACAGATGACACTGTCATGACTGTGGAGCGGCAACCTTGAAATACTTAGTCATTCACAAACAAGGGCATGGCAACATTCATTGCTTTGTGAAAAGCTGCATGGGTAAACAGGCCAACAGTTACAGAGTAACATTTCTCAACACACAATTGCAAAAAAGGGACTGCAAGGAATTGCACCATCTACAACCAATAATATCACCAACACATTCAGTGCATCTGGAGAAATCTCTGCACGCAAAAGGCAAGGCTGAAAACCAACACCAAATGACCTTTGATCACTTAGACGGCACTGACATTAACTGTATAAAAGACATTACTAAATTGGCTCAAGAGAACTTTGGAAAACCACTGTCGGTAAACACAGTTCATCACTGCATCTAAAAATGCAAGTTAAGACTGAACCATGCAAAGTGAAAGCCATATATCAACAACATAAATACGCCACGGACCTCTCTGAGCCTGAGCTCGTCTGAGATGGACTGACACAAAGTGGAAAAGTGTGCTGTGGTCTGACGAGTCCACATTTGAAATTGTTTTTTAAAATCATGAACGTCCTGTCCTCTGGGAATAAGAGGCGAAGGACCATCCAGATTGTTTCCAGCGCAAAGATGCTGAAAGGTACATGACTGAATTGTCAGGGACGTCCCTGTTTACTTCAGCAAGACAATGAGTCACATTTTGCATGTTACAACAGTGTGGTGTTGTAGTAAGACAGTGCAGGTTCTAGACTGGCCTGCCTGCAGTCCAGACCTGTCTCCCAATGAAAATGTGTGGTGCATTATGAAGCGCAGAATACGAGAGATCCCACACAACTGAAGCAACTGAACCAAGCAAGTCTTATATCAAGCTAGAATGGGAAAGACTTTCACTTTCAAAAGGTCAACAACAAGTGTACTGTTACGCACCTATGTGTGTGTTAAAAGAGAAGATGATGTAACACAGTGGTAAACATGCTCCTGTCCCAATTTTTTTGCAGGCATCAAATTCAGAATGAGTCTATGTTTACAAAAAAACAATAAAGTTAATCAATTCAAACATTAAATATCTTGTCTCTGTACTGCATTCAATTAGATATAGGTCTCAAAAGGATTTGCCATCACTACATTCTGTTTTTATTTATTACATTTTACACTGTGTCCAGACTTTTTTTTTTAGGGTTGTAGTAGGACAAAAACAACACGTACACACTTATTTTACAGTCAGTGTGGTGGTAGGGCTTTACTGTAAAGCCACCTAAGTAGGGATGGGAATCAAGAACCGGTTCCTGTTAAGAACCAGTTCCAACTGGTTCAATTCATCGACATCATTAGCCTTTATGCTTAACGATTCCCTTATCGACTCTTTTCATTACGCCGAATCTATGCTCGTCAGTCAGCAGCACGTTCAACAACAAAGAAGACGTAATGGCGGAGAGACAGAAGCGGTCAAAGCCATGGCATCACTTCACGCTGTTGCTGGCCTCCCTCGAGCTGCTAGCAACTGTGGAGCCTCGGCGTCTCCCCGCTCCAGGTAGACGGCGACCAGGATGCTGTTGTTGTTAGCCTCCCTGGAGCTGCTAGCCCGCTGTGGAGACTCGGCGCGTCCCCGCTCCAAGTAGACGGTGGTCAAGACGCTGTTGTTGGATTTCATGGGAACACCAAGGATGGTAAGATGAGGGCAGTTGAGTTGATTTGCACGCCATTTGTTGTTATAATATGCTGGGCTAGCTGCGTTAGCTGCCTCACGGTGCTTTTTTTTTTATATCTTTCTCATCGTCTTTCTAAACTAGACCATGGCTTTAAGGTTCATAATAAAACGTTATGAAAGCAGATGTCTTGGGTTACAAACAACAGGGGGTGATATCATTAATTCACAGGAGGAATTGATAAGGGAATCGATAAAGAATCGGATCGATAAGCAGAATTGATAATGGCATTGATATCAATAAAATCATATCAATTCCCATCCCTACACCTAAGGGAGTCTGAACAAACATTAGGTTACTACATTACTGTTGAGGTCTGCGCGAACACAAAAACGGCCTATACCTTTAAATATTGAACCTGGATCAAGACAAACAAAGGAGGAGCAATTAACTATTCTATTTGTTTTACTTTTACCTGTTTAACTTGTTTGGCAGTTTGTTTGTTTGTTTTCTGCACAAAGAGAAGGCAGCCACACACACAGTTTGGGCAAACTGCAAACCAACACCCCAGTTACATCACACCTCCTTCACATAACTCATTTCTTGAACTTGTCCTATTAACATCCATCGGGTGTTGCAGTTGATTTAAAATCTTTTCACATGTTCACATCAAGTTCCACAGGAGTCTTCTTTCAGTAATTATCAAACATGTATTACCGATGACATGTCCCTGCCTAGCTGTTAAATTAACAAGGTTTAAAAGACAAGAACTTTTAATTATGTGATAAAACTGAATTGCAACATCATAAGCATATTTGAGTGTTATGAGCCCTGCACTGTTCACATGGGCTTTCTCTCACTTTCATTTCACCGATAATGCAGCAAGCGGGATGCAACCTGAGGCTTTTGAAGCCGCCTGTGAAAGGAGGAAGACAGACTTGTTCACCACATCTCTACTTTCGATTCCTCACAACAAGGATTACTAACTGCGTCATGTCCAACAGCCTCAGGCACTACAGCAGACTCATGAACAACACACATGGACATTTGACCTTGTTGTGTTTTATGATGTTCTAAAATCAAAAAGACTTGACAAAATATGCCAAAAAATATGGAAATAACTGCATGTAACTGTTACTTTCAGCTACTGAATATTTCCTGGGTTTATAGTGTACTTATTTTGTTCATAACATGTCAAAAAATGGTGGAAAATGCTCATTTCAATCTAAATTCAACTAAAAATATACTGCATAACCACCCAGAAAATACTTCCTTTTGAGACGAAGTTGTGGCACTTCTGCTTAAAAAAGTACTTTATTGATTAATTGATCATCCAAACAGGTGGCAACTTATTTTTGTATCAAATACTATCACCTTAATTTTTCTGTCAGCTCTAAATGGAAGATATGAAAACACAGTACAGTATTTTGTGTAATAACGCAATATCATGAGAGATACAGAGATATATTGGATTACATTTGATTTCCGGTAATAATTAAACTGACCGGGTGGTAAACAGAGCTGATCACATAACAGTACTGCAGTGCAGATGATGTCAACAATAAACCAGTATAGTTACCTCCTTCTTAGCTCCCTGTTTGAGATGATGGAGAGTCAGCACGGTCTGTGTCCCTGTAGGGTGCTCGGTACCGGGCTGAGCCGCAGGTTTGTGAGCAGATGCAGCAGCGAGAGAGTTGTTGTTGTGGTCAGACAACCGGATGTTGGGGCCGTTTCTCGGAGGTTTCAGGTGATGCAGCGGCGCCGTCGACCGCAGCTTCCTTCCTCCTTTCTTCAGCAGTGCCTGCCTCGTCTTATTGCCCGTGTTTACCCCATCGTTGCTGGGAATTAACGATATCGGGTTGTTGTTTTCGACGTTGCCGATGTTGGCTTCATCGCTGCGAGTCGGAGATCCGTCCAACATGTCTCTGGACTGGCGAAAACATAAACAGGCTGTGAAATTCCTCCGCGGCTAAGTTGGTTTAGCTAACAACGTCACAAGCTAACGGTTAGCCAACTACGCTACGGGTAACACACTTTCTTATCGACGAAGAAAGAGTTACTCCACGAATATAACCTTAAATACTCTCAGAAGTTCCTGAGGGTAAAGTTGTGGGATTTTAATTATTATTTTTGCTGCTAAAAACCGATGAACGACCTTTGTCCCGAGATGGCGTCGGCGTAAGTGCGCTTTGTAAGCAGATGTAGCGTTAGCATGAAATTAGCCAGAATTAAACATATGACTTCCGGCGCTGTATTTCAAAATAAGAGGTTTCCTGGCGGAGAACAGATGAAACACAGACTGCTGAATATCCACAAGGCTACATTGAATTTCTATTCACCTGTACTGTTTTGTTTTAGCATGGGGTCTGTGCAAGGTTATATTAAAAACAGGGAAATAAATAGGCTAATCTATGTGTTTCTGTCTCACAGAAATAAAGGTATTGATATAAAGGTCTTGTTAAGTAGCCTACATTAATTTTGCCATCCAAAATAACCTTTCAGAGATCTCTTGGATGTTTCTACTACTTTCATGTAAAAATAAAAAAGGTAATACAAATTGACCCCTCAGGACACATCACTGTAGCTTATTTTCAGTATCTATAGGCTTATGTATGCCCTCAGTTGTGGAGGAGGTTTTCAGACCATAAGAGTAGAACAACCACAATGTAAAAATGCTTTTTCAAAGGAAAAATCATGTATTCAAATTTGTTCAAAGTAAAGTAACCCACTCACAGTTTTAGTGCCCTAGGCAAGCTTCCCCTGACCTTTAACCATTTTTTCCATAAAATGTCATCACTTCATAATCTTATTCTATCAAATATTTGTAGGAAATTTTGCGATAATTAGCATTTGAATTTTTGTGTTATGGCCGTAAACCTGATCACAGTGACTGTAACCTTTGACCACCAAATTCTAATCAGTTCATTCTTTATACCAAGTGGACGTTTGTGCCAAAGTTTAGGAAATGCCCTCAAGATTTTCTTGAGATAATGCATTCACGAGAATGAGGCCAGTGGTGTAGTGGAGGGTATACTCAGGTATACGGGGTATACCCACTTCTTTTTCTATCCAGTTACAGTATACCCACCTATCAGCTAAAAAGCCATTGTAATATATAGGAGAGTATACCTACTTCCTCATTGGTAACCTACCTATTTACCTAGCAGTATACCCACCTCATCAACTACCAATACACCACTGTAGTGGTGTAATGCAAGGTCACAGTGACCTTGACCTTTAACCACCAAAATGTAATCAGTTTGTCCTTGAGGCCAAGTGGACCTTTGTCCCAAATTTGAAGAAATTCCTTTAAAATGTTCTTGAGATATCACGCTGGACAACTTGGACAAACATAATGCCTCCAGACACGGCTATTGTCAGCATGGATGCATGCTTGTGGACACTACAAGACTATGGGGCTTTGGGAAACACTGATCAACATTCTTTTTTTTTTTTTTTTGACATTTTCGGACATTTCTTGTACCAAACAAGTTAACTGTTTTTAAGAAAATAATCGACAGATTAACTGGCGTTAAAAATAATCATTTGGTAGCTGGCACTGTGAGGCAATTTCATCTGTGATTACGTGTCATGTTTTAAAAGCTGATGAAATGATTGTATGTATTTGCAAAGAGGTCAGATAAATTTAGTGGATTAAAGAGCACAATATAAAATGCAGCAGACTCATAAAGTATAAGTCTTCATTATGTTAGCATACTGTCCATCTCTGCTGCAGCATACTGATACAGTGGTTGTCACATTTTATGCTATTATTTTGTAGACAGATTCCTCCAACTTCCGGATAGTACTCTGTCTAGCTGGACAGCAAAGCTCCACTTCCGGGGATACTGTTTCCAGTAAGGGGCGTTTCAGGCTGCATCCTGTTGGTGACGTTTTACCTTCTAATTGGCTGGCACTTATAAGGCAGAGCACGAGATGAGAGGGAAAAATAGATAGCTGAAATACTGTACATACAACTGGAAAACCGGATGTACTTTAAATGAAGGAATGTAGTATTAAACATCTTGGCATACCCTCTAAAACTTTAAGGCTCTCTTATCTGTTTATGAGAGGCACTGTGAGCTCTGTATGTGAATGTTAGACATGTTCAGATGCTTTAAATCACCTAGACTTCTCAGGTCACTGGAGGTCATTTTCATTTCATGTGCTCAAAACAATTTTATTAATATTTATTATTGCCTCTATATGCTATGTATGAATACTTTATAAGAAGACATGGTTTCAGCAGCTCTCCTATAATGTCTTTGACAGTTTAGAATTAATTCATTAATCAAATATACCAAACATTTGTTGCCTCCAGCTCCTCCATTGTAAGGGTTTGTTGCTTGTGTCTGTTTAAATTATTGTAAATGGAATAATTTGGGATCTTGGATTGGACTTTTCACTATTTATATATACTATACTAAATAAATATCTTAATTTAAAAAACAAGACAGATGAATCAGTATTGATAAACAATTATTAATTGCAGCTCAACAGATTTTTGGCTTTATAAAAGCTCCACATAACTGAACTCAGCCTTCCTTTGCTAAAGTATACCTTGTAAATATTGTTGCTTATTTGTAATAAATGAAAAAATATCCACAGACACTGAGCACAGCTTTGGTATCACACAGTTTTACTGTAGAAAATGTGATGCACAAATGAAAACCTTTTGATCCCAACAGACCCCCAAACTGACCTTCATAACATTCATTGAAATTCACATCTCTGTGCGTACAGCTACATCTACATTCATCCCTCTTTTTAGAACCAGGATGAACCTGTTCAACAAACACTGTCAATAAATAGGTGGACGGGTACGTTTCGTACAGTACGTCTTATAAGTGCACAAAAGTCTGAAAAACTATTAATCATGAGTGACGCAGGCGCTTTAATCCACTACATAATAATTATTTGGCAAAGAGAACCGAGAAACTTAAAGGCAAATCTGAAACTCACATGGGAGGACATGTTAAAGGTTTGTATTGGTACAAAAAATAGATATATAAACAATATACAAATACAACAGAAACATCTAAATATCCATCCCTGTGATCGTAGTACATATCATCTGTCACCATGACTGTAGAAGGCAAATCAGAGACATTGAGGGTCCTGGAGGGGGTTGGAGGCGGCGTCAGGGCTCAGGGCTCAGGGCTGTGCCTCAGCTTCAGGGTCGTCGTAGATGTAGCTGCCGACACCTCCAGTGTTTACACCTAAGAGAGGGCAAGTACACAGGCTTTACATTTAAAGGGTCAGGTCACCAAAATATCATTTCTACATGAAACTAACCAGCCATGCAGATATGTTTAATTCTCTGTATGTCTGCCAGTGATATAATACATTTAAAAAATTGTGGGCAGTTTCCATTGACACTAATTTCTACAGCTGAAATAGCACAAGAAAGCCTAATTAACAATATGACAAAGTTACTGCTGTCGAGCTGCAGAGGAAGCCTAGTTATATTTAAGGAAGGGCTTTGTGGCTTTGTTTGGGCGGCGTAAGAGCAAGAGACAGATCGTATTAAAATAATAGTGAAGGTCTAGTGTGCAGGTGTCACTGGTGAGGGATGGGTGTGCCCTTCTTTTCTGTTTCCTGCGCTTCTCTTTTGTGTCTCACCATAGGCTCTGCCCTCCCCCCTGCTTGCTGTGACGAGTGGTTGGGTACACTGCTGTCT
Organism: Epinephelus awoara; assembly: GCA_035609425.1. NCBI lineage: Eukaryota > Metazoa > Chordata > Actinopteri > Perciformes > Serranidae > Epinephelus > Epinephelus awoara. The sequence goes on from CM069305.1 coordinate 13,362,411, forward strand.
AATCACTCATCAAGGACATGTAGGTTTAAAAGCCTGGAGAAATTAACAGTCGGAGCCAGGGGGATAATTTGGCAGCTTAGGTGCTGTGTGGTCGTTGCAGTTTAACAATACTCTGCACCAGAGTCGGTGATTGTCACTCCCGTTTGGGGGGAGGGTGTGGAAACCTTTGGTTGAGTCATTAATTTAAAATCATTTAACTGTTAATCGCTAATGTAGAATCACTTTCTTAGACTTTTTGTATACTTTTATTTCTTTGTTTTTTTGTAAATAAACCCTAGCTTTTCTTTAAACATCCATTTCTGCTTTTCTTTGTCCTTCCCCACCCCTTGTTTCACTTACTAGCCCTTTTTAGATAGGAATAGTGCAAATTTGCAGGAAAGCCCAATCAGTCTTTTTTCAGCATTGGCAGTATAAAAACAAAATCGGGGAGTGCGGCAAAATGCTGCCTACCTACTTTTGTTTATACAGACTGTGCCTTTTTTGGGGCAATGGGGGGCGTGAGCAAGTAACAAAACGTGTAGCTCAGCGTGTGACGTAAACAGTGACTGGTCAGTCCTTCGGCAATTCTCTTGTAAGTCAGCCCGTTCTTTACCGTCCGAGTCATCTGACGGTTAATGGCCTCTTCGTTTGCAAGGACAAGGAGGGCGCGCAATTCTTTGTCTCCCCAGTTGCTCATCTTTACAGTGTCTGTCAGGTTTGCGTTTCCCTTTTGCTACTAGCTACTCACTAATTCCTGCTATCAGCTGTTTCCTGTTTATTCACCGCCAGTGGCTCGCACGTGCGGCGTCATCAACAGCCCCTCCCACAAGTCAACAAACAGCCCCTCCCACTGCGGAAGGCCGCCTCGGTCTGTTTTAGCTAAAGGGTTCTGCCAATATGTCTACCCTACGAGGCGGAAAATTGGGCACCTCGGATCAACTCGCCAATCCGGCTCTTTGTGTCTAAACGCTCGCAGCTTGCCGGCAAAACGGCCCAACATTCATGGAAAATCTGGCAGTGTAAAAGTGGATATTGTTACCTCTGAGCCTGACTGGGTAACATAATAGTGGCATCAAGTGGTGAGGTGGCAAATTGCAACCAACTAAAACTTCACCCATGTGCCAAGCTTGCACTACTGTGGTCCATTCAGGGCTACTGTAGAAACAACATGTCTTATTTCTCTCCTTATGTACCTCTTGCGTTTTTAACTGAGCTTCTGACACTTTAAGGCCACAAAAACTTTGGCGTCACCCACCAGGGTTTGAGTCAACAATACGGCTGCTTCTGATGAATATTTGTAGATCTAAAATGAGCCTGTGCAGACAGTTGTTAGGGGACACTGTGATTGTTTTCTCTTTAAGCATCAGCCCACCACTCTGCTGCTGCCCAGTGTTTCTGAGTTCATACCTTTGGGCCCAAACAGCACAGCGTAGCACGGTTTGTGGCAGTATGGCTGTCCATCATGCTGCAACAGAAACAAAAGAATTCTTCCGTATGAGGACCAATTTTTATATGATGGAAAACCATCGGAAACATCAGGAAACATCCAGCAGTGTGAGTGTGAGTTGAGTCCTTCACCTCCGCGTGGCTCCCAGGAGCCAGAGTCTTACTGCATCTCTCACAGCGCAGACAGGGCCGGTGCCAGTTCTTCCCGAGAGAGGACACCTTTTCAGCTGCACACATGCACACACACACACACACACACACACACACACACACACACACACACACACACACACCACCATGGAGATAGTCACTATGGAAACCAGCCACCTTAGTCACATGGACACATTCCAACACTCATATAGTACATGCAAACGCAGATATGAAGACAATCTGCTTACCGAAATAAACCGTTTTGTTGCATCTGGGGCAGATGTTGGGTCCTCCAGAGAAAGACGAGAAGCTTGCAGCTAAAAAAGACACACTGAATTGGAATATTTTTCCTCCCAATACCTGCAATCTCTGTTATCCCCCTGTAGCTATTTTCATCTCGCTGTTTGTTACACATCTTCAAATTTTCACTTTGACTGTTCATCATCCCTTCACTAGTTTCTTTTTCAGTGTGATTTCATGCTATTCATTAAAATCTGACCCCCATATCTCCGTATGTTAATCATCTTTGCAACATAAGTGACCTAAACTAAACCTAAAACCAGCAGAGAGGATACTGTTTGAGCATACGTTTAATTTCCCTTCCCAGCATATGACAGTTTTCTATTTTTGCTCCACATATTTCTCACCCTTCACTGGTCCCCGTGCGGGGGCTTTTCTCTCCTCTGGTTTGGCATTTGTTTCCATGGAGACGGCAGCAGGGGCTTCGTTGACAGGAGCGTCGTACACGTAGGAACCAGCTCCTCCGATGTTCACTCCTAAAACGCATGCAAACATTAAATTTATGAACCTGCCAACGACCCAAATGTCCTTTTATTAGCGTAAACAAGAACAAACTGCACCTTTTGGACCGAAGAGGGCAGCGTAACAGGGCTTGTGGCAATAAGGCGTCCCATCATGCTGTAAAACACAAGACGAAGGGACAGTAAGCAGAGGCAGCCACATCCAGTTTCTCAGCGTTCTGAACCAAAGTGGAATAGTTTAGTTAAACACATTTTTGTATTCAGTCTGTTTGGATTCACATAACACCAGATAACAAATGAACCAGAACTTGTTCACAGACGTTTATAAGCCTTGTCTGCCCTCTGTTATTTTCAAAGCAATTCATAGCGCATGACTAGAGATCTAAATATGAGCATCAGTCCCTTCTGTGGTCTGTTTACCCTCACTACATGTTTTTTATTCTCTTTAAAGGGCATTTCCCTGGAAAATGACACAGTGAGCTCTTTTTGATAACCATGTGTTGTTTCAAGCAAACAAGGACTAATATGTCTTTTTCAGGAAAATGTCTTCCATTAGCTTGACTTCCATGTACGACCCCTTTCAGTGATATAATCAACAACAATGCTTGCTTCATCTAAACTACTGACCCTTTGTCTTTCAGACGTTGCCGTCCTTTATGCCGATGTTCTGTAATGGCTTTATTCAGATGTCTGGACCGTGAAGGGTCATCCACACAGGAGGCGTTTCAGCCATGTTTTTCAATCCTTTTCTTTTTTTCACTTATGCTAGATGTGTTCACAGATCTTTTATTCACTGCTGTCACGGACTAAATTAGTTGCTTTAGGCAGTAGAGTTCCTCACTGGCGACTGAAAGCACCGTTGTCAGCTCAGCTGTGATTCACAGTACTTTACTTCCTCATTAAAAGCTTATTAAAAGACTGTGAAAGCCACAGAAACAATCACAGTCATGAAAAGGCTTCTGAGGTATTAAAGGGAAGCTATGCACATTTTCAAAATTCTTATCGGTCTTAAGCCGACTGACTACTGGAGTTTTATATTCCAACCGTTTTAAAGAGGCAACAGATAGCATCTTTTCCTAAATATATCATCATGAAAATAATGTGGGTTGCACAGGGTAGTGGCCACAGTAAGATCAGACTATCAGCGTTTACATAGGTTACTTAGTGGCTTTGCAATCTTTGCAATAAGCTTCTGCCAACAGTGCCGAAATTTCGCGGAAAAAATCTGCTTTACAGCATGAAACGCGTCATGTATAGGGAAACTGGTCGGTCAGCCAACAGGGACTGAAGCCGGTCCTTATGAGGAGTTGGGCATGAGATAGTTGAGTCAGGAGCACAATGGCAGACGGACAAAGTTTGGAGACAAGTGAAAAACCGCCAAGCAAAAGAAAATGAGCTCCTCTGTCTGAGAAGGCAAAGAGAGAATCGCAAATCGCCGCAACCAGGGACCGGGTAGCGAGTGTTGGTCAGCTGACATCCTCGTTGCCATTCTACGGCAGGCCTCGGAAAGTGATACCCCCCTCCCTTCTGTTCTCTTCTCACGGAGGCAGCTATCGACAGACATCGCCCAGCTAAGTGAACACTGATCTTTGTTTCCCATTCAATTTGAGCTCCAACTGGCCGCATAATTTCCATACGGTAACGTGTATTCTAGAATTGGGACTGTTTACATGTGCATATTGGTAGCCTATAATTCCACTGTGTCTGCTGTTGTTTGAACTGATACTGTACATATTGGTATCATTTACTGTGAGCTGTTTGTACTGGTACTGTGCATTCTGGTATAATTATTTGCATTACTATTTGTTTTTTCTTCAGATAAACCTGATAATTGTTGCTCGGTCTCTTTACTCATTTATTTAGTATAGTGTCCACACACCTTCTAATTCTACATAGAGGTATACTGGTGGCTTTACAGCCTACATTTTATTTAATTTTGAGAGTCTAGTAGAGTCATATTATAGATAATCTCTGATCCCCACGGTCAATTTGGTTGTTAAGACAGTGCGATGCAATACCACTGACGCTTGCCAAGTTAAAAAAAAAACGAATCCTATCTGCTGCCTCTTTAAAATCAGGTTGCATCATATAGGGAGAAACTTCACAGACGTTCAGATTTTAAATCCTACATATAAAATTATCAAGGCCCGGACGAGTCTACAAGCAGTCCGGGAGGTTTAAGACTGTTTCTGTTAACCTTAAAAAACTGTTCTGAATACACTCGGTGTGAAGAGATCTTTAAAGTCAGTCACTTGTTTGACCTTTGACCACAGAGAATGTAACCTCAACTGCTTTGTGGTCAAACATGCACAGTCATTGTGCTGACTTTTTTTTGCAGAAGTCTCGGGTGGTAAGAAAATGACTGTGTAAGTTTGACCACAATTAAACCCTGAACTTCCTGCTGAGGTCTCGTCATAGGCCAGATAAAGTCATATCTCGTCACATAAAGTGTATTTAAAACAGCTACAGCCTGTAACTGCAAGTAGTTTAACTATTTAGACGATCTTTCCATCACCGCTTCATCATCAGTCAAAAAAAGTTTATTTTAAAGTAGAATTAAAGCACTTAAAATTGACAATCCTGAGTCACTAAACCTTTTATGATCACACAAAAATGTGGGAAAACATATTAGCTTCAAACATATTCTATTGTTACGCTTCTTAAATTGCTCTGGATTGAAGCATCATCTTACAATATACTCATCAGTTCTCCAGTTTGACACCTTCTCCTGTACACGTCCTCTTACCTCAGCGTGGCCTCCTGGATTCAACGTCTTGTTGCAGCGCTCACATTTCAGACAGAACTTGTGCCAGTCTTTCCCTAAAGATGACACCTTCTCCGCTGTAGAAGAAGAAGAGACAACAATTAGGAACCTGCGTCATAAAACTAAGGCATTACATGTCCAGATTTATGGCATTTCTGAGACGTTAACCCCTTCATAATGTCTGGGAAGATCCAGATAAGATGAATGGACCAGGTACGCAGCCCTTCTTGCAATCCATCTACATTATGGCATCAAACAAACTGTGTTTAATACCAGATATAAAGGTGGTCAAGTTAAAATGTGACTTTAATAATACATGAATAAACCTTTTTATAGTCAGCCACAGGTGGTACATCTTTAGAGGACTTGACATGATGGGGAAAGCTCTAGTGTCAGTGCGTACAGTCCAACAGCTTGTTTGTTTCTGACACAAAACTGTATTGTAAATTATATCAGAGCAGTTTGTTCCATGATACTGGGGACTGCTACAGTTAATTAAAGAGATAGAAGACACCTCTTGGGTGTTCATATCAGCCTAAAGCACATTCTTTCCACTAGGGACAAGTAGGACAGTAGAGTGACACAGAGAGAGTCATCTTTTGATGTCTGGGTCTTCTTAATTCAGACTTTTTATAAAGCCACTGGAAGTTTCCCCATCCCTCTGACTCTAATGACACTTCTGCTTTAATGCAAACCTTAACATGATGAAAACTACATGCCAGATCCTTATCCCATCCTAGAACTATTTCTAGATTAACCTAAAAAGCAAGTCTTCAAAATAAGTCAAAAACCAAGTCTTTAGAATAAAGTCGGTAGTGTTTCACTGATACAACTCCTTCAAAGGAGCTGTATGCAACACTCAGAGCTTATCAGAGTCCTTTATAAACAGAGGTCGTGCTATAGGGCCGCTACAAAGTCCCTCCTCTGTGCCCCCTTTGCATTTTTACACAGGACCAAACAACAGCGGCCTTATTCTGCTCCAGTGTGTGATTTTAGACAGCATGCCGGCATCATGGATGCAAAAGAGGACATGTAACACAGCAGTATCGGCCTCTGGTGTGACATTTATCATAAGCGCTGGCAGCACTATATCAATAATAACTACAGCATTAACATGGCAATAACAATCATTTATGGTCCCCATTATATGGTGGCTGATCTCGTCCTCTGCTCAGAGTGTGAGGAGCACCCAGGCTATTTTTTTCCCAATTTATGGGCATTTTTGGCTGCTATTCTTCTCCTTTGAATTAGCCGCTTACAGCTACTTTTTAAATCTCCTGTGGTGGGTTGGACGCATAATGCATAACACAACACATAACACATAACACGTGCTGCCCATGATCCTGTCCTGCCAGCTGTCCCGCTGTTACTACCTTCAATGCCACCTTAAAGGAAACATAACTCTAAATTGCCTGTAGGTGTGAATGTGAGTGTGAATGGTTGTCTGTCTCTATGTGTCAGCCCTGTGATAGTCTGGTGACCTGTCCAGGGTGTACCCTGCCTCTCGCCCAACATCAGCTGGGATAGGCTCCAGTCCCCCTTCTACCCCAAACAGGTTAAGTGGTTACTGAAAATGAACGAATGAATATGGCCTAATATGTAGTATATCAGAAAAGGGACATGTCTGCAAGATGAGTACTTCCATTTGGTACCTCAAGTAAAGTTTGATGCTCATAGTTTTGTACTTATACGAAGGACAGAAGGAAAGACAGAGGGAGAGGGAGGGTCTCTAACAGTCCCAGAATATCCTAGCAGATACACCACGGCCCTGATACGACATGACACTTCCTGTTTAGACTCGCTGGCCAGCCTGTCACTGTGATATGTGACAGTAAGTCACCTTGGCACAAAGCGAGCACTTTGCATTGATGGTGGGGGACGTGTGTGCCAAACAAGTACAGCAGTGTGTCCTTATCATTTATACCCACAGTCGTGTGTGTTACTCCTTCTTGTCTTGTCTTGTCTTATTTATTTATTTCCTTTTAGGTTTGTGTGATGTTTTTTTTTGTATTTTTTCCCCTTTTTTCATTTCATACAAATTCCTTGTTTCAATGAAATGCTGACGATACATTTGTGTGGAAAAAGACTTGATGGACACTGACAACTCTGAAGCTCAAAATCCCAAAATAGACCAAATGACCAAGCTAAAATGTATAAAATGCATCTCCACCTCAATAAATTCCCCACGCAGCCACAAAACAACAACTACACTGCCAGAGGAAACACATTTCTTTGACATTTACTGCAGAGCGTCAAGCAGGAACAAGAGAGAACAGCAGTTTGGTTGAACCTGCAGGGCGCGGTTTCGTTGCCGTTCTCCAGAGAAAGGAAGATGAAAGAACAAAAAGAAAATCAATCCATGTCACCCATGAGCAATCAATAAATTATTTACAATGCCATGTGGTGTTGCTCCAAAATGAAAAGAAGCTGACAGACAAGAAAGATGATATCACCCCTTTCTTCATGTAAAACTAGAAAATGATCTCGCAAACAGTCTGGGGAAAGCCAGGTCATTTAAAGGTGGACTTCAGTGTAAAGATGGTGATTTGTCATAGGCTGACAGATAACATAGTTTAGGCTGATGACCACATGCACACAGGAAAGGACTGTTAATGGCTCCCTGTAATCTTATCCAAAGATAGTGAACCACTTACAGCTCAGTCTGGGCTGCGTCACAGCACAGTGGTTACCAGTTTGAGTCTGGGAGTCACCATCTGAGACGTTTTTAAACATTTTTGAGAGAAACTGTCACATTCATTTCACATCCAAACCGCTAAAAAAGGAGAAACTGAGGCAAACTGAGGCAGCGCAGACCAGACGTCAGATAATTACAGTAGGAGAGTTATTAGATCAGGATGTTAGCTGCTCTGGCAGGACTTCACTATGACATTCAGGTTCCTGCATGTCTATGACGTTTTGCTGCAGAACTAAAATACTCCTGTTGGGTCTTGAAGCTTTGTGTCTTGGGTTTTTATCTTTTCACTCTTGCCATTTCACTCTATTTTATCCCCTGGTGTTATATGATCACTGTGTTTTTATTCTGCTTTTTGTTTTTATCTTCTGTTTTTCTGTAAAGCACTTTGTAACCTTGTTAAAACAGTGCTATATAAATAAAGTTTATGACTATTATCCTTATTGTCTGTTGCAGCGTAGAGGTGTGCCTGTATTGTACTTCATACCAGGCCACAGCATACTGGCTTGCTGTGCTAAATTACCTAGTCTTTCTGCTAGAGAAGCCAGTTTGCGTTAAGGCAAACATGGTGTGGGGTAATTGTACTGTGTTGCAGCTCTGATAGCAGTGTTTCATGAGGGTTTGATGAATGTTATGATAAAACAGTTTACTGTGATATATTTGGCCACATAAATCTGATGCTGGCACATCCCTGTTGTGCTGGTGTCTTCGCTATAAGACTGATTATAATAAAATCCTCATATTTACATTTTCATAGTCCACAGTTTCAGCTCTAAATGAAGCATAATAGAGTTGAGTGATGTGACAGTATAGGCTATACCATCTAATAATATGCTTTCATTAACTTTGTCATACCGCTTATATCATGGTAGCTGTACTTTCATATCTTTAGTTTGCGAACAATGTTGCAAATGAATGAGTAAGACTGCTTTATGGCAATACTGTATTTATTTCATAGGACTTATTTTATTGTTATTTACTATATTGTGATACACACTACATATACAGTGTATGTCTTAAAGCAATACTAACACCCAAAATGACCATTTGTGTATCTCTAACTCATCCCATGTTATGTTGAAGTCTTAAGAAAACTTTTTCTTCCACAGTGAATGAAGGATCCAAAAATAGAAAAAGCAAAACTATGTCAAAACATCTGTTTACATACTGTCACACAACTTCCAAGTCTCATTTATCCAGTCGTCTGCTCAGTACTTCCCAAACATGTGCATTTTCGTCCGTGCATGAGACTGTTAATGCTAAAGTGTTAAATACTAAGGTTTTAGCACAATGCTTGTGTTACTGAGCACACGACTGGATAAATGAGACTTGTTTTATACTGGATAAGTTGTTTGAGAGTTTGTAAACGGGTGTTTTGACATAGTTTTGCTGTTGTTGAACATGGACCCCCTTCACTCCAATTATCAAGAATGATCTGTTTTTTGGATTCTTCCTTCACTGTGGAGGAAAAAAAGTTTTCTTCACGCACGTATCACAGGGTTAAAAATGATCCTTTTGTGGGTGAAGCGCTCCTTTAACAAAACTATACACACTAGAATATGGGTTTTATCCTTACTTAATATTAATTTAAATGTTTTGCAATGGGAAATCTGAATACTATTTTATGTGAAACAAACAACAGAAATCAATAGGACACAATGGGATACATTTTCACCATGTGATTTTGAGTACTTCAGTATGACATATGTGTCATCACCATACCAATATTCATAACCATATTGCCAAGCCCCATCTGAAATAAAAACCGTGCACATATTATTTTAAAAAGAGGCAGTGACTTATAAGATAGATATATTTTCAGCAATATTTCTATTTTTTAAATGGGCTTATATTGTATTCATAAAATATATAGTAATAAAACAATTTTACAAACTGAAACCCCCTTTTTTTGTCAATGAGTACACGTCACCTCAGATCTTCTATGAGCTCTGAAGCTGCATGGCAAATAATAAATACATTCTCACTGTAAACAAACATCATGCATTAACAAATATTAAGAATAAGATAATAAGACTTAAAGAATATATTTTCAAAATAAACCCCACGGATGGTTAACATTCCTACTAGCAGTCAAAGCCCTCGGCTCTGACAATAACCTCGACGCTGGGCGTTTACACAGAAAACATCCACTTACCGAAATACACCGTCTTGTCGCATTTTGGACATTTTGACGCCATGTTCCGTGTGAACAAAGGGATGGAGTAGGTTTCAGTCGGTGCACCGGCGCTCTAGTCGTCTGCCTGTGTGCCTGTCGTCTGTCTGCAGCTCCAGCGGCAGGAGACACACCTCAGGATGATGGGGATGGTGATGATGACGATGTGAAAGACTGACGCTCACATCCTCCCATAGATTCCTCTGTCTCATTTACATAATCCCGCCCTTAGGATGACATCATGCAGTCATCATGGACAGCAGACAGGCTAGTAGAGGAAATATAAAATTGTACATTTATGTGAAAAAATAATAATAATAATAATCATCAATATTTAGTTGTTGTTTTTTAAAATCTTTTTAATCATCTATTAGTCCTCATAGTGTGTCTGTAATGAAAGTTGGTTTATAATGGTAATATTTCTCATCTCCTATCAGAGATATTGAGATAGAGATTGGTAGATTTTTCAAGCAAAACGCTGTCATAATTTTTTAATAATAACACATTGTTATATATGAAAATGCACAGTATAAAGTAGCTCAAGAACTCAACTCTGCCTTCATCTTTATGCAACATATGATGACCTCCTAATACAAAATAAACAAATAGTAATATAACATAATAAGTGCTTTGCTTATATAGGCCTACTTTTAACATTTTGAAATATTATGATTAATTTTCCTTATAAATGTTAGTCCAATATTCACTCTCCCTTTAGCTCTGTTTGGTCAACTCCTGTGTCTAACTGTATCCGTTTGCTGCAGGATGTTGTGCAGGTGTTGCTCAGTTGGGTTGATAATTTATTTTCACCTAGTGTGCTGCAGCTGGAGATACCACCGAAAAAGTTGTGGGCTCCAAAACCAAAACAATGGGCTGAAAGATGCTAAAACGGCACATTCAGAGCTGAGGGTAACAGCAAAATATGATAATTCTCTATGAGTTTATCACATAGATTGTATAATAAAGATGGACAACATGACAACTCTCCAAAAGTGAAACTATCATTTTAGGCAAGTCTTATCACGCTGATGTTTGTTTTTCCGGTAAGTTTGTTTAAATCAGTTATTTGATACTATAAAAAGGGGGGTTGACATCACGATTGACAGCTATGTGTGCCAATCAGTGTCCATCCATCCATCCATCCATCCATCCATCCATCCATCCATCCATCCATCTTCTCCACTTATCTTGGCCAGGTCACAGGGGCAGCAGGCCAAGCACAGCACCACAGGCGTTCCTCTGCCCAGTGACACTTTCCAGCACCTCCTGGGGGATCCCGGCGTGTTCCCAGGCCAGACGAGATATGTAATCCCTCCTGCATGTTCTGGGTCTGTCCCAGGGCCTCCTACCAGTTGGACATGCCCAGAACACCTCTAATGGGAGCTCCCACGAGACATCTTGATCATAATCATAATATTCTGCAAATGTTGGTTCCAAGGGTGAGAACAGAACTTGGCAAAAATGCTTTTGAATATGTTGCTCCTTCATCCTGGAGTAATTTACAGAAGGATCGGAGATTGGCAGAGCCGATCACTGTGGGGGAGTTTAAGTCAATTTTAAAGGGTCTGGAAATTAGCTCTGTTAGACAATGTAACTGTTCCTAATGCATTTTAGAAAATTGTACTCACGTCATATTTGCTCTTGTCCTAAACCTTGTATTCCATGTTAATTGCATACTGTGGTTTTATTCATTTGTTGTGTGTGACAGTTGTAAATGTCTCTTTGCCTTGTTGTAACTTGTAAGAATGTTTTATGCTGCCTCCTTGCCAGGTCCCTCTGAAAAAGAAATTTTTTATCTCAATGAGGCTTTGACCTGGTTAAATAAAGCATACATATATATAATTCTGAGCCCCGTCACCCCACGGAGGCAACTCATTTTGGCTGCTTGTATCTGCGATCTCATTCTTCAGGTCACTAGAGCTCATGGCCATAGGTGAGGGTTGGGACATAGATGGACCAGTAAATCGGAAGCATCGCCTTTCGGCTCAACTCCCTCTTCACCATGACGATCCATGGTGGTGCATCACTGCAGATGCAGCAGCAATTCACCAATCCATCTCATGGGCCATTCTACCCTCATACGTGAACAAGATACTTGAACTCCCTTGCTTAAAATTTCTCAGAGAATCACCACCATAACGTGGTGGAGGGGTTTGTGTTTTCCTGTGATCCTGGGAGCTGTGTTGTCCGGGGCTAATAGCCCCTGTCTCCCAAAGCAAAGTGGTCCCAGGGGAGGGATCAGACTAAGAGCAATCCTTGATGACTCTGCAAATTTAGACATTGAGTACCTCGCCCCCAAGAGCCAGACCTGGGGGCGAGCTTGCCGTTGAGCGTCTGGTGGCTCCCAACACGCGCAGGGACAGGAATCGGGGTCAGGTGCATTCTGTGCTTGGCAGCAGGAAGGGGCGGGGCCCTGAGCTTGTTCATCCCTGGCTTTCCAGACTGGCTCTGGGGCTAGTCGGTTGCTTGTGATCAGTGGTGCTCCTTGTGTTTGGTGAGGCAGGTGTTTGGGCAGGAACCCAACATGGCGGAGATCACTACTGCAAAGAGTCTGGCTCTTAATGACGTCACCAGTGCAAGATGGCAGCGGATGTATCTAGGAAATTTTGGCTTCATTTTTGTGCAGTGGGAGGAAGTGGAGACGCATAATTCATCTCTGTATACAGTTTCTGGGTCATCACAACGAACGGAACACACTTTCCTACATTGTCATTTGATCAGTGTTTATCATAAAAATATTTATTATAGACTCTTTAACTTAGAATTATGTTGTCCTGTTGATGGCAGAATGTCATGTTGCGCTGTCTTATTATGGACACCTATTGTCCCAAAAGAAGAATTGCTAATGGTCTTAGTGCCACCCTGACTTTCAGTTTCACTAGCTGGTGTTCCCAAAATGTAAAATAAAAAATCTAAATCTGGCAGCCAGATTGGAGTAAACTCTATAATACAAAAAAACAACAACATATTTTTGTTAGTTAAGAAGGGACCTCCTGATGTCATTAATCCTCAAATGGACTTCCTGGAGCACATCAGTGACCACATTTGTGACCTATATTTACTGTAAATGTATTATCCTCTGCAGACATGGGTTGTTGCAAGTGCCTCTATTTTGGAAATGTGAATAATACTAAATCCTAGCAATGCTGGCTCCCCTGCATTCATTAGTGTCACCCGTCAGCTCTGTTTGTGTCCTGTGTGTGGTTGTTAGGTTACGCTGCCGGACAGCACAGCTCTTCACAGGGAATGTTAAGTGAAGGTCTGCAGCTCCCAGGAGACCTGCTCTGTATGTTCTTGGCACAGACCTAAAAGACGAGCTGACATAAGGTGGCCTTTTGTGTGGAATTTAAAGTAAAATATACATTTAAAATGTAAACATAGATTTTTTTTAAGACCATAAATTAGTGGCTGAAGATGTTCGCCTGTGTGTGAAAACGCATATGATCATTTTTCCTCTCCCATTTTCTAAATATTTGATTTAACCAAAGAGTGAGAGATCCCCAAATGCTGCGATGAGACAAAACAGATTCAGTGCAAAACATGAAACAGATGAAGAATTCAAATAGTGAATCTCCCAAACCCACAGCCACATTGCTACATTATTGCCCCAACATACTATAACTATCCCTTAAAGAAAGGTTGTAACCATCTTAATACCAGTTACACATAACCTCCTTCTTGGTTTTTGAACAAATTAAACAAATCAAATACCATTTAATTAATGAATGTTAGATGCTGATTTAGGTACTGATGGGTTAACTGTTTCCCTCTGTGTTCAGTCTTCGTGCTAAGCTAACTGGCTGCTGGCTGCATAGGTGGGTTGCAGTATTAGGCAGTGGGCCCCTGAGCACAGATATGCCAAAGGCTCCACTGGCTTTCCTTATACAGGAGTGAGACACATGGATTTTGTGTGTGGACATTTTGTGTCTCCTTGTGTTTGTTTTGTGTCTCTTTGCAGTCAATTTGTGTCTTTTTATTGTGGTTTTGTGTCTCTTTGTAGTCATTCTGTGTCTTTTTGTTATTGTTTTGTGTCCCTTTTTAATCATTTGTGTCTCTTCATTACTGTTTTGTGTCTGTAGTCACTTTGTGTCTCTTTATTATTGTTTTAATGTCTCTTTTTAGTCACTTTGTGTCTCTTTGTAGTTGTTTTGCACCTTAAAGTAGGTTTCAGTGTCTGTTTGCAGTTCTTGAACATTGTTTTTTTTTTTGTGTCCCTGTCATTTTGATTCTCTTCCAGGTTGCTACGTATTAATTTGAGTCACATTTAGCAGGTTTAGGGCTGACATTTTGGGCCTTTGGCCCCAGTAAGCTCCTTCAGCAAGCCATCCATCCCTGGCTGTAGCTTCATACTTAGTGTACGGACTTAGGAGTTGTGTAAATGGCTGCGTTTAATATTTTAACATGCTATTTAGTGCACTAAAACAATATGCTACACTTTTTGTATGTCCAGAACTGTAGTATGAAACCAGTAGTACATGAATGGCATACTTTTTCCAGTGAATTATTACAGTATGTAAACACGGCGCTCGACAGTGGCATACATATCCCACAGTGCAACACAGGACGCAGCAAATATTTCATGTGATACTCAACAAATGCGTGGTTTCTTAAGGCCCCTAAAATTTCAGTTTGAAATGTGCTTTAGGGTCACCTACAATATAAATAATTAAAAAATAATTTGCAATTAATTACATGATCACATACTAATTGCCACTGGTTGAATCAAACAACCAACTGGTTGCCTAAGCTCCGGGACCCCAGGTTAGTTGCTGTACTGGTTACCAGAGAAACTCATGAACAGGACCCTGAGGTGGATATATGGAGGCACTGGGCAGTGGCTTTGTGCCAGTAAGACTTTCTTTTCTATTAAGTCTCCTAGGCCAACAAGTGCATGCTGTATTTTTATATGAGATAAACACACATAAACAGATTGAGCAAAGATGGAAACAGTGGCAATTCTTTTTCCACAGTTAGTGCACTTGGTCTTGAGCCATCGAGGGCCTGGGAATGCAGTAATCTTAAAATAAACACATCCAGATTGTGTCTCTATGTAATTTTGGCACAGATGTCAACTGTGACTGGATGTATTGGGCTGTAGAGGGGTCTGCTCCCAAACTGCTTCTGTCTCATATCTGCCTCAGAGATTTTTCCACCTTCACATTTGTCTGTCTTGTCAGAATTTTGTGTTTAACAGTGCCCTCCTCTCTTTCCTCAAAAGATGGGAACATTCTATCTATCGACAAATCACATGCATGTATACAACAACAATACATTTGTGAATGTATCCAAAGCCTGCTCTTATTCCTCTGTGCCTGAAGTTCCAGTGTTGTCCAAACACTATTAAAACCACATCAATGAACCACACTGTTGCACTGGGTGACATATTCCTTCATTATCACAGAGTAGTAAAGTAGGATTTATCCTCAGGGAGAGCTGAAAACAGTTGTTCCTTTAGTTGTTAAGATGTTTTGGTCAGGACCAAAGTGGTGGACTGACTAACTGAGACTGCCAACCGCAGAGCGAGATCAACAACTGTTGGATAGATGGTATGACATTATGTACAGACATTTATTGTCCCCAGAGGACAAATTCTCCTGATATTTGTGAGCACTTTATTTTTCTTTTTACGTCACCAGCAGTTGAAAATTACAGAGCTGCCATATCAGGACTGTTGTCTGTAGTTTTGTTTGACAATATTTTTTTTTGTCATTTTGTCTCTCTTCTGCCAATTAAATCAATGCACACTGCTCTAAGCATGATGGCTGGTCATGTTGTTCTACAGGAACCCCTTTCAATGCTGGAAATACTGATGTTTTTCTCCTGAAATCACAACAAGGCTCTAAGATTACTGTGCACTGTAAAGCTTTTATTGACCAGCTGTGAAAATGCTTTGAACATTGAAATGCTTGATTAGATTAGGGATCAATGGCCAACCCGTATTCAGTCTAAAAGGGGAATAATCATCTAAGTTTGTTAATATGTGTAAAATATTAACAGTCAAGCAGGTTAGAAGACGCGAACAACAGCACTCACCGTCTCAACCAGTTGTTAGTACAATATACAATGTACAAATAACCACAGAGGACTGCTCTATTGCAAATCACTGAGACAATAATTGATCGATGAATCAGAACTGAACTGAATAAAGCCGTTCACATTTAAGAAAGATCAGTGTTTCTCTGATGCTATTTGGCTCATCGGAGACGGGCTGTTGTGTGCTCACCTTTTTCTCTGGTAACACAAGATGAAGACTTTCAGGTTTTTATTAGGAGCCAAATTAGTCGTAGCAGTCTCCTCCTTTTCAACACAAATGGATCAGGTAATTTAAACCAGTAAAAACGCTGAATAAAGCAGTTTGTGTTAAAAGAAATCTGTGTTTTTCAGACACTGCTCGTCGCAGAGGGGATGCGAACTACGTTGGCCAATGCGAAAACACAAACGGCCCTATCTAGAGTCACTGTGTGGTTTGTCCATTCTGGGCTACTAATCTGTAGAATCATGGTGGTGTAACATGATTATACAGATTTACTAGCCTGGAAATCCAGACTCGAATCTAGAAAGATTTTGAGTCTGGCCCTCACTGATACACCCTTCCTACACAAGGGGTGGCACTAACTGAGGCATATTAAATGCCGCTGCATGCAATTGGATAGCACGAGAGCCAATCGGAGCAAAAAACACAAGGTGAAGTATTCATTGCAGTAAGCCCCATTTGTTTGTAGACCAGTGGGGCTGACTGATGTATTATGCTTTTGCTGTATCCCATCGGTAAACCGGCAAAAACGTCTTTCCTGGAAGCGAAGGCTTCTGTTCCTCTCCCAAGAAAAAAGATAAGTGCAGTTGGCTTAGCGTTTCTTCCAAAGCTAAATTGAATGGATGCGGTCCTTTGCCAGCGGCCATCTTGGCTGTTTACTTTATGACTCTTATGGGGCAGCGCTGTTCTCACCATGTTACGCCCGCCCAGAGTCCGCCTCTGTCAGACAGACTGATCTGATTGGTCTGATGGCGATTCAGCTGGCTCTGCTTGTCGGGGCCAGATCCCCGTGCAGAGCAAATTCAAATTTGCTAGGGGCGGGGCATCTGGATTTCCAGGTTACATATTTACTATATCATATTCCAATTCCGCCTTCCCCTAAATCCTACACACTGGACCTTTAATTAATTTTTTCAAACTCTATAAAGCTTCTTCAGACCCTCAGAAGACATTTTCTGTGCATTACTTAACTGACCTATAGATGTGAAATTGTTGTGCCGCTCTTATTTAAAAATGCTTTAAAAATCCTTTCACCCTCTAAATCCCACTTAAGTGTCAAGTGGGACATCCTTCCTCTCTTTCTCCAGTACTTTAAACAAGCTAGGCTGGGATAAATCCAACGACGGTTTCCAATATCTGAATAAGCCAAGAAACATTCAATCAAACATTAGCCAGGACCTTTGCGAAATGACATCACCTGTAACGCAACATAAATTAAAAATCCTTTATTAGTTTCATATGAAGTGAAGATAAACTGATTCAGCCAGGTCTGTGCTACGAAAATTCATGTGACATTTTGACATGTACTATACACAGTTGTGTTTTACAGTGATGAGACTCCTCTGTTTTCCTTTCTTTGATTTCTAGGGTACCATTTCCAAAACGAATGCTTCACTTTTTTAACCTGACATAATTGATGATCTTCTAAGGTACTTAACCCCAGAGTTGCTGCTGGCAGATCAGACCAACAGTAAGCCTAACTTGGCTGAGAAAGGAATTCTTATTAATGTTAAAAAAAAAAATCAATCAAAAAGTGAAATTTTAAAAACTGATTCGCACACACAAATACCAGAGCATACTATCAGGATTGTTATTTTTTAGTACTGTGCTGCTGCTGCTACCATCTAGTGGTCACAAAACAAACTGCAACTTTTGGCAATAAAACACTGTCATCCACACAGACAGAGGTCAAAGTTGTGTGTTTTATATATCTTTGAATCCTAAAAGCAACTTGATGGCTTTATATCCTTGCTGTAGGAGCTGGGATAAACTGGCAACAAACACACAGAAATCCTTGAAATCCAACATGGTAATCGTCTGTTGTACTTACAATGTGATTTGGTGGGTTGTTGTAGAAAAATAGGGGTATGGTGGTTTTTGAAACGAGCTTGTGACTTTGTCTTTCAAGTCGGTCTGTGGTACAGTCCAAAGTATCAGCAGTTTATAGTCATGTCTCCTACCCAGGCAATCTCACCCGCAGAGGTATCTAGCCTATGATGTCTGCATGGACATACTCAGTTTTTAAATGAAACACTGCAATGATCAATAATCATAAATTAACATTTTGTTTCTGTGTTTCTGTGTCTTTAGACATGTACTACTTTGTCTTTGCCCCAACTCAACTTCCGACGGTCTCCTTGAATATGCAAAAGGATCCTGATGAGAAAGCTTTTTGACATTGTGAGAAAAAGCACACATACACAAGTTGTATATGCTCCAGCTAACATTTAGATAATTGAAACACATGCATGTTAACGCTTTTTCTTTCTGACTCTCTTGTACCTTTTCTTCATGCAGCTGTTGGTGATACAGCAGGTAACATTAACACGACTTGAATCACACAGACAAGTGTTCAGAAACAGAAAAACATTGAAACAATGTTCAAGATGTCATGGAAATATTTGCCTATTTAAATCTGTTTTACCACTAAAACATTAGTTAGTGACTCATCAACATTCATTTCCACGTGCTCTCCATCCACACTGGTCTGGCTCGGCTCAGCAAACACTGCAGCAGAGGTAGTGGAACACTCCCTGTCCTGCTGCACCTGTGTGCCAGGCTCCTGGGCTGTTGCACCCCTCTGCCCCCCTTCACTTTGTCCCTGACTACAATCCTCTGCACCCTCTGCACCCTGAGGAAAACCCAGCCTCTGATGTTTTTGGATTAATATTACTGCTGCATTAATGTGTAGGTTGCATTTTACTGCTGTAGATGTTTAAGGTTGTGCTAATTTTAACTCCTTTATGTACTGTCGGGTAGTTTAATCTACAGCATCATATTCTATAAGATCATCATATGTTTGTAGCCTGGCTGTCCTGTGAGAACCATGTTTCTTTAAAAAGTCAACTTTTCATGGTGTCAGAAAAACAGCCCTGTTTTCAGCTTTGTGACGATGCATTGTCCAGCTGATCCAAGAGGGTTTTAAAGAGTTTATTTAGCCGAAGATGTAGCAGAATTTTCTCAACACACAAAGGAACAACTGAGCATGCTTTGTTTGAAATCATTCATGGTTTTGGAGTAAGATGGTCAATAATCACATATGTGTGTATGTTTGGGTGTTTACATAGTTTTGGCTATGCAGTGCAGTGTGAGTGGACAGCAGAGAGCTCCACATGTTGTGAAGGATCTTTGGCGCCACTCTGTGGTGACAAATGGAAAAAGTGTTGTGTTTAAAATCTAAAAAAGCTGAGGAAGAGAATTTCCTGCAGTATTTAATTTGGCCAAACAGTTTTTTCTGCCTGTAGACTGATAAAGACTAAAAACACCAAACACATAAAGATCCATCCCACTCACAAGGTGATAACCATACACTAATCATTTATTCATTAAAGCATAACATGGGTAATCAAATTCACTCAGCAAAAAGCAATATTCAATGAAATGGTATAACAAAACAAACAAGATTCAATGTTACAAAACCTGCATTGTGCCCATGCAGGGACACAGCACTAAGAATACAGTATATATCCAATATGTCTGCTTCCTTTTTATACACTCTCCACCTCTAGAGGGAGCCTCAACTCCCTCAATGTGTCATAGAGCTGCTGCTGCTGCTGCTGCTGCTGTGTTCTCACTTTGCTACAGTTAAGCCAAGAAAATGCATGACATGACCAACTGAGATCATGCTTATTATAATTCTGCTCACTTAAAATTCTGAATCTATGATCCAAACAATCCTGCAGTTGTTATAAAAACATGTTGCATTTAATAAGTAACATCTTATTTGGTTGGTGTGTTGATGGCAGTGTAGAGGTTTCTGGGATCAGCCGAGGCTCCAGCAGAAGAAGAGGAGGGAGCTTTCACAGTGCTGTAGGTCACTGCATCACCTTCATCATCATCATCATCAACAACACGGACCTGGAGGGAAAAAGTAAAACTTATAAAATGTTGGTCTGATGGTGGCGCTACTGCACAGGAAAGGTAACAGAGTCTCCACCAGCATTTATCATCTGGTGACCATGAACACTCACAGCAAATGTCATGTCATCCTGGCCTTTAGTTTTGGACTGGCATCAGAATAATTCATCATAAATCTATATGGACTTTAATGTTAAAATCAGTAACATCACCAGTTTAACCAGTCATACAGCTGACCTTGGCTTTACAGCCTGTGTTCTTGGTGTAGCTGATGGAGGCGTAGGAAACATCAGCTTCAGGATCAGCCTGCACAGAGGAGACAACATAATGACTGCTCAGTAACATGTAACATACTGACTCACTCTTACACTTAATTAATTTGATAAAATTCAAGTTGCATCACAGTTCCTTCTTCTTCTTCAGAGAAGAAACACAAACATAACTTGTATATGAGTGTAGCTTTGTACTGGGTGTAGTGTGTGATCTCACTGTGTCCTGACTGGTTTATAGACCACATGTTTAACCTCAGTCTTTTCAAATATCATCAGTGCTGTATTGTAGTTAGCTGGACTTGCATTTCTTGAAGACTGATCACCTCTCATCCAGAAGCTTTGTCAGTTCTAAATGACCGATGGGGAGATGCAGGCTTTAAACTCTGTGTGGGTGGGAACCCTTGCAGAGTCGTTGGGGTCACATGTGAGCTCCTATTTTCAGAGTCGTTAAGGTCACAATTTGAGTCATGAATCAGCGTGATCCTACCAGCAGCTTCAAAAAGAAGGTCATAGATTATCTATAAAAACTAGAAAAGGACAAAGTCATTGACAGACCACAGTACTATCTACTGTTCCCTGGTGAGGCCATCCTATGCACCTATGGACTCCCCAAGATACACAAGGAAGGAGCACCACTAAGCTCTTAGTTCCATCATCAGCATCATCAACTCAGTCACGTATCTCCAAACACCTAGCCATGATCCTGATGGTAACACTCCACAACATGTAAATAACTCTCTCACAAGACCAGAGAGATAACACTGGACTCTGACGAAACTACGCTACCATACGACATCACTTCACTTTTCACTTGCATTCCCACCAAAGAAGCAATCAAAATTAAAACCAAGGAAGTGGAAATCTTCATGGAACATATTAATACAATGGACCCCAACATCAATTTTACACTGGAGGATGTCAGAGGAGACAGTCTACCATTCTTAGACTGTGCAGTACACAATGAGGAGGACATGAACCTTAACACTGAGGTGTACTGAAAACCTACTTACATGGACCAACCTGCTGTTCGACTCTCATCACCCACTGGAGCACAAGTTGGGAGTCGTCAGGACACTGAGTCATGGGGCTGAAAACATGCCCACCAGGACAGAGGGGAAGGTCAAGGAACAGAAACACATCAGGGAAGCACTTAAAACCTGTGGCTACCCCAACCTCTAAAAGACCCAGAGCAGACAGAGAGGAAGAGACACAAGAATGAAACAACATTGTCATTCCTTATGTTACAGGAGTATCTGAGAAACTCAGCAGGATTTTCAACAAACACCATATCCCTGTGCACTTTAAACCCAGTAACACACTTAGACAGGAACTTGTCCACCCCAAGGACAAAACAGCCAGACATAAGGAGAGCAATGTCGTGCAGCCAGGAATGCACAGATTTGTATATTGGGGAACAAACAAAACAACCACAAACTCATGGCACAGCACAGCAGAGCCAGCTCCTCGGGTCAAGACTCGGCTGTCCACTTACATCTAAAGGAGAATAGACACTCTTTTGAGGACAGCAACGTGCACATCTTGACCAGGGAAGGCAGATGGTTTGAAAGAGGAGTAAAATAAGGCATCTACGTCAAACTGGAAGGACCAGGGTTAAACAGAGGAGTCACCACTTATCACCCACCTACAATTCAGTCTTGGGATCCCTCCCTAGACGACTTCACACCCATTAACATCTGGTCCCACCTGATCCTAACGATACACATGATGGCCAGGTGGGTCAACGACTTTGAAACTAGGAGCTCACCCGTGGCCCCGACGACTCTGCGAGGGTTCCCACCCACACAGAGTTTAAAGCCTGCAACTCTGCACCAGTCATTTCGAACTGAAGAAGCTTCTTTAATGAGAGGCGAAACATCTTCAAGAAGTGCGAGCAAGTCCAGTTGCCTACGATGTAGCACTTATGATTACCATGACCTGGATGACTGACACTCTTCATCAACAAGTCATCTTCACCAAGGTGTGCATCGTATCTGTGTAGGTTTCATGAATGGCCAAACATCTGCAACATCTATGCAATGTAATCCAATACAACAGTCCCACAACAAATACTGCCAATATAAGACTTAGTGGAGAACTACACAGTTAATAGTGAATAGCCACAAACCACAAACCCTGCTTAGATTTATCAACAGTTGTATAGAAGTTTAATTATTCACTTTTAAAACTCACCATGTTTTCATCCATCTGTGTTTTGTTCCCTGAAAAGACAAATAAAAAGCTCAACTTCAACTTTCACAGTGAAAATTCAGTGTTCAGTATTGTATATTAATATTTCTTCTGTGAATGTTCTCACCTTTAGTTCTCTTCCATCTGATGACAGCCACAGTGATTATTATAAGTGCTGCTAAACCCACAGCCGCAACGATGAACACCCACTGACCTGGAAATAGAAGTGAGAAGTCTTCAGTGTACTCAGTGTTTTTTTTGGGTTTTTTTTGATGATGAGCTATTTGTTAGTGTGTTCTTGTGCCTCTGTGTGTGTGTGTGTGTGTGTGTGTGTGTGTGTGTGTGTGTGTGTGTGTGTGTGTGTGTGTGTGTGTGTTAGTATCTCTTAGATCTGAATGAACAAAGTGTATTTTGACCGCATGTCTATTCTAACTGTTAATTGCTGCATCATGATCTTAATGAACACAATAACAAAATGCAAGAACTGTACACTTTATCAAAAACTTCTGCATAAAACAAATGACAAAGAATGATGAAATATTAAAACCTCAGACTGAAACATTTTGTGTGATTATTCACATCAGTTTGAAATGATTTTAAACAGCTCATCATGTTCTCACCTGGTTTCTCACCTGAGGACTGAGGAGGGCTGAAGGTGAACTGATGAACTTCTTTAGTGTAACCATCTGTCACCTCACATTTCAATAACTCATAATACTTAAACTTCTGATTATAGTCAGATGTTGTAAATGTCACAGAGGCTGAACATGTAGTCTGTGATGTCTCCAAGTCATTCTGATTACCCTCATACAGCCACTTCACTGTGTGTGGACACTGTTCATATGTCCACACAGAGCAGAAGAAAATGACCCGATAAGTGTCGTTACCTTCAGTCACTGGTGAAGATGGAGATATTGTGAGAGAAAGACAACAAGAGTAAAATTAACTTCATCACTGTAATCATAATTATTGTAATGTTTCAGTATATTGTTCTAACAAGACAGTTTGAGCTGAAAACATTATGATGGAAATACTCACTGTAAACAACAGACAGATGAACATCAGAGTCTGAAACTTGTCGTCCTGATCTGAACTGTCTGCAGGTGTAACGTCCAACATCCTCAAGTGTGACCTTCTTTATAACCAGAGAACAGTTTGCTGTAACACTCAGTCTGTCTGATTTAGCTTCAGCTTCTTCGTCAATCTGCCCATGTTCAAACAGCGTCACCGTGTTTCTTTGAGCACTAAATAACCATGTAGCACTGTCACAGTTATCCTGATCATGTGTCACACTGTCACAAGGCAAAGTGACTTCATCTCCAACTAAGGAATATTTCTCAGTTGCTGCTGCTGAAAAAGAGAGAAATGAAGAAAGAGTTCACTAAACTCACCACGTTACAAACAAAACTTGGAAGAATACTTAATAAAGTACTATTAATAATATCAATACAGTTTTGTAATGTGTCTTCAGTTAATGTGTGTTATATTCTTACCTGTAAACTTAAACAGCAGCATCAGAAATAAAGACATTATAATCCATCTGAATTCAGCCATCATGTTTCTCTCTTGGTCTCACGCTCTCAACTGTCAAAGTCTCTAACCTGCTGCTTCTTAAAAATGGACACAGCATCTACTTCCTGTGATGATTAACTTCCTGATACTGCCTTCAGTCTGTGTCCTCTCTCCTCTGTTTGCTCTTTTAATTTTGATACATTTTGCCGACTTTCTAATCTACACTGATTCACAGTGATGGCAACAGTAGATAAGGTCTTGATCAGCAATAGATCAGAACAAGCACCGAGCCCCTTCTCTCTCTCGCTCTCTGTGTCCTTTGCTAACATTCATGTCCTGTCACTGCATCTCGCTAACTCGGCTCTACTACGTAGGCTACACGTCACTAACTCGGCTTCAAGAATACACATTTTGTGCTCCACTGTTCAACTATATAGTGTAGACAGAGGTGGCTGAAGGTGTTGGACATCAATACTTCACCTGTGGTTTGCAGGTTTTTAATGCTATATGCTCACTGTGTCACTGTGAACAGGTTTGAGGAAGTATAAATGTGGCTGCAGGGACAGAGAGGCCGAATGTGACACAGCAGAGACGTCGTTGGACGTTGAAGAAGTGTACCTGTGGTTTGGAGGTTTTTCATATGCTCTCTGTGTCTCTGTGAGGGCATTGCAGTAGGTGTTAATGTGGCTGCAGGGACAGAGAAACATGATGCAGAGACGACTAGTTGAACATTTAAGATGTGTGAAATGTATTTACATTTATATTTACAGTCGGTCAAGTCAAAGTAGGTGGTCAGGTGCATCCAAAATGTCTGAAAGTAGCATTCTCAGGTCACTTTGGGTTCACTTATATCTGTATTTAGACACATGTCTGTGTTAGAACATGAAAGAATTGTAGAGGCAGACCCAAAAGAAAGTTCAGCAGTCGACCCTTTTTCTCCTTTTTCCCATAGTAAAAAGAAAAGAGAAGTCTACAATGATGCTCTGTAATTTCATTTACAGATTTGCTGGGGGTTCTCCCACAGCCAGGTGGTGACACAAAGTGGAGGCCACCAGATTGTTAATGATAAGGGTACGCCCTCTGTAGGACATCTGGGCTACAAGCCAATGCCATTTCTTTAGCCCTCCTTCCATCCTTTCTATAAGATCCTTCCAGTTTTTATAACCTCTAAATGGTAACCTGGGTGAACACCTAAATATTTGATCTCATTCTTCCTCCACTTAAAACCATCAGGTAGCTGAGGCTCATTTCCTCACTATTTATCTGATAGCAAAGCAGTACACTCCAGTTTACTTTTGATAATATGTGATGTGTATTTATTTGTGGACATCACCATCATCTGTCACAGACACCATAATGTCATCTGCATACGGTATGCAGAGAGGTGAAAAGGCGAAAAAGTTGTTTGTTATATTTATCCCTCTTAACTCTTTCCTGATCTGACATGACATTGGTTCTATGGCTAAGGAGTAAAGCATGCCAGATATTACACAACCTTGCTGAATACCCCTGCATGAAGCAAATGGTTGCACGCCGGAGTCGAACCTACGACCACTGCAGCAAGGCATTGCCTCTGTACATGGGGCACCGGCTCTATCCACAACTAGGTGTCCTTCTTGCCTGCAGGCAAAACACTTCATTGTCTCTGTCGCTGCTAAAATTGTCGAAACCATCAACTTTAAATTTCATAACAATATTTAGCTCATTTTTGTCATTCCTTAGAATCATGTACACTTGTCTCCTAAATGAAACAACATGCTTTGCAACACCTCGTCACTGATAAAGGGTGGCAGGTTAGACAGGATGATCTTTTTTGCTGGATTCAAGAGGGGAAACTGTTACATGTGTGTTTCTCAGAGCTATTCAGAGCTGCTCATTGTTATTATTATTATTATTATTATTATTATTATTATTATCGTTGTTGTTGTTATTATTATTGTTACTGTTATTTATTGCTGTTTCCTTTATTTTTGTACTTATTTTGCATGGCTAGTTTTTTAAATTTTAAGTTTTTAGTTTTAAATTTTGAAATCTTTAATCTGACTCTTTCCCCTTGACTGCTGTAACACTGGATTTTCTCAATTATGGGATCAATAAAGGTGTACCTTATCTTATCTTATCTTATCTTATCTTATCTTATTCCTCATTCAACAACAGTGTAGACTTTATCAGTGGAGTTCAGAAAGATTACAGCTGCACTGTTCATCCTGAATGCTGCCTTCAAACTTTCACAACCAACCACCTCCCTGACCACCAAAGCCATACATCTTCATGCTAAACATCATCACGTTAAAGTAAATCTACTCAGATAGGATCTTTGGCGCCACTCTGTGGTGACAAATGGAAAAAGTGTTGTGTTTGAAATCTAAAGAAGCTGAGCAAGAGAATTTCCTGCAGTATTTAATTTGGCCAAACAGTTTTTCTGCCTGTAGACTGCTAAAGACTAAAAACACCAAACACATAAAGATCCATCCCACTCACAAGGTGATAACCATACACTAATCATTTATTCATTAAAGCATAACATGGGTAATCAAATTCACTCAGCAAAAAGCAATATTCAATGAAATGGTATAACAAAACAAACAAGATTCAATGTTACAAAACCTGCATTGTGCCCATGCAGGGACACAGCACTAAG
Source organism: Epinephelus awoara (assembly GCA_035609425.1). Classification (NCBI taxonomy): domain Eukaryota; kingdom Metazoa; phylum Chordata; class Actinopteri; order Perciformes; family Serranidae; genus Epinephelus; species Epinephelus awoara. The sequence goes on from CM069305.1 coordinate 13,389,099, forward strand.
AATACAGTATATATCCAATATGTCTGCTTCCTTTTTATACACTCTCCACCTCTAGAGGGAGCCTCAACTCCCTCAATGTGTCATAGAGCTGCTGCTGCTGCTGCTGCTGCTGTGTTCTCACTTTGCTACAGTTAAGCCAAGAAAATGCATGACATGACCAACTGAGATCATGCTTATTATAATTCTGCTCACTTAAAATTCTGAATCTATGATCCAAACAATCCTGCAGTTGTTATAAAAACATGTTGCATTTAATAAGTAACATCTTATTTGGTTGGTTTGTTGATGGTAGCGTAGAGGTTTCTGGGATCAGCAGAGGCTCCAGCAGAAGAAGAGGAGGGAGCTTTCACAGTGCTGTAGGTCACTGCATCACCTTCATCATCATCATCATCATCATCATCATCAACACGGACCTGGAGGGAAAAAGTACAACTCATAAATGACTCACACATAAACTTAACACAACTTCCTGATGTTGCTGCCATCAAACAACTGTAGTTGCAGCAGCTTTTATCTGCTGATTAGATTATGAAATATCTTGTGTGTGAAGTTGACGTGTTGGTCTGATGGTGGCGCTACTGCACAGGAAAGGTAACAGAGTCTCCACCAGCATTTATCATCTGGTGACCATGAACACTCACAGCAAATGTCATGTCATCCTGGCCTTTAGTTTTGGACTGACATCAGAATAATTCACATAAATCTATATGGACTTTAATGTTAAAATCAGTAACATCACCAGTTTAACCAGTCATACAGCTGACCTTGGCTTTACAGCCTGTGTTCTTGGTGTAGCTGATGGAGGCGTAGGGAAACATCAGCTTCAGGATCAGCCTGCACAGAGGAGACAACATAATGACTGCTCAGTAACATGTAACATACTCTTACACTTAATTAATTTGATAAAATTCTAGTTGCATCACAGTTCCTTCTTCTTCTTCAGAGAAGAAATACAAACATAACTTGTATATGAGTGCAGCTTTGTACTGGGTGTAGTGTGTGATCTCATTGTGTCCTGACTGGTTTATAGACCACCAATTACAGGCCAATTTCCAAACTGTCATACATGTCAAAAATTTTAGAAAATGTTGTAGCAGAGGAACTTACAATGTTTTTAGAGAACACATTTCAGTCCACACCAAGCACTCCAGAAACTACAGAAACTGCACCACTTAAAGTCTCCAGTGACATTTTGATGTCAGCTGATTCTGGTGAATACACTGTTCTGGTTCTACTAGACTTTTCATCAGCCTTTGACACTGTTGATCATAATATTATGATAAATAGACTCCAAGATCTGGTCGGATCGTCTGGCCTGGTTTTAAAGTGGTTTTCCTCTTACCTTTCTGACAGAAGTTTCAGTGTTTTTGCAAATCAGATTATGTCTGAAACCACAGGGCTGTCATGTGGGGTACCTCAGGGTTCTGTCCTGGGGCCTATTCTGTTCCTCTCGTATTTACTTCCTCTTGGACAGATAATCAGACAGTTCAACAATGTATCTGTCTTCCTTATTTAACTGCCTGACTAACATCAAACAGTGGTCAAGTGACAGCTATCTGCAGCTGAACTCAGACAAGACAGAAACATTAATTATCGCCCATGTATTCCCCAGATTAAGCAACATATTGGTGCTCTAGGCTCGTCTGACCTGCCAAAGCTCAGGAACCTAGGTGTTGTTTTTGATTCAGCGATGTCTTTGGAGCATCATTCCAAACAGCTCACAAAAAACTGCTTCTTCCAACTGAGGAACATTTCCAAAATAACAACGCTGGTGTCAAAGGCTGTGATCATTCATGTTTTATTTCGTCTCGTTAAGATTATTGTAACAGTCTTTTTATCTGTTTTAATGAGAAAGAGCTTGACCGTCTACAGGCTGTTCAGAACTCTGCTGCAAGGCTTTGAACACACACAAACAAAAGGGCCCACATCACTCCTGTTTAGCATCACTGCACTGGTTACCAGTGCATTTTAGAATTCATTTTAAAATTTTACTTCTTACTTTTAGGGCGCTGCATGGACCAGCTCCTTCTTAGCTGACAGGCTTGATACAACCCTACATTCCTATACACAGTCAGACAGGTTCATCAGGCCAACAGCTGCTAGTTATTTCTCGCACTCGCTTTAAAACTAGAGGTGGCAGATCTTTTCAAGCTGTAGCTCCTGTACTGTGGAATGCTTTGCCTCTCTCACTATGTTGTTTAAATTCTGTTGATACTTTTAAAAAGCATTTGAAGACTATTTTATTTCAACAAGCATTTGGTTTGGCTGTCTAAATCTAAGCATCTTTGTTCTTATGTTTTGTCGTTGTTTTAATCTATTGTGAAGCACTTTGTGGTTTTTACCTGTGAAAGGTGCTATATAAATAAAGTTTACTTACTTACACACTGAGTGACTGCAGTGTTTAACCTCAGTCTCTTCAAAAACACTTTAGTAACACACAGTTCAGGTCCTGAACAAACCATAAACCTTGTTTCCATTTATATATAAAAGCACGATATTAAAGTTTGAGCATTTACTTTTAAAACTCACCATGTTTTCATCCATCTGTGTTTTGTTCCCTGAAAACAACAACAACAACAACAACAACAACAACAACAAAGAGTTGACTTTAGCTTCAACAGTGAAAATCCAGGTTTATCAAACTTCTTTGTTTATTAAAGTTTTTCCTGTGAATGTTCTCACCTTTAGTTCTCTTCCATCTGATGACAGCCACAGTGATTATTATAAGTGCTGCTAAACCCACAGCCGCAACGATGAACTTCCACCAATCTGCAAAGAGAAGTTACAAGTGTCAGAAGTCTGAGTTTTTTGATGATAAGCTGATTGTTAGTGTCCTTGGGCTGTCTCTGTATGTCTAATATCTACATTAACAAAGAGTCTGTCAGCATCTGTAAAATATATTTTTAATGTCTCTTTTCACTGTAAATGTGGTTCTGTTGTTCAGTCACCTTGTTTTGTCTGTTTGCTTTCAGATGATGTGTTGTTTGTCTCTTCTGATGTGCTCATTGTCATTGATGTCCATTTATTTCCTGCTGTAGATGGTGATTCAGTTGTTGTTGTTGTTGCTGCATCATGACCTTAATGAATACAATAGCAAGTAGAAACAAAATGAAGATAGTGTTAAATTACTTAAGGTTTTTTGAAAACAAAATAATAACCAATTTGTTAGTGTGTTTTCGTGCTGTCTTTACATCTCTAATATCTGAATGAACAAAGTTTATATCAAAACTCTTTCTTTCTGTGTGTACTTCTGTTCACTCACCTTGTTTTGGTTGATCATTGTTGTTTTCAGATGCTGTGTTGTTTGTACCTTCTGATGTGCTCCTTTTCACTGATGTCCATCTACTTCCTGTTGTCGATGGTGATTCAGTTGTTGATGATGACACTGTAGCTGCTGTTGCTGCATCATGACCTTAATGAACACAATAACAAAATGCAGGAACTGTACACTTTATCAAAAACTTCTGCATAAAACAAATGACAAAGAATGATGAAATATTAAAACCTCAGATTGAAACATGTTGTGTGATTATTCACATCAGTTTGAAATGATTTTAAACAGCTCATCATGTTCTCACCTGGTTTCTCACCTGAGGACTGAGGAGGGCTGAAGGTGAACTGATAAACTTCTTTAGTGTGACCATCTGTCACTTCACATTTCAATAACTCAGAATACTTCAACTTCTGATTATAGTCAGATGTTGTAAACGTCACAGAAGCTAAACATGTAGTCTGTGATGTCTCCAAGTCATTCTGATTACCCTCATACAGCCACTTCACTGTGTGGGTACATATGTGTCCATATATCCACACAGAGCAGAAGAAAATGACCCGATCATTGTCCTGACGTTCAGTCACTGGTGAAGATGGAGATATTGTGAGAGAAAGACAACAAGAGTCAAATTAACTTCATCACTGTAATCATAATTATTGTAATGTTTCAGTATATTGTTCTAACAAGACAGTTTGAGCTGAAAACATTATGATGGAAATACTCACTGTCAACAACAGACAGATGAACATCAGAGTCTGAAACTTGTCGTCCTGATCTGAACTGTCTGCAGCTGTAACGTCCAACATCCTCAAGTGTGACCTTCTTTATAACCAGAGAACAGTTTGCTGTAACACTCAGTCTGTCTGATTTAGCTTCAGCTTCTCTGTGAATCTTCCCGTGTTCAAACAGCGTCACTGTGTTTTCTTCATCACTAAATAACCATGTAGCACGGTCACAGTTATCCTGATCATGTGTCACACTGTCACAAGGCAAAGTGACTTCATCTCCAACTAAGAAATATTTCTCAGTTGCTGCTGCTGAAAAAGAGAGAAATGAAGAAAGAGTTCACTAAACTCACCACGTTACAAACAAAACTTGGAAGAATACTGTAGAGGCAGATAATGTATCATGTCATACTAAAGATAGACAGTTACACAAGGTTTAGAAAGCAGCTGGTCAAATATCAGATTTGGCAGCAATAGGACCCATAAAAGGTGTTTTGATAATTTGAGTAGATCATGCGTAAGTCAAGCCTTGGGAGGTCAAACGAAGTAGAACGTGCTGGGTTAGGGTGACCTGACAGGTGGGACAGATGTGTCCAGTTTGGCAAAAAGGATGGCTGTTGATGCCAGTTCTGGGAGACAGACAAAGAGGACAGGAAAATATCGGCGCACGAAGGCCACCGTTAGGAACAATAACAGGAAATTAGAAGAACCTTGGATTCCCAGAAAATATGACCTAAACACACACACACACACACACACACAACCGCACACACACACCCACACTCGCATGAACGAGTAGACGCCCAGCATAAAAGCAAGTTGAAGTGTGACTGTTCGGGGCTGTTTCAATTGATTCGTTGTGTAAACCAGTGTATCTGTTATATGCTGATGTTTTGCGATTAAAGTAACCCCGTTGGCTGTAACTTTTCTCCGTGGTTCTCCGAGTCTCTTCAATTCAGTGTTTGCTGAAGTCGAGCATTTTTCTTACAATACTTAATAAAGTACTATTAATAATATCAATACAGTTTTGTAATGTGTCTTCAGTTAATGTGTGTTATATCCTTACCTGTAAACTTAAACAGCAGCATCAGAAATAAAGACATTATAATCCATCTGAATTCAGCCATCATGTTTCTCTCTTGGTCTCACGCTCTCAACTGTCAAAGTCTCTAACCTGCTGCTTCTTAAAATTAATACAGCATCTACTTCCTGTGATAATTAACTTCCTGATACTGCCTTCAGTCTGTGTCCTCTCTCCTCTGTTTGCTGTTGAATTCATGTGTGATATTAACTTGTATTAAGTTTGATGCATTTTGCTGACTTTCTAATCTACACTGATTCACAGTGATGACAACAGTAGACAAGGGGTGTAAAGGGTGAGAGGGTCACTGATGTATGACGGGCCAGTTTTGAACACCACAGGTAACCAGTGCAATGAAGCATGAATAGGGGAAATGTGTGTACATGTTCGAGTTCTTGAAGAGTCAAACTCCTCGCCCAGAATTTCACTCTTGATGTCCGTGTTGCAATATGGTGACACTGTAGCAGCTGGGAGGGAACACAGATAAGATGATATTTCACTGGTCTGAGACTTGTTGGTTCCTCATTGTGTCTTTCAAGTTGATTTTCTGAGAACTGAAGGAGAAGTGATTTTGTAAGAATGTGGTGAAGTAAAACCAAAAAATAGAAAAAAGAGCAAAAAAATTGGTCAAAGCCCAGAAAAACAATTGTATATGTATTTTTACTGATAAAATAAAGCCACAGTTTCAAATACTGCTACTGAAAGGGCTTGAAGTACCACAACAAGAAATAATTTGTTCATTCAGAATTACTTAAATCTGATCTAAACAGAAAAAAACACATTTAGAAATTGTAAATCATCAAATACATTATATTTCTAGTAGTAATAAGTAAGTATTTTACCATATGTGAACATTTGAGAAGTGCAATGTCCCCATGTAATGTGCAAGGTGCATGTGCTATTTTGACTCCCATCATCACCCAACGCTGTAAAATTATAATAAAGACATAACAAGCTGAAAATCTAATTTGATGCATGCATTCAACAAGAATTGAATATTTTCCTGTTCTAGACATTCCAATAATCACAACAAAAAAACAATATTTCATGGATTTTACTGACTTCAGTGTTGATATATCCAGTTCGGTAAAACAGAGAGATGTGCATCCAGGAAAGTTTGCAAGTTGTATGAGTTCATGGCCTGATGGCCAGACCTGTTTACACATTTACCATCTAACAGCATTGCTAGGACCTAATGACTATGTAAATATGATCTTCTAAAAAACATTTGTAGGATTGTTTTTGGGACAGCTAAAAGTGATGTTGTAATTTTACAGGCTTAAACAACAGCATCAGAGGTCTGGAGGTTTTTCCATGCTATATTCTCACTGTGTCACTGTGAACAGGTATGAGGAAGTGGAAATGTGTAGAATACTTGAAAAAGAGAAGTCTCGAGAAGCTACAGTGACAGACAAAAATGACTATGAGAGCAGAGAGAACAAAAAGTGGACAGCTGAGCAGAGAGTTTGTGGTGTGTCTTTGTTTTTGAGAGACGGAGAGAGAGAGAGAGAGAGAGAGAGAGAGAGAGAGAGAGAGAGAGAGAGAGAGATTTATTTTTATTTTAAAACGCCCTTTATTTAAAATGCCACAAAGCGGATCACATCAACAACAAAAGTTACACAACCAATCCACCACAAAATTTTCCGACTCAAAACCAACAAAGAAAACCAACAAAACAAAAATACAAACCAATAAAACAGTCGTCCTTACAAGTTACTTTCTGCTGTTATCAAATCTTACAGCCAAGCACAACTATCAACTCTCAAAAATTTAAAACCAAAGAGTTCTCAACAACCGAACACAGTACATCCTGCACCCCCCACGTGTTCACAAAGATGTCAGTCTTATTTATCAGCCTGTAAAACATCCCAGTCAGCATCAGAACCACATCCTCAGTCCCCTCACCCCTCAGACGGTTTTTCCTTGACTTCCAAATTGCCAGCTTTGCCTGTCCTAAAATGAGGTTCATAAGTGTGTGTACAGCTTTTTTCTTGACCGAGTAGCGTGGACCATAAATGAAAAGACAAAAAGAAAATTGTTCCCCAAAACCCTGAAACCATATGTCAAACAGTCTGAAAAGCCCTGCTAACCTAGAATACTGAGGAAACAGATGAAAGACTGTTTCAGATTGAGAACAAAAAAGACAACCCTCCCCTGTGTCAGGATTGAGGTGCACCAGATACCTGTTTGTAGCTATGGCCCCATGTACAATCCTCCACTGGAGGTCACCCATCCGTTTATCAACAGGGGGTTTGTACAGGGACTGCCAACAGCCCCTCGGGGACGAACCCCTGCCAAAAAACTCCGTCCACTTCGACACCTTCACCCAGAGCGGAGATTTGAGACCTTTACACATAGATGATATGCCGCCTTCCTCCCCAGAGTCTCAAAATCACCCAACTCTGGGGTCCGAAAGGACAGCAGAATATCCTCCTCATCCTGCCACTGATCCACAGCAGGAGAGACCGTCAAGGAAGGAAAGAGATACTCAACTCCATCCTCCCATTGATTCAGCACAGTTCTGTCTTCAGAAAACGCTCTGAGGGCTCCTGGCAGTGAAGCACAGACCTCCTCCACCAGCCTGAGTAGCAGTCTCCTGGACCTGATGTTCAGCAGCTCAGACAGATGGTCAACGGAAATCCTCATGAGATGACCCAGCTTCACACAGCCACCCTCCCTCAGTCTGGACCTCAGGCTGACAGAGGACAGGGCCTGAGATGTAAAAAGACTATTACCAAACAGAGGTTCCTCCAGGATCCACATCCCCACCGTCACCACGTCCTTCCGATGGAAACTGAAAACCTGCCACGCCTTCAGGACGGACTCGTAAAACGGTGTCAAGCCAGTAAAATCCATGGTCTCTGGCCGAAGCAGGAAGAGGTGTTTATCGTACCCCAAGCACCCGGCCCTCCTCAGCAGCAAACAGGCAGTGTCAGTCCATGGCAGGCCACAGCTGTACAGCAGTTTCTGAGCTGTCTGCAGTCTGAATGCTGTGATCCGGGATGCAATATCCACCAGGCCCTGTCCCCCTTCCTGCACCGGCAGGTACAGTACTGCTGCTCTCAACCAGTGCAACCCAGACCAGAAAACTGCCCTCTGAAATTCTTCCACCAGGCCCCTGGGTGGAGGTAATACAATCAACCTGTGCCACAGGGTGGCAGCGGCCAAGTTATTGACAATCAGGGTTCGTCCCCGGTAGGAAAGCTGAGGTAGCAGCCATTTCCAAGTCTGGCACACACTCTCTCCACAACACCCTCCCAGTTCTTCCCCTGAAACTCCTCTGTTCCCAAAAAAACACCCAAGATCTTTAACCCTTGCCTCCCCCAGCTAAGGTTTCCTGGCAACTTTGGAATTTCCCTATCTTCCCACTGCCCAACCTGCAACGCCTCACTCTTCCCCCAGTTCACTTTTGCTGAAGAAGCCCTCTCATAAAGATCTAAACTACGACTCAGCAGCTCCACGTCCCCCTGATCCTGTACAATGACTGTGATGTCATCGGCATAAGCTGATACTATCAGAGGAAGGCACTGAGGCATCCCTGGCAACAGAAGACCGGACAGGTTAGCTCTTATCCTGGTCAGAAGAGGCTCAATAACTATGGAGTACAAAATTCCAGAGATAGGACATCCCTGTCTAATCCCTCTCTGAAACTGTACTGGACAGCTCAGCCCACCACCCACTTTCAACAGACAGAACGCATCCTTATACAGTAGCCCACCTGTAAAATAAACCCCTCTCCAAAACCAAAAGCCCTTAAAGTGGAAAAAAGAAAACGATGGTCCACCCTATCAAAAGCTTTTTCCTGGTCCAAGGATATGATGCCAACATCAATACTGTACAAATTGCAAATGTCCAATAAGTCTTTCATCAGAAACAAATTGTCCATGATGGATCTGTCCAGTACACAATATGACTGGTCTCTCTGAATGATGATCCCCAGGAAGTCCTTGAGCCTGTTGGTCAGCACTTTGGAAAAAAGTTTGTAATCCGTACAGAGCAAAGCTACTGGTCTCCAGTTCTTGAGTAGAGCCAAATCCCCCTTTTTTGGCAAAGGGGAGAGAACTGCATGTCTACAGGATCCCGGCAACCGGCCTGTCCGGGAACACTCCTGCAACACCTCCCACAAGTCATCACCAACACACTTCCAGAAGTGCTTATAGAAATCAGCCGGCAGCCCATCCAGCCCAGGAGCACGACCAGAAGCCATCTGACCCACAGCAGCAGTGAGTTCCTCCAGGGAGATACCAGCATCCAGAACCGCTCTGTCCTCAGGACTCAGCTGAGGAAGCCCCTGCAGCAGTTCATCCTCACACTGTTGGTCACAGTCCTCCCTCCTGAAAAGGTCGCTGTAAAACTCCACAGCATGCTGTCTCATCTCAGCCTGGTCAGTTGTCACCGTACCATCAGGAAGGCGAAGGCACACCATCTGCTTCGTTTGAGAAACTGACTTCTCCAGATTAAAGAAAAAAGAAGTGGGAGCATCCATGTCTCTCACACTGGTGAACCGTGCCCTAACCAAAGCCTTCCTTACCCTCCATATTGCCCAAAAATCCTCAAACTTCTGACAGAAATTACTGCCCTGAAGCAGATTAATGTTAAAATGCCAATATGAGCTGCACTTAGTGGTTGGTGAAATATGAAAATCTAATGTGACTAAATTATGATCTGTAAAACCTACTGGGTAGATGTGACTGTTCAAAAGCCTATTGCAGAAATTCTTAGTCATATAGAATCTATCTAACCTGGCTGCACCACTCTAACCCATGTGTACTGCCTAACTCGGGGACGTTTAAGCCTCCATACATCCACAACATCTGACTCCAAGGTAATCTGGGACAACGTAGTGGATGATCTCAAGTGAGGTTCCTGTCCTATTGTGTCCAATGTGAACTCTGTGGTGCAATTCCAGTCACCCCCCATCACTACACACTCAGTCTGCTCACATTGTTTTAGAAAATATTTTGTTTTCTGGAAAAAATCCAGCCTATCTGAGCCCAGATTAGGAGCATAGATATTAAAGCCTTTGGAAACACAGCCTGAAATAGTAAAAATGCATATATTATATCAAAGTTGAGTGTCTCATTAATCATCCACAAAAGTCTGAGTGAAAATAACCATTCATAACTATTAGAAAACCTGGTTTAAAAACAGCTCATTTTGCTGTTTAGACCACCAGGACAGAGTGGGCGTGGCAGATAACGCTCTGACTGACAGCTCCGTCGTTGTGATTGACAGCTCCCTGGCTCAGCAATGGCTGCCATAAATTTAATCCAGCCGTACATGTTTGAGCCCTCTGATGATTCAGAGGACAGCAGAAGCTGAAAATGACTCCTTTCAGGTGGTCACTGAATAATAAGTTTCAAAATGTTTTGTGATTCATATTAATGTGACTTCGTAGAATAGTTAGCATAACTTTTACATGCAGTGTTAGCTGAGATGAATGACAGCGGGAGGCTGGCGCTTTGCCTTTCTTCACTGAGATACGTTTTCATTGAAAACATAAATCTGCTCCGTTTTTCTGATAATAGCCTTTTTCATTCAAACACATCCAGTCTTAACAGATAAAATATGTCTTTACTCTGACACACACACCGACCCTCAAAGCGGGACAGACCGGTGCCGGTCAGCCGTCTCTCTGGCGTTGTGTAGAAGTATTTGTCCGCCTCGAATAATGTTCCCCTCCGGCTAAAATTGTGTTGTTTCCCGCAGCATCACCTCCGCGATCGGGGATATGTTTATGCGTAGCAAAGCTAACTGCTTGAGGTTGGGGTTAGGGGTGAGGAAGGGTGCACATTACGTCCCCTCCCCGCGAGCCGACACCGGCACCGGGCCCAGGGGGCAAGCCCGGCCGCTCACAAGCCGATCAATAGATAGATCGATGGATAGATGGATAGATAGATAGATAGATAGATAGATAGATAGATAGATAACGTTAGCTAGCTAGGTCGCTAACGATAGCTAGCTAGATAGCTAGCTAGATAGCTAACGTTAGCTAGCTAGATAGCTAACGTTAGCTAGCTAAATCGCTAACGATAGCTAGCTAGATAGCTAGCTAACGTTAGATAGATAGATAGACAGATAGACAGACAGACAGATATAGGCTATATAAAATTAGTTGGGTGGCTAATTGCAAATGGCTATGAAGAGACAAGTTGGCTCAGACTCAAAGAGGCAGATTTAGCTGGAGCAGAAAGGTTTTGTTGCGCTGCCACTGGGGGGCGGGATGAGACAACTGATGGATGATTTATGATTGGTTTGGAATTTATTGCGTAATAAATCTGAGAGATAACCACGGCCCAATCAAACCCAATTTCAAGAATGTACAAAAACTTAAAAGACAAATATTTCGAATTTGGATGGAAACTGATTTCTAATTGTTTTACATGTTTAATATTATGTGCATAAGACCCTAAATTACAGAGTTAGAAGGCTATTGTGGATTTGAGTTTCCAGAGGCTTTAAGGAAACAAAATTGAAAACCCTGTACTTCTGCCCTGACAACCAATGGAGAGAGAAAGAGAGAGAGAGAAGGAGGGAGGGAGGGAGGGGGAGAGAGAGGGGGGAGAGAAGGTTAAGAAGAAAGGGAGAGCGAGAAAAACAGGGGGAGAGAGAGAGAGAGAATAAGGTTGTAAGGTGGGAAGGGAGAAGGAAGAAGAGAGAGAGAAGGAGAGGGAGGGAGAGGGAGAGTGGAGAGAAGGTAGGTAGGAAGGGAGAGAGAGAAAAAAAGGAAGAGAGAAGGTTGGATAGGGAGGGAGAGAGAGAGAGAGAGAGGGGAGAGAAGGTTAGGTAGGGAGGGGGAGAGAGAGGGAGAAAGAGGGTTAGATAGGAAGGGAGAGAGAGAGGGGGGGAGGGAGAAAGAGAGAAAAAAAGGTTAGGTGGGAAGGGAGAGAGAAAGAGAGAGGGAGGGAGGGAGGGAGGGAGGGGGAGAGAGAGGGGGGAGAGAAGGTTAAGAAGAAAGGGAGAGAGAGAAAAACGGGGGAGAGAGAGAGAAGAAGGTTGTAAGGTGGGAAGAGAGAAGGAAGAAGAGAGAGGGAGAGAGAGAGGGGGGGACAGAGAGAGAGGGGGGAAGAGGAGATAAGGTGGGAAAGGAGAGAGAAAAAGAGAGACAGGGAGAGGGAGAGAGGGAGGGAGAGAAGGTAAGATAGAAAGAGAGAGAGAGAGAAAGAGGGGGGAGAGAAGGTTAGGTCGGAAGGGAGAGAGAGAGAGAGAGAGAGGAGGTTAGGTGGGAAGGGAGAGAAAGAGGGGGAGAGAGAAGGTTGGGAAGGAGGGGAGAGAGGAAGAGAGAGAGAGAGAGAGGGAGAGAGAGAGGGGTTGGATTCAGGCACAAAAATACATCCTTTCATTGAGGCCGTGTGGATACGTTGTTCCTAATTTATTAATCCAATCTCTCTCAACTCTCCTTCTCTGGGCCGTGGGCCAGTGTGGATTACATTGCAGGACCAGGGCTTGCACTGCATCCCAGCCATGGGAGATAAAATGCTGGACAACGTGTCGGTCAGTGTTTTTCTGTCTCACAATGCTATATTTATGGCCTGTAAAGCGAATCTGTATGGTCAATTTTGTTTCCCCCACATATCTCATCCCACATTGTTTACAAATCATTAAATATACACAATTTTTTTAAAAAAACACTACCCCGTGTTGCAGCTTGGAACACCTGTTGCTGGTGTGTGTCGTGGACCCATCTCTGTTGTTTGAAGTAATTGGTCTGTGGGCCAGCCCTCTGATTGACCTGTGGTTTGACCCTTGACCTGATCAGGTAATCTTTAAGGTTTTTATTTTTTCTGAAAGCAGCAATTATCCTAAGGTCATTCTGAAGTTGGTTTGATGTCATAATGGCCTTTAAATTGTGTTTAATCTGTCTGACCAACCTAACTGTAGATGGTGAGTAGGTGGTGACCAGTGGCAGGGCAGTGGAGACCTGTATGGGTTTGACCTGGAGGAAGGTTTTGAAGCTGTGTCTAAGAAAAGTCCTAGAATACCCCCTGCTGGACAAAGCTGAGAACAGCACCCTGGTGGCCTGTTTAAAATCATGTAAAACCATTCATGTAGTGTACCACTACCACACTGCCCTTATCTGCTGGCTTAATAATGATTTTCTTGTTTTCCATTAAGGGCTGCGTTTTCCTCAGCTGTTAAATTGGACTTGATCCTGAGGATTTGGAATGCGTTGTCAAAATAATTTAGGTCTAGTTTAATCAAATCACGCACGTGGGTGGGTAAATGAGGCCTCCTCATCGCCATAGTAGGCTAAAAGTTTCAACCGTCTGTGATAGTTTTGGAGGTCAAGCCTAGATTGAGGTTTGATGTTTTTGTTGCTGCCCCTGGTGGGAATAAAATTGAGGCCTTTATTAAGCATAGATAGCTGGGCAGTTGTTAATTTAACATGTTTTGCTAAAATCATCACATTTTTATTCCCCTCCTGAAAATATGGGCTCTCGGGGACCTCTAGTTTACCTGGTGCATCCAGTGGTCAAACATTTTGGAGGCTGTACGGTGGGTCCAATGGACTCTATCAGTTTCTGTATCGAAATCTTTGCTGGGGAGAAAAGAGAAGTCTACAATGATGCTCTGTAATTTCATGAACAGATTTGCTGGGGGTTCTCCCACAGCCAGGTGGTGACACAAAGTGGAGGCCACCAGATTGTTAATGATAAGGGTACACCCTCTGTAGGACATCTGGGCTACAAGCCAATGCCATTTCTTTAGCCCTCCTTCCATCCTTTCTATAAGATCCTTCCAGTTTTTATAACCTCTAAATGGTCACCTGGGTGAACACCTAAATATTTGATCTCATTCTTCCTCCACTTAAAACCATCAGGTAGCCGAGGCTCATTTCCTCACCATTTATCTGACAGCAAAGCAGTACACTCCAGTTTACTTTTGATAATCTGTGATGTGTATTTATTTGTGGACATCACCATCATCTGTCACAGACACCATAATGTCATCTGCATACGGTATGCAGAGAGGTGAAAAGGCAAAAAGTTGTTTCTAATATTTATCCCTCTTAACTCTTTCCTGATCTGACATAACATTGGTTCTATGGCTAAGGAGTAAAGCATGCCAGACATTACACAACCTTGCTGATTACCCCTGCATGAAGCAAATGGTTGCACGCCGGAGTCGAACCTGCGACCGCTGCAGCAAGGCATTGCCTCTGCCTCTATCCACAACTAGGTGTCCTTCTTGCCTGCAGGCAAAACACTTCATTGTCTCTGTCACTGCTAAAATTGTTGAAACCATCAACTTTAAATTTCATAACAATATTTAGCTCATTTTTGTCATTCCTTAGAATCATGTACACTTGTCTCCTAAATGAAACAACATGCTTTGCAACACCTCGTCACTGATAAAGGGTGGCAGGTTAGACAGGATGATCTTTTTTGCTGGATTCAAGAGGGGAAACTGTTACATGTGTGTTTCTCAGAGCTATTCAGAGCTGCTCATTGTTATTATTATTATTATTATTATTACTATTATTATTATTATCGTTGTTGTTGTTATTATTATTGTTACTGTTATTTATTGCTGTTTCCTTTATTTTTGTACTTATTATGCATCTTATCTTATCTTATCTTATCTTATCTTATCTTATCTTATCTTATTCCTCATTCAACAACAGTGTAGACTTTATCAGTGGAGTTCAGAAAGATTACAACTGCACTGTTCATCCTGAATGCTGCCTTCAAACTTTCACAACCAACCACCTCCCTGACCACCAAAGCCATACATCTTCATGCTAAACATCATCACGTTAAAGTAAATCTACTCAGATAGGATCTTTGGCGCCACTCTGTGGTGACAAATGGAAAAAGTGTTGTGTTTGAAATCTAAAGAAGCTGAGCAAGAGAATTTCCTGCAGTATTTAATTTGGCCAAACAGTTTTTTCTGCCTGTAGACTGATAAAGACTAAAAACACCAAACACATAAAGATCCATCCCACCCACAAGGTGATAACCATACACTAATCATTTATTCATTAAAGCATAACATGGGTAATCAAATTCACTCAGCAAAAAGCAATATTCAATGAAATGGTATAACAAAACAAACAAGATTCAATGTTACAAAACCTGCATTGTGCCCATGCAGGGACACAGCACTAAGAATACAGTATATATCCAATATGTCTGCTTCCTTTTTATACACTCTCCACCTCTAGAGGGAGCCTCAACTCCCTCAATGTGTCATAGAGCTGCTGCTGCTGCTGCTGCTGCTGTGTTCTCACTTTGCTACAGTTAAGCCAAGAAAATGCATGACATGACCAACTGAGATCATGCTTATTATAATTCTGCTCACTTAAAATTCTGAAGCTATGATCCAAACAATCCTGCAGTTGTTATAAAAACATGTTGCATTTAATAAGTAACATCTTATTTGGTTGGTTTGTTGATGGTAGCGTAGAGGTTTCTGGGATCAGCAGAGGCTCCAGCAGAAGAAGAGGAAGGAGCTTTCACAGTGCTGTAGGCCACTGCATCACCTTCATCATCATCATCATCATCATCATCATCATCAACACGGACCTGGAGGGAAAAAGAACAACTCATAAATGACTCACACATAAACTTAACACAACTTCCTGATGTTGCTGCCATCAAACAACTGTAGTTGCAGCAGCTTTTATCTGCTGATTAGATTATGAAATATCTTGTGTGTGAAGTTGACGTGTTGGTCTGATGGTGGCGCTACTGCACAGGAAAGGAAACAGAGTCTCCAACAAACACCAGCATTTATCATCTGGTGACCATGAACACTCACAGCAAATGTCATGTCATCCTGGCCTTTAGTTTTGGACTGGCATCAGAATAATTCATCATAAATCTATATGGACTTTAATGTTAAAATCAGTAACATCACCAGTTTAACCAGTCATACAGCTGACCTTGGCTTTACAGCCTGTGTTCTTGGTGTAGTTGATGGAGGCGTAGGGAAACATCAGCTTCAGGATCAGCCTGCACAGAGGAGACAACATAATGACTGCTCAGTAACATGTAACATACTGACTCACTCTTACACTTAATTAATTTGATAAAATTCTAGTTGCATCACAGTTCCTTCTTCTTCTTCAGAGAAGAAATACAAACATAGCCTGTATATGAGTGCAGCTTTGTACTGGGTGTAGTGTGTGATCTCATTGTGTCCTGACTGGTTTATAGACCACCAATTACAGGCCAATTTCCAAACTGTCATACATGTCAAAAAATTTAGAAAAAGTTGCAGCAGAGGAACTTACAATGTTTTTAGAGAATCACGAGGTCTTTGACACATTTCAGTCCACACCAAGCACTCCAGAAACTACAGAAACTGCACCACTTAAAGTTTCCAGTGACATTTTGATGTCAGCTGATTCTGGTGAATACACTGTTCTGGTTCTACTAGACTTTTCATCAGCCTTTGACACTGGTGATCATAATATTATGATAAATAGACTCCAAGATCTGGTCGGATCGTCTGGCCTGGTTTTAAAGTGGTTTTCCTCTTACCTTTCTGACAGAAGTTTCAGTGTTTTTGCAAATCAGATTATGTCTGAAACCACAGGGCTGTCATGTGGGGTACCTCAGGGTTCTGTCCTGGGACCTATTCTGTTCCTCTCGTATTTACTTCCTCTTGGACAGATAATCAGACAGTTCAACAATGTATCTGTCTTCCTTATTTAACTGCCTGACTAACATCAAACAGTGGTCAAGTGACAGCTATCTGCAGCTGAACTCAGACAAGACAGAAACATTAATTATCGCCCATGTATTCCCCAGATTAAGCAACATATTGGTGCTCTAGGCTCGTCTGACCTGCCAAAGCTCAGGAACCTAGGTGTTGTTTTTGATTCAGCGATGTCTTTGGAGCATCATTCCAAACAGCTAACAAAATCTGCTTCTTCCAACTGAGGAACATTTCCAAAATAACAACGCTGGTGTCAAAGGCTGTGATCATTCATGTTTTATTTTGTCTCGATAAGATTGTAACAGTCTTTTTATCTGTTTTAATGAGAAAGAGCTTGACCGTCTACAGGCTGTTCAGAACTCTGCTGCAAGGCTTTGAACACACACAAACAAAAGGGCCCACATCACTCCTGTTTAGCATCACTGCATTGGTTACCAGTGCATTTCAGAATTCATTTTAAAATTTTACTTCTTACTTTTAGGGCGCTGCATGGACCAGCTCCTTCTTACCTGACAGGCTTGATACAACCCTACATTCCTATACACAGTCAGACAGGTCATCAGGCCAACAGCTGCTAGTTATTTCTCGCACTTGCTTTAAAACTAGAGGTGGCAGATCTTTTCAAGCTGTAGCTCCTGTACTGTGGAATGCTTTGCCTCTCTCACTATGTTGTTTAAATTCTGTTGATACTTTTAAAAAGCATTTGAAGACTATTTTATTTCAACAAGCATTTGGTTTGGCTGTCTAAATCTAAGCATCTTTGTTCTTATGTTTTGTCGTTGTTTTAATCTATTGTGAAGCACTTTGTGGTTTTTACCTGTGAAAGGTGCTATATAAATAAAGTTTACTTACTTACACACTGAGTGACTGCAGTGTTTAACCTCAGTCTCTTCAAAAACACTTTAGTAACACACAGTTCAGGTCCTGAACAAACCTCAAACCCTGTTTCCATTTATATATAAAAGCACTATATTACATTTTGAGCGTTTACTTTTAAAACTCACCATGTTTTCATCCATCTGTGTTTTGTTCCCTGAAAACAACAACAACAACAACAACAACAAAGAGTTGACTTTAGCTTCAACAGTGAAAATCCAGGTTTATCAAATTTCTTTGTTTATTAAAGTTTTTCCTGTGAATGTTCTCACCTTTAGTTCTCTTCCATGTGATGACAGCCACAGTGATTATTATAAGTGCTGCTAAACCCACAGCCGCAACGATGAACTTCCACCAATCTGCAAAGAGAAGTTACAAGTGTCAGAAGTCTGAGGTTTTTTTATAATAAGCTGATTGTTAGTGTCCTTGGGCTGTCTCTGTATGTCTAATATCTACATTAACAAAGAGTCTGTCAGCATCTGTAAAATATATTTTTAATGTCTCTTTTCACTGTAAATGTGGTTCTGTTGTTCAGTCACCTTGTTTTGTCTGATTGCTTTCAGATGCTGTGTTGTTTGTCTCTTCTGATGTGCTCATTGTCATTGATGTCCATTTATTTCCTGTTGTAGATGGTGATTCAGTTTTTGTTGTTGTTGTTGTTGTTGCATCATGACCTTCATGAATACAATAGCAAGTAGAAACAAAATGAAGATAGATAGTGTTAAATTACTTCAGGTTTTTTAATAACCAATTTGTTAGTGTGTTTTCGTGCTGTCTTTACATCTCTAATATCTGAATGAACAAAGCTTATGTCAAAACTCTTTCTGTGTGTACTTCTCTTCACTCACCTTGTTTTGGTTGATCATTGTTGTTTTCAGATGCTGTGTTGTTTGTACCTTCTGATGTGCTACTTTTCACTGATGTCCATCTACTTCCTGTTGTCGACGGTGATTCAGTTGTTGATGATGACACTGTAGCTGTTGTTGCTGCATCATGACCTTAATGAACACAATAACAAGTAGAAACAAAATGAAGATAGATAGTGTTAAATTACTTAAGGTTTTTTGAAAACAAAATAATAACCAATTTGTTAGTGTGTTTTCGTGCTGTCGTTAAATCTCTAATATCTGAATGAACAAAGTTTATATGAAAACTCTTTCTTTCTGTGTGTACTTCTGTTCACTCACCTTGTTTTGGTTGATCATTGTTGTTTTCAGATGCTGTGTTGTTTGTACCTTCTGATGTGCTCCTTTTCACTGATGTCCATTGATTTCTTGTTGTCGATGGTGATTCAGTTGCTGCATCATGACCTTAATGAATACAACAACAAAATGCAAGAACTGTACACTTTATCAAAAACTTCTGCATAAAACAAATGACAAAGAATGATGAAATATTAAAACCTCAGATTGAAACATTTTGTGTGATTATTCACATCAGTTTGAAATGATTTTAAACAGCTCATCATGTTCTCACCTGGTTTCTCACCTGAGGACTGAGGAGGGCTGAAGGTGAACTGATGAACTTCTTTAGTACGACCATCTGTCACTTCACATTTCAATAACTCAGAATACTTAAACTTCTGATTATAGTCAGATGTTGTAAATGTCACAGAGGCTGAACATGTAGTCTGTGATGTCACCAAGTCATTCTGATTACCCTCATACAGCCACTTCACTGTGTGTCGACACTGTTCAAATGTCCTCACAGAGCAGAAGAAAATGACCCGATCATTGTCCTGATGTTCAGTCACTGGTGAAGATGGAGATATTGTGAGAGAAAGACAACAAGAGTAAAATTAACTTCATCACTGTAATCATAATTATTGTAATGTTTCAGTATATTGTTCTAACAAGACAGTTTGAGCTGAAAACATTATGATGGAAATACTCACTGTCAACAACAGACAGATCAACCTGAGAGTGTGAAACTTTTCGTCCTGATCTGAACTGTCTGCAGGTGTAACGTCCAACATCCTCAAGTGTGACGTTCTTTATAACCAGAGAACAGTTTGCTGTAACACTCAGTCTGTCTGATTTAGCTTCAACGTCTCTGTGAATCTTCCCGTGTTCAAACAGCGCCACTGTGTGTTCTTCATCACTAAATAACCATGTAACACTGTCACAGTTGTCCTGATCATGTGTCACATTTTCAAAAGGCAAAGTGACTTCAACTCCAACTAAGAAATATTTCTCAGTTGCTGCTGCTGAAAAAGAGAGAAATGAAGAAAGAGTTCACTAAACTCACCACGTTACAAACAAAACTTGGAAGAATACTTAATAAAGTACTATTAATAATATCAATACAGTTTTGTAATGTGTCTTCAGTTAATGTGTGTTATATCCTTACCTGTAAACTTAAACAGCAGCATCAGAAATAAAGACATTATAATCCATCTGAATTCAGCCATCATGTTTCTCTCTTGGTCTCACGCTCTCAACTGTCAAAGTCTCTGACCTGCTGCTTCTTAAAATTAATACAGCATCTACTTCCTGTGATAATTAACTTCCTGATACTGCCTTCAGTCTGTGTCCTCTCTCCTCTGTTTGCTGTTGAATTCATGTGTGATATTAACTTGTATTAAGTTTGATGCATTTTGCTGACTTTCTAATCTACACTGATTCACAGTGATGACAACAGTAGACAAGGGGTGTAAAGGGTGAGAGGGTCACTGATGTATGACGGGCCAGTTTTGAACACCACAGGTAACCAGTGCAATAAAGCATGAATAGGGGAAATGTGTGTACATGTTCGAGTTCTTTGTAAGAAATCTCGCTGCAGTATTTTGGACAAGTTTAGAAACCAGACAGGATTCATGGTGATGTTTGACAGCACACATGAACAGACAGCTGAAGAGTCAAACTCCTCGCCCAGAATTTCACTCTTGATGTCTGTGTTGCAATATGGTGACACTGTAGCAGCTGGGAGGGAACACAGATAAGATGATGTTTCACTGGTCTGAGACCTGTTGGTTCCTCATTGTGTCTTTGAAGTTGTTTTTCTGAGAACTGAAGGAGAAGTGATTTTGTAAGAATGTGGTTAAGTAAAACCAAAAAATAGAAAAAAGAGCAAAAAAATTGGTCAAAGCCCAGAAAAACAATTGTATATGTATTTTTACTGATAAAATAAAGCCACAGTTTCAAATACTGCTACTGAAAGGGCTTGAAGTACCACAACAAGAAATAATTTGTTCATTCAGAATTACTTAAATCTGATCTAAACAGAAAAAAACACATTTAGAAATTGTAAATCATCAAATACATTATATTTCTAGTAGTAATAAGTAAGTATTTTACCATATGTGAACATTTGAGAAGTGCAATGTCCCCATGTAATGTGCAAGGTGCATGTGCTTTTTTGACTCCCATCATCACCCAACGCTGTAAAATTATAATAAAGACATAACAAGCTGAAAATCTAATTTGATGCATGCATTCAACAAGAATTGAATATTTTCCTGTTCTAGACATTCCAATAATCACAACAAAAAAACAATATTTCATGGATTTTACTGACTTCAGTGTTGATATATCCAGTTCGGTAAAACAGAGAGATGTGCATCCAGGAAAGTTTGCAAGTTGTATGAGTTCATGGCCTGATGGCCAGACCTGTTTACACATTTACCATCTAACAGCATTGCAAGGCTAAACAATAGGACCTAATGACTATGTAAATATGATCTTCTAAAAAACATTTGTAGGATTGTTTTTGGGACAGATAAAAGTAATGTTGTAATTTTACAGGCTTAAACAACAGCATCAGAGGTCTGGAGGTTTTTCCATGCTATATTCTCACTGTGTCACTGTGAACAGGTATGAGGAAGTGGAAATGTGTAGAATACTTGAAAAAGAGAAGTCTTAAGAAGCTACAGTGACAGACAAAAATGACTATGAGAGCAGGGAGAACAAAAAGTGGACAGCTGAGCAGAGACAAGTTTGTGGTGTGTCTTTGTTTTTGAGAGAGAGAGAGAGAGAGAGAGAGAGAGAGAGAGAGAGAGAGAGAGAGAGAGAGAGAGAGTTTTAAATACCCATTAATTAAAATAAAATTATTTTACATTTACAATAGTTGACAACAATGACAACCACAGACTACAACACAGATCAGAAGATAAATACGTTCACTTCAATTAAAGCAACACATCTGAAAAAGTAATATCCAGGAAAGCCTTAATTCCATATATGTCCAAAAGCATTCTTTCCGGCAGCTGAGAGGTAGTCTTCCACCGATCACCCTCCTGCCCTGTGAACCCTCAACTGTGCTTGAGCAAACCTTTGGGAAAGACGCACACCCACACTGAGTAAATGTACTTACAGTTTTTCACGGTTCTTAACACACAACAATTGATAATTTGGCACAGTTTGCAAAACCCTCACTTCAAGTACCAATTGCTCAGCCCAATTTGCCACATCTAAACACTCCCTTATCTGCATTAGACTCTGACTTTCCTTCTTTACACTCTGATGTCAATTACACATCACCTTGTTGTCAAAGCTGTACACATAATGGTCAGTTGTTGCACACACACCCCAATTAAAATCTCAAAGCATCAACCCACAACACACAATGATGCAAATCTCTAAACACCCAGGTCTGGTGAGCAATTTCCAATCAGGAGAACTGCAGCATAAAAGGGCCTTGAGCCTCTGCTTTGTTTGGTGAGCATTGAACAATGGACAACGACAACCAGAGAAGGAGAGGGGTAAGAGTGAGAGGAGGAAGAGGAGGAGAAGGAGGAGGAGGAGATGGAGGAGTAAGAGGTCGAGGAGTAGGAGGACAGGGAGGAGGAGGAAGAGGAGGAGGAAGAGTAGAACGAGGAGGCCAAGGAGGAGGAGGAGAAGGAGGGCAAGGACCAGGAGGACAAGGAGGAGGAAGAGTGGGACAAGGAGGACAAGAAGAAGGGGGAGGAGGGGGGTGGGGGTGTTTGAGGCAAAAGCGTAACCTTTTGACTTTTTTTTTTTTTTTTTTTTACGTACATTTTCTTTAGAAATGCCTGTGCACTGAAACACTGTAAATAAAACAATGATTTGCTGCATACTTGTGTGATATTTTATGTTTGAAGAAGTGGGCCTACACAGACATTTTCCAAAAGGAAAAATGGGTAATTCTCATGAGTCATTGCCATTCACATTGCGTGTTGCATTTCTATAATTGGGTTTTCAATTTTGCACTTCAGTGTGCTGTGAATGCTTGGTAGTGTGCAGCAAATGCTGAGCTGTGTGTATCAATTGACTGGTATGTGTGTGTCATTTGAGAATGTGGCTGTGTGTACCAAATGAGAACAAGAGTTCCATTTTGTGAACAGTTAAGAGATTTGATGGCAAAGAGTCATCTTGAAAAGGGAGTGTCAGGTTTAGCATTTTGTGTGTGAGGTCTTCAGGTTTGTGTGTACAATTTGAAGGAATCCGTTACTTTTTTGAGAAACGTGTGTTAAGAACTGTGAAAAACTGTAGTTACATTTCACCACTGTTTTCCCATATCAGAGAGGAATATTGTGCACTTTACTCACTTCATGTATCAGGTAGTTTCAGTTCTGAGATACACCTGGTGGTGCACTGGGACTTGATTTCCAGATAGATGTAGACACTAATATCATTTTTTCATCACTCCACCTTCTCTGTCTTTTTCTTCTGTATCCTCACAGTATATCTATTTTCACTTTGTTCTTGATGCTGCTTCTTTCAAACATTCATTTTCAGCAGCATACAGTTTGTCATTCATGGTTTTGGAGTAAGATGGTCAACAATCACATATGTGTGTATGTTTGGGTGTTTACATAGTTTTGGCTATGCAGTGCAGTGTGAGTGGACAGCAGAGAGCTCCACATGTTGTGAAGGATCTTTGGCGCCACTCTGAGGTGACAAATGGAAAAAGTGTTGTGTTTAAAATCTAAAAAAGCTGAGCAAGAGAATTTCCTGCAGTATTTAATTTGGCCAAACAGTTTTTCTGCCTGTAGACTGATAAAGACTAAAAACACCAAACACATAAAGATCCATCCCACTCACAAGGTGGTAACCATACACTAATCATTTATTCATTAAAGCATAACATGGGTAATCAAATTCACTCAGCAAAAAGCAATATTCAATGAAATGGTATAACAAAACAAACAAGATTCAATGTTACAAAACCTGCATTGTGCCCATGCAGGGACACAGCACTAAGAATACAGTATATATCCAATATGTCTGCTTCCTTTTTATACACTCTCCACCTCTAGAGGGAGCCTCAACTCCCTCAATGTGTCATAGAGCTGCTGCTGCTGCTGCCTCTGTGTTCTCACTTTGCCACAGTTAAGCCAAGAAAATGCATGACATGACCAACTGAGATCATGCTTATTATAATTCTGCTCACTTAAGAGGAGGGAGCTTTCACAGTGCTGTAGGTCACTGCATCATCATCATCATCATCATCAACACGGACCTGGAGGGAAAAAGTACAACTCATAAATGACTCACACATAAACTTAACACAACTTCCTGATGTTGTTGCCATCAAACAACTGTAGTTGCAGCAGCTTTTATCTGCTGATTAGATTATGAAATATCTTGTGTGTGAAGTTGACATGTTGGTCTGATGGTGGCGCAGAATAATTCATCATAAATCTATATGGACTTTAATGTTAAAATCAGTAACATCACCAGTTTAACCAGTCATACAGCTGACCTTGGCTTTACAGCCTGTGTTCTTGGTGTAGTTGATGGAGGCGTAGGAAACATCAGCTTCAGGATCAGCCTGCACAGAGGAGACAACATAATGACTGCTCAGTAACATGTAACATACTGACTCACTCTTACACTTAATTAATTTGATAAAATTCTAGTTGCATCACAGTTCCTTCTTCTTCTTCAGAGAAGAAACACAAACATAACCTGTATATGAGTGCAGCTTTGTACTGGGTGTAGTGTGTGATCTCACTGTGTCCTGACTGGTTTATAGACCACTTTGAGTGACTGCAGTGTTTAACCTCAGTCTCTTCAAAAACACTTTAGTAACACACAGTTCAGGTCCTGAACAAACCTCAAACCCTGTTTCCATTTATATATAAAAGCACTATATTACATTTTGAGCATTTACTTTTAAAACTCACCATGTTTTCATCCATCTGTGTTTTGTTCCCTGGAAACAACAACAACAACAACAAAGAGTTGACTTTAGCTTCAACAGTGAAAATCCAGGTTTATCAAACTTCTTTGTTTAAGTTTTTCCTGTGAATGTTCTCACCTTTAGTTCTCTTCCATGTGATGACAGCCACAGTGATTGTTATAAGTGCTGCTAAACCCACAGCCGCAGCGATGAACTTCCACCAATCTGCAAAGAGAAGTTACAAGTGTCAGAAGTCTGAGGTTTTTTTATGATAAGCTGATTGTTAGTGTCCTTGGGCTGTCTCTGTATGTCTAATATCTACATTAACAAAGAGTCTGTCAGCATCTGTAAAATATATTTTTAATGTCGCTTTTCACTGTAAATGTGGTTCTGTTGTTCAGTCACCTTGTTTTGTCTGTTTGCTTTCAGATGCTGTGTTGTTTGTCTCTTCTGATGTGCTCATTGTCATTGATGTCCATCTACTTCCTGTTGTCGATGGTGATTCAGTTGTTGATGATGACACTGTAGCTGCTGTTGTTGCATCATGATCTTAATGAACACAATAACAAAATGCAGGAACTGTACACTTTATCAAAAACTTCTGCATAAAACAAATGACAAAGAATGATGAAATATTAAAACCTCAGATTGAAACATTTTGTGTGATTATTCACATCAGTTTGAAATTATTTTAAACAGCTCATCATGTTCTCACCTGGTTTCTCACCTGAGGACTGAGGAGGGCTGAAGGTGAACTGATGAACTTCTTTAGTGTGACCATCTGTCACTTCACATTTCAATAACTCAGAATACTTCAACTTCTGATTATAGTCAGATGTTGTAAATGTCACAGAAGCTAAACATGTAGTCTGTGATGTCTCCAAGTCATTCTGATTACCCTCATACAGCCACTTCACTGTGTGTAGACACTGTTCATATGTCCACACAGAGCAGAAGAAAATGACCCGATCATTGTCCTGACGTTCAGTCACTGGTGAAGATGGAGATATTGTGAGAGAAAGACAACAAGAGTCAAATTAACTTCATCACTGTAATCATAATTATTGTAATGTTTCAGTATATTGTTCTAACAAGACAGTTTGAGCTGAAAACATTATGATGGAAATACTCACTGTCAACCACAGACAGATGAACCTGAGAGTCTGAAACTTGTCGTCCTGATCTGAACTGTCTGCAGCCGTAACGTCCAACATCCTCAAGTGTGACCTTCTTTATAACCAGAGAACAGTTTGCTGTAACACTCAGTCTGTCTGATTTAGCTTCAGCTTCTTCGTCAATCTGCCCATGTTCAAACAGCGTCACTGTGTCTCCTCCATCACTAAATAACCATGCAGCACTGTCACAGTTATCCTGATCATGTGTCACACTGTCACAAGGCAAAGTGACTTCATCTCCAACTAAGGAATATTTCTCAGTTGCTGCTGCTGAAAAAGAGAGAAATGAAGAAAGAGTTCACTAAACTCACCACGTTACAAACAAAACTTGGAAGAATACTTAATAAAGTACTATTAATAATATCAATACAGTTTTGTAATGTGTCTTCAGTTAATGTGTGTTATATCCTTACCTGTAAACTTAAACAGCAGCATCAGAAATAAAGACATTATAATCCATCTGAATTCAGCCATCATGTTTCTCTCTTGGTCTCACGCTCTCAACTGTCAAAGTCTCTAACCTGCTGCTTCTTAAAATGGACACAGCATCTACTTCCTGTGATGATTAACTTCCTCACAGAGAACACATATAAGATGATGTTTTACTGGTCTGAGACCTGTTGGTATATTTGCAGGTGTTTTTCTGAGAACTGAAGGAGAAGTGTTTGGGTGAGAATGTGGTTAACACCAGCAGCAGAGCTCTGGTGGTTTTACCCTCTGATGATGACCTCATAGACATCACACACACAAACTGATGAGTGTCTGATTGAACTGTCTTTAATGGCCTGAAGGTGGAGCACCAACTCCAAACAATCCCAGAACATTTATATGCTATTTAGACAAATGTCAGACGATTGAGATTTGTATTTCTATTTAGTCACAGTATGTGGTCATGTACATCCAAAACTTATGACAGCAGCATTGTCAGGTCACTTTGGGTTCATTTATATCTGTATTTAGACACATTTGAGGGCTCATGTTAGCACATGAAGGAATCAAGAAACACAGTGTTGGAATTAGTGCTAAACATTTCTTTGTTTGCAGGTTATATTGTTATCAGATATAAAAAGGGTTGACTGTTACTAACTCCATTAAGGCTGAAAACCCACTCAAACACATTCACATCACATTCTCTGATGAGCTGATGCTGATATGAAGTTGTTGATCAGTGGAGTCTGACAGAGACAAAAGGGTCTCCAACGTTTTCATAGTTCACCACACCTTCATCATCAGTTACCTGTGAAACACAATACAAACACTCTGACACACTTAAACTGACAACTTTCATATCACTGACTACAGAAGCTCAGTGATGCCACATCAGAAGAAACTGATCAGTATCAGGTAATAACATGAAAAGTTTGTTGTTATAACAAGATGTTTTTCATGTTTGACAGGATATTTTCATGTTATTACATCATCAAACACTCCACGTCCTAACAGGAAACTTTTATTGTTATAACAATAAACTATTTGTCACACATTAACATGAAAGCTTCATGTTACAGCATGGTCACTTATCACCTTATAAGCTGAAACGTTTCATATTATAACATGATAATTTAACTTTTGTTCAAATCAGAAACTTGATCTGAGCGGGGGATGAGCAAATGCATCCACAAATATCCATAATATCCCCAAAATATATGTAGCCTTACTGTGCTGTGTGTTGATGAATCTATGGCGCTGTCTGTGGTGCTGAAGAGGCAGAGCAGAGAGACTGTGATGTCTTTATGTCCTTGTTGTCTTTAACCACATCTTGACCCTGAAACAGCCACTTTACTGTCTGTGTGTATGTGTGGCGGCGCAGCGGGGGGAGGGGAGGGGGGAGATCCTTTTTCGTGCCAAAAGGCTTTGCCGAAGGTGCGCTAAAAGCTCGCCAGCTGAAACCAGGTCTACTGTCAGCGCAGGTGGAGCGCAGCCGGTGTAGTGGAAGTTAAGCTGACCGGCGGACAGTGCGCACACGTCACCAAAACCTCACAGGCAGGTTTCCAGAATGTCAGGCACATTATCAATGCAATAAATACCCACAAAAAACACTATTCAATGCAACTATCTGCAGTCAGCACTTAAATGTACTGTATCTCTATATCGACTGTCCCGTCACATCTGATGTCAGATCAAAGGTGTTTGGCAAGCGTAATGGAAACCCAACCTGATTTGATTAACACAGCTGCAAACTAATGAGTTCACTTCCCTCTCAGCCAACCACGAGCAGCCACAGCATCAGATAGGGAGTATATATTCAGCATCTGCCATCTTAGAAAAGTCAAAAGAAAAGACTCGTGAGCACGCGCGCACGAGAGAAACACTGTCAACAAATTGTAAGTTATATTCGGTGTCCTAAGGGTTTACGTGCTTCATGTGATTGCCTATACAAATGTTAAAATGTTCTTGCTTAACGTGACCTATAAACCCCAATTCCAATGAAGTTGGGACGTTGTGTAAAATGTAAATAAAAACAGAATAAAATGATTTGCAAATCATCTTCAACCTATATTCAATTGAATACACTACACAGACAAGATATTTAATGTTTAAAATGATAAATTTTAATGTTTTTGTGCAAATATTTGCTAATTTTCAAATGGATGCCTGCAACATGTTTCAAAAAAGCTGGGACAGGGGGAACAAAAGGCAAGGAAAGTTGATGAATGCTCAAAGAACACCTGACTGGAACATACCACAGGTGAACAGATTAATTGGAAACAGGTGAGTGTCATGGTAGGGTATAAACGGAGCTTTCCCAAGTGGCTCAGTCATTCACAAGCAAAGATGGGGCGAGGATCACCACTTTGTGAGCAACTGCGTGAAAAAACTAGTCCTGCAGTTTAAGAACAATGTTTCTCAACGTCAAATTGCGAGGAATTTAGGGATTCCATCATCTACAGTCCATAATATCATCAAAAGATTTAGAGAATCTGGAGAACTTTCTACGCGTAAGCGCCAAGGCCGAAAACCAGCATTGAATGCCCGTGACCTTCGATCCCTTAGGCGGCACTGCATCAAAAACTGTCATCACTGTGTAAAGGATATTACTGCGTGGGTTCAGGAACACTTCAGAAAACCATTGTCAGTTAACACAGTTCGTCGCTACATCTACAAGTGTAAGTTCCTTGCATCTACAAGTGCAAAGCGA
Organism: Epinephelus awoara; assembly: GCA_035609425.1. NCBI lineage: Eukaryota > Metazoa > Chordata > Actinopteri > Perciformes > Serranidae > Epinephelus > Epinephelus awoara. Next base: position 13,418,116 of record CM069305.1, read on the forward strand.
AAGCCATACATCAATAATATCCAGAAACGCCGCCGCCTTCTCTGGGCCCGAACTCATCTGAAATGGACAGATGCAAAGTGGAAAAGTGTGCTATGGTCTGATGAGTCCACATTTCAAATTGTTTTTGGAAATCATGGACGTCGTGTACTCCGGGCAAAAGAGGAGAAAGACCATCCAGATTGTTACCAGCGCAAAGTTCAAAAGCCAGCATCTGTGATGGTATGGGGGTGTGTTAGTGCCCATGGCATGGGCAACTTACACATCTGTGATGGCACCATCAATGCTGAAAGGTACATAAAGGTTTTGGAGGAACACATGCTGCCATCGAAGCAACGTCTTTTTCAAGGACGTCCCTGTTTATTTCAGCAAGACAATGCCAAGCCACATTCTGCACATGTTACAACAGCGTGGCTTCGTAGTAAAAGAGTGCGGGTACTAGACTGGCCTGCCTGCAGTCCAGACTTGTCTCCCATTGAAAATGTGTGGCGCATTATGAAGCGCAAAATATGACAACGGAGACCCCGGACTGTTGAACAACTGAAATTGTACATCAAGCAGGAATGGGAAAGAATTCCACCTACAAAGCTTCAACAATTGGTGTCCTCTGTTCCCAAACGCTTATTGAGTGTTGTTAGACGGAAAGGGGATGTAACACAGTGGTAAACATGGCCCTGTCCCAACTTGATTGGAACGCGTTGCAGGAATCAAATTCAAAACAAGTGAATATTTGCAAAAAACAATAAAGTTTATCAGTTTAAACATTAAATATCTTGTCTTTGTGGTATATTCGATTGAATATAGGTTGAAGACTTTTTACAAATCATTTTATTTTGTTTTTATTTACATTTTACACAACGTCCCAACTTCATTGGAATTGGGGTTTGTACAAAGATGGAGTACATTATTGCAAGGAGGAGGAAGAGCATCAGGGCGCACGGGAGAGGAGAGACCACCTGGCTGCACAGCTCTGTCCTTAAATGTGAGTATTTCCCATAGACTGTGGCATTCCTTATTCAAATTAACAAGTACCTGCTGTAAACAGGGCTGTAATGCAGGGTTACTCGTGGTCCCTAAAGTCTCCAAAAGTAGATCAGGAGCCAGAACCTCTTCTGTGGAATCATCTTCCTGTTGCGGTCCCTGACACTGTCTCCACATTTAAGACTGGACTTAAGACTTTCCTTTTTGATAAAGCTTATAGTTAGGGCTGGCTCAGGCTCGGCTTGTACCAGCCCCTAGTTAGGCTGACTTACGCCTAGTCCGCCGGAGGACCCCCTATAATACACCGGGCACCTTCTCTCCTCTCTCTCTCATAACCTGTTCCTGCATATCACTAACTCGGCTTCTTCTCCTGAGCCTTTGTGCTCCACTGTCTCACATGTAAACTCATATCGCAGCGGTGCCTGGATAGTGTGACGTGTGTGGTTGTGCTGCTGCCGTGGTCCTGACCTGATATCTCCTACTGCTGCTGTTATCATTAGTCATACTTCTACTGTTATTATACACATAGGATTACTGTATACTATCATATATTAATATATACTTTCAACATATTGTAACCCAACAGAAGTAATTATTATTATAATATTATTACTTTAATTAATGTTGTTGTAAGCTACTGTCATTACCGTTTTCTTACCTGATACTATCACCTTTCAACAACTACAGCATGCATTAACCATGAGGACAGATGAGTCCATAAAAAACTTTATTGTGTAGAGAGCAACACAAGAGAGCACTCGTAACTTAAACTTCCAAAATTATAATAATATTATATTATTAAATGTCGTCATGAGTCTAAACACAGAGAAATCTTACAGCTCCACATCAGATCTGGGGGAACAGTGCAGGGGGACAATCTTTACTGCTGCAAGACACAAACACACAAATGGACAAGTGTTAAGACAAATGTCTGGAAGTCCAAATATCCACTTTCTAATCTGCTTGTTTGAGTCATAGTTGTTATCATGAAGATAAAATATTCCCATATATAATATTACTGTAACATGCAAATGCAATTAGGTGTGTTATGTGTTTGTTTGTTTGTCTGTGTGTGTGTTTCACCTTGGCTTTCTGGTTCTGGACAGGCAGGTAGAGTTTAAACTCCGCTGGGAGCTCGTCTTCAGAGTACAGTCTGTCTGAGAAATACACTCTCCTTATTCGACAGTTAGCGTGGATCTGAGAGGAAAGCAGGTCAGACATTAGCAACAGAAAGAGGATACAGTGGGGATTCTACAGTCACGCTAGAGTCAGTTGTATCCAGAGACAGCTGGTTCCCTGTCCGTCTCTGTTCACTGACCTGTACCCGCAGTGTCTCAATGTAATTGGTCCCGTAGGCCCTCCTGGTGAAGTCCGACAGGTTGAACTGAATCTGGTTCCAGCCATCATCCAGCCTCATAGGCATAGTGCAGATAAATGGATTCACTCGTGTTGTGCTCTGATAGTTACTCGCCCGAAACCGCCGGCGAACATTTTTATCATCTAACACCTAGAAGTTGTAAAAGATGGGGAAAAAGTGTGAGTGACCATGAATCCTAACACACACATGTGCTGTATGTTGTGCTCACATATGCATGAGTACATGTTGGTGCCAACAACATATGGAAGGGGGGGGGGGGTATCTGTATCTGCAGGACTGCCTTCCCTACCTGAACTTCGAAGGTGAAGTACTTCTTGAGATTTTTGATTATCATTACCAGGAAAGGTAGCTTGATGCCCAATGTCTTCTTTGGGTCTGGGGGACAGGTTATATACGTGGTGCTGCAAGGAGTAGAGGAAATAGAAAGATGAGGGGTGCAGGTGAGAGTGAGTAGATGTTCAATGATTGGAGGATAAAGTTAAACAAACACAAACTCACCTGACATTTGTCCCCTCAACCTCCAACACTGATGAGTGGATGTCATTGTCTGTGATCCTCTTGATGTGGCCATTCCTCACCTGTGAAGACACAGACATATTGCTTTTCTTCAAGTTTACATTGAGAAATCAAGCTGTAACTCTCACATCACAGATATTAGTCCATTGCAGATATATCCATAGTGATGTGCAGCAAAGCCAAAGATATGTTTATGGTAATTTAGAAACAACATTACCATTACATAATGTTTGATTGCAAACCTGAGTTTTTGAGAGTCGCCTACACACATTTTTGGAATCCATTATCAAAAATGATGTTACAAATTACTTTCAGCTGTTCATATGTATCCATCTCTCAAATAGTAACACTGGTATTGGCCTCTTAAATCCTTCATTATTCAGGCTATAATTCAGATGTGGGAGCAGTCAGTCAGCATGAACTCAGCAAATATTGTCAGGACTTTCTACATATTTAAAGTGCTGTAAGTTAGCTAACCTCAAACTGTCTTAATTAAACGATGACCCTCTTTGTTACTAATAACTGCTGCTTGGCAAAAGCACTTTTCAACCCACCTTGTATCCTGCTGTAAGTTAGTTACATTGCATTCAGTGAGAACTAGGAGCTTTCTTAATTCATCATTTTGTGTAAATTGACAACATCATGGTGATACAAATTTCCATATTGTATCAACGCCGTTGAGAGTTGGCCTAATAATTAAATATTTATATTTTTTCTATCTAACTAAACCTCTATCGAGTGTATCTATTTGTCTTTTGCTGTTGCAGGTTTACCCCACGTGTAAAACTGACATGTGTGACGAACTCAAGCTTTATCAGTCGTTTGGAAAACGTAACGTTATTCAAAACACACTGCAACAGAAATGAGTTTAAATGTTTTTAACCGTTGAGCTCCAACGCTTGCTATCTTTAGCACGGCTAGCTGAGGAAGCTCAAGGAGCCTCACAGCACTCAGTCTGAACTGCTGCTCACCTTTTTATCCCATATCTGAAGCGGTTTGCTGCCAATGCTGTACAAAATAGACAAGAATCCGCTTTGAAACGTGTTCTTAAACATCTTCTCTGCTCCTGGTCCACAGTCCTTTTGCAAATGTGTTTACGCCTACATGAAGCTGTTGCTAGCCAACGAGCGTTACGTTTGTTTACAGATTTGTTTCCCGTTTCCAACGCTACCGCTTCCGTGTGGTACAAACTAAACAGTTCCGCTGTCAGAGATTAAAACGTTTCGGTTCGATGAAAATAATATTAGTCGTGTATGATATTCCCACACGCTTTTTTCTGAGAGCACGTAAAAATAAAAAGAAAGTAGTGGTAATTTCTCCGTTATTTTGGTGTTGCTAGGGGAACTCAATCTCTTGGCGGTGTTCACGCCGGTTCTTAAATGGTGACGCACCTCGGTCGCCGTGGCAACCAAAAGCCTGAGCAAAGCTATCTGTGGGTTTTCTGTTAATGACCTGCTTTATATTAATATTATACTCATATTCAACACGTTTAAACTATAATTATATTAGTGTGGACACTTCTACATCCACACTTATGTTTCTCAAATCTTTATTCTTATTATTTTAGCACAGTTTCTGCCATTTTTCAATTCGCTACTCCTGCATACTTTGTGCTACAGGAACCATTCAACTATCAAAATGTCCTCCAGCTAGAGACTTCTTCTGGAGCCTATCCCAGCTGACATTGGGCGAGAGGCAGGGTACACCCTGGACAGGTCACCAGACTATCACAGGGCTGACACATAGAGACAGACAACCATTCACACTCACATTCACACCTAAGGACAATTTAGTGTCACCAGTTAACCTGCATGTCTTTGGACTGTGGGAGGAAGCTGGAGTACCCGGAGAAAACCCACGCTGACACGGGGAGAACATGCAAAGTCCGCACAGAAGGGCTCCCACACCCGGGATTGAACAAGAAACCCTCTTGCTGTGATGCGACAGTGCTAACCACCACACCACCGTGCCGCTTCACAAACCAAACAATCAGTCAAATAATGGAGAAAGTAATCACTGACTGTTCCTGCCTGGTGTCCCAACATAAGTCCACTATCTGTGTGTGTGTGTGTGTGTGTGTGTGTGTGTGTGTGTGCGCACGCGTTTGCCATGGTCATCCATGCGCCATGAGATAATGTCCTCAGTGACTTTGTTTTTGGCCTCCCGTTCCTGCTCGACTTGTGTTTGGGGTTTTTGTGCATTATTGTCACCTGCTCTCTCAGAGCAGCAGGTGTGTAACATGAGTGCAGTCTTTCACCCTGACCAGAGCGCTTGGAGCAGGAGCGGAGTCTTGTAAAAGTAACTAATACCACACTGTAAAATTCCTGCATTTAGAATGTTACTCTAGCAAAAGCATGTAGGTATACTCAGGAACATGTACTTAAAGTATTACAAGTAAAAGTACTGTAAAAATGTCCCCTGTGACTGTTGTATTATACACTCTGGCAGTAACAAAACCTCATCTCAGCTCACGCAGTAGTTTTCCACTCACCCCGCCTATCTACCACACCTACTTGCCAGCCTATCTCCTGTCCACACATTTTCCACTCCTGCTGGTCCACCATACCCTCCTCAACAAGCCAGCTCCACTCACCTGTGCTTCATTACTCTCTGCCACAAAAAGACCCCAGCGTTACAGACACTTGTTGCCAGATTGTTTGGCTGGATGGCCTGCTTCTTAGAAGGCTCTGAACCCAGATATTGACTCTCCCAGTTGCTTCACCGGTCTGCTCACGCTGTGTTTATCAAAGCAGTGCATTTAAGTTCATTCTAAGCTGTCTTGTCTGTCATCAGCGCTGCTCAGTCCGACACCCACTCGTCAAAATTTGAAATACCCTATTTTCTAAAACAGGACCTATTATGAGTTTCAAAAGAAAAACAAATGAGAAGTGGATACACTTGTCTTTTGAAAAAGGAACCAAAAAAAAAAAGGCAAAAAAGTGACAATTATTAGAGGAACTGTAACTTCCTGCGCATACTTCACCATAACATACAGGGTCAGAGGAAGATGAAGAAGAAATGTAAAAAGAAATGTCTTGGTTCAGTGTTACACTGTTTTCTGTTATAGTGAGTTCTTCATATGCTTTTATCATGTTGTTTGTTAAATCTTTTAACAAAGCCGTTATTCAAAAGCATTTTCTCTTTCATGTACGAAAAACAAACAAACAAAAAAAAACCCATCCAAGTTAAGTAAGCAGTAAGTGACGCCCACATTTCATCATAAAAACAGAAGTATTTTTATATGAGGAAACAGTCGTTCATCAGACGCTGACAGAGAGAGAGCAAAATGTCTGGTTTCAGGTGGACACAAATGTCCTTATTCCTTATGCTGCTTCATTTGACAGGTGAGACATTTTAAAGTGTAACACAGCAGTTATGATATTTAGTTAACCCTCTTATTTTTTAGAACGCAGTGGTTAGTTTGTCCTTGCATAAATTTCACGCTGTAAACAGTTGTGTTCTTATTTCTCAGTCATTTCCTTCACAGCTATAAATGGACAGTACTCTGCCCTCGTTGTCAGAGACGGAGATGATGTCACTTTGCCTTGTGAAAATGTGACACACAACCAGAATGAATGTGAAAATACAAACTGGCTCTTCAGTGGCGCCGGAAACACACCATCGGTGGAGCTGGTTAACCTTGGACGGATTGTTGAAAACGCCAAATCAGAGCGACTGAGTGTTACAGCAAACTGTTCTCTGGATATAAAGAAGGTCACACATGAGGATGTTGGACGTTACAGCTGCAGACAGTTCAGATCAGGACGACAACATGGTGAAGATGCTCACGTTTATCTGTCAGTTGTTACCAGTGAGTATTTCCATCATAATGTTTTCAGCTCAAACTGTCTTGTTTGAACAATATACTGAAACATTACAATAATTACGATTAAAGTGATGAAGTTAATTTTACTCTTGTTGTCTTTCTCTCACAATATTATATACCAGTGGAGGAAGATAAGGACAACGATAAGGTGACACTCTCCTGCTCTGTGTCAACATACGGATGGTGTACACAGAGAATGAACTGGCTGTTTAACAGTAACGATATCAGAGATGTAAAGACGTCACAGTCTTACTGCATGTCCAGTCTTACCTTTATGAACCCTCCCGACACTGACACATCAAGTTATGGATTGTTTGTGTGTAAAACAGTTGATATTTACACTGGCAAAGTGAAGCAGTTCACCTTCAGCCGCCAGTCCTCAGGTGAGATGAGCTGTTTAAACTCTGCATCTAAACTTTTATATCTTTCTCTTTTAGCCACTGCAAACGTACGTGAGGTTGATACCTTGCATTATTGCATTTGTTCAGGTGAGGCTGCAACAACAATGGGGACGATTGAAAACGGCACAAAAGCAACAGCTGCAGATGACACAAGATCACCACAAGGTAGGGATCGTACATGTAGCATGCAGTGGCATGCAAAAGTTTGGGCACCCATAGTCACAATTTCATTTACTGTGAGTAGTTAAGGAAGTAGAATAGAAACCGATCTCAAAAAGGCATTCAATTAAAGATGGAGCATGCATTTCAACATTTAGGCAAGCTTCATGTATTGTTTTTGTTTTGTACTATTTGAAAGTGAAAAAAGGAAAGGAGCACCATGCAAAAGTTTGGGCACCCTGAGACATTTAAGCTCAGAGACAACTTTTAACAGGGTCTCACACCATAGTTAGCTTTGGTTTGTTAACAATAATCGTTAGGAAAGGCCAGCTAATGTAAATTTCAGAGATTTATAAGTATTGTGCCTCCTGAAACCTTGTCCCAACAATCAGCAACCATGGGCTCCTCTGAACAGCTGCCTAATGCTCTGGGAACTAATATAACAGATGCCCACAAAGCAGGAGAAGGTTACAAGAAGATAGCAGAAGTGTTTTCAGGTGGCTGTTTCCTTAGTTTGTGGTGTAATTATGAAATGGCGGTTAATAGGAACTGTAGAAGTCAGGTCTGAAAGACCAAGAAAACTTTCCGAGAGAGCTGCTTGTAGGATTGTTAGACAGGCAAATCAAAACCTGTTTGACTGCAAAAGACCTGCAGGATGATCTGTCAGACTCTGGAGTGGTGGTGCACTGTTCTACTGTGCAGTGACACCTGTACAAATATGACCTTTAAGGCTTATTTAAAGAACATTTAAATAAGCCTGATGCTTTTTGGAAACCAGTCCTGTGGACTGATGAAGTTAGAATAGAACTTTTTGGTCACAATGAGCAAAGGTATGTAAAAGGGTGCAGAACTTTGTGAAAAGAACATCTGTCTGACTGTTAAACACTGGGATTAATCGATCATGCTTTGGGCTTGTGCTGCAGCCAGTGGCACGGGGAACACTTCACAGGTAGAGGGAAAAATGGATTCAGGTAAATTTCAGCAAACTCTGGAGACAAACATCACACCATCTGAAAAAAAGCTGAAGATGAAGAGAGGATGGCTTGGAGGATGGAGAAATGTGTTATCTTTGACTTTTTGCCTTTTGGAAATCAGGTCATCTTTTACTCACTTAGCTAGTCACCATAAATCAAATTTTGATTGAAAGTATCAAAGTCTCCTAATGATGCATTACTAATGGATGCCATTTTAGCACCAACATGAATTGTTTTGTTTATTAATGTCTTTATGTATTTTTAAAGGAATATTTCAAAAAGCACAGCTTCAGGGTTTGAAAGAGAACAGAGAGCTGCAGCTTAAATGTTTTTATTATCTTTTCAGACTGGTGGAGATACACCATTGTGTGTATGTGTTTGGCAGCACTGATAATAACTGTTGTGGCTGTTAACATATGGACAAAAACTAAAGGTGAGTGTATCCAATGGTTAAACCTTTACCGGACACGGTTTCAATATATCTGGATTTTCCCTGTGGAAGCTTAAGTCAGCTCTTTGTCTTTTCAGGGAACACAACACAAATGGGTGAAAATCAGGTGAGTTTTAAAACTAACCAACTGTTATCTATTAATTAAACATTGGTAGACACAGATTGGTGCACCAATATAGAGTCCTGTCAACTTCAAACCAGTGAGAAGAGAACACAGAAAACATACTGAAAACTGTGTGCTCATGTAACATCCACTGACCTGACCCTACTTTACTTGCAGCTTTTGTGCTTTGAGTGAAAACAGCATTCTCGGACCAAATTTTTGTGCCTAAACCTAACAACGCCTTCGCCACAGTGTTATTGAGAAACATAAACTTTTAATGTATCTGCTACAAAATAAAGTACAATTACAACGTATCTGAGGTTTTTACAAAAACAGTCAGCAAAAACATTTTTTTCATCGCAGTAGTTTTGCGTGAATTTGTTCATAAAGTAAAGGATTGAACATATTCAAATACTGACCTGAGGAAATTTCAGGGCATCGCCAGTCCTCTGAGGAGCATGAATATCTGTACAGCGTTTCATGGCAAAACATCCCATAGTTGTTAAGATATTTTAGTCGGGACCAAAGTGCTGGATGGACCAAACAGCATCACTGGCACATCACAAATGAGTTGTGTTAAAACCTCTGAACAAAGTAATATAAACTTAAGATAAAGAGGGCAGCGCAACCAGAGCAGAACTACTGATGTGTTTTGAAAATCTGACAGGACACTGTTTGATGAACTACTTACTATATTAACATTCACATTACACACACACACACACACACACACACATACTTCCAATGAAAAGTATCCAGCAACAAAACAAAATGGCTGCACTCACTGAGGTTCCCCTGAGCAAAGTACTACAGTAAAAACCTCAGGTGTTTCTTTGGAGCTCCTGACTCAGAATTTCAAATGTGTTGTGTTGTTTTTTTCTTTACAGGTGCACAACATCAAAAATGATGGTACAGTTATCTATGAAAATTTGGGAGACCTTGGTGCCTCTGTCAGACTCCACTGATCAAAATGGACTTCTTTATATTGTGCTCTTTTTTGACCAAGTACAGACACTGGCTTGCAGCAAGCGTTTTTAGCCTAGCTTCATTTTGGTATGTTGGCAAGTTTCTCACAGAATTAATGTTAGTTAGCAACAGCTGATATGGCCTTAAGCCTTGTAAAGCCCTGGCCTCATGAACTGACTAAACAGAGCTCAAACATCCAGGCCACACGTGCATACATCTGCATGAAATACAAGCAGCAAACTTTATTGGATGATGGAAGTGGTGATCAGCATCTCAGCTAAGGAGGAAAGACTTTATAGGCAGGTGTCATGCTAGGAAGTGTCAACACATTCTCACTCTGACTAAACGTCACATATCGACGTTTCGATCGTGGACTATCCACATTGAGAAACAACGTGCAAGGTACCTTGGCTGTGTTGGTTGTTGATGTTCTGGGACACCGTGTCTAGCTCTGCCTGTTGTAGGACAGACACCTCCCTTTTGGACTTCTCCTGAACCAGTATTATCAATGAGAAGACCAACAAGAGATCACCGGAGGCTCAAATGTGTAGTACTCAACCCCAGAATCACCCCCAGTCTCGACAAACACTTCTTTCAGCCATCCTTAGGCCAAAAAGAGGTAAAATGTTCACTTGAGATCCCCCCAAAGTTCCAGATGTCTCTTAAAAGGATCCACCCTGGGGGCAACTGTCACCCCGGGGAATCACATCCCTCCCCTCTCTCACCAAAAGTTTCTGTGTTAACAAACTTGGCATGTCTGTTGGAAATAAAATTATACTTTTTATCCATGTTATAACGTTGTAAATGTGCCTAATCCTTGTTTATTAATTGAATGATGTTTTCTTTTTAATCTTGTAAGACAAAAGATAAGGAAATTGCAATTTTAGATTTTTAATCCCTCATTTAACATGGAGCCATACTGCCATCTTGAGGTCAAAGTGGGTTCTCTTAGGGAGCCCCATATTGTATTTAAAGTTAAAACATAGTTGGGTTTAACTTGTTTTCATGAATATGTGCTGCTTCATTTTGGGTTTTTTTCATTATATATTAAAACTATAGGTTAGTCTAGAGTGTGTGTATTTGAAGCAGTTTATACATGTACTTTGCTGATACAGGCGGTATAATAATTGCATTAACTTTAATTGGATGTTTAGAACCGATTTTGACCATAATGGGAAGAGTATGTGTCTAGCGCGCATAACATGTTAAAGTATATGATCTCGGATAACAGCAGCATTAAGTTTCCTCCAAAATAAAATAATAAGCAAATTTACAATCAAGAGCCCGCCTTAACAAACCCGCCCACTTTGGCCTGATAGAAACAAGTGGCCTCTGCGCTTTATAATAATCAGCGAGTAATCGTAACAAAGTAAGCGCCTGTTCGACTGGCCTCTTCACACCAGATTCATCTGAGCCAGCAGCTGCCAGCCACTTGTCACAGTGGTTCTGTTGCCTAACCCAGAGACTTTCTGCAGCTTAAGAGAACCAACGTTTGAGGGTCACCCAAGGGATGCACCAAGCAACAGTCTGGGGGCCCTGGGAAAGAAATGTCCGCCTGAATCAACGCTGCAAAGAAAGTAGGAAAATAATTTCTCTAATTTCAGGCCGCCGCTGTGTGGTAAAAGAGTGATGTCGAATAGGAGGCTTAATTATTCTGGTCATAAGTTAGATTTCCTTAGGTGAATGGTTTTGCGCATGCGTTCCCAATTTATCTATAGCCACATACTCTCTCACTATTGCCAAACTAGATAACTCACACGAGTGTTACCTCTCATTTCAATCCATACACTGTTGATTTTGTGTTATTTCATATCATTATCATTTGCTATTCGTTGACTCAGTTGTTACACATTTAGCTTAAATAAATCTACATTTATCACCTTTGTCTGTTTATATCTCTTTTTAGCAGGAACTAAGATCCCTGTATGGAGAATTCATAATCCAGATACTCAGACTGATTCATTATTGATAAGCGGCTGTAATTGTCTTTGCCTATGACCGAATCACAGCCGTGACGATATACAGTACAACATCACGCCCTCGAGTGTGATATTGCTTAATTATCCACATTCCACACCTTTGGTCTACCAAAGCAAATGCTTTCCTGTATATCTCTGTGTTTTCCTGCTGGAACAATGCCACCTGCACGTTAATGTGTTAAAAATGACCAGGCAGCGTTCCTCGTTAGTATAGTGGACAGTATCTCCGCCTGTCAATGTGTCTACAACATACCATTTTAAATGAAGCAATGTGGTGCTACAGAGATGCCCAGGCCAGAAATCATACTCCAGATGAAAGGAAACATGCTTGTTTGATACAGACCCTGGGAAAAATGCTATCAGCATTATTTTTATAATCTCTCAGTGAAGCTGTAATACAAAGATTACCACTCACACTAAAATTGTGACTTTTATCACATTCACAGTATCTGTAAAAATAATCACAATACCGTGCAGCTCTAATTAAACATACAGGAAGTACAGTTCATGCGGTTATGTTAATACAAAAAACAGTGGATAAAAAGTGATGGTTGAGCATGGCACTTCACTTAAAAGTCCTGCATTCAAAACCTTATTTAAGTAAAAGTATATTCAGAAATCCACTTAAAGGAACAACTGGGCATGCTTTGTTTGAAATCAAACATGCAGCACATGAGTTCAGTCTGCTGGGGCAGTTTCAGCAGCATACAGTATGTCATTCATGGTTTTGGAGTAAGATGGTCAATAATCACATATGTGTGTATGTTTGGGTGTTTACATAGTTTTGGCTATGCAGTGCAGTGTGAGTGGACAGCAGAGAGCTCCACGTTGTGAAGGATCTTTGGCGCCACTCTGTGGTGACAAATGGAAAAAGTGTTGTGTTTAAAATCTGAAAAAGCTGAGCAAGAGAATTTCCTGCAGTATTTAATTTGGCCAAACAGTTTTTCTGCCTGTAGACTGCTAAAGACTAAAAACACCAAACACATAAAGATCCATCCCACTCACAAGGTGATAACCATACACTAATCATTTATTCATTAAAGCATAACATGGGTAATCAAATTCACTCAGCAAAAAGCAATATTCAATGAAATGGTATAACAAAACTACTGTACTGTACTGTATATTACTTAGTGTATTCATATAAACCCTCTAATGTGTATATGTTCTATAATACTACTGCACTTCCGGTTAGATGCTAAACTGCATTACGTTGTCTCAGGCTGTGTACAGAAGTGTTCATGTTGGATGGACATGAGCTCTTACTGTAGCTGTAATATGACTCCGTAGCTGATGAGGTGACCTTAAACTGCTCTGTGTGGACATATGGAGTGTGTAGACACACAGTGAAGTGGCTGTATGTGGGTAAAGACAGAGGCATGAAGACATCAGCCCCTGACTGCTGGGGTCACTGTGGCTTCTTGAGACTTCTCTTTTTGATTCAAAGTATAACAAGATGAAAATATAAAGTGAAGTGATGTGTGAAATGAAAAATGTCTATGAATGATCAGGGACTGTCAGTCAGTGTAAATGATGGTAAGATGAGACTGTTCATGTTACTGTGATGCAGGACTGTGAATGTCTCACTGTTTTAAACTCAGTAAGAAGCCAAACAGTGAAGCGTTCATCTCACCCATTTTCTTAACCACTTATCCCCTTAAGGGTCGCGGAGGGGCTGGAGCCTATCCCAGCTGACATTGGGTGAGAGGCAGGGTACACCCCACTAACACATAGAGACAGACAACCATTCGCACTTAGGGTCACCAATTAACCTATCCCCAACAAATCCTTTGGACTGTGGGAGGAAGCTGGAGTACCTGGAGAAGATGAGAACATCATTACCACTACACCACTGTGCCACCCATGCAGCAGCCAGTCAGGTAAAAAACATTGACAGCCTTCTCTTTACCTATTCTCCTTTTTATATAACAATATAACCTGCAAACAAATGCTCACCAATTAATTCTACACTTTGTTTGGTGATTCTTTCATACACAGACATGTGTCTAAATACAGATATAAGTGAACCCAAAGTGACCTGAGAATGCTACTTTCAGACATTTTGGATGCACCTGACCACCTACTGTGACTTGACCGACTGTAAATATGAATGCAAATACATTTCACACATCTTAAATGTTCAACTAGTCGTCTCTGCATCATGTTTCTCTGTCCCTGCAGCCACATTAACACCTACTGCAATGCCCTCGCAGAGACACAGAGAGCATATGAAAAACCTCCAAACCACAGGTACACTTCTTCAACGTCCAACTAGTCGTCTCTGCTGTGTCACATTCGGCCTCTCTGTCCCTGCAGCCACATTTATACTTCCTCAAACCTGTTCACAGTGACACAATGAGCATATAGCATTAAAAACCTGCAAACCACAGCTGAAGTATTGATGTCCAACACACTAAGCCACCTTTGTCTACACTATATAGTTGAACAGTGGAGCACAAAATGTGTATTCTTGAAGCCGAGTTAGTGACGTGTACGTAGTAGAGCCGAGTTAGCGAGATGCAGTAACAGGACATGAATGTTAGTAAAGGAGAGAGAGAGAGAGAGAGAGAGAGAGAGAGAGAGAGAGAGAGAGAGAGAGAGAGAGAGAGAGAGTGAAGGGGCTCAGTGCTTGTTCTGATCTATTGCCATCACTGTGAATCAGTGTAGATGAGAAAGTTGGCAAAATGGCTGAAGGCAGTATGAGGAAGTTAATCATCACAGGAAGTAGATGCTGTGTTCATTTTAAGAAGCAGCAGGTCAGAGACTTTGACAGTTGAGAGCGTCCAAAATACTGCAGCTAGGGTTCCTACAAGAACTCAAACATGTACACACATTTCCCCTATTCATGCTTTATTGCACTGGTTATCTGTGTTGTTCAAAACTGGCCCGTCATACATCAGTGACCCTCTCACCCTTTACACCCCTTGTCTACTGTTGTCATCACTGTGAATCAGTGTAGATTAGAAAGTCAGCAAAATGCATCAAACTTAGTACAAGTTAATATCACACATGAATTCAACAGCAAACAGAGGAGAGAGGACACAGACTGAAGGCAGTATCAGGAAGTTAATCATCACAGGAAGTAGATGCTTTGTCCATTTTAAGAAGCAGCAGGTCAGAGACTTTGACAGTTGAGAGCGTGAGACCAAGAGAGAAACATGATGGCTGAATTCAGATGGATTATAATGTCTTTATTTCTGATGCTGCTGTTTAAGTTTACAGGTAAGGATATAACACACATTAACTGAAGACACATTACAGAACTGTATTGATATTATTAATAGTATTTTATTAAGTATTCTTCCAAGTTTTGTTTGTAACGTGGTGAGTTTAGTGAACTCTTTCTTCATTTCTCTCTTTTTCAGCAGCAGCAACTGAGAAATATTTCTTAGTTGGAGATGAAGTCACTTTGCCTTGTGACAGTGTGACACATGATCAGGATAACTGTGACAGTGCTACATGGTTATTTAGTGATGGAGGAGACACAGTGACGCTGTTTGAACACGGGAAGATTCACAGAGAAGTTGAAGCTAAATCAGACAGACTGAGTGTTACAGCAAACTGTTCTCTGGTTATAAAGAAGGTCACACATGAGGATGTTGGACGTTACACCTGCAGACAGTTCAGATCAGGACAAGTTTCAGACTCTGATGTTCATCTGTCTGTTGTTGACAGTGAGTATTTCCATCATAATGTTTTCAGCTCAAACTGTCTTGTTAGAACAATATACTGAAACATTACAATAATTATGATTACAGTGATGAAGTTAATTTTACTCTTGTTGTCTTTCTCTCACAATATCTCCATCTTAACCAGGGACTGAATTTAAGGACAGTGATTGTGTCACCTTGTTGTGCTCTGTGAGGACATATGAACAGTGTCCACACACAGTGAAGTGGCTGTATGAGGGTAATCAGAATGACTTGGAGACATCACAGTGTACATGTTCAGCCTCTGTGACATTTACAACATCTGACTATAATCAGAAGTTGAAGTATTCTGAGTTATTGAAATGTGAAGTGACAGATGGTCGTACTAAAGAAGTTCATCAGTTCACCTTCAGCCCTCCTCAGTCCTCGGGTGAGAAACCAGGTGAGAACATGATGAGCTGTTTAAAATCATTTCAAACTGATGTGAATAATCACACAAAATGTTTCAATCTGAGGTTTTAATATTTCATCATTCTTTGTCATTTGTTTTATGCAGAAGTTTTTGATAAAGTGTACAGTTCTTGCAATTTGTTATTGTGTTCATTAAGGTCATGATGCAGCAACTGAATCACCATCGACAACAAGAAATCAATGGACATCAGTGAAAAGGAGCACATCAGAAGGTACAAACACAGCATCTGAAAACAACAATGATCAACCAAAACAAGGTGAGTGAACAGAAGTACACACAGAAAGAAAGAGTTTTGATATAAACTTTGTTGATTCAGATATTAGAGAGGTAAAGACAGCACGAAAACACACAAACACATTGGTTATTAAAAAAAATTAACTAACACTATCTATCTTCATTTTGTTTCTACTTGCTATTGTATTCCTTAAGGCCATGATGCAACAACTGAATCACCACCGACAACAGGAAATAAATGGACATCAGTGAAAAGGAGCACATCAGAAGTCACAAACAACACAGCATCTGAAAACAACAATGATCAAATAAATCAAGGTGACTGAACAAAACAGAACCACATTTTCAGATAGAAAGGAGTTTCAACAGACAACTTGTTGATTCAAAGAGATTTAGACACACACAGGCACAAGAACCTGCTGATAATTAGCTCATCATCACAAACTCAACTAATGTAACACTCCTATCTTCTCTTTCCAGCCTGGTGGAGGTTCATTGTTGTGTCTGCGGGTTTAGCAGCGCTCATAATAAGTGTTGTCACAGTCAACATATGGACAAGAACTGAAGGTGAGAACATTCACACATGAAACTTTTATCAACAACAAGTTTTGATGAACCTGAATTTTCACTGTTGAAGCTAAAGTCGACTCTTTTTTGTCTTTTCAGGGAACAAAACACAGATGGATGAAAACATGGTGAGTTTTAAAACGGAATAATCACATGTGTGTTCAGGTTCTGCTGAATCAACTGTGAACTGTGTTCAGTTTGAAATGTCCCAACCTCAGCAGTCAGCTGGTTGACAGTGGAGGGTCGTCAGCTGATTAAACTATGATCAGTGTGTGTTCATCTTAATTCAGTAAATTACAGTTTAGAGTAAATCTTGAGCTGACTCCCTCCTGGTCACATTCCCTGAGTCAGTTTGTGATAAATGGCGGCTGTCACAAATGAACAGTTGAGTGTAGATGAACAATAAAAGCAGTGCATGTGTGGTTAATGTGGAGGTGGTGGAGGTGTAAACCAAGAGGACATAATGCAGGGTGGATGTCAGCTGTAGGAAGAGAGACACAGGAGAGACAAGAGAGGCCCAGGTGAGGTCAGTCAGCTGACGTCCCTCCACTGTCAACCAACTGACTACTGAGGTCGGCCAGGAGAGACCTCAAGACAGTGGGAGGGGCGTCACAACATCAGGAAAATGTGGGGAGTTTGCTTTTAGACACTATGAGCACATCAGGGAGTGACTCTTTAAATGTAGGATTATTCTGGATTTCCTCGTGCTAAATGTGAAGCAGTGGAAGTCTAAACATCAGAGAAGTGGGATTGTAACTAAACCCCAGCTGTTCCGCTGCACTGATTTGCTCCATTTTCACAGGAGCACATTGAGGAAGATGAAGATGAAGGTACGGTGAACTATGAAAACGTCAGAGACCCCTCTGCCTCTGTCTGACTCCACTGATCAACAACATCAACTCACCACAGAGTCCACTGCTGTTAAATATCACCTCATCATATTTTACACAAGTAGATAACAATAGAATCATAAGATCATTTTAAGATTTCTGATGACTGAATGTGTTTTCTGTGCCAAGCTGTTTATATTTTAGTTTGCGTTGGACAAAGATACTCAAGTCCTGATCTGATCTCACATTAAGTGAGTCCAGAACCTTAACTTCATCTAACATGACAGATATCTTAATATACTTGTTTATTTTCTATTTGAACATCTTTAATTAATGCTTTAACTTTCCCATATATGTTTATCCTTATGTCCATACTGTATTTATAGTCTATACACAGTACTCATGTCATACCTCCAACTGTTTATTCTGTATATAATGTCTTTCTATCAGCATTTCATGAACTGAACACCTGCACTGTGTCTATTATACTTATACCTGCTCTGCCTACTGTAACTGCTGCTGAACAATAAAGCTGAATGTGTTCTTCAATCTAAATTGGCTCCTGTTGCAACATCTATCTGTGAGTTTAAGATTTACTGGTTGTTTTTTAAGCTGCAGCAGATTTGCATCACTTTTATCACTCAGTGTACAGAGGAAGTGATTTTGATTGACTTTCATTTAAACATATCAGACTACAGTATGTGTTTGATGAGCTTTGAGCCTTAATGGAATTTGTAACAATCTTGTCTTTGATATGACTGATGATAATGTAAATTACATTTTGAAAAAGTGTTAATATTCAGTTTTATAGTGTGCTTTGTAGCTCTCTCTCCATTTCCTCATTCCTCATTGAGCTCTTACTGTAGCTGTAATACGACTCAGTAGCTGATGAGGTGACCTTAAACTGCTCTGTGTGGACATATGGAGTGTGTAGACACACAGTGAAGTGGCTGTATGTGGGTAAAGACAGAGGCATGAAGACATCAGCCCCTGACCGCTGGGGTCACTGTGGCTTCTTTGTTCTTCACTTTTTCAAGTATTCTACACATTCCCACTTCCTTGTTCATGTTCACAGAGACACAGTGAGCATATGAAAAACCTCCAAACCACAGGTACATTTCACACATCTTAAACATCGTCTCTGCAGTGTCACATTCGGCCTCTCTGTCCCTGCAGCCACATTTCCACTTCCTCAAACCTGTTCACAGTGACACAGTGAGCATACAGCATTAAATACCTGCAAACCACAGCTGAAGTATTGATGTCAAACACACTCAGCCACCTCTGTCCACACTGTTTAGCTGAACAGTGGAGCACAAAATGTGTGGTTTTATGAACACATATCGCCTCATTCTTGCCTCATTGCACTGGTTACCTGTGTGGTGTTCATCCCACGTTACTGTTTGGAAGCTATATCCTTAAAATCACAATTATGATGGTAAATTATGTGAATAAAATTCACAGTTCCTACAGAGTGAGAGCCTTTTGGTGAGATGCCACAGATCGATTGACAATGTGTTGCAACAGTAGAGCGATGAGGAAGAGACAGACAACAGTCTTACCACTACGATGACCTCAGCTTCATCCAAATTAGCTTCAACTAGCAACTGATGTGTTTCTGATGAACTGAACTGAGTACTGTCACACCTACACAAGTGTTAGCCACTGGTAGCGTTTCCATTGTCAGTATGTTAAAAATGAGATGATGATGTCAGAATCAGTCCTGCAACACTTCCTCTCAACCTGCAGGTCTGTGACACTTCTGCAAACTAACCAGGCTCAGATAGTAGCTGCATGTGTGTGTGTGTGCATATATGTGTTTTTGCAGACCATGTGCTTATACATTATGTGTGCATTTGTAAATTTGAGTGTATTCATGTATGCATGTGCAGATACATTGGGTCTAACACCTCTGTTTGCACTGGGCTCTAACATTTGTCTACATTAAATACATGTATCTATAATGACAAGAAGAATGCACAGAAATGCAAGAACTCAGATTCATGGTGGATGCACACAATGTATCCTCATACAATGTTCGTATTGTATCTCACAAATTGGTGCCCAGTGATTTAGTGCCAATACCAAGTACATAGGGGAGGTTTAGGAACGTTAAGTTATGTAGGTTAGATTTAGGACAAGAATCATAGTTGGATGCCATCAAATTGCATACTTAATGTAACGTTACATAGGTTAGAGATCTAACTGGGCCCAAAAAATCAGGCCCAGACCAACATGAACCTGCACAGTTTCTGTCCAAGGCCTGAGCTCAACCCATGGCAGCAGTTTTGGGCTCCAATCCTATTAAATATCCAAATTACCACTGTGAAAGAAATATATATATATTCTTTATATTAAAACATTTATCACAAGCTAAGAGCTTATGTGTTTCCTTGAAGCACTTCTCCTTCCTCAGGAGGAATTTACACAGATGAAAAGTTGACATGCTTCACCTACAGAAAAAAAAACAGACTATGAGGAAGTGACTCCATCTTAACCACAGGTTCTATAAGTAGCACTAGTTTAGAGACTGAGATACACTGAAGCAGCACGATGGCTGAATTCAGATGGGTTAAAACGTATTTATTTTTCCTCCTGGTGCTTCAGTTTACAGGTAAGGATACATATAACATCTGTAAATAACACAAATATTTTAAGTCTTCCTCACATTCTCTCACAATATCTCCACCTTCACCAGTGACTGGACATAACGACACTGATGAAGTGACATTAACCTGCTCTGTGAGGACACATGAACGATGTACACACACAGTGAAGTGGCTGTTTCAGGGTCAAGATGTGGTTAAAAACAACAAGGAAATTATAGCTGCTGCGCAGCAATGGTCGGGGCCGGGCAATTTTAGGCAAAATTAGGCAATTCTGAGCAACACGCACACTACAACAAAGCATATCACAACATAGAAGTTACATCATATAATTATGGCATGCCCTTCAAATTGTGGATGAGTGGCTGAAGTGATCAGACTCATAATATACAAAGGAAAGAAATAACTCAAGAACAAGAAAGTAAGAATAACATTAACTGCTAGTTTAGTGGCCGTTTGTTCAAAAGAGTAATCCAAATCAAACTTGTGTCAAACAAAAACAAAGGACCACTGCCGCATCATGGGCATGTAGTGTACGCAGGCAAAAGAAAGTCATTGTCCATGAAAAGTTTATGCGTTTCCAGTAGTTTATTCAACCAAAAACAAGCAAGCAAACAAAGAACAAAGAAATCCCTGCATGCCTCTCCCGCTCTGGTAAAAAACCATATGCCCACCCAGGTGCATTCTGGCCTGATAGTGGAGACTGGGCCTCGTCCACAGATGAACCTCCGAACAGCATTTATACAGGAATCTGTATCCAGTGTGAATGCCACCTCCAAATGCACAACACGGCTGGTCAGACAGGTGAAAAGCACTCCATACCTTTAAAGAAGACTTCTGCCTCTTTTAACATCGATGGGCCCAAAATAGTTGTTTTTACATTTGCAAAAGGGGCTCTATCTGGCAACACTCTTTCCTCAGGCAAGTCTGCCATCTTCTGTTCAATAAGTTTTCCCCTGTTGACTTCTGCAAACAACATAGTCAGATATGACTTTCCTTGCAGCAGAGTTTGCATTGATGATCCAGTACCTCTGCTGCAGCTTGGACAGCATGTGATTTCTTCCTGCATGTCCCAGTTGATGATGAATATGGCGCAGAATCAGTACAGATACATGCAGATCTTTGGACAAAATGACTAGATGTTTGGACTCGGCTGGCAGTGCTGCTTTATCCAGCCGACCACCTACTCTGAGGATTCCATTATCCATCACCGGATCCAGTCTGAAGAACAGTTGTGCTGTCAGTCCAGAAAACTGATTTCTCCAGCTTAAGCTGCAACTCCTTATGAAGCATTTTATCAACCCGAACTGCAAGAACTGCTGCTGTGAGTTCCAGTCGAGGAATTGTTGTCTGCTTCAGTGGAGCAACTCTGGCCTTTCCCAACAGAAATGCAGCCTGAACTCTGTCATCCTTTTCCAGCCTCAAATAAGACACTGTTGGCTGGCGTCAGAGAAGTGGTGAAGCTGTGCAGTGGCAGGGTCTCCAAAGTCTCTGGGTTTAATACAGCGATCCACGTTGAATTCAGCCACCTTCTGGAGATCCTCCAACCACTCAAACCACTTCTTAGAGAGGGAGTGGGGGATAACTTCATCCCACCCACCAAAGCTCCTGTAGCAACAGCTTGGCTGGCATGGTGAATGGGGCCAAAAATCCTAAAGGGTCACAAAGTGAGCTGACCACTGACAAAATTCCTCTTCTAGTCTGTGGCTGTTACTGTGCTGAGGTACTAAACTTGAATTTGTCAGTTTCAATGCACAACTGAAGCCCCAAGACCCACTCCATTGGAAGTTGGTCCACATCCAAATCCAGCTCCATCACTTCTTTTGCTCTGCAATCTTCAGCAATTGACAGCAGCACTGTTCGGCTGTTGCTGATCCACTTGGAAAGATTAAATCCTCCTTTGTGACAAAGTGCAGTCACATCTTTGACCATTTGCACTGCCTCCTCCTCTGAAGCCACTGATTTCAAACAGTCATCGACATAAAAATTACATTTGACTGTATTAACCACTTCATGAGGGAAATGTTGGGCATTGTCATCTGCAGTTCTCCTCAATGCATAATTTGCACAGCTTGGTGACGACACAGCTCCAAACAAATGTACTTTCATGCGATGTTCCAGTGGAGACTGTCAAGTGTCTCCACCAGGCCACCAGAGAAAACGGAGAAAGTTGATGTGCTTTTCAGAAACGTGAACTTGGTGATACATTGCTTGGATGTGGGCCATGACTGCAACAGGCTCTTGTCTAAATCGAACAAGGACTCCAATTAGAGAGTTGGTCAAATCAGGGCCCTGCAAAAGCTGGCAGTTCAGTGACGTCCCTTTGTATGCTGCTCCACAGTCAAAAACAACTCACAGTTTACCTTTTCTGGGATGATAAACCCCGTAATGAGCGATATACCACACTTTTCCATCACTCTGCTTAAGTTGATCAGAAGGCACAAGCTCAGCATATCCTTGAGCCACCATGTTGTTTAAAAATGTGATGTATTCTTCCTTAAATTGACCATTCTTGATTCTTGAAAGGCATATGTCTGCACAGTTTTGTTACTCCTCTGACTCTTGACTTTGACTGCAACAAGAGAAAAAAATGGAGGCATCTTCATGACCGGCCCCAATATGGCCACAGGTCTGAAATACTGCAGGTGAAACAGTTGAAGAGCTCACAGACTGTTGATCAGAGGGTGTTCCTTTATCCTGCCGCTTTATATGAAGGACACTTGGGTGCTTTTGCTGACACACGTTGCAATCCAAACGACTCCTGCAGTCTTTGCTTGTGTGGCCTACTCTCAGGCAACCAAAACAGATTCCTTTTTCTTTGATGAAATTAATCTTGTCCCTGTGTACTTTCATTTTAAACTGTGAACACTGATCCATTGAATGATTACCCTGTGAACAGAACAGGCAGTTGAGAGTGGAGGACTTGGTCCTGTTTCCTGTATGTTGAGTTATGACTCCTTCCTTGACTGCAGTGACACTGGTGGCAAAGCTGCTTCCCTTTTTCCTTTGTTTGAAGTGACTAGCAGTGGAAGCTTTGGAGTTGGTGAGCGGTGGGTCTTGAATGTTGCCAAAAACTGGATCTGAAGCAATTTTGACTTGTCTTTCAATAAAACCAACAAGATCAGTGAACACTGCTCTCTCACCCCTTCGTTCTTGCAGATCACAAGCAACATTTCTCCATTTTCCCCTTAACTTGTAAGGAAGTTTCAAAATGATGCTCCTCATGTTGGATGGTAAGTCCAGTTCTTTCATGTGCATCTGTTGCTCTGGTAAATTTGAGCATCCACCAAGAAACAAGGAGAATTATAGCAACCCTTTAATGTCCTCGCTTTTAACAGGTGTCCAGTTAAGTATTTTTTCCATATACGCAGCAGCAACTTTGCGTTCATTTCCACAGTGCTCCGCATGAAGACTTTTGGCTCAGTGGTATCCCTGCTCTGAAGGTAAGTGCAGCAGGTCTTTTGGCTGCCCCCTGGTGTACTGTTCAAGAAAATGCAAACAGTCACTCCAATTGTCTGTTTTCTCCTCCGCTCCATTTTCGAAAGCTCTGATGAAAGACCTGTATTGAAGTGGATCCCCATCAAACACAGGGATATTCCTAGATGGGAGGACAGAGCAAAGCAGCGATGTCATTTTGTCTTTGCATGATGTTTACAATGTCATTTTGATAATTGTCAGTCAGAGCTTGGGTTTGATGATGAGCGTGTCCCATTTGAGTTCCATTTACAGTTTGCATCACATGAACTGGAGCATCAACCTTTAATGTCATTTCATCCATTTGTTTCATCTGTCTTTGTTTAGGCTTAACAACTGGTGGTTGGGGTACAGGAGCAGACAAACCAAGAGCATAATCTTTTTTATCCATTTTATCTGGAACAAAGATGTTGGCATGGGGATTTAATTCACTTGCACCATGAGAGTTGTTCCTTTCAAAATAAGAGTTCATGCCGTTTGAATGTTTTTGAGCCACACTGTGACAAACTGTTTTCCAAGACTTGAAGCTTTACCTTTGTTGCTGCCAGTTCCGTTTCAAGCTCAAGTTGCTTACGCCTGGGCTCCACCGGCTGCAAACGTAAGCGTCACGTCAGCGTAGTTGCCATCAAATGCTACATGGCGTTAGTTGTTTTCTTTTTTTAATGATTTGGAAGAAAAGTGCTTCTGACACAAACGTTAAGGTTATATGTGTTGCATGAATGTGGGTGCGGGGAGAGGGGGGGGGTTTAGGGGGTTAGTTTCTTTTCATTTCTTTTATCTTTCTTTTTAATGTAAAGCACTTTGGGTTAGGCTACATGAAATGTAAGAAAGGTGCGATACAAATGAATAAAGTTTAAGTTTAATGTCGATGCATGCGGCCATTTTCGACGCCGAAATAACATTCTTTGTTTAGTGGTGGCCATTTAAGTAAATAAAATCTTTTTGAAAGTTTATGACTTCATGAGTAGCCTACATTTTTTTTAAAAAGAAATGTTATTTATTGATATGTACAACAACCAAATTAAAGTATAACATGTCCCAAAGCACAGGAAGAATGCCACCTACTTTTTCAAACAAGGCAAAGTTTATTGTAATTGGAAAATAGTTGATTTAAAACTTTCAGCTAACATTTATTGTTTCATTCTTTAATTTAACAGCTAGGAAGAGGGTGTACGACTACCCCATGACAGAGAAAAGTATAGGAAGGAAGTATTATTTAAAGGGATTAACCTAATTAATATAAAATGGTCATATCTGAAGTAATTAAAGAAAGTGATTATGTTATTTTTATTTCTGTTTTTCTCAGAGTTTCAGAAGGTAGTTGTGGAGACCCTAATGGCCATCCTGGATGAGTTAAAGAGCCTCAACTCTAGGGGAAGCTGAGAGTGGACAGTTGCCCATAAAAACTCTGGAGACTTTCGACATGATGTCCAGGGAAATTGAAGAGAAACAGGACGTACGACGGTCAATGGTAAATCAGAATAATAAAGCTTTAAATCAGTGTTTCTCAAAATTTTGGATGTTAGGGTCTCCCCTTTACTCTGACAGCTTACAAATTGAACCACATGGAACCGGTAGGGTCTATTTGGTTTCATTTATATACTATCAGAGTTACAGACATGTAATATCATACAGATTGCAAAGCTGTCTCATGTCGGGGGGAAGGATGTGAAGACGTGCACCAATAAGACCATGGACAGGTATGATTACACATAGAAGTTTAATATCTATACTGTAGAACAGACAACATAACAGTGGGTGGTTACAATGTGGTAGTGTAATACAAGTTATATAAGTTTACTGTTGACAATTGTCTTCATTTTTTATCTGTTGCAGACTCTTCACAAATGACGTAATGCGAAAATTCAATATGCAAGGTGGTGGGCCACATGGAAAGAGGGCCTTCAAGAAGACTCCCTTCTACTCTGTTATCACTGGTAAATAGAAAAACTGTCTGCTAGTTCTTTGGCGATTGCTTCTTCATGTTAGAGATGTGTGACTGACATGACATACATTAACAAACAACAATTTGTCTGGACTGTACTAGGTAATCTCTGTAATACTGACAATTATGAAACTTAATTGGTGTAGTTTGATGAAAGGGAACCATACTACAGTTATAGTCAGACTTTATTTATTCATTATTCTTTACAGGGCAACCCTAAAGTCTCAAATGGGTGGTTCCCAATGTCCATTGAGTCAAGTCCTTTGAAACTATGTACCTTTTCTTATTGGAAAATATCTCTGTGACATCA
Organism: Epinephelus awoara; assembly: GCA_035609425.1. Classification (NCBI taxonomy): domain Eukaryota; kingdom Metazoa; phylum Chordata; class Actinopteri; order Perciformes; family Serranidae; genus Epinephelus; species Epinephelus awoara. The sequence goes on from CM069305.1 coordinate 13,443,935, forward strand.
CGTATAACAATAGGCAACCACACTTGCAATTTTTCTTCCTTTATTCTATTGCTTTGTTTGCAGAAGCTGTTCGGAAAACGTTCAAAGAGGCTACGGATGACACAATCAGCTCAGCAATGGCCGTACATTTTGAACAGGCCCCAGCTGGAAGTGGTGGAGGGGGCTATAAGAGGCCCAGGACACCATTGGTGTCATTTTTTTAATTTTTTTTATTATTTTTTTTTTTTGCGTTTTGGTTTAGGTTGATGCATCCCAGGCAGGTAGTGTTTCTGGATATTTATTTTTTTTAATTTGTAATGTTTTACATACAAATAACCAGATTTTTATTTTATTTTTGTAATTTTGTATATTAGACTTTGTGCTAGTTTTTCACCACAGTGTTTAAAAAAAATTACCAAAAGTTTCTTTTATTTTGGTAATATTGTATATTTGAGTTTGTGCCTTTATTTCATTGCAATGTATGTTTAAAAATGTTAAGAAATTAAAAATAAGTATATTGTTTGCACATTCATATGTTTGTGATGGTTGGATAATGTTTGAAAAATGTATTGATTTAGATTACAGTAGGATAGTTTGCTTAATGTTAACATCAAGAGATGTATTTATATCCAGTGGTTAAATAAGCATGACATTAGTGTTACTGAAACCTATTTAAAAGATCCCAAAAAACACAAAATGTAAATAAATTGTCATAACATCCTGGAACTACATCAAGGTAAGGGTCACATGTTAAATTTGGTCCCTTTTTTAGAGAACCTGATTTAACATTTAATTTTGACAACTTTAATTTCCTTTAATATAGGTTTGTTGTGAATAATTTAATAGATTCTAATGGCTGGATTTATTAGAATATCCTTATAATAATATGTTTAATCGACGTCTATACGACGTCTAGATTCTGTAATGGGGTTTAAACTTGGTATAAAAGTAAATGTCTGGCAAACTTCTAAATTTAGACGTCTATAAATAGACGTATATTAGCGGTTATTTAAACGTCTAAGATTAGACAAGGCGTATAGACATAGTCGTCTTTTAGACGTCTATTAGACGGCTAGTCTAAGCTTAGACGGCTAAAAAGCTTTCATTTTTAGACCAGTGGTAGACCGATTTTAGCCCAGAATTTCTAAGGACCATTAGACATCTATTAGACGTCTTTTAGACCAAAAAATGCTCACTCTTTATTGAATCAACATTTTCCTTTGATGCCATCAACGCATTCATATGTTCCATCTCCACTGATCAACAACTTCATATCAGCATCAGCTCATCAGAGAATGTGATGTGAATGTGTTTGAGTGGGTTTTCAGCCTTAATAGAGTTAGTAACAGTCAACCCTTTTTATATCTGATAACAATATAACCTGCAAACAAAGAAATGTTTACCACTAGTTCCAGCACTGTGTTTCTTGATTCCTTCATGTGCTAACATGAGCCCTCAAATGTGTCTAAATACAGATATAAATGAACCCAAAGTGACCTGACAATGCTGCTGTCATAAGTTTTGGATGTACATGACCACATACTGTGACTAAATAGAAATACAAATCTCAATCGTCTGACATTTGTCTAAATAACATATAAATGTTCTGGGATTGTTTGGAGTTGGTGCTCCACCTTCAGGCCATTAAAGACAGTTCAATCAGACACTCATCAGTTTGTGTGTGTGATGTCTATGAGGTCATCATCAGAGGGAAAAACCACCAGAGCTCTGCTGCTGGTGTTAACCACATTCTCACCCAAACACTTCTCCGTCAGTTCTCAGAAAAACACCTGCAAATATACCAACAGGTCTCAGACCAGTAAATGTATATGTGTTCTCTGTGAGGAAGTTAATCATCACAGGAAGTAGATGCTGTGTCCATTTTAAGAAGCAGCAGGTCAGAGACTTTGACAGTTGAGAGCGTGAGACCAAGAGAGAAACATGATGGCTGAATTCAGATGGATTATAATGTCTTTATTTCTGATGCTGCTGTTTAAGTTTACAGGTAAGGATATAACACACATTAACTGAAGACACATTACAAAACTGTATTGATATTATTAATAGTACTTTATTAAGTATTCTTCCAAGTTTTGTTTGTAACGTGGTGAGTTTAGTGAACTCTTTCTTCATTTCGCTCTTTTTCAGCAGCAGCAACTGAGAAATATTCCTTAGTTGGAGATGAAGTCACTTTGCCTTGTGACAGTGTGACACATGATCAGGATAACTGTGACAGTGCTACATGGTTATTTAGTGATGGAGGAAACACAGTGAAGCTGTTTGAACACGGGAAGATTCACAGAGAAGCTGAAGCTAAATCAGACAGACTGAGTGTTACAGCAAACTGTTCTCTGGTTATAAAGAAGGTCACACATGAGGATGTTGGACATTACAGCTGCAGACAGTTCAGATCAGGACGACAAGTTTCAGACTCTCAGGTTGATCTGTCTGTTGTTGACAGTGAGTATTTCCATCATAATGTTTTCAGCTCAAACTGTCTTGTTAGAACAATATACTGAAACATTAAAATAATTATGATTACAGTGATGAAGTTAATTTTACTCTTGTTGTCTTTCTCTCACAATATCTCCATCTTAACCAGTGACTGAACGTCAGGACAATGATCGGGTCATCTTGTACTGCTCTGTGAGGACATATGAACCGTGTCTACACACAGTGAAGTGGCTGTATGAGGGTAATCAGAATGACTTGGAGACATCACAGACTACATGTTCAGCCTCTGTGACATTTACAACATCTGACTATAATCAGAAGTTGAAGTATTCTGAGTTATTGAAATGTGAAGTGACAGATGGTTACACTAAAGAAGTTCATCAGTTCACCTTCAGCCCTCCTCAGTCCTCAGGTGAGAAACCAGGTGAGAACATGATGAGCTATTTAAAATCATTTCAAACTGATGTGAATAATAGTAATAAACAAAGAAGTTTGATAAACCTGGATTTTCACTGTTGAAGCTAAAGTCAACTCTTTGTTGTTTTTGTTGTTGTTGTTTTCAGGGAACAAAATACAGATGGATGAAAACATGGTGAGTTTTAAAAGTAAATGCTCAAAATGTAATATAGTGCTTTTATATATAAATGGAAACAGGGTTTATGGTTTGTTCAGGACTTGAACTTGGTGTTACTAAAGTGTTTTTGAAGAGACTGAGGTTAAACACTGCAGTCACTCAATGTGGTCTATAAACCAGTCAGGACACAATGAGATCACACACTACACCCAGTACAAAGCTACACTCATATACAGGGTATGTTTGTGTTTATTCTCTGAAGAAGAAGAAGGAACTGTGATGCAATTAGAATTAAACTAATCAAGTGTAAGAGTGAGTCAGTATGTTACATGTTACTGAGCAGTCATTATGTTGTCTCCTCTGTGCAGGCTGATCCTGAAGCTGATGTTTCCTACGCCTCCATCAGCTACACCAAGAACACAGGCTGTAAAGCCAAGGTCAGCTGTATGACTGGTTAAACTGGTGATGTTACTGATTTTAACATTAAAGTCCATATAGATTTATGATGAATTATTCTGATGCCAGTCCAAAACTAAAGGCCAGGATGACATGACATTTGCTGTGAGTGTTCATGGTCACCAGATGATAAATGCTGGTGTTTGTTGGAGACTCTGTTACCTTTCCTGTGCAGTAGCGCCACCATCAGACCAACACGTCAACTTCACACACAAGATATTTCATAATCTAATCAGCAGATAAAAGCTGCTGCAACTACAGTTGTTTGATGGCAACAACATCAGGAAGTTGTGTTAAGTTTATGTGTGAGTCATTTATGAGTTGTACTTTTTCCCTCCAGGTCCGTGTTGATGATGATGATGATGATGAAGGTGATGCAGTGGCCTACAGCACTGTGAAAGCTCCCTCCTCTTCTTCTGCTGGAGCCTCTGCTGATCCCAGAAACCTCTACGCTGCCATCAACACACCAACCAAATAAGATGTTACTTATTAAATGCAACATGTTTTTATAACAACTGCAGGATTGTTTGGATCATAGATTCAGAATTTTAAGTGAGCAGAATTATAATAAGCATGATCTCAGTTGGTCATGTCATGCATTTTCTTGGCTTAACTGTAGCAAAGTGAGAACACAGCAGCAGCAGCAGCAGCAGCAGCTCTATGACACATTGAGGGAGTTGAGGCTCCCTCTAGAGGTGGAGAGTGTATAAAAAGGAAGCAGACATATTGGATATATACTGTATTCTTAGTGCTGTGTCCCTGCATGGGCACAATGCAGGTTTTGTAACATTGAATCTTGTTTGTTTTGTTATACCATTTCATTGAATATTGCTTTTTGCTGAGTGAATTTGATTACCCATGTTATGCTTTAATGAATAAATGATTAGTGTATGGTTATCACCTTGTGAGTGGGATGGATCTTTATGTGTTTGGTGTTTTTAGTTTTTATCAGTCTACAGGCAGAAAAACTGTTTGGCCAAATTAAATACTGCAGGAAATTCTCTTGCTCAACTTTTTTAGATTTGAAACACAACACTTTTTCCATTTGTCACCACAGAGTGGCGCCAAAGATCCTTCACAACGTGGAGCTCTCTGCTGTCCACTCACACTGTACTGCATAGCCAAAACTACGTAAACACCCAAACATACACACAAGTCCCGGTGCACCACCAGGTGTATCTCAGAATTGAAACTACCTGATACATGAAGTGAGTAAAGTGCACAATATTCCTCTCTGATATGGGAAAAACAGTGGTGAAATGTAACTAAGTACATTTACTCAAGTACTGTACTTATGTACAAATTCAATGTACTTGAATGTGTTCTTCAATCTAAATTGGCTCCTGTTGCAACATCTATCTGTGAGTTTAAGATTTACTGGTTGTTTTTTAAGCTGCAGCAGATTTGCATCACTTTTATCACTCAGTGTACAGAGGAAGGGATTTTGATTGACTTTCATTTAAACATATCAGACTACAGTATGAGTTTGATGAGCTTTGAGCCTTAATGGAATTTGTAACAATCTTGTCTTTGATATGACTGATGATAATGTAAATTACATTTTGAAAAAGTGTTAATATTCAATTTTATAGTGTGCTTTGTAGCTCTCTCTCCATTTCCTCATTCCTCATTGAGCTCTTACTGTAGCTGTAATACGACTCAGTAGCTGATGAGGTGACCTTAAACTGCTCTTTGTGGACATATGGAGTGTGTAGACACACAGTGAAGTGGCTGTATGTGGGTAAAGACAGAGACATGAAGACATCAGCCCCTGACCGCTGGGGTCACTGTGGCTTCTTTGTTCTTCACTTTTTCAAGTATTCTACACATTCCCACTTCCTTGTTCATGTTCACAGAGACACAGTGAGCATATGAAAAACCTCCAAACCACAGGTACATTTCACACATCTTAAACATCGTCTCTGCAGTGTCACATTCTGCCTCTCTGTCCCTGCAGCCACATTTCCACTTCCTCGAACCTGTTCACAGTGACACAGTGAGCATATAGCATTAAATACCTCCAAACAACAACTGAAGTATTGATGTCAAACACACTCAGCCACATCTGTCCACACTGTTTAGCTGAACAGTGGAGCACAAAATGTGTGGTTTTATGAACACATATCGCCTCATTCTTGCCTCATTGCACTGGTTACCTGTGTGGTGTTCATCCCACGTTACTGTTTGGAAGCTATATCCTTAAAATCACAATTATGATGGTAAATTATGTGAATAAAATTCACAGTTCCTACAGAGTGAGAGCCTTTTGGTGAGATGCCACAGATCGATTGACAATGTGTTGCAACAGTAGAGCGATGAGGAAGAGACAGACAACAGTCTTACCACAACGATGACCTCAGCTTCATCCAAATTAGCTTCAACTTGCAACTGATGTGTTCCTGATGAACTGAACTGAGTACTGTCACACCTACACAAGTGTTAGCCACTGGTAGTGTTTCCATTGTCAGTATGTTAAAAATGAGATGATGATGTCAGAATCAGTCCTGCAACACTTCCTCTCAACCTGCAGGTCTGTGACACTTCTGCAAACTAACCAGGCTCAGATAGTAGCTGCATGTGTGTTTGTGTGTGCATATATGTGTTTTTGCAGACCACGTGCTTATACATTATGTGTGCATTTGTAAATTTGAGTGTATTCATGTATGCATGTGCAGATACATTGGGTCTAACATCTCTGTTTGCACTGGGCTCTAACATTTGTCTACATTAAATACATGTATCTATAATGACAAGAAGAATGCACAGAAATGCAAGAACTCAGATTCATGGTGGATGCACACAACGTATCCTCATACAATGTTCGTATTGTATCTCACAAATTGGCACCCAGTGATTTAGTGCCAATACCAAGTACATAGGGGAGGTTTAGGAACGTTAAGTTATGTAGGTTAGATTTAGGACAAGAATCATAGTTGGATGCCATCACATTGCATACTTAACGTAACGTGACATAGGTTAGAGATCTAATTGGGCCCAAAAAAACAGGCCCAGACCAACATGAACCTGCACACACAACATAACGACACTGATGAGGTGACATGCTCTGTGAGGTCATAAGAACGAAGTACACACACAGTGAAGTGGCTGTTTCAGAGTCAAGATGTGATAAAAGACAACAAGGAAATTATAGCTGCTGCGCAGCAATGGTCGGGGCCGGGCAATTTTCGGCAAAATAAGGCAATTCTGAGCAACACGCACACTAAAACAAAGCATATCACAACATAGAAGTTACATCATATAATTATGGCATGCCCCTCAAATGAGTGGCTGAAGTGATCAGACTCATAATATACAAGAGACAGAAAAAACTCAAGAACAAGAAAGTAAGAATAACAGAACAACAAGAATAACTGCTAGCAATTATGATCAAACTGGCCTGATCTCGCTTAAAGCTAAACATTATCCATGGTGACAAAGATGAAAACATTTTTTTTAAATGTAAAAGTAGCTATTGGATAGACTCTGCACATTGACTGATAGCTAAGCTAAATAAACAGGGAAAAGTGTTGATAAAGAGTGTTTGTCTCTAATCCACAAAACTGCCTGGATCATAATTATTTTAACCTTAGTAGTCTGTAATCCACATAGCATGATGCCTGAACATAGGACTTTCAGATTACAATATCAGTTCTGCCTTAGCTGAGGCTTGAAGTCACAACTTCTGAGACTGATGTCTGTCTTCTATCTCACTGAGCTAATTGGCCAGTGACAGCACATGTGTTGCTTCACAAATTGACTAAGCCAAGCATCAGGGTGCCAGACAGTAGCCATCCATGCCATGGAAAAGCACATTTCAAAGTGAAAGTTCCAAAGCTGTAGCACATATGGTTGATTTGTTATGAATTTTCAAAGTTTTGAAATTTAGAGGCTTGCTGTAGCGCCACCATCAGGACTATTGTCTTGTGTTTCCAGTTGAGGACATCTGGCATGGGACTGGATCTTTATGAAAGTCTTGGGTAGATTTCTCATATGGAAATGTTGCACAAGCTGAGGCTTGAACTCACAATCTTCAACACCAAGAACCATCCTCTATCTCACTGAGCTAATTGGCAAACAGAGATGTCACATGTAGCTTCACAAACTGACTAAGCCAGTCACCTGTGTGCAAGACAGCAGCTGTTAGTGTGTAAAGGCAGATTTCAAATGGCTGTCAAAAATTCAGTTATTAAGACAAAAATCTGAAAATTCACAAATTGCATGTAGACAGCATGAAGATGTTGACAATTTGTTTTAAACAATGATTTATTGGCTCCATAAGTGAAAAACCTATATTTAAAAATGACATTTTGCATTGACTCCAATTGTTGGCATGAGAGCGAAATTCAAAATGGTGTAAAAATTTTTTTTTTTTAAAAAATCAGTTTTTGAGATAAAATTCTGATATTTTCCAAACATCATCTGCCATGACTCCAAAATGTTGTAATTTTTTTTAATGAACATTGAAAATGTATTTAGCAAGAATTTGCAAGTATATGTTTACAATACCATTTATAGTCAGTCAAACATGCACTGTAGGCTCAATTTTCAATAAATCAAAAATCTGTGTGGATCGTTTGTGTAGGACAGTCTGAAGATGCTCTGGAGCACGTTTGGTGTCAATTGAGCAAAAATTGTGGGAGGAGATAGGTTTAAGAAGTTTTACAGTTTTTGAAAAAAACAGAGTGATGGACTTCATAATTTGCAATAGGTTTAAATGTAAAAAAGTTTCTTCAGTATTGGGGCTACATTTTGGTGAAAGTTGCAAATCTGTAGCACATATGGTTGATTTGTTGTGAATTTTTAAAATGTTGAACTTTAGAGGCTTGCTGTAGCGCCACCATCAGGACTATTGGCCTGTTTTTGCAGCTGAGGCAATCTGGCATGAGACTGGACCTTTGTGCAAAGTTTGGTGATTTTTCGCACATGGGAAGTTTGATTTCCTCGGAAGAAGAAGAAGAAGAAGAACAGGCAGCAAAACAACAGGGTCCTGCCTGGCCCCTAATAAGACATCACAGTCTCTCTGCTCTGCCTCTTCAGCACCACAGACAGCGCCATAGATTCATCAACACACAGCACAGTTAGGCTACATATATTTTGGGGATATTATGGATATTTGTGGATGCATTTGCTCATCCCCCGCTCAGATCAAGTTTCTGATTTGAAAAAAACATGTTAAATTATCATGTTATAATATGAAACGTTTCAGCTTATAAGGTGATAAGTGACCATGCTGTAACATGAAGCTTTCATGTTAATATGTGATAAATACTTTATTTTTATAACAAGAACAGTTTCTTGTAATAACAATAAAAGTTTCCTGTTAGGACGTGGAGTGTTTGATGATGTAATAACATGAAAATATCCTGTCAAACATGAAAAACATCTTGTTATAACAACAAACTTTTCATGTTATTACCTGATACTGATCAGTTTCTTCTGATGTGGCATCACTGAGCTTCTGTAGTCAGTGATATGAAAGTTGTCAGTTTAAGTGTGTCAGAGTGTTTGTATTGTGTTTCACAGGTAACTGATGATGAAGGTGTGGTGAACTATGAAAACGTTGGAGACCCTTTTGTCTCTGTCAGACTCCACTGATCAACAACTTCATATCAGCATCAGCTCATCAGAGAATGTGATGTGAATGTGTTTGAGTGGGTTTTCAGCCTTAATAGAGTTAGTAATAGTCAACCCTTTTTATATCTGATAACAATATAACCTGCAAACAAAGAAATGTTTAGCACTAATTCCAGCACTGTGTTTCTTGATTCCTTCATGTGCTAACATGAGCCCTCAAATGTGTCTAAATACAGATATAAATGAACCCAAAGTGACCTGACAATGCTGCTGTCATAAGTTTTGGATGTACATGACCACATACTGTGACTAAATAGAAACACAAATCTCAATCGTCTAACATTTGTCTAAATAACATATAAATGTTCTGGGATTGTTTGGAGTTGGTGCTCCACCTTCAGGCCATTAAAGACAGTTCAATCAGACACTCATCAGTTTGTGTGTGTGATGTCTATGAGGTCATCATCAGAGGGTAAAACCACCAGAGCTCTGCTGCTGGTGTTAACCACATTCTCACCCAAACACTTCTCCTTCAGTTCTCAGAAAAACACCTGCAAATATACCAACAGGTCTCAGACCAGTAAAACATCATCTTATATGTGTTCTCTGTGAGGAAGTTAATCATCACAGGAAGTAGATGCTGTGTTCATTTTAAGAAGCAGCAGGTCAGAGACTTTGACAGTTGAGAGCGTGAGACCAAGAGAGAAACATGATGGCTGAATTCAGATGGATTATAATGTCTTTATTTCTGATGCTGCTGTTTAAGTTTACAGGTAAGGATATAACACACATTAACTGAAGACACATTACAAAACTGTATTGATATTATTAATAGTACTTTATTAAGTATTCTTCCAAGTTTTGTTTGTAACGTGGTGAGTTTAGTGAACTCTTTCTTCATTTCTCTCTTTTTCAGCAGCAGCAACTGAGAAATATTTCTTAGTTGGAGATGAAGTCACTTTGCCTTGTGACAGTGTGACACATGATCAGGATAACTGTGACCGTGCTACATGGTTATATAGTGATGGAGGAGACACAGTGACGCTGTTTGAACACGGGAAGATTCACAGAGACGTTGAAGCTAAATCAGACAGACTGAGTGTTACAGCAAACTGTTCTCTGGTTATAAAGAAGGTCACACTTGAGGATGTTGGACATTACAGCTGCAGACAGTTCAGATCAGGACGACAAGTTTCAGAGTCTAAGGTTGATCTGTCTGTTGTTGACAGTGAGTATTTCCATCATAATGTTTTCAGCTCAAACTGTCTTGTTAGAACAATATACTGAAACATTACAATAATTATGATTACAGTGATGAAGTTAATTTGACTCTTGTTGTCTTTCTCTCACAATATCTCCATCTTCACTAGGAACTAAAGATAACACCAATGATCGGGTCATCTTGTACTGCTCTGTGAGGACATATGAACAGTGTCTACACACAGTGAAGTGGCTGTATGAGGGTAATCAGAATGACTTGGAGACATCACAGACTACATGTTCAGCCTCTGTGACATTTACAACATCTGACTATAATCAGAAGTTTAAGTATTATGAGTTATTGAAATGTGAAGTGACAGATGGTCGTACTAAAGAAGTTCATCAGTTCACCTTCAGCCCTCCTCAGTCCTCAGGTGAGAAACCAGGTGAGAACATGATGAGCTGTTTAAAATCATTTCAAACTGATGTGAATAATCACACAAAATGTTTCAATCTGAGGTTTTAATATTTCATCATTCTTTGTCATTTGTTTTATGCAGAAGTTTTTGATAAAGTGTACAGTTCTTGCATTTTGTTATTGTGTTCATTAAGATCATGATGCATCATCAATAACAACATCAACAACAACAACTGAATCACCATCTACAGCAGGAAAAAAATGGACATCAGTGACAATGAGCCATGATCAGCCAAAACAAGGTGACTGAACAACAGAACCACATTTACAGTGAAAAGAGACATTAAAAATATATTTTACAGATGCTGACAGACTCTTTGTTAATGTAGATATTAGACATACAGAGACAGCCCAAGGACACTAACAATCAGCTTATCATAAAAAAAACCTCAGATTTCTGACACTTGTAACTTCTCTTTGCAGATTGGTGGAAGTTCATCGTTGCGGCTGTGGGTTTAGCAGCACTTATAATAATCACTGTGGCTGTCATCACATGGAAGAGAACTAAAGGTGAGAACATTCACAGGAAAAACTTTAATAAACAAAGAAGTTTGATAAACCTGGATTTTCACTGTTGAAGCTAAAGTCAACTCTTTGTTGTTGTTGTTTCCAGGGAACAAAACACAGATGGATGAAAACATGGTGAGTTTTAAAACTAAATGCTCAAACTTTAATATAGTGCTTTTATATATAAATGGAAACAGGGTTTATGGTTTGTTCAGGACCTGAACTGTGTGTTACTAAAGTGTTTTTGAAGAGACTGAGGTTAAACACTGCAGTCACTCAATGTGGTCTATAAACCAGTCAGGACACAGTGAGATCACACACTACACCCAGTACAAAGCTGCACTCATATACAGGTTATGTTTGTATTTCTTCTCTGAAGAAGAAGAAGGAACTGTGATGCAACTAGAATTGTATCAAATTAATTAAGTGTAAGAGTGAGTCAGTATGTTACATGTTACTGAGCAGTCATTATGTTGTCTCCTCTGTGCAGGCTGATCCTGAAGCTGATGTTTCCTACGCCTCCATCAGCTACACCAAGAACACAGGCTGTAAAGCCAAGGTCAGCTGTATGACTGGTTAAACTGGTGATGTTACTGATTTTAACATTAAAGTCCATATAGATTTATGATGAATTATTCTGATGCCAGTCCAAAACTAAAGGCCAGGATGACATGACATTTGCTGTGAGTGTTCATGGTCACCAGATGATAAATGCTGGTGGAGACTCTGTTACCTTTCCTGTGCAGTAGCGCCACCATCAGACCAACACGTCAACTTCACACACAAGATATTTCATAATCTAATCAGCAGATAAAAGCTGCTGCAACTACAGTTGTTTGATGGCAGCAACATCAGGAAGTTGTGTTAAGTTTATGTGTGAGTCATTTATGAGTTGTACTTTTTCCTCCAGGTCCGTGTTGATGATGATGATGATGATGATGATGATGAAGTTGATGCAGTGGCCTACAGCACTGTGAAAGCTCCCTCCTCTTCTTCTGCTGGAGCCTCTGCTGATCCCAGAAACCTCTACGCTACCATCAACAAACCAACCAAATAAGATGTTACTTATTAAATGCAACATGTTTTTATAACAACTGCAGGATTGTTTGGATCATAGATTCAGAATTTTAAGTGAGCAGAATTATAATAAGCATGATCTCAGTTGGTCATGTCATGCATTTTCTTGGCTTAACTGTAGCAAAGTGAGAACACAGCAGCAGCAGCAGCAGCTCTATGACACATTGAGGGAGTTGAGGCTCCCTCTAGAGGTGGAGAGTGTATAAAAAGGAAGCAGACATATTGGATATATACTGTATTCTTAGTGCTGTGTCCCTGCATGGGCACAATGCAGGTTTTGTAACATTGAATCTTGTTTGTTTTGTTATACCATTTCATTGAATACTGCTTTTTGCTGAGTGAATTTGATTACCCATGTTATGCTTTAATGAATAAATGATTAGTGTATGGTTCTCACCTTGTGAGTGGGATGGATCTTTATGTGTTTGGTGTTTTTAGTCTTTATCAGTCTACAGGCAGAAAAACTGTTTGGCCAAATTAAATACTGCAGGAAATTCTCTTGCTCAGCTTTTTTAGATTTGAAACACAACACTTTTTCCATTTGTCACCACAGACTGGCGCCAAAGATCCTTCAAAACGTGGAGCTCTCTGCTGTCCACTCACACTGCACTGCATAGCCAAAACTACGTAAACACCCAAACGTACACACAAGTCCCAGTGCACCACCAGGTGTATCTCAGAATTGAAACTACCTGATACATGAAGTGAGTAAAGTGCACAATATTCCTCTCTGATATGGGAAAAACAGTGGTGAAATGTAACTAAGTACAGCTCAGCTCTGTATGTACGTGCACAATGACTGGTGCAACAACAGCATAGTCATAGAGAGGCACTGTTCCTCTGATATTGAGTACATGTCTGTCAGATGCCGGCCTTACTTTCTCCCAAGAGAGCTAACTGTGGTTATTATTACGGCTGTTTACATCCCACCGGACGCGAATGTAAACACGGCGCTCTCTCTGCTGCTGAACGTCATAAACAAACACCAGCGGGCTCACCCGGATGGCGTTCATATTATAGCTGGAGATTTTAACAAGGCTAATTTAAAGAGTGTTCTCCCTAAATTCCACCAGCATGTTAAGTGCAAAACACGAGGAGAAAACACTCTTGACCATGTGTACTCTAATATCAAGCATGGCTACAGAGCTATACCCCTCCCCCACCTCGGCCAGTCAGACCATCTCTCCCTGCTGCTCACCCCTGCATACACCCCACTCAGACGCAGATCCAGGCCCACCACAAAGACAATAACCACCTGGCCTGAGCATGCACTCAGTGAGCTACAGGACTGCTTCCACAACACGGACTGGGGCCTCTTTGAACATCTGGACCTGGACACACTCACAGAGACAGTGCTGGACTACATCAAGTTCTGCATGGGAACTGTGTCCGTGGATAAAACCATCCGAGTTTTTCCTAACCAGAAACCTTGGATGACTAGCCAGGTCCGCTCACTCCTCAAAGCCCGCGACTCAGCCTTCAGGTCAGGCGACAGAGCCCTGTACAGCGCAGCTCGAGCCGACCTTAAAAGAGGGATCAAGGAGGCCAAAGCGGACTACAAGAGGAAGATAGAGGCCCACCTCGTGAGCAACAGACCACGGGAGGTGTGGCAGGGCCTACAGAACATCACTAACTTCAGAGGCTGTGATGTGACGTCAGGAGACCTGAGCATGGCGCTGGCAGAGGAGCTAAACTGCTTCTTTGCTCGCTTTGAGACACCCCAGAGGCGCTCAAGTACTCCAGCCCTGCCCCCACCACCCCCATCAGGTCCCAGCACACCCCCATTAACTGTACAGGAGAACGACGTGAGGCGTGTGCTCCTGAAAGTGAACCCCAGAAAGGCTACTGGACCAGACGGAGTACCTGGCAAGGTGCTGAGGACATGTGCCCACCAGCTGTCCCCCATCTTCTGCAGGATCTTCAACCTCTCCCTGGCCCAAACAGCCATCCCCACCTGCCTGAAATCTGCAACCATCATACCTGTTCCAAAACGGTCACCCACAACCAGCCCAAACGACTATCGTCCTGTTGCACTCACACCGGTGGTAATGAAGTGCTTTGAACGACTAGTCCTCCACCACATCAAAGCCTGGCTCCCTCCCACACTGGACACCCACCAGTTCGCATACAGAGCGAACAGATCCACAGAGGACGCCATCACCATAGCCCTGCACGCTGTGCTGAACCATCTGGAGCAGCAGCAGAGCTATGCCAGGATGCTCTTTGTGGATTACAGTTCAGCTTTTAACACAATCATCCCGGACATTCTGACCACTAAACTGGCCACCCTGGGCCTCCCCCCCCCCCCACATGCAACTGGATTAAGGACTTTCTCACTAACAGACCCCAGACTGTGAGACTCGGCCCCCACCACTCCTCCACCCGCACACTGAGCACCGGCTCACCACAGGGCTGCGTGCTGAGCCCCCTCCTGTACTGTCTCTACACCTACGACTGTAGTTCGACCCACAGGAACAACATCATCGTCAAGTTCGCTGACGACACCACAGTGGTCGGACTGATCTCAAAGGGAGACGAGGCAGCTTACAGAGAGGAGGTCCACAGACTAACAGACTGGTGTTCAAACAATAACCTGGCTCTGAACACCACCAAAACAAAGGAGATCATTATGGACTTCAGAAGGAACAAAACCGACCCGCCACCCCTTTACATCAACGGCGAGTGTGTGGAGAGGGTCCACACATTTAGGTTCCTGGGAGTCCTGATCTCCGACGACCTCTCCTGGACACACAATATTTCAGCCATCATAAAGAAGGCTCAGCAGCGGCTGCATTTCCTGAGAGTCCTCAGGAGGAACAACCTGGACAGGAAGCTGCTGCTGGCCTTCTACCGCTCATCGATAGAGAGCCTGCTGACCTACTGTGTGTCCACCTGGTACGGAAGCTGTACTGAGGCAGACAGGGTGAGGCTTCAGAGGACAATCAACGCAGCACAGAGGATTGTTGGTTGTCCTCTCCCCTCCCTGATGGACATATACACCACCCGCTGCCTCAGTAGAGCCAAAAAGATCATCAGGGACAGCTCACATCCTGGCTCTGAACTGTTTGACCTGCTGCCCTCTGGCAGGCGCTACAGGTGCATCAGAGCCAGGACAAACAGACTGAAAAAAAGTTTCTTCCCGAGAGCCATCACCACCCTGAACTCTCACCTACAAACATAACATGTGCAATATACTGTTTACATGCACTAAATCACTGTGCAATGTTTGACTGTCTTGAATGACTGTTTACATCTCATGTGAAATACACTGTGCAATATAAAATACTGACTTGTTCATATTTAAATCTTCCACTCATATCATTTTTTGTATTTTCTGTATATATTTAGTATATATTTTGCACTATATTTTTGTATTTTTTTACTTACTTTGCACTACATTTGATATTTTGATTTTTGATATTTGATTCTTGTTGTTTGTACGTAAATATATACTTATAACACTGAAAAGGAGAAGCTCTCCAATCTCATTGTACATTGTATAATGACAATAAAGAGCATTCTATTACTCAAGTACTGTACTTAGTAAATTCAATGTACTTGAATGTGTTCTTCAATCTAAATTGGCTCCTGTTGCAACATCTATCTGTGAGTTTAAGATTTACTGGTTGTTTTTTAAGCTGCAGCAGATTTGCATCACTTTTATCACTCAGTGTACAGAGGAAGGGATTTTGATTGACTTTCATTTAAACATATCAGACTACAGTATGAGTTTGATGAGCTTTGAGCCTTAATGGAATTTGTAACAATCTTGTCTTTGATATGACTGATGATAATGTAAATTACATTTTGAAAAAGTGTTAATATTCAATTTTATAGTGTGCTTTGTAGCTCTCTCTCCATTTCCTCATTCCTCATTGAGCTCTTACTGTAGCTGTAATACGACTCAGTAGCTGATGAGGTGACCTTAAACTGCTCTGTGTGGACATATGGAGTGTGTAGACACACAGTGAAGTGGCTGTATGTGGGTAAAGACAGAGACATGAAGACATCAGCCCCTGACCGCTGGGGTCACTGTGGCTTCTTTGTTCTTCACTTTTTCAAGTATTCTACACATTCCCACTTCCTTGTTCATGTTCACAGTGACACCAAACCACAGGTACATTTCACACATCTTAAACGTCCAACTAGTCGTCTCTGCAGTGTCACGTTCGGCCTCTCTGTCCCTGCAGCCACATTTCCACTTCCTCAAACCTGTCCACAGTGACACAGTGAGCATATAGCATTAAATACCTCCAAACCACAGCTGAAGTATTGATGTCAAACACACTCAGCCACATCTGTCCACACTGTTTAGCTGAACAGTGGAGCACAAAATGTGTGGTTTTATGAACACATATCGCCTCATTCTTCCCTCATTGCACTGGTTACCTGTGTGGTGTTCATCCCACGTTACTGTTTGGAAGCTATATCCTTAAAATCACAATTATGATGGTAAATTATGTGAATAAAATTCACAGTTCCTACAGAGTGAGAGCCTTTTGGTGAGATGCCACAGATTGATTGACAATGTGTTGCAACAGTAGAGCGATGAGGAAGAGACAGACAACAGTCTTACCACTACGATGACCTCAGCTTCATCCAAATTAGCTTCAACTAGCAACTGATGTGTTTCTGATGAACTGAACTGAGTACTGTCACACCTACACAAGTGTTAGCCACTGGTAGTGTTTCCATTGTCAGTATGTTAAAAATGAGATGATGATGTCAGAATCAGTCCTGCAACACTTCCTCTCAACCTGCAGGTCTGTGACACTTCTGCAAACTAACCAGGCTCAGATAGTAGCTGCATGTGTGTGTGTGTGCATATATGTGTTTTTGCAGACCACATGCTTATACATTATGTGTGCATTTGTAAATTTGAGTGTATTCATGTATGCATGTGCAGATACATTGGGTCTAACATCTCTGTTTGCACTGGGCTCTAACATTTGTCTACATCAACTACATGTATCTATAATGACAAGAAGAATGCACAGAAATGCAAGAACTCAGATTCATGGTGGATGCACACAACGTATCCTCATACAATGTTCGTATTGTATCTCACAAATTGGCACCCAGTGATTTAGTGCCAATACCAAGTACATAGGGGAGGTTTAGGAACGTTAAGTTCTGTAGGTTAGATTTAGGACAAGAATCATAGTTGGATGTCATCAAATGACATACTTAAGTTTTGGGCCCTTCTACTGTGAAAACACACATATCATATATTATATCTCCTTCTTCTCTTCCTTATTTCAATAGTCCAGAGTCAAGTTTTCTACCAGCTGCTGATTATTCACCAAGAAACACAAGACAGCACTGAGCATATGACTGGATAAATGAGACTTGGATTATACTGCACCAGTCATGTGAGAGTTTGTAAACAGATGTTTTGATATAGTTTTGCTATTCTTAAAGTGGTCCCAAGTAAATTTATGAATCAGTATGTTAACATGGAGGCATGTGAAAAAAATTCAAGGAAGCATGGCGTATCCAACAAATGGTTATTATGTGAGTGAAGTATACCTTAAATACAATATAGATCAGTCACTATATACAGTATAGACAGCAGGATAAATACGTAGGGGTATGTGAGAGCTGATGTGGTACAGGTGAGTGTACGCACAGTAGTGTGGCAGTAGGAAGTAAGAATGAGCTTGCAGCCATGGAGTGGTATTACTCATATAAAAGAAATTCATTTTGTTTGGTTCACCTGATTTGCATGTGTTTGGAGTGTGGGAGGAAACCGGAGTACCCTGAGAAAACCCTCGCAGTCACGGGGAGAACATACTTACCTCACAGACAGGAAGAGGGCCAGGAGCTCCTGCTGTGAGGCCACAGTGCTAACCACTGAGCCACCGTGCTGCCCTCAGAAGATTTGTATTATTTTTTCTACAGCACAACTCCTGAGAATCATGCTGAACAAAATGAATACTCAAAGTGAATGAATACTCTGAAAAGTATTGTCTTTTATGTCTCCATCTGCTGGTGGGCCATCAGGGTAAAAGCATGCATGTATAATACGTATGATATTAATTTCACTAAAGAAACAGAGCTTCACTTACCTTCACCTTCTATATCCTTTTTGATGTGCAGCAGCAGCAGAATGTTTTCCTCATCCACGAGAAGAAACCCTGCACACAGTTCTTCTTCTTCTTCTTCTTCTTTTGGGTCGAGGTGTCATCTGACAATCAAAGAACATTAAACATTTCAAGCAACTTTCAAATAAACAAATCAGAAACTAGAGGAAGTGGTGGAGGCGTTCTCACATTGCAAGTATGCCATGTCACTGTCAGCGATGTTCACTGAGGATGTGCTCTCCAGCTCAGCCTGCAAACTGAACACACACACACACACACACACACACACACACACACACACACACACACACACACACACACACACACACACACACACACAGTTAGAGCATTATTCCCGCTGTTGTCAAGACATCAGTTGAGACCAGAGGAAGTAACCTCACCTGACTGCACTTTCCTCGTCTTCTCCCATCTGCAGCGTGTTCTCAGGTGCAGCAGGCCGGACCAGGATCACACCTGATGTTGAGGGAAATGATGATGGACTGTGGTGGAGAAGAAAATGAGGAGAGGAGCTGAACAAGTTGAGGGGAGGAGGGCAAAGGAAAGGCAAATCAATCACTGATTGAATTGTAAAAAATAAAAACATGACCAACAAGATTGGCATCAGCACAACACACACTTACTGGGAGCTGTGGTGGCCATTAGCGATGAATGGATGAGTGAGGACCTCAATGGGAGAGATCCTCTCAGTTTCATCCGTCGGGTTGCGGAACTAATTGGTCATATGTGCCGATGGCGGATGCAGTATTGCATGTCGCATTCTGGTTTAGGAAAATCAGACCTGAGCAACAGGAACACTTCTTTTCTCTTCTTGTCTACATGCTAATGCTAATAACCACCTAAAAACACAGGGTTTCACCCGGATACATGTAGTTTTGCAGGACGTAGCAGTGCACGGCTTGGCGAGCTCTGTCACCGTCTCAGCCATCTCACCCCGTGCACTGACTGCACGTTCATACTTCACATGATAACCTGTGTACACATTTGTAAGACTGCAAAACAAAAATCCTGAATTATGATGAAAGTGAGAAGTTGGGCTGAGTGTTAAAGTATGGGCTCGATTTATTTCTAAAGCTTTGAAAATTAGACAGAATAGACTGAATACTGCACAATTATGAAGGCATAAAAAATATACTAATAATGTTATCCTGTAGTTTGTATATTTGGTCTCACACATATACACATATAAACTCATAATCTGCCTTGTAAGCCTGTTTGTGCATGATGCCAGATACTACACTGATATCAGAACACAGATTTTTGTTGATGGACATAATTCAGTCCATCTAAATGTCAGTATTTTTTAGCTCTTTTTAGTTGCGTATGTTCTTTAGTGAAACGCTATGATGGTCAATTTGAGAATTTATCAGCAGTCAGCTAAAAGTAAGGAAAATCTATTGTTGACTGCGGCAACACTTTTTTAGGTGACAGTTTTGCAACCTTATCCAAAAAGTGAAATCCTGTGATTTTAGAGAGTCCCAACATTACACAGCGAGTTCATGAAAACGTACAAGAGTCAAGTGGTTACTATTTTGGCCAGGTGAGTAAATGTGCTTGAGTCAAACTGTCTTTTATATTTCAGTTCTGAACATGGATGCATCACTGCCAGGCTAATGTTAGTCGCTAATATTAGCTACATTTAGATACTATTTTCTACCTGTTAGGTCAATCCTTTCCAGAGGTCTGGTGAAACACTGATAAAATGATGGTTAAAAACACAGAGAAGTTGTCACAGCACATTGTTATTTCAACCAGCTCAAGGCATTTTTAACACAACGCTTTAACATTTAGTTGATTTCGCTCCTTCAGACTGAAGATGGAGGTTTTTGATTCACATCTGCTGCTGTTTCTCAGTGTTTATCTTTCTTCCTTTATTTACTTATCCCCTTTACATTCTACTATTTTGGGGATTTAAAGTGTCTTTTGTTATTTCCCAATTTGATCACTTAGTCTTTGCCTCCAGTTGCTTGCCTTCCAACTGCACAGTGCGCCGACGTATGACGTCATATGCAAAGAAGTTATCATTGTGTGCGCTCTAAGTTGCTAGCTAAACTCGCTGTTAAAGAAGTCCAGCTGGTCCTTCAGGAGGAGAACATACAGCAGAATTTGATCTATTAAAAATACAGTGGAGAGCACACAGAGTCTTTGTGAACGACTTACTAATTCATACTCCGTTTCTCCTGGGAACAGTAAGCCACCGTGGACCAAGGCAGCCATCACAATACCCAATGACGACATATCAATGGCCTCAGGGAATGGAAGGGCCAAAATCATTTCTGGAGTTCTGAATGTGGAAGAAAAGCACCACAGTGTCATATTTCAAGGATTTACAGCACACGGAGGGAACATCTTTTAAACTAAATCAACAGTAAGTATGGACATGAACCTACTTTATTTTGGTGAAAGTGATAAACTACAAACTCACTCCAGTATAATAATAACCATCAGTGAGCTTATAGACCTTACCTGAAGACAGTAATTTGTAGACTTTGGCCAGGCATGGCTTTAGACGTTGGTATTGCCAAGCCAAAGTCTATGAGCTTGACTCTGAAGGGTCGTGTCTGGTGATCCACCAGCATGATGTTGTCCAGTTTGATATCTGTGTGGATCACTCTGATGCCTTTCAGTGCCTTGAGCGCTCTGGCCAGCTGCAAGCACAAGGTCAGATATACAGTTCAGAGAACGCACCACAGTGTTCAGGGCTGTGCACAAAACACACTAACACACATTGGAGGAGTGTGTTTGTGTAATTTAGAGTATTATGGACAGTAAAGCTACAGTTGGTAACTTTAATCCACCTTATTCTTACCCCCATGATACCTTGTGTGAATTATGGGCGTGACTTTCAAAACAATTTTATCACTGGAACCAGCATTTTCCAGTGGTAACGGTAACCTAATGGTATGCTAATCCTCTTTTTGAGAGTGATTGGGAAATGAAACATGTGGAACACAACACCTGACCAGTCAGGTCGAACTCAGATCAGACAGTAACTGATGGTGTGTTCAGGTGCTGTCAGATTATTTATTTCCTTTCTTTTTGAAGCTTTATGGAGTCAGTAACAGTCTTCTGTTTATTATATCTGACAACAATATAACCTGCAAACAAACATTCAACACTTAGTTCTACACTTTGTTTTGGGATTCCTTTAATGTACTAACACAGCACTGACATGTGTCTAAATACAGATACAAATGAAAAGCGACCTGAGAATGCTACTTTCAGACGTTTTGGGTGCCCATGACCACCTACTGTGACTTAATATGAATGTAAATACATTTCACACATCTTAAAAGTCCAGCTAGTCATCTCTGGATTGTGTTTCTCTGTCCCTGCAGCCACATTTCCACTTCCTCACACCTGTTCACAGTTACACAGTGAGCATATAGCATTGCAAAAACCTGCAAACCACAGCTGAAGTATTGATGTCAAACACACTCAGCCACATCTGTCCACACTGTTTAGCTGAACAGTGGAGCACAAAATGTGTATTTTTGTCTCAACAACATGAACAGACTTGCTGCTTCATATTGTGGAGGGTTGATACTTGACAGTTAAATACACTTCAGTCAGGACGCTCATCAGTGTTTTAACTGTTTGTTGCAGCGAGTCTCAGTGACCCCAAACCTTCCAGGGGTTAAAGTAGTTTCTTAGTTTTTCGATAAGTGCCGTTTCATCTGAATAAAGTGTGGACTGTCTGTTCCTGTGAGCCTCATGTGTTTCTGAGCTGATCATCATTAGAGGGTAAAACCTCCAGACCTCTGCTGCTGCTGTTAACCACATTCTTACCAAATCACTTCTCCTTCAGTTCTCAGAAAAACAACGTCAAAGACATAATGAGGAACCAACAGGTCTCAGACCAGTGAAACATCATCTTATCTGTTTCCCCTCCCAGCTGCTACAGTGTCACCATATTGCAACACAGACATCAAGAGTGAAATTCTGGTGGGCGAGGAGTTTGACTCTTCAGCTGTCTGTTCATGTGTGCTGTCAAACATCACCATGAATCCTGTCTGGTTTCTAAATTTGTCCAAAATACTGCAGCTAGGGTTCCTACAAGAACTCGAACATGTACACACATTTCCCCTATTCATGCTTTATTGCACTGGTTACCTGTGGTGTTCAAAACTGGCCCGTCATACATCAGTGACCCTCTCACCCTTTACACCCCTTGTCTACTGTTGTCATCACTGTGAATCAGTGTAGATTAGAAAGTCAGAAAAATGCATCAAACTTAATACAAGTTAATATCACACACGAATTCAACAGCAAACAGAGGAGAGAGGACACAGACTGAAGGCAGTATGAGGAAGTTAATCATCACAGGAAGTAGATGCTGTGTCCATTTTAAGAAGCAGCAGGTCAGAGACTTTGACAGTTGAGAGCGTGAGACCAAGAGAGAAACATGATGGCTGAATTCAGATGGATTATAATGTCTTTATTTCTGATGCTGCTGTTTAAGTTTACAGGTCAGGATATAACACACATTAACTGAAGACACATTACAAAACTGTATTGATATTATTAATAGTACTTTATTAAGTATTCTTCCAAGTTTTGTTTGTAACATGGTGAGTTTAGTGAACTCTTTCTTCATTTCTCTCTTTTTCAGCAGCAGCAACTGAGAAATATTCCTTAGTTGGAGATGAAGTCACTTTGCCTTGTGACAGTGTGACACATGATCAGGATAACTGTGACAGTGCTACATGGTTATTTAGTGCTCAAAGAAACACGGTGAAGCTGTTTGAACACGGGAAGATTGACAGAGAAGCTGAAGCTAAATCAGACAGACTGAGTGTTACAGCAAACTGTTCTCTGGTTATAAAGAAGGTCACACTTGAGGATGTTGGACGTTACAGCTGCAGACAGTTCAGATCAGGACAAGTTTCAGACTCTCAGGTTGATCTGTCTGTTGTTGACAGTGAGTATTTCCATCATAATGTTTTCAGCTCAAACTGTCTTGTTAGAACAATATACTGAAACATTACAATAATTATGATTACAGTGATGAAGTTAATTTGACTCTCACAATATCTCCATCTTCACCAGTGATTGAAGATAACACCAATGATCGGGTCATCTTGTACTGCTCTGTGTGGACATATGAACAGTGTCCACACACAGTGAAGTGGCTGTATGAGGGTAATCAGAATGACTTGGAGACATCACAGACTACATGTTTAGCCTCTGTGACATTTACAACATCTGACTATAATCAGAAGTTGAAGTATTCTGAGTTATTGAAATGTGAAGTAACAGATGGTCGTACTAAAGAAGTTCATCAGTTCACCTTCAGCCCTCCTCAGTCCTCAGGTGAGAAACCAGGTGAGAACATGATGAGCTGTTTAAAATCATTTCAAACTGATGTGAATAATCACACAAAATGTTTCAATCCGAGGTTTTAATATTTCATCATTCTTTGTCATTTTTATGCAGAAGTTTTTGATAAAGTGTACAGTATACAATATTTTGTTATTGTGTTCATTAAGGCCATGATGCAACAACTGAATCACCACCGACAACAGGAAATAAATGGACATCAGTGAAAAGGAGCACATCAGAAGTCACAAACAACACAGCATCTGAAAACAACAATAATCAAATAAATCAAGGTGACTGAACAAAACAGAACCACATTTTCAGATAGAAAGGAGTTTCAACAGACAACTTGTTGATTCAAAGAGATTTAGACACACACAGGCACAAGAACCTGCTGATAATTAGCTCATCACCACAAACTCAACTAATGTAACACTCCTATCTTCTCTTTCCAGCCTGGTGGAGGTTCATTGTTGTGTCTGCGGGTTTAGCAGCGCTCATAATAAGTGTTGTCACAGTCAACATATGGACAAGAACTGAAGGTGAGAACATTCACACATGAAACTTTTATCAACAACAAGTTCTGATGAACCTGAATTTTCACTGTTGAAGCTAAAGTCGACTCTTTTTTGTCTTTTCAGGGAACAAAACACAGATGGATGAAAACATGGTGAGTTTTAAAACGGAATAATCACATGTGTGTTCAGGTTCTGCTGAATCAACTGTGAACTGTGTTCAGTTTGAAATGTCCCAACCTCAGCAGTCAGCTGGTTGACAGTGGAGGGTCGTCAGCTGATTAAACTATGATCAGTGTGTGTTCATCTTAATTCAGTAAATTACAGTTTAGAGTAAATCTTGAGCTGACTCCCTCCTGGTCACATTCCCTGAGTCAGTTTGTGATAAATGGCGGCTGTCACAAATGAACAGTTGAGTGTAGATGAACAATAAAAGCAGTGCATGTGTGGTTAATGTGGAGGTGGTGGAGGTGTAAACCAAGAGGACATAATGCAGGGTGGATGTCAGCTGTAGGAAGAGAGACACAGGAGAGACAAGAGAGGCCCAGGTGAGGTCAGTCAGCTGACGTCCCTCCACTGTCAACCAACTGACTACTGAGGTCGGCCAGGAGAGACCTCAAGACAGTGGGAGGGGCGTCACAACATCAGGAAAATGTGGGGAGTTTGCTTTTAGACACTATGAGCACATCAGGGAGTGACTCTTTAAATGTAGGATTATTCTGGATTTCCTCATGGGTTTTGGGTTTTCAGTAACAGTAACATTGAAAATGGCCGCCACCTGCTGACGCTACGTAGTGAGAGCGCAGCCCTAAGCAGCTCTGAAAAGTAGTCTTTTAAGCCAATTTAATCATTTTATAAATGCTTTTATCCCTAAGCCTTGCTTCTTAAATGGCCCCTCATTCGATCGGATTGTAGTTTTAATCATCCGACAAACCGATCGTTTGAATTTTTCTACGAAGTGGTCAACCGGATCGTCTTGGCTAGCTATACCAGCTTGTTTTTAGCACCTGAAGCTAACCACTCGTCTGCTCACCTGCCCTGCTTACCGGACGCCTAAACTTCTCATCGGGCCCAGTTTCTGGACGGACACGACTCGAGGTACCAAAACAAACGTTCCTCCCGCTGGATCCACGTCTTGCCTCAAGCTTTCAAATCGTTATGGTCTCCTGTCAGCCGCTACTCCATCTGTGCCCGTCTCTCTGCCAGGGGCCCGTGGGGCTAGTGGTCCTGCATCGGCATCCTCGGCCAAGCCCTCGACCTCCTCCTTCCGGTGGACCTCCTCCTCCCGGCGGATGATTGTAAAGGAGGCTGCTCTCAGAGCGAGACGCTCCGGTGTGTCTCCCCGTACTGAGGAAACCCGCGAGCCCACAGCCACAGTTGTGCCCAGGTCACAATCACCGCCGACACCCACTACACAGCAGCGGTACCCACCTCCTTCTCCTCGCCCCTTATTCCCACCAACCACGGCTATAGTGGGTGACCCCATAATAAGAAATGTCCATTTTTTCAACGCCACCACCTACTGTTTTCCAGGAGCCACTGTCTCAAAAATCATAGATAAACTCCCCGGTTTACTACAGTCCTTTCCAGACTCCATTAAGCGCATCATTTTGCACATTGGCACGAACGATGTGGTCCGATGTCAGTCTGAGCTGCTGAAGGTTGACTTTAAAAATCTGTTCACCATCCTGAAGGACTGTGGGAAGTCAATCTTCGTTAGCGGACCGCTTCCCACTCTTGGCCTCAGTGATCATCGCTACAGCAGACTCCTCTCCCTTCATTTTTGGCTCCAGTCTGCTTGCAGCAGCCTTGGTTTTGATTTTATAGACAATTTTAACCTTTTTTGGAATCGCTCCCCTTTTTATCGGCATGACGGACTATACCCGGGTAAACTTGGTAGCTGCATGCTTACTGCAAACATACAGCACACCGTACACGTACTGGCACACACGTGTTGACTATTTACGTACCACGCCCCCTCGGTAGTGCTCCCCTCTTCTTCTATAGTTCCCCCTGAGACTCATGCGAGCACGGCCTTTTTCAACCACTCCCCCCACAGGCTCCAGCCACCATTACACAACACTGCCTCTGACAGTGAGGCTCCTGCTGCTGATGATACTGTCATGACCTCTAGCTCCTCCCCCTGGCCACATCAGTCATTTCATACACAACCTGTAATTTTTCACATTAAGACCATCACCACATACAGGCACCCCCGTCCACCCTGCACAAGACATATTGATCTGGTCAACCTTCATCCATTCGTCCATTACCCCAGTCCTCTATTCTCTCCATTGGCTTCCTGTTCGTTTTAGGGTTGATTTTAAACTTTTAATATTTGTTTTTAAAGCTCTCAACGGCCTTGCCCCATCCTATTTATCTGAGATTTTAACTGTTCGTGAGCATGGCAGGGCTCTGAGGTCATCCAACCAACTTTTGTTGGAAGTGCCCAGGTCTAAGTATAAACACTGGGGTGACTGAGCCTTTTCAGTTGCTGCACCTAGGCTCTGGAATAAGCTCCCCTGCAACATGCGCGCCATCTCTGACCTGGGCCTCTTTAAATCAAAACTTAAAACTTATTTATTCAGGATGGCCTTTAATACCCAGTAGTGTGGCAATACTTTTATTCTATATTCTTTTATTTCTTTTTTATTCTTTTATTCTGTGTTTTAATTGTATTTTATATTCTGTAAAGCACTTTGGTTCACCTGTGGGTTGTTGTAAAGGGCTATATAAATAAAGTACATTTACATTTACATTTACATTTATTCAACACCCGCTCCCTCACCAGCAAGAGTCTCCTTCTAAATGAAATCATAGTGGACAATAACCTGGACCTTCTCTGTCTCACTGAAACCTGGCAAACACCTCTGGACAGTTTCTCATTAAACCAAATCACCCCCACAGGATACACATACATGGACAAACCCCGCACAGAGGGCCGGGGAGGAGGCATTAATGCCATCCACAGAAAAAACATCAAAACATGCCCCATCTCCATTCCTCCAACCCCCTCATTTGAACACCTCACCTACAAACTGTCTGGTCCATCCCCTCTGGTCACAGCCATCATTTACCGCCGCCCAAAACCACATCCCTCCTTCCTTCCTGATTTTGCTGACCTTTTGACCCAGTTATCCGCCATCTCACCATCTGTTCTTCTCCTGGGCGATTTCAATCTACATATTGACAGTACTGACAATAAACCGGCACAGAATTCTTAGAAGTGCTGCAATGCTTCAATTTCACTCAACACATAACCTTCCCAACACACAGCCGTGGTCACATTCTGGACTTGGTTTGCTCCACTAATCTAAACATTCAACAGCTATCGAGTCACAATCTGCACATCTCCGACCACCTGGTAATCACAATGAACATTGAAATCCCTCCCCCCTCCCCTATTCAGAGCCGGACAATAACCTTCAGAAACCTTAACTCCCTAACACCTGCAGCTGTCTCAGCCTCTCTCACCTACTGTCTGTCTGCCTCACCTCCCCCGCCCTCTGATGACCCTGCTGACCTGGTAAACTATTACAACAGCACACTCTCCTCCTGCTTGGATCAGCTCGCCCCCACCAAAACAAAAACTGTCTCATTCACTCACTCTGCCCCCTGGTACACTCCCGCACTCCGCCAAATGAAATCCCAGAAACGACAACTAGAAAGACTCTGCAAGAAAACTGGATTATCTGTTCACCTTCTCGCTTACATAGACCATCTACAGCAATACAAAGATGCACTCAACGCAGCCCGGACCACCTACTACTCCCACCTCATCCACTCTGGCTCCAACAACCCCAAGGCTCTGTTTTCCACCATAAACTCACTCCTTAAACCCCTGGACAACACTCCCTCATCATTCACAACTGAAAAATGCCAATCATTCCTCTCATACTTCCAATCAAAAATAGACACCATTTACAGTAACCTCAACACCCCTGGAGCACCGAGACAGCCCTCCTCAAAATTACAAACGAGCTCCTCCTCTCCTCAGACTCTGGACACCTCAACATCCTCATCCTCCTCGACCTCACAGCAGCCTTTGATACCATCAACCACTCCATCATACTCTCCCGACTGAAATCTTCAGCTCACATCACTGGCACAGCACTCACCTGGATCCGCTCCTACCTCACCAACCGACACCAGTTCATCAACACTAACAACTGCACCTCCACCACCGCTCCTCTGTCCCAAGACGTCCCCCAGGGATCGGTGCTTGGTCCCCTCCTCTTCATTCTATACATGCTCCCCCTTGGCAAAATCATCCATCTCTACGGACTACAGTTCCACTGCTACGCCGATGACATCCAATTGTACATTTCCACCAAAGCCATCACCAACACCACCCTCTCCACACTCAGTAACTGTCTCTCTGAAATCAAAAACTGGATGCAAAGAAACTATCTTCAACTAAACAGTGACAAATCAGACATTATCATCATTGGTCCCACATCACACACCAGAACCACCCAAAACTTCAGCCTCACCTTCAACAACAGCACTCTGTCCTCATCCCCGCACATCCGGAACCTTGGTATCATTTTTGACAGCCAACTTAAGTTTGACCACCATATTAACTACATCACCAGGACCTCCTTCTTTCACCTCAAAAACATTGCCCGTCTTCGCCCCTCACTCACCTACTCTGCTGCCGAAACCCTCATCCATGCTTTCATAACATCAAGACTAGATTACTGCAACAGCATCCTATACGGTTTCTTCATCGAAAGTCCTCAATAAACTCCAACACATCCAGAACTCCGCTGCCCGCCTGCTCACCCACACCCGCTCCCGAGAACACATCACCCCTGTCCTCCAAAAACTACACTGGCTCCCCATTTCACACCGCATACAATACAAAATCCTCCTACTGACCTACAAATCACTTAACAACCTGGCCCCCAC
The DNA here is from genome assembly GCA_035609425.1 of Epinephelus awoara. Taxonomy (NCBI): domain Eukaryota; kingdom Metazoa; phylum Chordata; class Actinopteri; order Perciformes; family Serranidae; genus Epinephelus; species Epinephelus awoara. The sequence goes on from CM069305.1 coordinate 13,473,080, forward strand.
CTACCTCACAGACCTGCTCCACCACTACACTATCTCTCCCTGATCTTTTACATTGTTTCTGTATTCTAATTGTGTTATTATTCTATATTGTCTTGTATTTTAAACTGTTATTATTTCCATGTAAGCGTCTTTGAGCACTTGTAAAAGCGTGTTATAAATAAAATTTATTATTATTATTATTAAATGTGAAGCAGTGGAAGTCTAAACATCAGAGAAGTGGGATTGTAACTAAACCCCAGCTGTTCCTCTGGAGCTGCTCTGTGTTTCAACACTGATTTGCTCCATTTTCACAGGAGCACATTGAGGAAGATGAAGATGAAGGTACGGTGAACTATGAAAACCTCAGAGACCCCGCTGCCTCTGTCTGACTCCACTGATCAACAAACAACAACTCACCACAGAGTCCACTGCTGTTAAATATCACCTCATCATATTTTACATAAGTAGATAACAATAGAATCATAAGATCATTTTAAGATTTCTGATGACTGAATGTGTTTTCTGTGCCAAGCTGTTTATATTTTAGTTTGCGTTGGACAAAGATACTCAAGTCCTGATCTGATCTCACATTAAGTGAGTCCAGAACCTTAACTTCATCTAACATGACAGATATCTTAATATACTTGTTTATTTTCTATTTGAACATCTTTAATTAATGCTTTAACTTTCCCATATATGTTTATCCTTATGTCCATACTGTATTTATAGTCTATACACAGTACTCATGTCATACCTCCAACTGTTTATTCTGTATATAATGTCTTTCTATCAGCATTTTATGAACTGAACACCTGCACTGTGTCTATTATACTTATACCTGCTCTGCCTACTGTAACTGCTGCTGAACAATAAAGCTGAATGTGTTCTTCAATCTAAATTGGCTCCTGTTGCAACATCTATCTGTGAGTTTAAGATTTACTGGTTGTTTTTTAAGCTGCAGCAGATTTGCATCACTTTTGTCACTCAGTGTACAGAGGAAGTGATTTTGATTGACTTTCATTTAAACATATCAGACTACAGTATGAGTTTGATGAGCTTTGAGCCTTAATGGAATTTGTAACAATCTTGTCTTTGATATGACTGATGATAATGTAAATTGCAAATATCAAAAGTGTTAATATTCAGTTTTATAGTGTGCTTTGTAGCTCTCTCTCCATTTCCTCATTCCTCACTGAGCTCTTACTGTAGCTGTAATATGACTCCATAGCTGATGAGGTGGCCTTAAACTGCTCTGTGTGGACATATGGAGTGTGTAGACACACAGTGAAGTGGCTGTATGTGGGTAAAGACAGAGACATGAAGACATCAGCCCCTGACCGCTGGGGTCACTGTGGCTTCTTTGTTCTTCACTTTTTCAAGTATTCTACACATTCCCACTTCCTTGTTCATGTTCACAGAGACACAGTGAGCATATGAAAAACCTCCAAACCACAGGTACATTTCACACATCTTAAACATCGTCTCTGCAGTGTCACAATCGGCCTCTCTGTCCCTGCAGCCACATTTCCACTTCCTCAAACCTGTTCACAGTGACACAGTGAGCATATAGTATTAAATACCTCCAAACAACAGCTGAAGTATTGATGTCAAACACACTAAGCCACATCTGTCCACACTGTTTAGCTGAACAGTGGAGCACCAAATGTGTGGTTTTATGAACACATATCGCCTCATTCTTGCCTCATTGCACTGGTTACCTGTGTGGTGTTCATCCCACGTTACTGTTTGGAAGCTATATCCTTAAAATCACAATTATGATGGTAAATTATGTGAATAAAATTCACAGTTCCTACAGAGTGAGAGCCTTTTGGTGAGATGCCACAGATCGATTGACAATGTGTTGCAACAGTAGAGCGATGAGGAAGAGACAGACAACAGTCTTACCACTACGATGACCTCAGCTTCATCCAAATTAGCTTCAACTTGCAACTGATGTGTTTCTGATGAACTGAACTGAGTACTGTCACACCTACACAAGTGTTAGCCACTGGTAGCGTTTCCATTGTCAGTATGTTAAAAATGAGATGATGATGTCAGAATCAGTCCTGCAACACTTCTTCTCAACCTGCAGGTCTGTGACACTTCTGCAAACTAACCAGGCTCAGATAGTAGCTGCATGTGTGTGTGTGCATATATGTGTTTTTGCAGACCACGTGCTTATACATTATGTGTGCATTTGTAAATTTGAGTGTATTCATGTATGCATGTGCAGATACATTGGGTCTAACATCCCTGTTTGCACTGGGCTCTAACATTTGTCTACATTAAATACATGTATCTATAATGACAAGAAGAATGCACAGAAATGCAAGAACTCAGATTCATGGTGGATGCACACAACGTATCCTCATACAATGTTCGTATTGTATCTCACAAATTGGCACCCAGTGATTTAGTGCCAATACCAAGTACATAGGGGAGGTTTAGGAACATTAAGTTATGTAGGTTAGATTTAGGACAAGAATCATAGTTGGATGCCATCAAATTGCATACTTAACGTAACGTGACATAGGTTAGAGATCTAATTGGGCCCAAAAAAACAGGCCCAGACCAACATGAACCTGCACACACAACATAACGACACTGATGAGGTGACATGCTCTGTGAGGTCATAAGAACGAAGTACACACACAGTGAAGTGGCTGTTTCAGGGTCAAGATGTGATAAAAGACAACAAGGAAATTATAGCTGCTGCGCAGCAATGGTCGGGGCCGGGCAATTTTAGGCAAAATAAGGCAATTCTGAGCAATACGCACACTAAAACAAAGCATATCACAACATAGAAGTTACATCATATAATTATGGCATGCCCCTCAAATGAGTGGCTGAAGTGATCAGACTCATAATATACAAGAGACAGAAAAAACTCAAGAACAAGAAAGTAAGAATAACAGAACAACAAGAATAACTGCTAGCAATTATGAACAAACTGGCCTGATCTCGCTTAAAGCTAAACATTATCCATGGTGACAAAGATGAAAACATTTTTTTTAAATGTAAAAGTAGCTATTGGATAGACTCTGCATATTGACTGATAGCTAAGCTAAATAAACAGGGAAAAGTGTTGATAAAGAGTGTTTGTCTCTAATCCACAAAACTGCCTGGATCATAATTATTTTAACTTTAGTAGTCTGTAATCCACATAGCATGATGCCTGAACATAGGACTTTCACATTAGAATATCAGTTCTGCCTTAGCTGAGGCTTGAAGTCACAACTTCTGAGACTGATGTCTGTCTTCTATCTCACTGAGCTAATTGGCCAGTGACAGCACATGTGTGGCTTCACAAATTGACTAAGCCAAGCATCAGGGTGCCAGACAGTAGCCATCCATGCCATGGAAAAGCAAATTTCAAAGTGAAAGTTCCAAAGCTGTAGCACATATGGTTGATTTGTTATGAATTTTCAAAGTTTTGAAATTTAGAGGCTTGATGTAGCGCCACCATCAGGACTATTGTCTTGTGTTTCCAGTTGAGGACCTCTGGCATGGGACTGGATCTTTATGAAAGGCTTGGGTAGATTTCTCACATGGAAATGTTGCACAAGCTGAGGCTTGAACTCACAATCTTCAACACCAAGAACCATCCTCTATCTCACTGAGCTAATTGGCAAACAGAGATGTCACATGTAGCTTCACAAACTGACTAAGCCAGTCACCTGTGTGCAAGACAGCAGCTGTTAGTGTGTAAAGGCAGATTTCAAATGGCTGTCAAAAATTCAGTTATTAAGACAAAAATCTGAAAATTCACAAATTGCATGTAGACAGCATGAAGATGTTGACAATTTGTTTTAAACAATGATTTATTGGCTCCATAAGTGAAAAACCTATGTTTAAAAATGACATTTTGCATTGACTCCAATTGTTGGCATGAGAGCGAAATTCAAAATGGTGAAAAAAAAACAAATTTAAAAAAAATCAGTTTTTGAGATAAAATTCTGATATTTTCCAAACATCATCTGCCATGACTCCAAAATGTTGTAATTTTTTTTAAGGAACATTGAAAATGTATTTAGCAAGAATTTGCAAGTATATGTTTACAACACCATTTACAGTCAGTCAAACATGCACTGTAGGCTCAATTTTCAATAAATCAAAAATCTGTGTGGATCATTTGTGTAGGACAGTCTGAAGATGCTCTGGAGCACGTTTGGTGTCAATTGAGCAAAAATTGTGGGAGGAGATAGGTTTAAGAAGTTTTACAGTTTTTGAAAAAAACAGAGTGATGGACTTCATAATTTGCAATAGGTTTAAATGTAAAAAAGTTTCTTCAGTATTGGGGCTACATTTTGGTGAAAGTTGCAAATCTGTAGCACATATGGTTGATTTGTTGTGAATTTTTAAAATGTTGAACTTTAGAGGCTTGCTGTAGCGCCACCATGAGGACTATTGGCCTGTTTGCAGCTGAGGCAATCTGGCATGAGACTGGACCTTTGTGCAAAGTTTGGTGATTTTTCACACATGGGAAGTAGGATTTCCTCGGAAGAAGAAGAAGAACAGGCAGCAAAACAACAGGGTCCTGCCTGGCCCCTAATAAGACATCACAGTCTCTCTGCTCTGCCTCTTCAGCACCACAGACAGCGCCATAGATTCATCAACACACAGCACAGTTAGGCTACATATATTTTGGGGATATTATGGATATTTGTGGATGCATTTGCTCATCCCCCGCTCAGATCAAGTTTCTGATTTGAAAAAAACATGTTAAATTATCATGTTATAATATGAAACGTTTCAGCTTATAAGGTGATAAGTGACCATGCTGTAACATGAAGCTTTCATGTTAATATGTGATAAATACTTTATTTTTATAACAAGAACAGTTTCTTGTAATAACAATAAATGTTTCCTGTTAGGACGTGGAGTGTTTGATGATGTAATAACATGAAAATATCCTGTCAAACATGAAAAACATATTGTTATAACAACAAACTTTTCATGTTATTACCTGATACTGATCAGTTTCTTCTGATGTGGCATCACTGAGCTTCTGTAGTCAGTGATATGAAAGTTGTCAGTTTAAGTGTGTCAGAGTGTTTGTATTGTGTTTCACAGGTAACTGATGATGGAGGTGTGGTGAACTATGAAAACGTTGGAGACCCTTTTGTCTCTGTCAGACTCCACTGATCAACAACTTCATATCAGCATCAGCTCATCAGAGAATGTGATGTGAATGTGTTTGAGTGGGTTTTCAGCCTTAATAGAGTTAGTAACAGTCAACCCTTTTTATATCTGATAACAATATAACCTGCAAACAAAGAAATGTTTAGCACTAGTTCCAGCACTGTGTTTCTTGATTCCTTCATGTGCTAACATGAGCCCTCAAATGTGTCTAAATACAGATATAAATGAACCCAAAGTGACCTGACAATGCTGCTGTCATAAGTTTTGGATGTACATGACCACATACTGTGACTAAATAGAAACACAAATCTCAATCGTCTAACATTTGTCTAAATAACATATAAATGTTCTGGGATTGTTTGGAGTTGGTGCTTCACCTTCAGGCCATTAAAGACAGTTCAATCAGACACTCATCAGTTTGTGTGTCTGATGTCTATGAGGTCATCATCAGAGGGTAAAACCACCAGAGCTCTGCTGCTGGTGTTAACCACATTCTCACCAAAACACTTCTCCTTCAGTTCTCAGAAAAACATATGCAAATATACCAACAGGTCTCAGACCAGTAAATGTATATGTGTTCTCTGTGAGGAAGTTAATCATCACAGGAAGTAGATGCTGTGTCCATTTTAAGAAGCAGCAGGTCAGAGACTTTGACAGTTGAGAGCGTGAGACCAAGAGAGAAACATGATGGCTGAATTCAGATGGATTATAATGTCTTTATTTCTGATGCTGCTGTTTAAGTTTACAGGTAAGGATATAACACACATTAACTGAAGACACATTACAAAACTGTATTGATATTATTAATAGTACTTTATTAAGTATTCTTCCAAGTTTTGTTTGTAACATGGTGAGTTTAGTGAACTCTTTCTTCATTTATCTCTTTTTCAGCAGCAGCAACTGAGAAATATTTCTTAGTTGGAGATGAAGTCACTTTGCCTTGTGACAGTGTGACACATGATCAGGATAACTGTGACCGTGCTACATGGTTATATAGTGATGGAGGAGACACAGTGACGCTGTTTGAACACGGGAAGATTCACAGAGACGTTGAAGCTAAATCAGACAGACTGAGTGTTACAGCAAACTGTTCTCTGGTTATAAAGAAGGTCACACTTGAGGATGTTGGACATTACAGCTGCAGACAGTTCAGATCAGGACGACAAGTTTCAGACTCTCAGGTTGATCTGTCTGTTGTTGACAGTGAGTATTTCCATCATAATGTTTTCAGCTCAAACTGTCTTGTTAGAACAATATACTGAAACATTACAATAATTATGATTACAGTGATGAAGTTAATTTGACTCTTGTTGTCTTTCTCTCACAATATCTCCATCTTCACTAGGAACTAAAGATAACACCAATGATCGGGTCATCTTGTACTGCTCTGTGAGGACATATGGACAGTGTCCACACACAGTGAAGTGGCTGTATGAGGGTAATCAGAATGACTTGGAGACATCACAGACTACATGTTCAGCCTCTGTGACATTTACAACATCTGACTATAATCAGAAGTTGAAGTATTCTGAGTTATTGAAATGTGAAGTGACAGATGGTTACACTAAAGAAGTTCATCAGTTCACCTTCAGCCCTCCTCAGTCCTCAGGTGAGAAACCAGGTGAGAACATGATGAGCTGTTTAAAATCATTTCAAACTGATGTGAATAATCACACAAAATGTTTCAATCTGAGGTTTTAATATTTCATCATTCTTTGTCATTTGTTTTATGCAGAAGTTTTTGATAAAGTGTACAGTTCTTGCATTTTGTTATTGTGTTCATTAAGGTCTCGATGCAGCAACAACAACAACAACAACATCAACAACTACAAAATCATCAACATCAACAACAACAACTGAATCACCATCTACAACAGGAAATAAATGGACATCAATGACAATGAGCACATCAGAAGAGACAAACAACACAGCATCTGAAAGCAATCAGACAAAACAAGGTGACTGAACAACAGAACCACATTTACAGTGAAAAGAGACATTAAAAATATATTTTACAGATGCTGACAGACTCTTTGTTAATGTAGATATTAGACATACAGAGACAGCCCAAGGACACTAACAATCAGCTTATCATAAAAAAAACCTCAGACTTCTGACACTTGTAACTTCTCTTTGCAGATTGGTGGAAGTTCATCGTTGCGGCTGTGGGTTTAGCAGCACTTATAATAATCACTGTGGCTGTCATCAGATGGAAGAGAACTAAAGGTGAGAACATTCACAGGAAAAACTTTAATAAACAAAGAAATTTGATAAACCTGGATTTTCACTGTTGAAGCTAAAGTCAACTCTTTGTTGTTGTTGTTGTTTCCAGGGAACAAAACACAGATGGATGAAAACATGGTGAGTTTTAAAAGTAAATGCTCAAAATTTAATTTAGTACTTTTATATATAAATGGAAACAGGGTTTATGGTTTGTTCAGGACCTGAACTGTGTGTTACTAAAGTATATTTGAAGAGACTGAGGTTAAACACTGCAGTCACTCAATGTGGTCTATAAACCAGTCAGGACACAGTGAGATCACACACTACACCCAGTACAAAGCTGCACTCATATACAAGTTATGTTTGTGTTTCTTCTCTGAAGAAGAAGAAGGAACTGTGATGCAACTAGAATTTTATCAAATTAATTAAGTGTAAGAGTGAGTCAGTATGTTACATGTTACTGAGCAGTCATTATGTTGTCTCCTCTGTGCAGGCTGATCCTGAAGCTGATGTTTCCTATGCCTCCATCAGCTACACCAAGAACACAGGCTGTAAAGCCAAGGTCAGCTGTATGACTGGTTAAACTGGTGATGTTACTGATTTTAACATTAAAGTCCATATAGATTTATGATGAATTATTCCGATGCCATCTATCTATGGCATCAGAATAGATAGATGGCATACATCCTGGCCAAAACTAAAGGCCAGGATGACATGACATTTGCTGTGAGTGTTCACGATTTGGGTTTCGTTAATAATTGGCAAACTTTCTGGGGAAAACCTGGTCTCATTAGGAGAGATGGCATTCATCCCACTTTGGATGGAGCTGCTCTCATTTCTAGGAACCTGGCAAATTTTATTAGTAAATTAAATCCCTGACAACCCAGAGTTGAGACCAGGACAGAGAGCTGCAGTCCTATACGCTTCTCTGAGCTTCTAGTTCACTTACCCAGCCATAGTTTCCATAGTTTTATACCAACGGTGTCTGTCCCCCGACCACCTAAATTATTTAAATCTAAAATTAAACAAAGAGGAGTTGTGCAAAACAACCTCATAAAAATTAAAACCTCTTCTGTGACAGAAAGACAAAACAGGAGAATTAAATGTGGACTGTTAAATATCAGGTCTCTTTCGTCTAAAGCAGTGTTAGTAAACGAATTAATATCAGATAATCATATTGATTTACTTAGTCTCACTGAAACCTGGCTGTGTCAAGATGAATATGTTAGTCTAAATGAATCCGCTCCTCCCAGTCATAATAATACCCACATTCCTCGAGGCAGCGGCCGAGGAGGGGGAGTTGCAGCCATTTTTAACTCTAGTCTGTTAATCAGCACCAAACCTAAACTAGATTATAATTCTTTTGAAAGCCTCGTTCTTAGTCTTTTACATCCGACCTGGAAAACCTCACAACCACTTTTATTTGTTATTGTGTACCGTGCTCCTGGCCCGTATTCTGAATTTATATCTGAATTCTCAGAGTTTTTATCCAGTCTAGTTCTAAAATCAGATAAAGTTATTATTGTAGGCGACTTTAACATTCATGTCGACGTTGATAATGACTCCCTGGCTACCGCGTTTATCTCATTATTAGACTCCATTGGCTTCAGTCAGGGTGTACATGAACCCACTCACTGTTTTAACCATACCCTCGATCTAGTTCTGACGTATGGAATTGAAATTGATAACCTAACAGTCTTTCCACAGAATCCCTCGCTATCAGATCATTATTTGATTACTTTTGATTTCTTTTTACTCGATTACACGCCACTTAGCAACAGTTACTATACCAGATGTTTATCAGATAGTGCTGTCGCAAAATTTAAGGAAATGATTCCTCCGTCGTTAAATTCAATACCAAGTCCTTCAGTAACAGAGGTTTCCCGTACCGACTTTAACCTCTCCAGAATTGATCAATTTGTCGATAGTGCCGTAGGCTCGCTGCGAACAACACTCAACTCTGTAGCTCCTCTTAAAAAGAAGTTAACAAAACAAAGAAAGTTCGCTCCTTGGTATAACTCTGAAACCCGTAAATTAAAGCAAATATCGCGAAAGTTTGAAAGGAATTGGCGATTAACCAAACTGGAAGAATCTCGTGTAATCTGGGCAGACAGTCTCAAAACTTATAAGAGGGGCCTCCGCAATGCCAGAGCAAACTATTACTCAGCTTTAATAGAAGAAAATAAGAACCACCCCAGGTTTCTTTTCAGCACTGTAGCCAGGCTGACTGAGAGTCAAAGCTCTATTGAGCCTTGTATTCCTTTAACCCTTAGCAGTAATGATTTTATGAGCTTCTTTAATGACAAAATTCTAGCTATTAGAGGCAAAATTCATGACCTCCTGTCCTCAGATAGTACCTATCTAACCTCAAACACAGCTGTAACACCTAATATTTATTTAGATTGCTTCTCCCCAATTTCTCTTCAAGAATTGACCGCAGTGATTTCTTCATCTAAATCATCAACGTGTCTCTTAGACCCCATCCCAACTAGGCTACTCAAGGAGGTCTTACCTTTGGTTAACACCCATATATTAGATATGATCAATATATCCTTATTAACAGGCTATGTACCACAGTCTTTTAAGGTAGCTGTAATTAAACCTCTACTAAAAAAGCCCACCCTGGATCCAGAGGTGTTAGCCAACTATAGACCAATATCTAATCTTCCCTTTATGTCAAAGATCCTTGAGAAAGTAGTCGCAGACCAGCTGTGTGATTTTCTCCAGGATAATAATTTATTTGAGGAATTACAGTCAGGATTTAGAGCGCATCATAGCACTGAGACAGCTCTAGTTAAAATTACAAATGACCTTCTGATTGCTTCAGACCAAGGACTCGTCTCTGTACTTGTTTTATTAGATCTTAGTGCGGCGTTTGACACTGCTGACCATGAAATTCTGTTACAGAGACTGGAACACTTAATTGGCCTAAAAGGTTCTGCACTAAGCTGGTTTAAATCTTATTTATCTGATCGTTTTCAATTTGTTGACGTTCATAATGAATCTTCCATACGTACTGAAGTTTGTTTTGGAGTTCCGCAAGGTTCTGTGCTTGGACCAATCCTATTTATTCTATATATGCTTCCTTTAGGTAACATCATGAGAAATCACTCTATAAATTTCCATTGTTATGCGGATGATACACAGTTGTATTTATCGATGAAGCCAGAAGAAAGTGATCAATTAACTAAACTTCATAATTGTCTTAAAGACATAAAAACCTGGATGAGCACCAATTTCCTGATGTTAAATTCAGACAAAACTGAAGTAATTGTTCTTGGCCCCAAACAACTCAGAGACTCTTTATCTGATGACATAGTTTCTCTAGATGGCATTGCTCTGGCCTCTACCACTACCGTAAGAAACCTCGGAGTAACATTTGACCAAGATTTGTCTTTTAATTCTCATTTAAAACAAACCTCACGGACTGCATTTTTTCATATGCGTAATATTGCAAAAATTAGACCTATCTTGACCCAAAAAGATGCAGAAAAATTGGTCCACGCTTTTGTTACCTCGAGGCTCAAGGGCGGAGTGGCAATCGGGACGATCGGGAGTTTTCCCGGTCGGCCGGCCGGCCGATGAATTTGCGCGAACCGGCCCATGTATGCTCTGAGCGGCCGTGAGACTACCGCGACTGGCCCTTTGGCTCAGCGGAATTATTCACGTCTTTTAATTTCTACCGCGAAAATCTGTAAGACCTACTACATTGGAAAAATACTGAAGTCCACCCAGTATTTATACCACTTGCTCACCCTCTATATCTCAGTCATGGTTACCCTGCACACTCATCTCTGATCTCTCCCATCAATCTACTGATTTTTGTGTAGCCTATCTTAATTTAATTCTTCTTATTCAGGCGTTACAGAACTTTTATGATCACAAATAAAACATTTGATTTGTTTGTTCTTAAATTAACGTAGAATGGAGCAAAGCCTTCTGGGAATGGGAGGGCCTATCACTCTGCGTTTATCTAATGAACTGATTGCAGGTCAAGTCTATTTACAGAAATGAAGGGGGATAAATGAGCGGCCCCTCGTCTAATGGTATGACCCTACAAGATAATGACATACGTCAGACAGAGAGAGAGCGGGCAAGTAAGGTAAAGACACTCATCTCTGTGCCCCTGAGGTAAAGACACTTATTTCTGTGCCCCTCAGGAAAAAACACTCATCTCTGTGCCCCTGAGGTAAAGACACTTATCTCTGTGCCCCTCAGGAAAATACACTCATCTCTGTATATAATCAGATGTCTATAGTTCACTATAAACCTATAGGCTACTCAAAATTCCTGATTAATGGTTTGTGGAACTCTTTGGAACTGTCTATATGTATATACTTTAATAGTTCTCTACAAACCTTCAAAGTGCCTGGTTTACCAGTTATTTAATTACCTGTGGTATTAGGTTGGCATTGTCTATACTTACTTTTTTAAACTTATACAGGCAACTATTTGAGTGCTATGGGTCTGATACCCAGATACATGTCCTTGCATGATGCTTGAAATTTCTATCCACCCAAAAAAGCTCTTTTTATACTGCACTTAAATATCTATAGTTCCTTACAAATTTATTGAAAGTGCCTGGTTTTCCAGTGGTTGAATGGCTTGTTGTATTGCATTAGCACTATCCATAGTTCCTTTCTCCAAATGTATACAATGCTACTACTTTGATTTATACAAAAACATATGTTCATATTAAATGCTGGAAATTATGAATGTACAGATTGATATGTATAGCAGTTGAATGGCCTGTCTAGGCCTGTATTGAAAATGTCTATAGAGTTTTGGTCTTAGGCATCATCCAAGTAAGCTATAGTTACAGATGCCAGGGCATTAACTTCAGATACTGTAAAATATGTATATGTCTACTATTATTATTTATGTTGTTGATCCAGGTCTGTCATACAATATAGTTTTATCATTTTATTTTGATGTTATATTTCAGCATCTGTTTATTAAACCCCATTAAAATCTTTAAACCTACACTTTATTGTCAATAATGTGCATTTGCCTAGTGCCATCTAGTGGTCAGATTTCATATTTCTGTTAAGTCCTTCCCAAATGCGTAGACTTCGCTGGTGTTAGAACAGATGGAGGAATTCCACTCAAAGAAAGATGACATAATCTGTGTCTTCATCCAGATTAAAAAAATAAATTTAGTATTTTAAATTGACATAAATTTTGTTTGTGTTGTTGATATAGTTGGGGGGGCGGCGTTGGTGGGCTGTTGGTGGGCCGTTGGTGGGCCAGTGCGGTCAGAATTTTCCCTGTGGATTTTGGTGCCCCACTCCGCCCCTGTCGAGGCTGGATTACTGTAACTCTCTATTATCAGGTAGCTCTAGTAAATCATTAAAAACTCTTCAGCTAATTCAGAATGCAGCAGCACGTGTACTAACAGGAACTAAGAAACGAGATCATATTTCTCCTGTTTTAGCTTCTCTGCACTGGCTCCCTGTAAAATCCAGAATTGAATTTAAAATCCTACTGTTAACTTATAAAGCTCTAAATGGTCAAGCTCCATCATATCTTAGAGAGCTCATAGTGCCATATTATCCCACCAGAACTCTGCGCTCTGAGAACGCAGGGTTACTCGTGGTCCCTAAAGTCTCCAAAAGTAGATCAGGAGCCAGAGCCTTCAGCTATCAGGCTCCTCTCCTGTGGAATCATCTTCCTGCTACGGTCCGGGAGGCAGACACCGTCTCCACATTTAAGACTAGACTTAAGACTTTCCTCTTTGATAAAGCTTATAGTTAGGGCTGGCTCAGGCTTGCCTTGTACCAGCCCCTAGTTAGGCTGACTTAGGCCTAGTCTACCGGAGGACCACCTATAATGCACCGGGCACCTTCTCTCTCTCTCGCTTTCCCTCTCTCTCTCTCTCTCTCTCTCTCTCTCTCTCTCTCTCTCTCTCTCTCTCTCTCTCTCTCTCGTATCCTATTACTGTATCTTGTTTACTCGGCCATTCTGGATGTCACTAACTCGGCTTCTTCTTCGGAGCCTTTGTGCTCCACTGTCTCTCAGGTTAACTCATATTGCAGCGGTGCCTGGATAGTGTGACGTGTGTGGTTGTGCTGCTGCTGTGGTCCTGCCAGATGCCTCCTGCTGCTGCTGCTGCTGCTGCTGCCATCATTAATCATTAGTCATACTTCTACTGCTATTATAGACATATGATATTATCATACATGTATACTGCCTGATACTAATATATACTTTCAACATATTGTACCACACTAGCCAGAACTACAACAACAGTATTATTACTTTCATGAATGTTGTTGTAAGCTACTGTCATTACCGAGGATGTCATACACATTACTGTATTGTGTCATACAGATTACTGTTAATTTGTTATGCTGATCTGTTCTGTACGACATCTACTGCACGTCTGTCCGTCCTGGAAGAGGGATCCCTCCTCAGTTGCTCTTCCTGAGGTTTCTACCATTTTTTTTCCCCCGGTAAAGGTTTTTTTTTGGGGGAGTATTTCCTTATCCGCTGTGAGGGTCTAAAGGACAGAGGGATGTCGTATGCTGTAAGGCCTTGTGAGGCAAATTGTATTTGTGATATTGGGCTTTATAAATAAAATTGATTGATTGATTGATTGATTGATTGATGGTCACCAGATGATAAATGCTGGTGTTTGTTGGAGACTCTGTTACCTTTCCTGTGCAGTAGCGCCACCAACAGACCAACACGTCAACTTCACACACAAGATATTTCATAATCTAATCAGCAGATAAAAGCTGCTGCAACTACAGTTGTTTGATGGCAGCAACATCAGGAAGTTGTGTTAAGTTTATGTGTGAGTCATTTATGAGTTGTACTTTTTCCCTCCAGGTCCGTGTTGATGATGATGATGATGATGCAGTGACCTACAGCACTGTGAAAGCTCCCTCCTCTTCTTCTGCTGGAGCCTCTGCTGATCCCAGAAACCTCTACGCTATCATCAACAAACCAACCAAATAAGATGTTACTTATTAAATGCAACATGTTTTTATAACAACTGCAGGATTGTTTGGATCATAGATTCAGAATTTTAAGTGAGCAGAATTATAATAAGCATGATCTCAGTTGGTCATGTCATGCATTTTCTTGGCTTAACTGTAGCAAAGTGAGAACACAGCAGCAGCAGCAGCAGCAGCAGCTCTATGACACATTGAGGGAGTTGAGGCTCCCTCTAGAGGTGGAGAGTGTATAAAAAGGAAGCAGACATATTGGATATATACTGTATTCTTAGTGCTGTGTCCCTGCATGGGCACAATGCAGGTTTTGTAACATTGAATCTTCTTTGTTTTGTTATACCATTTCATTGAATATTGCTTTTTGCTGAGTGAATTTGATTACCCATGTTATGCATTAATGAATAAATGATTAGTGTATGGTTACCACCTTGTGAGTGGGATGGATCTTTATGTGTTTGGTGTTTTTAGTCTTTAGCAGTCTACAGGCAGAAAAACTGTTTGGCCAAATTAAATACTGCAGGAAATTCTCTTGCTCAGCTTTTTTAGATTTGAAACACAACACTTTTTCCATTTGTCACCACAGACTGGCGCCAAAGATCCTTCACAACGTGGAGCTCTCTGCTGTCCACTCACACTGTACTGCATAGCCAAAACTATGTAAACACCCAAACATACACACAAGTCCCGGTGCACCACCAGGTGTATCTCAGAATTGAAACTACCTGATACATGAAGTGAGTAAAGTGCACAATATTCCTCTCTGATATGGGAAAAACAGTGGTGAAATGTAACGAAGAACATTTACTCAAGTACTGTACTTAAGTACAAATTCAGTGTACTTGAATGTGTTCTTCAATCTTAATTGGCTCCTGTTGCAACATCTATCTGTGAGTTTAAGATTTACTGGTTGTTTTTTAAGCTGCAGCAGATTTGCATCACTTTTGTCACTCAGTGTACAGAGGAAGTGATTTTGATTGACTTTCATTTAAACATATCAGACTACAGTATGAGTTTGATGAGCTTTGAGCCTTAATGGAATTTGTAACAATCTTGTCTTTGATATGACTGATGATAATGTAAATTACATTTTGAAAAAGTGTTAATATTCAATTTTATATTGTGCTTTGTAGCTCTCTCTCCATTTCCTCATTCCTCATTGAGCTCTTACTGTAGCTGTAATACGACTCAGTAGCTGATGAGGTGACCTTAAACTGCTCTGTGTGGACATATGGAGTGTGTAGACACACAGTGAAGTGGCTGAATGTGGGTAAAGACAGAGACATGAAGACATCAGCCCCTGACCGCTGGGGTCACTGTGGCTTCTTTGTTCTTCACTTTTTCAAGTATTCTACACATTCCCACTTCCTTTTTCATGTTCACAGAGACACAGTGAGCATATGAAAAACCTCCAAACCACAGGTACATTTCACACATCTTAAACATCGTCTCTGCAGTGTCACATTCTGCCTCTCTGTCGCTGCAGCCACATTTCCACTTCCTCAAACCTGTCCACAGTGACACAGTGACACAGTGAGCATATAGCATTAAATACCTCCAAACCACAGCTGAAGTATTGATGTCAAACACACTCAGCCACATCTGTCCACACTGTTTAGCTGAACAGTGGAGCACAAAATGTGTGGTTTTATGAACACATATCGCCTCATTCTTGCCTCATTGCACTGGTTACCTGTGTGGTGTTCATCCCACGTTACTGTTTGGAAGCTATATCCTTAAAATCACAATTATGATGGTAAATTATGTGAATAAAATTCACAGTTCCTACAGAGTGAGAGCCTTTTAGTGAGATGCCACAGATTGATTGACAATGTGTTGCAACAGTAGAGCCATGAGGAAGAGACAGACAACAGTCTTACCACTACGATGACCTCAGCTTCATCCAAATTAGCTTCAACTAGCAACTGATGTGTTTCTGATGAACTGAACTGAGTACTGTCACACCTACACAAGTGTTAGCCACTGGTAGCGTTTCCATTGTCAGTAGTATTGTCAGACAGTTTTTGAAAAAAACAGAGTGATGGACTTCATAATTTGCAATAGGTTTAAATGTAAAAAAAGGTTTCTTCAGTATTGGGGCTACATTTTGGTGAAAGTTGCAAATCTGTAGCACATATGGTTGATTTGTTGTGAATTTTTAAAATGTTGAACTTTAGAGGCTTGCTGTAGCGCCACCATCAGGACTATTGGCCTGTTTTTGCAGCTGAAGCAATCTGGCATGGGACTGGACCTTTGTGCAAAGTTTGGTGATTTTTCGCACATGGGAAGTTTGATTTCCTCGGAAGAAGAAGAAGAAGAACATGCAGCAAAACAACAGGGTCCTGCCTGGCCCCGAATAAGACATCACAGTCTCTCTGCTCTGCCTCTTCAGCACCACAGACAGCGCCATATAGGCTGAAAACCCACTCAAACACATTCACATCACATTCTCTGATGAGCTGATGCTGATATGAAGTTGTTGATCAGTGGAGTCTGACAGAGACAAAAGGGTCTCCAACGTTTTCATAGTTCACCACACCTCCATCATCAGTTACCTGTGAAACACAATACAAACACTCTGACACACTTAAACTGACAACTTTCATATCACTGACTACAGAAGCTCAGTGATGCCACATCAGAAGAAAATGATCAGTATCAGGTAATAACATGAAAAGTTTGTTGTTATAACAAGATGTTTTTCATGTTTGACAGGATATTTTCATGTTATTACATCATCAAACACTCCACGTCCTAACAGGAAACTTTTATTGTTATTACAAGAAACTGTTCTTGTTATAAAAATAAAGTATTTATCACATATTAACATGAAAGCTTCATGTTACAGCATGGTCACTTATCACCTTATAAGCTGAAACGTTTCATATTATAACATAATAATTTAACATGTTTTTTTCAAATGAGAAACTTGATCTGAGCGGGGGATGAGCAAATGCATCCACAAATATCCATAATATCCCCAAAATATATGTAGCCTAACTGTGCTGTGTGTAACAGTCAACCCTTTTTATATCTGATAACAATATAACCTGCAAACAAAGAAATGTTTAGCACTAATTCCAACACTGTGTTTCTTGATTCCTTCATGTGCTAACATGAGCCCTCAAATGTGTCTAAATACAGATATAAATGAACCCAAAGTGACCTGACAATGCTGCTGTCATAAGTTTTGGATGTACATGACCTGTGACTAAATAGAAACACAAATCTCAATTGTCTAACAATTGTCTGTTTGGAGTTGGTGCTCCACCTTCAGGCCATTAAAGACAGTTCAATCAGACACTCATCAGTTTGTGTGTGTGATGTCTATGAGGTCATCATCAGAGGGAAAAACCACCAGAGCTCTGCTGCTGGTGTTAACCACATTCTCACCCAAACACTTCTCCTTCAGTTCTCAGAAAAACACCTGCAAATATACCAACAGGTCTCAGACCAGTAAATGTATATGTGTTCTCTGTGAGGAAGTTAATCATCACAGGAAGTAGATGCTGTGTCCATTTTAAGAAGCAGCAGGTCAGAGACTTTGACAGTTGAGAGCGTGAGACCAAGAGAGAAACATGATGGCTGAATTCAGATGGATTATAATGTCTTTATTTCTGATGCTGCTGTTTAAGTTTACAGGTAAGGATATAACACACATTAACTGAAGACACATTACAAAACTGTATTGATATTATTAATAGTACTTTATTAAGTATTCTTCCAAGTTTTGTTTGTAACGTGGTGAGTTTAGTGAACTCTTTCTTCATTTCTCTCTTTTTCAGCAGCAGCAACTGAGAAATATTCCTTAGTTGGAGATGAAGTCACTTTGCCTTGTGACAGTGTGACACATGATCAGGATAACTGTGACAGTGCTACATGGTTATTTAGTGATGGAGGAGACACAGTGAAGCTGTTTGAACACAGGAAGATTCACAGAGAAGCTGAAGCTAAATCAGACAGACTGAGTGTTACAGCAAACTGTTCTCTGGTTATAAAGAAGGTCACACTTGAGGATGTTGGACGTTACAGCTGCAGACAGTTCAGATCAGGACGACAAGTTTCAGACTCTCAGGTGGATCTGTCTGTTGTTGACAGTGAGTATTTCCATCATAATGTTTTCAGCTCAAACTGTCTTGTTAGAACAATATACTGAAACATTACAATAATTATGATTACAGTGATGAAGTTAATTTTACTCTTGTTGTCTTTCTCTCACAATATCTCCATCTTCACCAGTGACTGAACGTCAGGACAATGATCGGGTCATCTTGTACTGCTCTGTGAGGACATATGAACCGTGTCTACACACAG
The DNA here is from genome assembly GCA_035609425.1 of Epinephelus awoara. NCBI lineage: Eukaryota > Metazoa > Chordata > Actinopteri > Perciformes > Serranidae > Epinephelus > Epinephelus awoara. The sequence goes on from CM069305.1 coordinate 13,491,691, forward strand.
TGAAGTGGCTGTATGAGGGTAATCAGAATGACTTGGAGACATCACAGACTACATGTTCAGCCTCTGTAACATTTACAACATCTGACTATAATCAGAAGTTGAAGTATTCTGAGTTATTGAAATGTGAAGTGACAGATGGTTACACTAAAGAAGTTCATCAGTTCACCTTCAGCCCTCCTCAGTCCTCAGGTGAGAAACCAGGTGAGAACATGATGAGCTGTTTAAAATCATTTCAAACTGATGTGAATAATCACACAAAATGTTTCAATCTGAGGTTTTAATATTTCATCATTCTTTGTCATTTGTTTTATGCAGAAGTTTTTGATAAAGTGTACAGTTCTTGCATTTTGTTATTGTGTTCATTAAGATCATGATGCATCATCAATAACAACATCAACAACAACAACAACGACAAAATCATCAACAACAACAACTGAATCACCATCTACAGCAGGAAAAAAATGGACATCAGTGACAATGAGCCATGATCAGCCAAAACAAGGTGACTGAACAACAGAACCAAATTTACAGTGAAAAGAGACATTAAAAATATATTTTACAGATGCTGACAGACTCTTTGTTAATGTAGATATTAGACATACAGAGACAGCCCAAGGACACGAACAATCAGCTTATCATAAAAAAACCTCAGACTTCTGACACTTGTAACTTCTCTTTGCAGATTGGTGGAAGTTCATCGTTGCGGCTGTGGGTTTAGCAGCACTTATAATAATCACTGTGGCTGTCATCACATGGAAGAGAACTAAAGGTGAGAACATTCACAGGAAAAACTTTAATAAACAAAGAAGTTTGATAAACCTGGATTTTCACTGTTGAAGCTAAAGTCAACTCTTTGTTGTTGTTGTTTCCAGGGAACAAAACACAGATGGATGAAAACATGGTGAGTTTTAAAAGTAAATGCTCAAACTTTAATATAGTGCTTTTATATATAAACTGAAACAGGGTTTATGGTTTGTTCAGGACCTGAACTGTGTGTTACTAAAGTGTTTTTGAAGAGACTGAGGTTAAACACTGCAGTCACTCAATGTGGTCTATAAACCAGTCAGGACACAGTGAGATCACACACTACACCCAGTACAAAGCTACACTCATATACAGGGTATGGTTTTGTTTCTTCTCTGAAGAAGAAGAAGGAACTGTGATGCAACTAGAATTGTATCAAATTAATTAAGTGTAAGAGTGAGTCAGTATGTTACATGTTACTGAGCAGTCATTATGTTGTCTCCTCTGTGCAGGCTGATCCTGAAGCTGATGTTTCCTACGCCTCCATCAGCTACACCAAGAACACAGGCTGTAAAGCCAAGGTCAGCTGTATGACTGGTTAAACTGGTGATGTTACTGATTTTAACATTAAAGTCCATATAGATTTATGATAAATTATTCTGATGCCAGTCCAAAACTAAAGGCCAGGATGACATGACATTTGCTGTGAGTGTTCATGGTCACCAGATGATAAATGCTGGTGGAGACTCTGTTACCTTTCCTGTGCAGTAGCGCCACCATCAGACCAACACGTCAACTTCACACACAAGATATTTCATAATCTAATCAGCAGATAAAAGCTGCTGCAACTACAGTTGTTTGATGGCAGCAACATCAGGAAGTTGTGTTAAGTTTATGTGTGAGTCATTTATGAGTTGTACTTTTTCCCTCCAGGTCCGTGTTGATGATGATGATGATGATGATGATGATGAAGGTGATGCAGTGACCTACAGCACTGTGAAAGCTCCCTCCTCTTCTTCTGCTGGAGCCTCTGCTGATCCCAGAAACCTCTACGCTACCATCAACAAACCAACCAAATAAGATGTTACTTATTAAATGCAACATGTTTTTATAACAACTGCAGGATTGTTTGGATCATAGATTCAGAATTTTAAGTGAGCAGAATTATAATAAGCATGATCTCAGTTGGTCATGTCATGCATTTTCTTGGCTTAACTGTAGCAAAGTGAGAACACAGCAGCAGCAGCAGCTCTATCACACATTGAGGGAGTTGAGGCTCCCTCTAGAGGTGGAGAGTGTATAAAAAGGAAGCAGACATATTGGATATATACTGTATTCTTAGTGCTGTGTCCCTGCATGGGCACAATGCAGGTTTTGTAACATTGAATCTTGTTTGTTTTGTTATACCATTTCATTGAATATTGCTTTTTGCTGAGTGAATTTGATTACCCATGTTATGCTTTAATGAATAAATGATTAGTGTATGGTTCTCACCTTGTGAGTGGGATGGATCTTTATGTGTTTGGTGTTTTTAGTCTTTATCAGTCTACAGGCAGAAAAACTGTTTGGCCAAATTAAATACTGCAGGAAATTCTCTTGCTCAGCTTTTTTAGATTTTAAACACAACACTTTTTCCATTTGTCACCACAGACTGGCGCCAAAGATCCTTCAAAACGTGGAGCTCTCTGCTGTCCACTCACACTGCACTGCATAGCCAAAACTATGTAAACACCCAAACATACACACAAGTCCCGGTGCACCACCAGGTGTATCTCAGAATTGAAACTACCTGATACATGAAGTGAGTAAAGTGCACAATATTCCTCTCTGATATGGGAAAAACAGTGGTGAAATGTAACTAAGTACATTTACTCAAGTACTGTACATAGTAAATTCAATGTACTTGAATGTGTTCTTCAGTCTAAATTGGCTCCTGTTGCAACATCTATCTGTGAGTTTAAGATTTACTGGTTGTTTTTTAAGCTGCAGCAGATTTGCATCACTTTTATCACTCAGTGTACAGAGGAAGGGATTTTGATTGACTTTCATTTAAACATATCAGACTACAGTATGAGTTTGATGAGCTTTGAGCCTTAATGGAATTTGTAACAATCTTGTCTTTGATATGACTGATGATAATGTAAATTACATTTTGAAAAAGTGTTAATATTCAATTTTATAGTGTGCTTTGTAGCTCTCTCTCCATTTCCTCATTCCTCATTGAGCTCTTACTGTAGCTGTAATACGACTCAGTAGCTGATGAAGTGACCTTAAACTGCTCTGTGTGGACATATGGAGTGTGTAGACACACAGTGAAGTGGCTGTATGTGGGTAAAGACAGAGACATGAAGACATCAGCCCCTGACCGCTGGGGTCACTGTGGCTTCTTTGTTCTTCACTTTTTCAAGTATTCTACACATTCCCACTTCCCTGTTCATGTTCACAGTGACACCAAACCACAGGTACATTTCACACATCTTAAACGTCCAACTAGTCGTCTCTGCAGTGTCACATTCGGCCTCTCTGTCCCTGCAGCCACATTTCCACTTCCTCAAACCTGTCCACGGTGACACAGTGAGCATATAGCATTAAATACCTCCAAACCACAGCTGAAGTATTGATGTCAAACACACTCAGCCACATCTGTCCACACTGTTTAGCTGAACAGTGGAGCACAAAATGTGTGGTTTTATGAACACATATCGCCTCATTCTTGCCTCATTGCACTGGTTACCTGTGTGGTGTTCATCCCACGTTACTGTTTGGAAGCTTCATCCTTAAATCACAATTATGATGGTAAATTATGTGAATAAAATTCACAGTTCCTACAGAGTGAGAGCCTTTTGGTGAGATGCCACAGATTGATTGACAATGTGTTGCAACAGTAGAGCGATGAGGAAGAGACAGACAACAGTCTTACCACTACGATGACCTCAGCTTCATCCAAATTAGCTTCAACTAGCAACTGATGTGTTTCTGATGAACTGAACTGAGTACTGTCACACCTACACAAGTGTTAGCCACTGGTAGCGTTTCCATTGTCAGTATGTTAAAAATGAGATGATGATGTCAGAATCAGTCCTGCAACACTTCCTCTCAACCTGCAGGTCTGTGACACTTCTGCAAACTAACCAGGCTCAGATAGTAGCTGCATGTGTGTGTGTGTGCATATATGTGTTTTTGCAGACCACATGCTTATACATTATGTGTGCATTTGTAAATTTGAGTGTATTCATGTATGCATGTGCAGATACATTGGGTCTAACATCTCTGTTTGCACTGGGCTCTAACATTTGTCTACATCAACTACATGTATCTATAATGACAAGAAGAATGCACAGAAATGCAAGAACTCAGATTCATGGTGGATGCACACAACGTATCCTCATACAATGTTCGTATTGTATCTCACAAATTGGCACCCAGTGATTTAGTGCCAATACCAAGTACATAGGGGAGGTTTAGGAACGTTAAGTTCTGTAGGTTAGATTTAGGACAAGAATCATAGTTGGATGTCATCAAATGACATACTTAAGTTTTGGGCCCTTCTACTGTGAAAACACACATATCATATATTATATCTCCTTCTTCTCTTCCTTATTTCAATAGTCCAGAGTCAAGTTTTCTACCAGCTGCTGATTATTCACCAAGAAACACAAGACAGCACTGAGCATATGACTGGATAAATGAGACTTGGATTATACTGCACCAGTCATGTGAGAGTTTGTAAACAGATGTTTTGATATAGTTTTGCTATTCTTAAAGTGGTCCCAAGTAAATTTATGAATCAGTATGTTAACATGGAGGCATGTGAAAAAAATTCAAGGAAGCATGGCGTATCCAACAAATGGTTATTATGTGAGTGAAGTATACCTTAAATACAATATAGATCAGTCACTATATACAGTATAGACAGCAGGATAAATACGTAGGGGTATGTGAGAGCTGATGTGGTACAGGTGAGTGTACGCACAGTAGTGTGGCAGTAGGAAGTAAGAATGAGCTTGCAGCCATGGAGTGGTATTACTCATATAAAAGAAATTCATTTTGTTTGGTTCACCTGATTTGCATGTGTTTGGAGTGTGGGAGGAAACCGGAGTACCCTGAGAAAACCCTCGCAGTCATGGGGAGAACATACTTACCTCACAGACAGGAAGAGGGCCAGGAGCTCCTGCTGTGAGGCCACAGTGCTAACCACTGAGCCACCGTGCTGCCCTCAGAAGATTTGTATTATTTTTTCTACAGCACAACTCCTGAGAATCATGCTGAACAAAATGAATACTCAAAGTGAATGAATACTCTGAAAAGTATTGTCTTTTATGTCTCCATCTGCTGGTGGGCCATCAGGGTAAAAGCATGCATGTATAATACGTATGATATTAATTTCACTAAAGAAACAGAGCTTCACTTACCTTCACCTTCTATATCCTTTTTGATGTGCAGCAGCAGCAAAATGTTTTCCTCATCCACGAGAAGAAACCCTGCACACAGTTCTTCTTCTTCTTCTTCTTCTTCTTTTGGGTCGAGGTGTCATCTGACAAACAAAGAACATTAAACATTTCAAGCAACTTTCAAATAAACAAATCAGAAACTAGAGGAAGTGGTGGAGGCGTTCTCACATTGCAAGTATGCCATGTCACTGTCAGCGATGTTCACTGAGGATGTGCTCTCCAGCTCAGCCTGCAAACTGAACACACACACACACACACACACACACACACACACACACACACACACACACACAGTTAGAGCATTATTCCCGCTGTTGTCAAGACATCAGTTGAGACCAGAGGAAGTCACCTCACCTGACTGCACTCTCCTCGTCTTCTCCCATCTGCAGCGTGTTCTCAGGTGCAGCAGGCCGGACCAGGATCACACCTGATGTTGAGGGAAATGATGATGGACTGTGGTGGAGAAGAAAATGAGGAGAGGAGCTGAACAAGTTGAGGGGAGGAGAGCAAAGGAAATCACTGGTTGAATTGTAAAAAATAAAAACATGACCAACAAGATTGGCATCAGCACAACACACACTTACTGGGAGCTGTGGTGGCCATTAGCGATGAATGGATGAGTGAGGACCTCAATGGGAGAGATCCTCTCAGTTTCATCCGTCGGGTTGCGGAACTAATTGGTCATATGTGCCGATGGCGGGTGCAGTATTGCATGTCGCATTCTGGTTTAGGAAAATCAGACCTGAGCAACAGGAACACTTCTTTTCTCTTCTTGTCTACATGCTAATGCTAATAACCACCTAAAAACACAGGGTTTCACCCAGATACATGTAGTTTTGCAGGACGTAGCAGTGCACGGCTTGGCGAGCTCTGTGACCGTCTCAGCCGTCTCACCCCGTGCACTGACTGCACATTCATACTTCACATGATAACCTGTGTACACATTTGTAAGACTGCAAAACAAAAATCCTGATGAAAATGAGAAGTTAGGCTGAGTGTTAAAGTATGGGCTCGATTTATTTCTAAAGCTTTGAAAATCAGACAGAATAGACTGAATACTGCACAATTATGAAGGCATACAAAATATACTAATAATGTTTTTCCTATAGTTTGTATATTTGGTCTCACACATATACACATATACACTCATAATCTGCCTTGTAAGCCTGTTTTTTGCATGATGCCAGATACTACACTGATATCAGAACACAGATTTTTGTTGATGGACATAATTCAGTCCATCTAAATGTCAGTATTTTTTAGCTCTTTTTAGTTGCGTATGTTCTTTAGTGAAACGCTATGATGGTCAATTTGAGAATTTATCAGCAGTCAGCTAAAAGTAAGGGAAATCTATTGTTGACTGCGGCAACACTTTTTTAGGTGACAGTTTTGCAACCTTATCCAAAAAGTGAAATCCTGTGATTTTAGAGAGTCCCAACATTACACAGCGAGTTCATGAAAACGTACAAGAGTCAAGTGGTTACTATTTTGGCCAGGTGAGTAAATGTGCTTGAGTCAAACTGTCTTTTATATTTCAGTTCTGAACATGGATGCATCACTGCCAGGCTAATGTTAGTCGCTAATATTAGCTACATTTAGATACTATTTTCTACCTGTTAGGTCAATCCTTTCCAGAGGTCTGGTGAAACACTGATAAAATGATGGTTAAAAACACAGAGAAGTTGTCACAGCACATTGTTATTTCAACCAGCTCGAGGCATTTTTAACACAACGCTTTAACATTTAGTTGATTTCGCTCCTTCAGACTGAAGATGGAGGTTTTTGATTCACATCTGCTGCTGTTTCTCAGTGTTTATCTTTCTTCCTTTTTTTACTTATCCCCTTTACATTCTACTATTTTGGGGATTTAAAGTGTCTTTTGTTATTTCCCAATTTGATCACTTAGTCTTTGCCTCCAGTTGCTTGCCTTCCAACTGGACAGTGCGCCGACGTATGACGTCATATGCAAAGAAGTTATCATTGTGTGCGCTCTAAGTTGCTAGCTAAACTCGCTGTTAAAGAAGTCCAGCTGGTCCTTCAGGAGGAGAACATACAGCAGAATTTGATCTATTAAAAATACAGTGGAGAGCACACAGAGTCTTTGTGAACGACTTACTAATTCATACTCCGTTTCTCCTGGGAACAGTAAGCCACCGTGGACCAAGGCAGCCATCACAATACCCAATGACCACATATCAATGGCCTCAGGGAATGGAAGGGCCAAAATCATTTCTGGAGTTCTGAATGTGGAAGAAAAGCACCACAGTGTCATATTTCAAGGATTTACAGCACACGGAGGGAACATCTTTTAAACTAAATCAACAGTAAGTATGGACATGAACCTACTTTATTTTGGTGAAAGTGATAAACTACAAACTCACTCCAGTATAATAATAACCATCAGTGAGCTTATAGACCTTACCTGAAGACAGTAATTTGTAGACTTTGGCCAGGCATGGCTTTAGACGTTGGTATTGCCAAGCCAAAGTCTATGAGCTTGACTCTGAAGGGTCGTGTCTGGTGATCCACCAGCATGATGTTGTCCAGTTTGATATCTGTGTGGATCACTCTGATGCCTTTCAGTGCCTTGAGCGCTCTGGCCAGCTGCAAGCACAAGGTCAGATATACAGTTCAGAGAACGCACCACAGTGTTCAGGGCTGTGCACAAAACACACTAACACACATTGGAGGAGTGTGTTTGTGTATCTTAGAGTATTATGGACATTAAAACTACAGTTGGTAACTTTAATCCACCTTATTCTTACCCCCATGATACCTTGTGTGAATTATGGGCGTGACTTTCAAAACAATTTTATCACTGGAACCAGCATTTTCCAGTGGTAACGGTAACCTAATGGTATGCTAATCCTCTTTTTGAGAGTGATTGGGAAATGAAACATGTGGAACACAACACCTGACCAGTCAGGTCGAACTCAGATCAGACAGTAACTGATGGTGTGTTCAGGTGCTGTCAGATTATTTATTTCCTTTCTTTTTGAAGCTTTATGGAGTCAGTAACAGTCTTCTGTTTATTATATCTGACAACAATATAACCTGCAAACAAACATTCAACACTTAGTTCTACACTTTGTTTTGGGATTCCTTTAATGTACTAACACAGCACTGACATGTGTCTAAATACAGATACAAATGAAAAGCGACCTGAGAATGCTACTTTCAGACGTTTTGGGTGCCCATGACCACCTACTGTGACTTAATATGAATGTAAATACATTTCACACATCTTAAAAGTCCAGCTAGTCATCTCTGGATTGTGTTTCTCTGTCCCTGCAGCCACATTTCCACTTCCTCACACCTGCTCACAGTTACACAGTGAGCATATAGCATTGCAAAAACCTGCAAACCACAGCTGAAGTATTGATGTCAAACACACTCAGCCACATCTGTCCACACTGTTTAGCTGAACAGTGGAGCACAAAATGTGTATTTTTGTCTCAACAACATGAACAGACTTGCTGCTTCATATTGTGGAGGGTTGATACTCGACAGTTAAATACACTTCTGTCAGGACGCTCATCAGTGTTTTAACTGTTTGTTGCAGCGAGTCTCAGTGACCCCAAACCTTCCAGGGGTTAAAGTAGTTTCTTAGTTTTTCGATAAGTGCCGTTTTGTCTGAATAAAGTGTGGACTGTCTGTTCCTGTGAGCCTCATGTGTTTCTGATCTAATCATCATTAGAGGGTAAAACCTCCAGACCTCTGCTGTTAACGACATTCTTACCAGATCACTTCTCCTTCACTTCTCAGAAAAACAACTTGAAAGACACAATGAGGAACCAACAGCTCTCAGACCAGTGAAACATCATCTTATCTGCGTCCCCTCCCAGCTGCTACAGTGTCACCATATTGCAACACAGACATCAAGAATGAAATTCTGGGCGAGGAGTTTGACTCTTCACCTGTCTGTTCATGTGTGCTGTCAAACATCACCATGAATCCTGTCTGGTTTCTAAACTTGTCCAAAATACTGCAGCTAGGGTTCCTACAAGAACTCGAACATGTGCACACATTTCCCCTATTCATGCTTTATTGCACTGGTTACCTGTGGTGTTCAAAACTGGCCCGTCATACATCAGTGACCCTCTCACCCTTTACACCCCTTGTCTACTGTTGTCATCACTGTGAATCAGTGTAGATTAGAAAGTCACTAAAATGCATCAAACTTAATACAAGTTAATATAACACATGAATTCAACAGCAAACAGAGGAGAGAGGACACAGACTGAAGGCAGTATCAGGAAGTTAATCATCACAGGAAGTAGATGCTGTGTCCATTTTAAGAAGCAGCAGGTCAGAGACTTTGACAGTTGAGAGCGTGAGACCAAGAGAGAAACATGATGGCTGAATTCAGATGGATTATAATGTCTTTATTTCTGATGCTGCTGTTTAAGTTTACAGGTCAGGATATAACACACATTAACTGAAGACACATTACAAAACTGTATTGATATTATTAATAGTACTTTATTAAGTATTCTTCCAAGTTTTGTTTGTAACGTGGTGAGTTTAGTGAACTCTTTCTTCATTTCTCTCTTTTTCAGCAGCAGCAACTGAGAAATATTCCTTAGTTGGAGATGAAGTCACTTTGCCTTGTGACAGTGTGACACATGATCAGGAAAACTGTGACAGTGCTACATGGTTATTTAGTGATGGAGGAAACACAGTGACGCTGTTTGAACACAGGAAGATTCACAGAGAAGCTGAAGCTAAATCAGACAGACTGAGTGTTACAGCAAACTGTTCTCTGGTTAAAAAGAAGGTCACACTTGAGGATGTAGGACGTTACACCTGCAGACAGTTCAGATCAGGACGACAAGTTTCAGACTCTCAGGTGGATCTGTCTGTTGTTGACAGTGAGTATTTCCATCATAATGTTTTCAGCTCAAACTGTCTTGTTAGAACAATATACTGAAACATTACAATAATTATGATTACAGTGATGAAGTTAATTTTACTCTTGTTGTCTTTCTCTCACAATATCTCCATCTTCACCAGGGACTGAATTTAAGGACAGTGATTGTGTCACCTTGTTGTGCTCTGTGAGGACATATGAACAGTGTCCACACACAGTGAAGTGGCTGTATGAGGGTAATCAGAATGACTTGGTGACATCACAGTGTACATGTTCAGCCTCTGTAACATTTACAACATCTGACTATAATCAGAAGTTTAAGTATTCTGAGTTATTGAAATGTGAAGTGACAGATGGTCACACTAAAGAAGTTCATCAGTTCACCTTCAGCCCTCCTCAGTCCTCAGGTGAGAAACCAGGTGAGAACATGATGAGCTGTTTAAAATCATTTCAAACTGATGTGAATAATCACACAAAATGTTTCAATCTGAGGTTTTAATATTTCATCATTTGTTGTCATTTGTTTTATGCAGAAGTTTTTGATAAAGTGTACAGTTCTTGCATTTTGTTACTGTGTTCATTAAGGTCATGATGCAACAACTGAATCACCATCAACAACAAGAAATCAATGGACATCAGTGAAAAGGAGCACATCAGAAGGTACAAACACAGCATCTGAAAACAACAATGATCAACCAAAACAAGGTGAGTGAACAGAAGTACACACAGAAAGAGTTTTGATATAAACTTTGTTCATTCAGATATTAGAGAGGTAAAGACAGCACGAAAACACACAAACACATTGGTTATTAAAAAAAAAAAAAAAAAAACGTTAACTAACACTATCTATCTTCATTTTGTTTCTACTTGTTATTGTGTTCATTAAGGTCATGATGCAACAACTGAATCACCACCGACAACAGGAAATAAATGGACATCAGTGACAAGGAGCACATCAGAAGTCACAAACAACACAGCATCTGAAAACAACAATAATCAAATAAATCAAGGTGACTGAACAAAACAGAACCACATTTTCAGATAGAAATGAGTTTCAACAGACAACTTGTTGATTCAAAGAGATTTAGACACACACAGGCACAAGAACCTGCTGATAATTAGCTCATCACCACAAACTCAACTAATGTAACACTCCTATCTTCTCTTTCCAGCCTGGTGGAGGTTCATTGTTGTGTCTGCGGGTTTAGCAGCGCTCATAATAAGTGTTGTCACAGTCAACATATGGACAAGAACTGAAGGTGAGAACATTCACACATGAAACTTTTATCAACAACAAGTTTTGATGAACCTGAATTTTCACTGTTGAAGCTAAAGTCGACTCTTTTTTTGTCTTTTCAGGGAACAAAACACAGATGGATGAAAACATGGTGAGTTTTAAAGCTGAATAATCACATGTGTCTTCAGGTTCTGCTGAATCAACTGTGAACTGTGTTCAGTTTGAAATGTCCCAACCTCAGCAGTCAGCTGGTTGACAGTGGAGGGTCGTCAGCTGATTAAACTATGATCAGTGTGTGTTCATCTTAATTCAGTAAATTACAGTTTAGAGTAAATCTTGAGCTGACTCCCTCCTGGTCACATTCCCTGAGTCAGTTTGTGATAAATGGCGGCTGTCACAAATGAACAGTTGAGTGTAGATGAACAATAAAAGCAGTGCATGTGTGGTTAATGTGGAGGTGGTGGAGGTGTAAACCAAGAGGACATAATGCAGGGTGGATGTCAGCTGTAGGAAGAGAGACACAGGAGAGACAAGAGAGGCCCAGGTGAGGTCAGTCAGCTGACGTCCCTCCACTGTCAACCAACTGACTACTGAGGTCGGCCAGGAGAGACCTCAAGACAGTGGGAGGGGCGTCACAACATCAGGAAAATGTGGGGAGTTTGCTTTTAGACACTATGAGCACATCAGGGAGTGACTCTTTAAATGTAGGATTATTCTGGATTTCCTCGTGCTAAATGTGAAGCAGTGGAAGTCTAAACATCAGAGAAGTGGGATTGTAACTAAACCCCAGCTGTTCCTCTGGAGCTGCTCTGTGTTTCAACACTGATTTGCTCCATTTTCACAGGAGCACATTGAGGAAGATGAAGATGAAGGTACGGTGAACTATGAAAACGTCAGAGACCCCTCTGCCACTGTCTGATTCCACTGATCAACAACATCAACTCACCACAGAGTCCACTGCTGTTAAATATCACCTCATCATATTTTACACAAGTAGATAACAATAGAATCATAAGATCATTTTAAGATTTCTGATGACTGAATGTGTTTTCTGTGCCAAGCTGTTTATATTTTAGTTTGCGTTGGACAAAGATACTCAAGTCCTGATCTGATCTCACATTAAGTGAGTCCAGAACCTTAACTTCATCTAACATGACAGATATCTTAATATACTTGTTTATTTTCTATTTGAACATCTTTAATTAATGCTTTAACTTTCCCATATATGTTTATCCGTATGTCCATACTGTATTTATAGTCTATACACAGTACTCATGTCATAACTCCAACTGTTTATTCTGTATATAATGTCTTTCTATCAGCATTTTATGAACTGAACACCTGCACTGTGTCTATTATACTTATACCTGCTCTGCCTACTGTAACTGCTGCTGAACAATAAAGCTGAATGTGTTCTTCAATCTAAATTGGCTCCTGTTGCAACATCTATCTGTGAGTTTAAGATTTACTGGTTGTTTTTTAAGCTGCAGCAGATTTGCATCACTTTTGTCACTCAGTGTACAGAGGAAGGGATTTTGATTGACTTTCATTTAAACATATCAGACTACAGTATGAGTTTGATGAGCTTTGAGCCTTAATGGAATTTGTAACAATCTTGTCTTTGATATGACTGATGATAATGTAAATTACATTTTGAAAAAGTGTTAATATTCAATTTTATAGTGTGCTTTGTAGCTCTCTCTCCATTTCCTCATTCCTCATTGAGCTCTTACTGTAGCTGTAATACGACTCAGTAGCTGATGAGGTGACCTTAAACTGCTCTGTGTGGACATATGGAGTGTGTAGACACACAGTGAAGTGGCTGTATGTGGGTAAAGACAGAGACATGACGACATCAGCCCCTGACCGCTGGGGTCACTGTGGCTTCTTTGTTCTTCACTTTTTCAAGTATTCTACACATTCCCACTTCCCTGTTCATGTTCACAGTGACACAGTGAGCATATGAAAAACCTCCAAACCACAGGTACATTTCACACATCTTAAACATCGTCTCTGCAGTGTCACATTCTGCCTCTCTGTCCCTGCAGCCACATTTCCACTTCCTCAAACCTGTCCACAGTGACACAGTGAGCATACAGCATTAAATACCTCCAAACCACAGCTGAAGTATTGATGTCAAACACACTCTGCCACATCTGTCCACACTGTTTAGCTGAACAGTGGAGCACAAAATGTGTGGTTTTATGAACACATATCGCCTCATTCTTGCCTCATTGCACTGGTTACCTGTGTGGTGTTCATCCCACGTTACTGTTTGGAAGCTATATCCTTAAAATCACAATTATGATGGTAAATTATGTCAATAAAATTCACAGTTCCTACAGAGTGAGAGCCTTTTGGTGAGATGCCACAGATTGATTGACAATGTGTTGCAACAGTAGAGCGATGAGGAAGAGACAGACAACAGTCTTACCACTACGATGACCTCAGCTTCATTCAAATTAGCTTCAACTAGCAACTGATGTGTTTCTGATGAACTGAACTGAGTACTGTCACACCTACACAAGTGTTAGCCACTGGTAGCGTTTTTATTGTCAGTATGTTAAAAATGAGATGATGATGTCAGAATCAGTCCTGCAACACTTCCTCTCAACCTGCAGGTCTGTGACACTTCTGCAAACTAACCAGGCTCAGATAGTAGCTGCATGTGTGTGTGTGTGTGCATATATGTGTTTTTGCAGACCACATGCTTATACATTATGTGTGCATTTGTAAATTTGAGTGTATTCATGTATGCATGTGCAGATACATTGGGTCTAACATCTCTGTTTGCACTGGGCTCTAACATTTGTCTACATCAACTACATGTATCTATAATGACAAGAAGAATGCACAGAAATGCAAGAACTCAGATTCATGGTGGATGCACACAACGTATCCTCATACAATGTTCGTATTGTATCTCACAAATTGGGGCCCAGTGATTTAGTGCCAATACCAAGTACATAGGGGAGGTTTAGGAACGTTAAGTTATGTAGGTTAGATTTAGGACAAGAATCATAGTTGGATGTCATCAAATGACATACTTAAGTTTTGGGCCCTTTTACTGTGAAAACACACATATCATATATTATATCTCCTTCTTCTCTTCCTTATTTCAATAGTCCAGAGTCAAGTTTTCTACCAGCTGCTGATTATTCACCAAGAAACACAAGACAGCACTGAGCATATGACTGGATAAATGAGACTTGGATTATACTGCACCAGTCATGTGAGAGTTTGTAAACAGATGTTTTGATATAGTTTTGCTATTCTTAAAGTGGTCCCAAGTAAATTTATGAATCAGTATGTTAACATGGAGGCATGTGAAAAAAATTCAAGGAAGCATGGCGTATCCAACAAATGGTTATTATGTGAGTGAAGTATACCTTAAATACAATATAGATCAGTCACTATATACAGTATAGACAGCAGGATAAATACGTAGGGGTATGTGAGAGCTGATGTGGTACAGGTGAGTGTACGCACAGTAGTGTGGCAGTAGGAAGTAAGAATGAGCTTGCAGCCATGGAGTGGTATTACTCATATAAAAGAAATTCATTTTGTTTGGTTCACCTGATTTGCATGTGTTTGGAGTGTGGGAGGAAACCGGAGTACCCTGAGAAAACCCTCGCAGTCACGGGGAGAACATACTTACCTCACAGACAGGAAGAGGGCCAGGAGCTCCTGCTGTGAGGCCACAGTGCTAACCACTGAGCCACCGTGCTGCCCTCAGAAGATTTGTATTATTTTTTCTACAGCACAACTCCTGAGAATCATGCTGAACAAAATGAATACTCAAAGTGAATGAATACTCTGAAAAGTATTGTCTTTTATGTCTCCATCTGCTGGTGGGCCATCAGGGTAAAAGCATGCATGTATAATACGTATGATATTAATTTCACTAAAGAAACAGAGCTTCACTTACCTTCACCTTCTATATCCTTTTTGATGTGCAGCAGCAGCAGAATGTTTTCCTCATCCATGAGAAGAAACGCTGCACACAGTTCTTCTTCTTCTTCTTCTTTTGGGTCGAGGTGTCATCTGACAATCAAAGAACATTAAACATTTCAAGCAACTTTCAAATAAACAAATCAGAAACTAGAGGAAGTGGTGGAGGCGTTCTCACATTGCAAGTATGCCATGTCACTGTCAGCGATGTTCACTGAGGATGTGCTCTCCAGCTCAGCCTGCAAACTGAACACACACACACACACACACACACACACACACACACACACACACACACACACACACACACACACACACACAGTTAGAGCATTATTCCCGCTGTTGTCAAGACATCAGTTGAGACCAGAGGAAGTCACCTCACCTGACTGCACTCTCCTCGTCTTCTCCCATCTGCAGGGTGTTCTCAGGTGCAGCAGGCCGGACCAGGATCACACCTGATGTTGAGGGAAATGATGATGGACTGTGGTGGAGAAGAAAATGAGGAGAGGAGCTGAACAAGTTGAGGGGAGGAGAGCAAAGGAAATCACTGATTGAATTGTAAAAAATAAAAACATGACCAACAAGATTGGCATCAGCACAACACACACTTACTGGGAGCTGTGGTGGCCATTAGCGATGAATGGATGAGTGAGGACCTCAATGGGAGAGATCCTCTCAGTTTCATCCGTCGGGTTGCGGAACTAATTGGTCATATGTGCCGATGGCGGGTATTGCATGTCGCATTCTGGTTTAGGAAAATCAGACCTGAGCAACAGGAACACTTCTTTTCTCTTCTTGTCTACATGCTAATGCTAATAACCACCTAAAAACACAGGGTTTCACCCAGATACATGTAGTTTTGCAGGACGTAGCAGTGCACGGCTTGGCGAGCTCTGTGACCGTCTCAGCTGTCTCACCCCGTGCATTGACTGCACATTCATACTTCACATGATAACCTGTGTACACATTTGTAAGACTGCAAAACAAAAATCCTGATGAAAATGAGAAGTTGGGCTGAGTGTTAAAGTATGGGCTCGATTTATTTCTAAAGCTTTGAAAATCAGACAGAATAGACTGAATACTGCACAATTATGAAGGCATACAAAATATACTAATAATGTTTTTCCTATAGTTTGTATATTTGGTCTCACACATATACACATATACACTCATAATCTGCCTTGTAAGCCTGTTTGTGCATGATGCCAGATACTACACTGATATCAGAACACAGATTTTTGTTGATGGACATAATTCAGTCCATCTAAATGTCAGTATTTTTTAGCTCTTTTTAGTTGCGTATGTTCTTTAGTGAAACGCTATGATGGTCAATTTGAGAATTTATCAGCAGTCAGCTAAAAGTAAGGAAAATCTATTGTTGACTGCGGCAACACTTTTTTAGGTGACAGTTTTGCAACCTTATCCAAAAAGTGAAATCCTGTGATTTTAGAGAGTCCCAACATTACACAGCGAGTTCATGAAAACGTACAAGAGTCAAGTGGTTACTATTTTGGCCAGGTGAGTAAATGTGCTTGAGTCAAACTGTCTTTTATATTTCAGTTCTGAACATGGATGCATCACTGCCAGGCTAATGTTAGTCGCTAATATTAGCTACATTTAGATACTATTTTCTACCTGTTAGGTCAATCCTTTCCAGAGGTCTGGTGAAACACTGATAAAATGATGGTTAAAAACACAGAGAAGTTGTCACAGCACATTGTTATTTCAACCAGCTCAAGGCATTTTTAACACAACGCTTTAACATTTAGTTGATTTCGCTCCTTCAGACTGAAGATGGAGGTTTTTGATTCACATCTGCTGCTGTTTCTCAGTGTTTATCTTTCTTCCTTTATTTACTTATCCCCTTTACATTCTACTATTTTGGGGATTTAAAGTGTCTTTTGTTATTTCCCAATTTGATCACTTAGTCTTTGCCTCCAGTTGCTTGCCTTCCAACTGCACAGTGCGCCGACGTATGACGTCATATGCAAAGAAGTTATCATTGTGTGCGCTCTAAGTTGCTAGCTAAACTCGCTGTTAAAGAAGTCCAGCTGGTCCTTCAGGAGGAGAACATACAGCAGAATTTGATCTATTAAAAATACAGTGGAGAGCACACAGAGTCTTTGTGAACGACTTACTAATTCATACTCCGTTTCTCCTGGGAACAGTAAGTCACCGTGGACCAAGGCAGCCATCACAATACCCAATGACCACATATCAATGGCCTCAGGGAATGGAAGGGCCAAAATCATTTCTGGAGCTCTGAATGTGGAAGAAAAGCACCACAGTGTCATATTTCAAGGATTTACAGCACACGGAGGGAACATCTTTTAAACTAAATCAACAGTAAGTATGGACATGAAGCTACTTTATTTTGGTGAAAGTGATAAACTACAAACTCACTCCAGTATAATAATAACCATCAGTGAGCTTATAGACCTTACCTGAAGACAGTAATTTGTAGACTTTGGCCAGGCATGGCTTTAGACGTTGGTATTGCCAAGCCAAAGTCTATGAGCTTGACTCTGAAGGGTCGTGTCTGGTGATCCACCAGCATGATGTTGTCCAGTTTGATATCTGTGTGGATCACTCTGATGCCTTTCAGTGCCTTGAGCGCTCTGGCCAGCTGCAAGCACAAGGTCAGATATACAGTTCAGAGAACGCACCACAGTGTTCAGGGCTGTGCACAAAACACACTAACACACATTGGAGGAGTGTGTTTGTGTATCTTAGAGTATTATGGACATTAAAACTACAGTTGGTAACTTTAATCCACCTTATTCTTACCCCCATGATACCTTGTGTGAATTATGGGCGTGACTTTCAAAACAATTTTATCACTGGAACCAGCATTTTCCAGTGGTAACGGTAACCTAATGGTATGCTAATCCTCTTTTTGAGAGTGATTGGGAAATGAAACATGTGGAACACAACACCTGACCAGTCAGGTCGAACTCAGATCAGACAGTAACTGATGGTGTGTTCAGGTGCTGTCAGATTATTTATTTCCTTTCTTTTTGAAGCTTTATGGAGTCAGTAACAGTCTTCTGTTTATTATATCTGACAACAATATAACCTGCAAACAAACATTCAACACTTAGTTCTACACTTTGTTTTGGGATTCCTTTAATGTACTAA
The DNA here is from genome assembly GCA_035609425.1 of Epinephelus awoara. NCBI lineage: Eukaryota > Metazoa > Chordata > Actinopteri > Perciformes > Serranidae > Epinephelus > Epinephelus awoara. The sequence continues at coordinate 13,510,082 of CM069305.1, forward strand.
CACAGCACTGACATGTGTCTAAATACAGATACAAATGAAAAGCGACCTGAGAATGCTACTTTCAGACGTTTTGGGTGCCCATGACCACCTACTGTGACTTAATATGAATGTAAATACATTTCACACATCTTAAAAGTCCAGCTAGTCATCTCTGGATTGTGTTTCTCTGTCCCTGCAGCCACATTTCCACTTCCTCACACCTGTTCACAGTTACACAGTGAGCATATAGCATTGCAAAAACCTGCAAACCACAGCTGAAGTATTGATGTCAAACACACTCAGCCACATCTGTCCACACTGTTTAGCTGAACAGTGGAGCACAAAATGTGTATTTTTGTCTCAACAACATGAACAGACTTGCTGCTTCATATTGTGGAGGGTTGATACTCGACAGTTAAATACACTTCTGTCAGGACGCTCATCAGTGTTTTAACTGTTTGTTGCAGCGAGTCTCAGTGACCCCAAACCTTCCAGGGGTTAAAGTAGTTTCTTAGTTTTTCGATAAGTGCCGTTTTGTCTGAATAAAGTGTGGACTGTCTGTTCCTGTGAGCCTCATGTGTTTCTGATCTAATCATCATTAGAGGGTAAAACTTCCAGACCTCTGCTGTTAACGACATTCTTACCAGATCACTTCTCCTTCAGTTCTCAGAAAAACAACTTGAAAGACACAATGAGGAACCAACAGCTCTCAGACCAGTGAAACATCATCTTATCTGCGTCCCCTCCCAGCTGCTACAGTGTCACCATATTGCAACACAGACATCAAGAATGAAATTCTGGGCGAGGAGTTTGACTCTTCACCTGTCTGTTCATGTGTGCTGTCAAACATCACCATGAATCCTGTCTGGTTTCTAAACTTGTCCAAAATACTGCAGCTAGGGTTCCTACAAGAACTCGAACATGTGCACACATTTCCCCTATTCATGCTTTATTGCACTGGTTACCTGTGGTGTTCAAAACTGGCCCGTCATACATCAGTGACCCTCTCACCCTTTACACCCCTTGTCTACTGTTGTCATCACTGTGAATCAGTGTAGATTAGAAAGTCACTAAAATGCATCAAACTTAATACAAGTTAATATAACACATGAATTCAACAGCAAACAGAGGAGAGAGGACACAGACTGAAGGCAGTATCAGGAAGTTAATTATCACAGGAAGTAGATGCTGTGTCCATTTTAAGAAGCAGCAGGTCAGAGACTTTGACAGTTGAGAGCATGAGACCAAGAGAGAAACATGATGGCTGAATTCAGATGGATTATAATGTCTTTATTTCTGATGCTGCTGTTTAAGTTTACAGGTCAGGATATAACACACATTAACTGAAGACACATTACAAAACTGTATTGATATTATTAATAGTACTTTATTAAGTATTCTTCCAAGTTTTGTTTGTAACGTGGTGAGTTTAGTGAACTCTTTCTTCATTTCTCTCTTTTTCAGCAGCAGCAACTGAGAAATATTTCTTAGTTGGAGATGAAGTCACTTTGCCTTGTGACAGTGTGACACATGATCAGGATAACTGTGACAGTGCTACATGGTTATTTAGTGATGGAGGAAACACAGTGACGCTGTTTGAACACAGGAAGATTCACAGAGAAGCTGAAGCTAAATCAGACAGACTGAGTGTTACAGCAAACTGTTCTCTGGTTAAAAAGAAGGTCACACTTGAGGATGTAGGACGTTACACCTGCAGACAGTTCAGATCAGGACGACAAGTTTCAGACTCTCAGGTGGATCTGTCTGTTGTTGACAGTGAGTATTTCCATCATAATGTTTTCAGCTCAAACTGTCTTGTTAGAACAATATACTGAAACATTACAATAATTATGATTACAGTGATGAAGTTAATTTTACTCTTGTTGTCTTTCTCTCACAATATCTCCATCTTCACCAGGGACTGAATTTAAGGACAGTGATTGTGTCACCTTGTTGTGCTCTGTGAGGACATATGAACAGTGTCCACACACAGTGAAGTGGCTGTATGAGGGTAATCAGAATGACTTGGTGACATCACAGTGTACATGTTCAGCCTCTGTAACATTTACAACATCTGACTATAATCAGAAGTTTAAGTATTCTGAGTTATTGAAATGTGAAGTGACAGATGGTCACACTAAAGAAGTTCATCAGTTCACCTTCAGCCCTCCTCAGTCCTCAGGTGAGAAACCAGGTGAGAACATGATGAGCTGTTTAAAATCATTTCAAACTGATGTGAATAATCACACAAAATGTTTCAATCTGAGGTTTTAATATTTCATCATTTGTTGTCATTTGTTTTATGCAGAAGTTTTTGATAAAGTGTACAGCTCTTGCATTTTGTTACTGTGTTCATTAAGGTCATGATGCAACAACTGAATCACCATCAACAACAAGAAATCAATGGACATCAGTGAAAAGGAGCACATCAGAAGGTACAAACAACACAGCATCTGAAAACAACAATGATCAACCAAAACAAGGTGAGTGAACAGAAGTACACACAGAAAGAGTTTTGATATAAACTTTGTTCATTCAGATATTAGAGAGGTAAAGACAGCACGAAAACACACAAACACATTGGTTATTAAAAAAAAAAAAAAAAACGTTAACTAACACTATCTATCTTCATTTTGTTTCTACTTGTTATTGTGTTCATTAAGGTCATGATGCAACAACTGAATCACCACCGACAACAGGAAATAAATGGACATCAGTGACAAGGAACACATCAGAAGTCACAAACAACACAGCATCTGAAAACAACAATAATCAAATAAATCAAGGTGACTGAACAAAACAGAACCACATTTTCAGATAGAAATGAGTTTCAACAGACAACTTGTTGATTCAAAGAGATTTAGACACACACAGGCACAAGAACCTGCTGATAATTAGCTCATCACCACAAACTCAACTAATGTAACACTCCTATCTTCTCTTTCCAGCCTGGTGGAGGTTCATTGTTGTGTCTGCGGGTTTAGCAGCGCTCATAATAAGTGTTGTCACAGTCAACATATGGACAAGAACTGAAGGTGAGAACATTCACACATGAAACTTTTATCAACAACAAGTTTTGATGAACCTGAATTTTCACTGTTGAAGCTAAAGTCGACTCTTTTTTTGTCTTTTCAGGGAACAAAACACAGATGGATGAAAACATGGTGAGTTTTAAAGCTGAATAATCACATGTGTCTTCAGGTTCTGCTGAATCAACTGTGAACTGTGTTCAGTTTGAAATGTCCCAACCTCAGCAGTCAGCTGGTTGACAGTGGAGGGTCGTCAGCTGATTAAACTATGATCAGTGTGTGTTCATCTTAATTCAGTAAATTACAGTTTAGAGTAAATCTTGAGCTGACTCCCTCCTGGTCACATTCCCTGAGTCAGTTTGTGATAAATGGCGGCTGTCACAAATGAACAGTTGAGTGTAGATGAACAATAAAAGCAGTGCATGTGTGGTTAATGTGGAGGTGGTGGAGGTGTAAACCAAGAGGACATAATGCAGGGTGGATGTCAGCTGTAGGAAGAGAGACACAGGAGAGACAAGAGAGGCCCAGGTGAGGTCAGTCAGCTGACGTCCCTCCACTGTCAACCAACTGACTACTGAGGTCGGCCAGGAGAGACCTCAAGACAGTGGGAGGGGCGTCACAACATCAGGAAAATGTGGGGAGTTTGCTTTTAGACACTATGAGCACATCAGGGAGTGACTCTTTAAATGTAGGATTATTCTGGATTTCCTCGTGCTAAATGTGAAGCAGTGGAAGTCTAAACATCAGAGAAGTGGGATTGTAACTAAACCCCAGCTGTTCCTCTGGAGCTGCTCTGTGTTTCAACACTGATTTGCTCCATTTTCACAGGAGCACATTGAGGAAGATGAAGATGAAGGTACGGTGAACTATGAAAACGTCAGAGACCCCTCTGCCACTGTCTGATTCCACTGATCAACAACATCAACTCACCACAGAGTCCACTGCTGTTAAATATCACCTCATCATATTTTACACAAGTAGATAACAATAGAATCATAAGATCATTTTAAGATTTCTGATGACTGAATGTGTTTTCTGTGCCAAGCTGTTTATATTTTAGTTTGCGTTGGACAAAGATACTCAAGTCCTGATCTGATCTCACATTAAGTGAGTCCAGAACCTTAACTTCATCTAACATGACAGATATCTTAATATACTTGTTTATTTTCTATTTGAACATCTTTAATTAATGCTTTAACTTTCCCATATATGTTTATCCGTATGTCCATACTGTATTTATAGTCTATACACAGTACTCATGTCATAACTCCAACTGTTTATTCTGTATATAATGTCTTTCTATCAGCATTTTATGAACTGAACACCTGCACTGTGTCTATTATACTTATACCTGCTCTGCCTACTGTAACTGCTGCTGAACAATAAAGCTGAATGTGTTCTTCAATCTAAATTGGCTCCTGTTGCAACATCTATCTGTGAGTTTAAGATTTACTGGTTGTTTTTTAAGCTGCAGCAGATTTGCATCACTTTTGTCACTCAGTGTACAGAGGAAGTGATTTTGATTGACTTTCATTTAAACATATCAGACTACAGTATGTGTTTGATGAGCTTTGAGCCTTAATGGAATTTGTAACAATCTTGTCTTTGATCTGACTGATGATAATGTAAATTACATTTTGAAAAAGTGTTAATATTCAATTTTATAGTGTGCTTTGTAGCTCTCTCTCCATTTCCTCATTCCTCATTGAGCTCTTACTGTAGCTGTAATACGACTCAGTAGCTGATGAGGTGACCTTAAACTGCTCTGTGTGGACATATGGAGTGTGTAGACACACAGTGAAGTGGCTGAATGTGGGTAAAGACAGAGACATGACGACATCAGCCCCTGACCGCTGGGGTCACTGTGGCTTCTTTGTTCTTCACTTTTTCAAGTATTCTACACATTCCCACTTCCTTGTTCATGTTCACAGTGACACAGTGAGCATATGAAAAACCTCCAAACCACAGGTACATTTCACACATCTTAAACATCGTCTCTGCAGTGTCACATTCGGCCTCTCTGTCCCTGCAGCCACATTTCCACTTCCTCAAACCTGTCCACAGTGACACAGTGAGCATACAGCATTAAATACCTCCAAACCACAGCTGAAGTATTGATGTCAAACACACTCTGCCACATCTGTCCACACTGTTTAGCTGAACAGTGGAGCACAAAATGTGTGGTTTTATGAACACATATCGCCTCATTCTTGCCTCATTGCACTGGTTACCTGTGTGGTGTTCATCCCACGTTACTGCTTGGAAGCTATATCCTTAAAATCACAATTATGATGTTAAATTATTTCAATAAAATTCACAGTTCCTACAGAGTGAGAGCCTTTTGGTGAGATGCCACAGATTGATTGACAATGTGTTGCAACAGTAGAGCGATGAGGAAGAGACAGACAACAGTCTTACCACTACGATGACCTCAGCTTCATCCAAATTAGCTTCAACTAGCAACTGATGTGTTTCTGATGAACTGAACTGAGTACTGTCACACCTACACAAGTGTTAGCCACTGGTAGCGTTTCCATTGTCAGTATGTTAAAAATGAGATGATGATGTCAGAATCAGTCCTGCAACACTTCTTCTCAACCTGCAGGTCTGTGACACTTCTGCAAACTAACCAGGCTCAGATAGTAGCTGCATGTGTGTTTGTGTGTGCATATATGTGTTTTTGCAGACCACGTGCTTATACATTATGTGTGCATTTGTAAATTTGAGTGTATTCATGTATGCATGTGCAGATACATTGGGTCTAACATCTCTGTTTGCACTGGGCTCTAACATTTGTCTACATCAACTACATGTATCTATAATGACAAGAAGAATGCACAGAAATGCAAGAACTCAGATTCATGGTGGATGCACACAACGTATCCTCATACAATGTTCGTATTGTATCTCACAAATTGGGGCCCAGTGATTTAGTGCCAATACCAAGTACATAGGGGAGGTTTAGGAACGTTAAGTTATGTAGGTTAGATTTAGGACAAGAATCATAGTTGGATGTCATCAAATGACATACTTAAGTTTTGGGCCCTTTTACTGTGAAAACACACATATCATATATTATATCTCCTTCTTCTCTTCCTTATTTCAATAGTCCAGAGTCAAGTTTTCTACCAGCTGCTGATTATTCACCAAGAAACACAAGACAGCACTGAGCATATGACTGGATAAATGAGACTTGGATTATACTGCACCAGTCATGTGAGAGTTTGTAAACAGATGTTTTGATATAGTTTTGCTATTCTTAAAGTGGTCCCAAGTAAATTTATGAATCAGTATGTTAACATGGAGGCATGTGAAAAAAATTCAAGGAAGCATGGCGTATCCAACAAATGGTTATTATGTGAGTGAAGTATACCTTAAATACAATATAGATCAGTCACTATATACAGTATAGACAGCAGGATAAATACGTAGGGGTATGTGAGAGCTGATGTGGTACAGGTGAGTGTACGCACAGTAGTGTGGCAGTAGGAAGTAAGAATGAGCTTGCAGCCATGGAGTGGTATTACTCATATAAAAGAAATTCATTTTGTTTGGTTCACCTGATTTGCATGTGTTTGGAGTGTGGGAGGAAACCGGAGTACCCTGAGAAAACCCTCGCAGTCACGGGGAGAACATACTTACCTCACAGACAGGAAGAGGGCCAGGAGCTCCTGCTGTGAGGCCACAGTGCTAACCACTGAGCCACCGTGCTGCCCTCAGAAGATTTGTATTATTTTTTCTACAGCACAACTCCTGAGAATCATGCTGAACAAAATGAATACTCAAAGTGAATGAATACTCTGAAAAGTATTGTCTTTTATGTCTCCATCTGCTGGTGGGCCATCAGGGTAAAAGCATGCATGTATAATACGTATGATATTAATTTCACTAAAGAAACAGAGCTTCACTTACCTTCACCTTCTATATCCTTTTTGATGTGCAGCAGCAGCAGAATGTTTTCCTCATCCATGAGAAGAAACGCTGCACACAGTTCTTCTTCTTCTTCTTCTTTTGGGTCGAGGTGTCATCTGACAATCAAAGAACATTAAACATTTCAAGCAACTTTCAAATAAACAAATCAGAAACTAGAGGAAGTGGTGGAGGCGTTCTCACATTGCAAGTATGCCATGTCACTGTCAGCGATGTTCACTGAGGATGTGCTCTCCAGCTCAGCCTGCAAACTGAACACACACACACACACACACACACACACACACACACACACACACACACACACACACATACACACACACACAGTTAGAGCATTATTCCCACTGTTGTCAAGACATCAGTTGAGACCAGAGGAAGTCACCTCACCTGACTGCACTCTCCTCGTCTTCTCCCATCTGCAGCGTGTTCTCAGGTGCAGCAGGCCGGACCAGGATCACACCTGATGTTGAGGGAAATGATGATGGACTGTGGTGGAGAAGAAAATGAGTAGAGGAGCTGAACAAGTTGAGGGGAGGAGAGCAAAGGAAAGGCAAATCAATCACTGATTGAATTGTAAAAAATAAAAACATGACCAACAAGATTGGCATCAGCACAACACACACTTACTGGGAGCTGTGGTGGCCATTAGCGATGAATGGATGAGTGAGGACCTCAATGGGAGAGATCCTCTCAGTTTCATCCGTCGGGTTGCGGAACTAATTGGTCATATGTGCCGATGGCGGGTGCAGTATTGCATGTCGCATTCTGGTTTAGGAAAATCAGACCTGAGCAACAGGAACACTTCTTTTCTCTTCTTGTCTACATGCTAATGCTAATAACCACCTAAAAACACAGGGTTTCACCCAGATACATGTAGTTTTGCAGGACGTAGCAGTGCACGGCTTGGCGAGCTCTGTGACCGTCTCAGCCGTCTCACCCCGTGCACTGACTGCACATTCATACTTCACATGATAGCCTGTGTACACATTTGTAAGACTGCAAAACAAAAATCCTGAATTATGATGAAAGTGAGAAGTTGGGCTGAGTGTTAAAGTATGGGCTCGATTTATTTCTAAAGCTTTGAAAATCAGACAGAATAGACTGAATACTGCACAATTATGAAGGCATACAAAATATACTAATAATGTTTTCCTATAGTTTGTATATTTGGTCTCACACATATACACATATACACTCATAATCTGCCTTGTAAGCCTGTTTGTGCATGATGCCAGATACTACACTGATATCAGACCACAGATTTTTGTTGATGGACATAATTCAGTCCATCTAAATGTCAGTATTTTTTAGCTCGTTTTAGTTGCGTATTTTCTTTAGTGAAACGCTATGATGGTCAATTTGAGAATTTATCAGCAGTCAGCTAAAAGTAAGGGAAATCTATTGTTGACTGCGGCAACACTTTTTTAGGTGACAGTTTTGCAACCTTATCCAAAAAGTGAAATCCTGTGATTTTAGAGAGTCCCAACATTACACAGCGAGTTCATGAAAACGTACAAGACTCAAGTGGTTACTATTTTGGCCAGGTGAGTAAATGTGCTTGAGTCAAACTGTCTTTTATATTTCAGTTCTGAACATGGATGCATCACTGCCAAGCTAATGTTAGTCGCTAATATTAGCTACATTTAGATACTATTTTCTACCTGTTAGGTCAATCCTTTCCAGAGGTCTGGTGAAACACTGATAAAATGATGGTTAAAAACACAGAGAAGTTGTCACAGCACATTGTTATTTCAACCAGCTCGAGGCATTTTTAACACAACGCTTTAACATTTAGTTGATTTCGCTCCTTCAGACTGAAGATGGAGGTTTTTGATTCACATCTGCTGCTGTTTCTCAGTGTTTATCTTTCTTCCTTTTTTTACTTATCCCCTTTACATTCTACTATTTTGGGGATTTAAAGTGTCTTTTGTTATTTCCCAATTTGATCACTTCGTCTTTGCCTCCAGTTGCTTGCCTTCCAACTGCACAGTGCGCCGACGTATGACGTCATATGCAAAGAAGTTATCATTGTGTGCGCTCTAAGTTGCTAGCTAAACTAGCTGTTAAAGAAGTCCAGCTGGTCCTTCAGGAGGAGAACATACAGCAGAATTTGATCTATTAAAAATACAGTGGAGAGCACACAGAGTCTTTGTGAACGACTTACTAATTCATACTCCGTTTCTCCTGGGAACAGTAAGCCACCGTGGACCAAGGCAGCCATCACAATACCCAATGACCACATATCAATGGCCTCAGGGAATGGAAGGGCCAAAATCATTTCTGGAGTTCTGAATGTGGAAGAAAAGCACCAGTGTCATATTTCAAGGATTTACAGCACACGGAGGGAACATCTTTTAAACTAAATCAACAGTAAGTATGGACATGAAGCTACTTTATTTTGGTGAAAGTGATAAACTACAAACTCACTCCAGTATAATAATAATCATCAGTGAGCTTATAGCCCTTACCTGAAGACAGTAATTTGTAGACTTTGGCCAGGCATGGCTTTAGACGTTGGTATTGCCAAGCCAAAGTCTATGAGCTTGACTCTGAAGGGTCGTGTCTGGTGATCCACCAGCATGATGTTGTCCAGTACACACAGTGAAGTGGCTGTATGTGGGCAAAGACATCAGCCTCTGACTGCTGGGGTCACTTTGGCTTCTGGAGAATTCTCTTTTTAAGTCAAAGCATCTTGAGTCAGTCTCGTGTGAACTGACTGATATTTTCATGTGAGAAGCTCAGCAGTTATAACAGGTTCATTTTCCAGGGAACCAGAGACCACCTGATGACAACACTGTGAGCTGGAAATATAAACTGAAGTGAAGTGATGTGTGAAATGAAAAATGTCTATGAATGATCAGGGACTGTCAGTCAGTGTAAATGATGGTAAGATGCTGGTGGAGACTGTTCATGCTACTGTGATGCAGGACTGTGAATGTCTCACTTTTTTTTTTTTTTTAACTCAGTAAGAAGCCAAACAGTGAAGCGTTCAGGTCCAGCAGCCAGTCAGGTCAAACTCACATCAGACAGTAACTGATGGTGTGTTCAGGTGCTGTCAGATTTTTTATTTTCTTTCTTTTTGAAGCTTTATGGAGTCAGTAACAGTCTTCTGTTAATTATATCTGACAACAATATAACCTGCAAACAAACATTCAACACTTAGTTCTACACTTTGTTTTGGGATTCCTTTAATGTACTAACACAGCACTGACATGTGTCTAAATACAGATACAAATGAACCCAAAGTGACCTGAGACATTTGGGTGCCCATGACCACCTACTGTGACTTAATATGAATGTAAATACATTTCACACATCCTAAACGTTCAACTAGTCTTCTCTGCATTGTGTTTTTGTCCTTGCAGCCACATTTCCACTTCCTCAAACACGTCCACAGAGAAACAGTGGGCATATGAAAAACCTCCAAACCACACATTTCACAAATCTTTCACACCCAGTCGTCTCTGCAGTGTCACATTCTGCCTCTCTGTCCCTGCAGCCACATTCCCACTTCCTCAAACCTGTTCACAGTGACACAGTGAGCATATAGCATGGAAAAACCCTGATCAGTGTTTTCACTGTTTGTTGCAGCGAGTTTCAGCGACCCCAAACCTTCCAGGGGTTAAAGTGTGGACTGTCTGTTCCTGTGAGCCTCATGTGTTTCTGAGCTGATCATCATTAGAGGGTAAAACCTCCAGACCTCTGCTGCTGGTGTTAACTACATTCTTACCAGATCACTTCTCCTTCACTTCTCAGAAAAACAACTTGAAAGACACAATGAGGAACCAACAGCTCTCAGACCAGTGAAACATCATCTTATCTGTGTTCCCTCCCAGCTGCTACAGTGTCACCATATTGCAACACAGACATCAAGAGTGAAATTCTGGGCGAGGAGTTTGACTCTTCACCTGTCTGTTCATGTGTGCTGTCAAACATCACCATGAATCCTGTCTGGTTTCTAAACTTGTCCAAAATACTGCAGCTAGGGTTCCTACATGAACTCGAACATGTACACACATTTCCCCTATTCATGCTTTATTGCACTGGTTACCTGTGGTGTTCAAAACTGGCCCGTAATACATCAGTGACCCTCTCACCCTTTACACCCCTTGTCTACTGTTGTCATCACTGTGAATCAGTGTAGATTAGAAAGTCAGCAAAATGCATCAAACTTAATACAAGTTAATATCACACATGAATTCAACAGCAAACAGAGGAGAGAGGACACAGACTGAAGGCAGTATCAGGAAGTTAATTATCACAGGAAGTAGATGCTGTGTCCATTTTAAGAAGCAGCAGGTCAGAGACTTTGACAGTTGAGAGCGTGAGACCAAGAGAGAAACATGATGGCTGAATTCAGATGGATTATAATGTCTTTATTTCTGATGCTGCTGTTTAAGTTTACAGGTAAGGATATAACACACATTAACTGAAGACACATTACAAAACTGTATTGATATTATTAATAGTACTTTATTAAGTATTCTTCCAAGTTTTGTTTGTAACGTGGTGAGTTTAGTGAACTCTTTCTTCATTTCTCTCTTTTTCAGCAGCAGCAACTGAGAAATATTTCTTAGTTGGAGATGAAGTCACTTTGCCTTGTGACAGTGTGACACATGATCAGGATAACTGTGACAGTGCTACATGGTTATTTAGTGATGGAGGAAACACAGTGAAGCTGTTTGAACACAGGAAGATTCACAGAGAAGCTAAAGCTAAATCAGACAGACTGAGTGTTACAGCAAACTGTTCTCTGGTTATAAAGAAGGTCACACTTGAAGATGTTGGACGTTACACCTGCAGACAGTTCAGATCAGGACAACAAGTTTCAGACTCTCAGGTTGATCTGTCTGTTGTTGACAGTGAGTATTTCCATCATAATGTTTTCAGCTCAAACTGTCTTGTTAGAACAATATACTGAAACATTAAAATAATTATGATTACAGTGATGAAGTTAATTTTACTCTTGTTGTCTTTCTCTCACAATATCTCCATCTTCACCAGTGACTGAACGTCAGGACAATGATCGGGTCATTTTCTTCTGCTCTGTGTGGATATATGGACCCATATGTACCCACACAGTGAAGTGGCTGTATGAGGGTAATCAGAATGACTTGGAGACATCACAGACAACATGTTTAGCTTCTGTGACATTTACAACATCTGACTATAATCAGAAGTTTAAGTATTATGAGTTATTGAAATGTGAAGTGACAGATGGTCGTACTAAAGAAGTTCATCAGTTCACCTTCAGCCCTCCTCAGTCCTCAGGTGAGAAACCAGGTGAGAACATGATGAGCTGTTTAAAATCATTTCGAACTGATGTGAATAATCACACAAAATGTTTCAATCTGAGGTTTTAATATTTCATCATTCTTTGTCATTTGTTTTATGCAGAAGTTTTTGATAAAGTGTACAGCTCTTGCATTTTGTTGTTGTGTTCATTAAGATCATGATGCAGCAACAGCAGCTACTGTGTCATCATCAACAACTGAATCACCATCAACAACAGGAAGTAGATGGACATCAGTGAAAAGGAGCACATCAGAAGGTACAAACAACACAGCATCTGAAAACAACAATGATCAACCTAAACAAGGTGAGTGAACAGAGGTACACACAGAAAGAAAGAGTTTTCATATAAACTTTGTTCATTCAGATATTAGAGATGTAACGACAGCACGAAAACACACTTAACACATTGGTTATTATTTTGTTTTCAAAAAACCTTAAGTAATTTAACACTATCTATCTTCATTTTGTTTCTACTTGCTATTGTATTCATTAAGGTCATGATGCAACAACAACAACAACAACTGAATCACCATCTACAACAGGAAATAAATGGACATCAATGACAATGAGCACATCAGAAGAGACAAACAACACATCATCTGAAAGCAAACAGACAAAACAAGGTGACTGAACAACAGAACCACATTTACAGTGAAAAGAGACATTAAAAATATATTTTACAGATGCTGACAGACTCTTTGTTAATGTAGATATGAGACATACAGAGACAGCCCAAGGACACTAACAATCAGCTTATCATCAAAAACCTCAGACTTCTGACACTCGTAACTTCTCTTTGCAGATTGGTGGAAGTTCATTGTTGCGGCTGTGGGTTTAGCAGCACTTATAATAATCACTGTGGCTGTCATCACATGGAAGAGAACTAAAGGTGAGAACATTCACAGGAAAAACTTTAATAAACAAAGAAGTTTGATAAACCTGTATTTTCACTGTTGAAGCTAAAGTCAACTCTTTGTTGTTGTTGTTGTTGTTGTTGTTGTTTTCAGGGGACAAAACACAGATGGATGAAAACATGGTGAGTTTTAAAAGTAAATGCTCAAACTTTAATATAGTGCTTTTATATATAAATGGAAACAGGGTTTATGGTTTGTTCAGGACCTGAACTGTGTGTTACTAAAGTGTTTTTGAAGAGACTGAGGTTAAACACTGCAGTCACTCAGTGTGTAAGTAAGTAAACTTTATTTATATAGCACCTTTCACAGGTAAAAACCACAAAGTGCTTCACAATAGATTAAAACAACAACAAAACATAAGAACAAAGATGCTTAGATTTAGACAGCCAAACCAAATGCTTGTTTAAATAAAATAGTCTTCAAATGCTTTTTAAAAGTATCAACAGAATTTAAACAACATAGTGAGAGAGGCAAAGCATTCCACAGTACAGGAGCTACAACTTGAAAAGATCTGCCACTTCTAGTTTTAAAGCGAGTGCGAGAAATAACTAGCAGCTGTTGGCCTGATGACCTCAGACTGTGTATAGGAATGTAGGGTTGTATCAAGCCTGTCAGCTAAGAAGGAGCTGGTCCATGCAGCGCCCTAAAAGTAAGAAGTAAAATTTTAAAATGAATTCTAAAATGCACTGGTAACCAGTGCAGTGATGCTAAACAGGAGTGATGTGGGCCCTTTTGTTTGTGTGTGTTCAAAGCCTTGCAGCAGAGTTCTGAATAGCCTGTAGACGGTCAAGCTCTTTCTCATTAAAACAGATAAAAAGACTGTTATAATAATCTTAACGAGACGAAATAAAACATGAATGATCACAGCCTTTGACACCAGCGTTGTTATTTTGGAAATGTTCCTCAGTTGGAAGAAGCAGTTTTTTGTTAGCTGTTTGGAATGATGCTCCAAAGACATTGCTGAATCAAAAACAACACCTAGGTTCCTGAGCTTTGGCAGGTCAGACGAGCCTAGAGCACCAATATGTTGCTTAATCTGGGGAATACATGGGCGATAATTAATGTTTCTGTCTTGTCTGAGTTCAGCTGCAGATAGCTGTCACTTGATCACTGTTTGATGTTGGTCAGGCAGTTAAATAAGGAAGACAGCTTATGGGACTCAGTGGCCTTGAATGAGCAGTACAGCTGGATGTCATCAGCATAGAGATGGTAAGATACATTGTTGAACTGTCTGATTATCTGTCCAAGAGGAAGTAAATACGAGAGGAACAGAATAGGTCCCAGGACAGAACCCTGAGGTACCCCACATGACAGCCCTGTGGTTTCAGACATAATCTGATTTGCAAAAACACTGAAACTTCTGTCAGAAAGGTAAGAGGAAAACCACTTTAAAACCGGGCCAGACGATCCGACCAGATCTTGGAGTCTATTTATCATAATATTATGATCAACAGTGTCAAAGGCTGATGAAAGGTATAGTAGAACCAGAACAGTGTATTCACCAGAATCAGCTGACATCAAAATGTCACTGGAGACTTTAAGTGGTGCAGTTTCTGTAGTTTCTGGAGTGCTTGGTGCGGAAACCAGACTAAATTATGTCAAAGACCTCGTGATTCTCTAAAAACATTGTAAGTTCCTCTGCTACAACTTTTCGTTTAAATTTTTGACATGTCTGGCAGTTTGGAAATTGGCCTGTAATCGGTGGTCTATAAACCAGTCAGGACACAGTGAGATCACACACTACACCCAGTACAAAGCTGCACTCATATACAGGTTATGTTTGTGTTTCTTCTCTGAAGAAGAAGAAGGAACTGTGATGCAACTAGAATTTTATCAAATTAATTAAGTGTAAGAGTGAGTCAGTATGTTACATGTTACTGAGCAGTCATTATTATGTCATTATGTTGTCTCCTCTGTGCAGGCTGATCCTGAAGCTGATGTTTCATACCCCTCCATCAGCTACACCAAGAACACAGGCTGTAAAGCCAAGGTCAGCTGTATGACTGGTTAAACTGGTGATGTTACTGATTTTAACATTAAAGTCCATATAGATTTATGATGAATTATTCTGATGCCAGTCCAAAACTAAAGGCCAGGATGACATGACATTTGCTGTGAGTGTTCATGGTCACCAGATGATAAATGCTGGTGGAGACTATGTTACCTTTCCTGTGCAGTAGCGCCACCATCAGACCAACACGTCAACTTCACACACAAGATATTTCTTAATCTAATCAGCAGATAAAAGCTGCTGCAACTACAGTTGTTTGATGGCAGCAACATCAGGAAGTTGTGTTAAGTTTATGTGTGAGTCATTTATGAGTTGTACTTTTTCCCTCCAGGTCCGTGTTGATGATGATGATGATGATGATGATGATGATGATGATGATGAAGGTGATGCAGTGACCTACAGCACTGTGAAAGCTCCCTCCTCTTCTTCTGCTGGAGCCTCTGCTGATCCCAGAAACCTCTACGCTGCCATCAACACACCAACCAAATAAGATGTTACTTATTAAATGCAACATGTTTTTATAACAACTGCAGGATTGTTTGGATCATAGATTCAGAATTTTAAGTGAGCAGAATTATAATAAGCATGATCTCAGTTGGTCATGTCATGCATTTTCTTGGCTTAACTGTAGCAAAGTGAGAACACAGCAGCAGCAGCAGCAGCAGCAGCAGCTCTATGACACATTGAGGGAGTTGAGGCTCCCTCTAGAGGTGGAGAGTGTATAAAAAGGAAGCAGACATATTGGATATATACTGTATTCTTAGTGCTGTGTCCCTGCATGGGCACAATGCAGGTTTTGTAACATTGAATCTTGTTTGTTTTGTTATACCATTTCATTGAATATTGCTTTTTGCTGAGTGAATTTGATTACCCATGTTATGCTTTAATGAATAAATGATTAGTGTATGGTTATCACCTTGTGAGTGGGATGGATCTTTATGTGTTTGGTGTTTTTAGTCTTTATCAGTCTACAGGCAGAAAAACTGTTTGGCCAAATTAAATACTGCAGGAAATTCTCTTGCTCAGCTTTTTTAGATTTTAAACACAACACTTTTTCCATTTGTCACCACAGAGTGGCGCCAAAGATCCTTCACAACATGTGGAGCTCTCTGCTGTCCACTCACACTGTACTGCATAGCCAAAACTATGTAAACACCCAAACATACACACATATGTGATTGTTGACCATCTTACTCCAAAACCATGAATGACAAACTGTATGCTGCTGAAACTGAATGTTTGAAAGAAGCAGCATCAAGAACAAAGTGAAAATATATATACTGTGAGGATACAGAAGAAAAAGACAGAGAAGGTGGAGTGATGAAAAAATGATATTAGTGTCTACATCTATCTGGAAATCAAGTCCCAGTGCACCACCGGGTGTATCTCAGAACTGATACTACCTGATACATGAAGTGAGTAAAGTGCACAATATTCATCTCTGATATGGGAAAAACAGTGGTGAAATGTAACTAAGTACATTTACTCAGTGTGGGTGTGCGTCTTCCCCAAAGGTTTGCGTTCTGTTTTATTCACTGGTGGCTAGATTGCTCAAGCGCAGTTGAGGGTTCAGGCAGGAGGGTGATCAGTGCTCTTTGCAGCAGCAGCCGTCGTGTGGCTGGATGTCATGGCTGGCAGGGGTAAAATCAGGGCTGGGGATTTTAGAAACCTCTCCCGGAGGCATGGTGACAAAGAACCGGTCCGCATGGCATGCACGGTTGAGGTGTGTAGTTTGGCGGTAGGGGAGGTTGTTGGTTGTGAAAGTTTGAAGGCAGCGTCCAAGATGAACCCTGCAGTTGTAACCTTTCTGAACTCGACTGATAAAGTCAACACTGTTGTTGAATGAGGAATAGCTCTGAGAAACACACATGTAACAGTTTCCCCCTCTTGAATCCAGCAAAAAAGATCATCCTGTCTACCCTGCCACCCTTTATCAGTGATGAGATGTTGGAGAGGGAGCTGTCACGTCATGGTCAGATTGTGTCCACAATGAAAATGCTTCCGTTGGATTGTAAATCAGCCAAATTAAAACATGTTTTTTCATTTAGGAGACAAGTGTACATGATTCTAAGGAATGACAAAGATGAGCTTAATGTGATGATGAAATTTAAAGTTGATGGTTTTGACAATTTTTGCAGCGACAGAGACAATGAAGTGTTTTGGTTGCAGGCAAGAAGGACACCTAGTGCGTAGCTGTCCAGGAAAAGTTCTGAAGTCAGAGGCTGGGTCTGCTCAGGGTGCAGAGGGTGCAGAGGATGGGAGTCAGAGGCTGGGTCTGGGTCTTGCTTCTTGTGACCAGTCGGTTTATGAGATCACTGTTTGTTGGTAGGAAATGTCTTTATTATGAGGTGAAACCTCAAAGTGCACTTTGATACTGTTTTGATACATGATGGTCACTTTGGAAGATGTTTCCATTTTTTGGAAACACAGAGAAGTGCAATAAGTCAGGTTGTGTACAGAGGTGTTCATGTTGGATGGACATGACCTCTTACTGTAGCTGTAATATGACTCCATAGCTGATGAGGTGACCTTAAACTGCTCTGTGTGGACATATGGAGTGTGTAGACACACAGTGAAGTGGCTGTATGTGGGTAAAGACAGAGACATGAAGACATCAGCCCCTGACTGCTGGGGTCACTGTGGCTTCTTGAGACTTTTCTTTTTATGTCAAAGCATCTTGAGTCAGTCTCGTGTGAACTGACTGATATTTTCACGTGAGAAGCTCAGCAGTTATAACAGGTTTATTTTCCAGGGAACCAGAGACCACCTGATGACAACACTGTGAGATGGAAATATAAACTGAAGTGAAGTGATGTGTGAAATGAAAAAGTTAAATACTCTTCAGTCAGGACGCTCATCAGTGTTTTACCTCTTTCTTGCAGCTAGTCTCAGTGACCCCAAACCTTCCAGGGGTTAAAATAGTTTCTTAGTTTTTCGATAAGTGCCTTTTTGTCTGAATAAAGTGTGGACTGTCTGTTCCTGTGAGCCTCATGTGTTTCTGAGCTGATCATCATGAGAGGGTAAAACCTCCAGACCTCTGCTGCTGGTGTTAACCACATTCTTACCAGATCACTTCTCCTTCACTTCTCAGAAAAACAACTTCAAAGACACAATGAGGAACCAACAGCTCTCAGACCAATAAAACATCATTTTATCTGCGTCCCCCCCCCCAGCTGCTACAGTGTCACCATATTGCAACACAGATATCAAGCGTGAAATTCTGGGCGAGGAGTTTGACTCTTCAGCTGTCTGTTCATGTGCAACATCACCATGAATCCTGTCTGGTTTCTAAACTTGTCCAAAATACTGCAGCTAGGGTTCCTACAAGAACTCGAACATGTGCACACATTTCCCCTATTCATGCTTTATGGCACTGGTTACCTGTGGTGTTCAAAACTGCCCCGTCATACATCAGTGACCCTCTCACCCTTTACACCCCTTGTCTACTGTTGTCATCACTGTGAATCAGTGTAGATTAGAAAGTCAGCAAAATGCATCAAACTTAATACAAGCTAATATCACACATGAATTCAACAGCAAACAGAGGAGAGAGGACACAGACTGAAGGCAGTATCAGGAAGTTAATTATCACAGGAAGTAGATGCTGTGTCCATTTTAAGAAGCAGCAGGTCAGAGACTTTGACAGTTGAGAGCGTCAGACCAAGAGAGAAACATGATGGCTGAATTCAGATGGATTATAATGTCTTTATTTCTGATGCTGCTGTTTAAGTTTACAGGTAAGGATATAACACACATGAACTGAAGACACATTACAAAACTGTATTGATATTATTAATAGTACTTTATTAAGTATTCTTCCAAGTTTTGTTTGTAACATGGTGAGTTTAGTGAACTCTTTCTTCATTTCTCTCTTTTTCAGCAGCAGCAACTGAGAAATATTCCTTAGTTGGAGATGAAGTCACTTTGCCTTGTGACAGTGTGACACATGATCAGGATAACTGTGACAGTGCTACATGGTTATTTAGTGATGGAGGAAACACAGTGAAGCTGTTTGAACACGGGAAGATTCACAGAGAAGCTGAAGCTAAATCAGACAGACTGAGTGTTACAGCAAACTGTTCTCTGGTTATAAAGAAGGTCACACTTGAGGATGTTGGACATTACACCTGCAAACAGTTCAGATCAGGACGACAAGTTTCAGACTCTCAGGTTGATCTGTCTGTTGTTGACAGTGAGTATTTCCATCATAATGTTTTCAGCTCAAACTGTCTTGTTAGAACAATATACTGAAACATTACAATAATTATGATTACAGTGATGAAGTTAATTTTACTCTTGTTGTCTTTCTCTCACAATATCTCCATCTTCACTAGGAACTAAAGATAACACCAATGATTGGGTCATCTTGTACTGCTCTGTGTGGACATATGAACCGTGTCCACACACAGTGAAGTGGCTGTATGAGGGTAATCAGAATGACTTGGAGACATCACAAACTACATGTTCAGCCTCTGTGACATTTACAACATCTGACTATAATCAGAAGTTTAAGTATTATGAGTTATTGAAATGTGAAGTGACAGATGGTTACACTAAAGAAGTTTATCAGTTCACCTTCAGCCCTCCTCAGTCCTCAGGTGAGAAACCAGGTGAGAACATGATGAGCTGTTTAAAATCATTTCAAACTGATGTGAATAATCACACAAAATGTTTCAATCTGAGGTTTTAATATTTCATCATTCTTTGTCATTTGTTTTATGCAGAAGTTTTTGATAAAGTGTACAGTTCTTGCATTTTGTTATTGTGTTCATTAAGGTCATGATGCAACAACA
This sequence comes from Epinephelus awoara, assembly GCA_035609425.1. Lineage (NCBI taxonomy): Eukaryota > Metazoa > Chordata > Actinopteri > Perciformes > Serranidae > Epinephelus > Epinephelus awoara. The sequence continues at coordinate 13,530,033 of CM069305.1, forward strand.
ACAACAACAACTGAATCACCATCTACAACAGGAAATAAATGGACATCAATGACAATGAGCACATCAGAAGAGACAAACAACACATCATCTGAAAGCAAACAGACAAAACAAGGTGACTGAACAACAGAACCACATTTACAGTGAAAAGAGACATTAAAAATATATTTTACAGATGCTGACAGACTCTTTGTTAATGTAGATATTAGACATACAGAGACAGCCCAAGGACACTAACAATCAGCTTATCATCAAAAAACCTCAGACTTCTGACACTTGTAACTTCTCTTTGCAGATTGGTGGAAGTTCATCGTTGCGGCTGTGGGTTTAGCAGCACTTATAATAATCACTGTGGCTGTCATCACATGGAAGAGAACTAAAGGTGAGAACATTCACAGGAAAAACTTAAACAAAGAAGTTTGATAAACCTGGATTTTCACTGTTGAAGCTGAAGTTGGGTCTTTTTCTTTCTTTCTTTCTTTTTACAGGGAACAAAACACAGACGGACGAAAACATGGTGAGTTTTAAAACTGAATAATTTAATTTTGACACAAATTTATGAAGTGTCACAATCAGTGACACTTCATAAATTTAAGCAGGGTTTGTGGTTTCTTGCTATTCTCACTAATTGTGTAGTTCTAAACCAAGTTTCACATCGGAGGTATTTGTTGTGGGACAGTTGAATTGGGTTACATTGCACAGATGTTGAACATACAGTGTCGACAATGCATGTCAGAGCACAAATGTTGCATGTGTTGTGAATTAAATAAGTTTAAAAGTGAGTCACTATAGATCCATTTGTTACTGAACAGCCGTGTTGTCTCCTCTGTGCAGGCTGATCCTGAAGCTGACGTTTCTTATGCCTCCATCAGCTACACCAAGAACACAGGCTGTAAAGCCAAGGTAAGCCAACAACTGGCAGTGTGTGTCAAAAACTCTGTTACTCTGTTGTTTGTTGGAGACTCTGTTACCCTTCCTGTGCAGTAGTGCCACCATCAGGCCAACATGCAACTTCACACACAAGATATTTCATAATCTAATCAGCAGATAAAAGCTGCTGCAACTACAGTTGTTTGATGGCAGCAACATCAGGAAGATGTGTTAAGTTTATGTGTGAGTCATTTATGAGTTGTACTTTTTCCCTCCAGGTCCGTGTTGATGATGATGATGATGATGATGATGAAGGTGATGCAGTGACCTACAGCACTGTGAAAGCTCCCTCCTCTTCTTCTGCTGGAGCCTCGGCTGATCCCAGAAACCTCTACGCTACCATCAACAAACCAACCAAATAAGATGTTACTTATTAAATGCAACATGTTTTTATAACAACTGCAGGATTGTTTGGATCATAGATTCAGAATTTTAAGTGAGCAGAATTATAATAAGCATGATCTCAGTTGGTCATGTCATGCATTTTCTTGGCTTAACTGTAGCAAAGTGAGAACACAGAGGCAGCAGCAGCAGCAGCTCTATGACACATTGAGGGAGTTGAGGCTCCCTCTAGAGGTGGAGAGTGTATTAAAAGGAAGCAGACATATTGGATATATACTGTATTCTTAGTGCTGTGTCCCTGCATGGGCACAATGCAGGTTTTGTAACATTGAATCTTGTTTGTTTTGTTCTACCATTTCATTGAATACTGCTTTTTGCTGAGTGAATTTGATTACCCATGTTATGCTTTAATGAATAAATGATTAGTGTATGGTTATCACCTTGTGAGTGGGATGGATCTTTATGTGTTTGGTGTTTTTAGTCTTTAGCAGTCTACAGGCAGAAAAACTGTTTGGCCAAATTAAATACTGCAGGAAATTCTCTTGCTCAGCTTTTTTAGATTTTAAACACAACACTTTTTCCATTTGTCACCACAGAGTGGCGTCAAAGATCCTTCACAACATGTGGAGCTCTCTGCTGTCCACTCACACTGCACTGCATAGCCAAAACTATGTAAACACCCAAACATACACACATATGTGATTGTTGACCATCTTACTGCAAAACCATGAATGACATACTGTATGCTGCTGAAACTGCCCCAGCAGACTGAACTCATGTGCTGCATGTTTGATTTCAAACAAAGCATGCCCAGTTACATATACTGGTCAGTGTGCATCATAAACTTTCTATGTAAAATGTAACAATTAAAAGTACAAGTAACCAAAGTCATAATGTTTAGCATGAAGATACATGGCTTTGAGGGAAAAAGAAATTAAGGAGGATATTGCTGACAGTATCAATTGTAACTTGTCTTATATGAGCCACAGGTTGCCTTCACTCAATGTAAACCTTCAAGCAGATTCGACACTAACATACATTTACTTCGTGTGAGAAAGCAAAGCCTACACTCTCTCTGTCACACACACACACACACACACACACACACACACACACACACACACACACACACACTTATAGACAGTAATTAGTGTGTGTGTTGAGCATGAAGAAATTGCAGTTTTGGGGGGGGGGGTTGTTAATGCAGTTTAGGACAAAGGGCTGTCAAACAAAGTGATTCTGCTTCACTGGTGCTCCCCTGCAGTACATGACACATTTCCCTCACAGGAAGGCCTGTCTCCAACACAAGGCTAACGTGGGATTAAGATGAGGATGTTCATTAAAACATAAATGTGGATTAGCTCCTAATGATCACTGAGTCATTTACCACCAACTCTCTGAAGCCCATTTTCAAACTACAAAGTTTAGGAGAATTTTGGTGTTAAATGTTTCCCTTTGTGGTTTCATTAAACCTTTTGGTGAAATGCAAATGAATATCTAGGTTTTTGGTCTTCACTCTGTCTTACTTTTAGATTTCTTGAGGCGGAGATATGGCAAGCACCACGCTTTATCTCACCAAACCCAACTGACACCCATGAATGAGAGTAATTACATCATTAGGCATACAAATGGGCTAATTTACCTTTTTTCTCCTTGTCTAGGGGCCCACAAGACCGTGACCCAATTTGGATATCCAATCACAACTCAGAGAAAATCTCCTGAGCCAATGAGCCGCTTGGCGCCACCCACCTACGTGCATAATAATAAGGAGCAGAATAATAACACAAGGGGGGAAACTTGCAAAAGCTGCAGCTTGCTCAGTGTGCTTTGGAGATTACTTTGCCTCTCTGAAAGCCTTCATCATGGCCGACGCCTTCTGTGCCACTTGGAAACTGGTTGACAGTGAGAACTTTGATGAATACATGAAAGCACTTGGTGAGTTACAACCTTTCTTTAATTTCTATTTTGTTAAATGTTGCTCATAAATGCTGTAAATCAAGATGGAAAAGTATCATCACGTTAGATATTTTTTTATACCTATAACAAATGAAATGTTTGGAGTTCGTCCTAAAACAGGCCACTAACAGCCGCACTTCACCCCTGTGCCCTGGTCAGGTGTGGGCTTTGCCACCCGGCAGGTTGGTAATGTGACCAAGCCGACTGTGATCATCAGCCAAGAGGGTGACAAGGTGGTGATTCGCACCCAGAGCACCTTCAAAAACACAGAGATCTCCTTCAAGCTCGGAGAGGAGTTTGACGAAACCACCGCTGATGACAGGAACTGCAAAGTAAGTTGACAAAAAACAGATTTCATATAAGTGATTGGGACCAAATTCAATGGTTAGACGTAAATTCAAGCACAAGCTTTTATCAGGGGCCAAATATGAGACACTAGGAGCGCTTGAATGGTTCACAAGAAGTCATGGATCTCATTTAATCCAAGATTTCACTATTGCTTCTTGTCTCTCCTCATATGAATTTATAAGTATAAGTTTATAAGTAATATTTATAAGTATCTTCTCCAAATGCACTTCTAATCAAACTTTGAGTTCCTTTGACAGGACTTCTCAAGACGTCCGGAAACAGACAGACCCACACCACATTTGGCAGCGACTAAATGCACTCATTTTACGCCTCACTTGCAAAAAACTAAAATTCTCCTCTTTTGTCTTTCAGTCCACAGTGACTATGGAGGGAGACAAGTTGGTCCACGTCCAGAAGTGGGACGGCAAAGAGACCAAGTTTGTCAGAGAAATCAAGGATGGCAAGATGATCATGGTAAGACGAACAGACCCACATTCACACATTCAGGTCCTGTTGTAAAATACATGAATTAGATAGAGTATATTTACTAGTAAAGTGGAAAGAGACAAACTGTGAAAGATTATTGTGTAGCCACGTGGCCATAAATGCCACTTGGTTAGCTGTGAGAAAGATATAGCAGTGGGAAAACCATCATGCAGGAAATTTGTCGTGTATTGTTGGAATATAGCACCAATAAATGCATATTTTTAAAAGGTTTTTACAATGTTTCAGGAGCTCAGTTCTCATTCATCACTTATTCTCGTGTGTTATCTCAAATATAAATAAATATCTTTGAAAAAAATCAGGGTAAATCTGTAAGATTTCATGATAAACATCGCTTTTTGTTGCTGCAGGGGCAATGCACAGCTTGTTAGAAATCATTCAGGAAGCATATATGTGGATAAAACCACTGCAGGTATTCTCTTTGGGCTCCTTGCAAAAATGAAGAACTTAAAAAACACATGTTGTCAGTAGTAAGTCATAAAAAGTCACAAAACACACACTTCTGACAGTTTGAATGTCTTGTTGAAGCTACAGACATGCAGCAGTCTGTTTGTCTTGTTATAATGAATGAGCATGTCTTTTTACACATTCGCAGCCAAGCTTGCCTGTATTAAGCAAAGTAAATTACCAAGCAGTCAGCTGCCAAAAGCACCCTCATTAGACCCTCCGCTCAATCACAGCACTGACCTGTTGAACAAAAAGTTGTTTGGTGGTAAAATGATGAATTTGGGAACATTCAATTCCCCGTCATGGTAACTGTCGTCTCTCTCCCGCAGAATTTGACCTTTGAAGATGTCCATGCAGTGCGTAGCTATGAGAAGGCATGAGTGCTCCCACTGGCAGCGTCCCAACCCGGCCAAGAAGTGTTGATTTTATAATTATTATTGACTGTATGCTTCTCTTTGCACTTCATCCTCCTCTGCATGTACACGGCCCACAGGCTGCGCATGCTTTGTAAGAACTTTTTTTTTTATATGAAAAAAAACATTTCTGTCGTGACGGATTGATCATCCTTGCAACCCTGTGTGTGGAACATGAAATAAAAAACGCAGAATAAATGTTTGTGTCTTCAGCTTCATCATTCTGTATGGTTGATGAGAGAATAAATGGTCTACTCAGCCAAAAAAAATTGTGTGTAACCCTCAGACACTGAATCTCTATCTGGTCCAAACTTTGACCTCTGACCTTTTTAGAAGAGGGGAACTATGGAAGAAGATAAAAGACTTAAAAATTTGAATTTTAACAGCCTCTGAATATTCAGTATTGAAATTTGGACACCACTGAATTCATGGCATTGAAATATTATATTTGTTCTGTATTTACCTCTTTGAAATTATCATATGAAATGTGATTTTTTTTTTTTCAATGACCACAAATTCAGATTTAAAAAAAGTTTCAGAACTTCAAACAATAGATTCAGGGTGCTCAAACTTGATTGTTCAGATTTAGATCTAAAAATTTAAGTTGAAAAAATATAAATAGAACATTGGTCAAATTCGACTGGTCAAAACTTTTAGACTCAATTGTCTATCCTGTCCTGGATGCTACTATCTGATTTTTTTTTAACTTGAATTTTTAAATCTGAATTTGACCAATAATCTTTTTTTTGTCTTTTTTTTTAAATTATGAAACCTTAATTTTTGAAATATAAAAAAAAAAACCTTCTGAAATTACAAGTCAAAAGAATTCAGATTTTCATTTCAAAGAGGTGAATCCGGAAAAAAAAAATGCATTTAGATACATTGTTTTCAAAGTAAAATATTTCAATGCTATTAATTCAATAGTGTTTGAATTCCAATACAAAGTATTCAATGACTGTTAAAGTTCAAATACGTATGTCAGTTAAATGCTTTCATAGAAAACTGAAAAAAAAAAAGAAAATTCTTCGAATAAGGCCATAAAGTATCTCTGTGTTATGACGACGTCAATTTACAAAAGAAAATCCGACATTATCCCCCCTACAGCTTCAAACCTGGTGAAATAATGAAGCCATATCTGGAACAAAATTGGAGGCATTGTATCATTTTGCCAAATATTTCCCTCAGCATGAACAGTTTTCTTTGATTACTCCCCTGATGTGACTTTAAGGTCTCAAATTACTTGTCACAGAGGTATGGTAACTGGATGGGCTCTCACATGGTTAATGCCTCTCTGTAGTCTTTCAATCAATCAAAGCACTTTCACACTACTTGTCTCACTCACCCGTTCACACACACATTCACACACTGGTGTCCGAGGCTATCATACAAGGTGCCACTTGTTAGACACTTTTCAAATGCTCTCACACACAGATGGAACAGCCGTCAGGAGCAATTTGGGGATCAGTATCTTGCCAATGGATACTTCGACATGCAGACAGGATAGAACCATCTGTTTTCCAGAGCTTTCACAAAACATTTTTCAAGTGCTGCACTTAAAGGATTAGTTGTCTTAAACATAACTTATCACCATGAGGGGACTATGATACAATGGGCCCCTGGGCACAGATATGCAAAAGGCCCCGCCCCCTTTCCTGTAAAGGGGAAGGACACAAAGACTTTCTGTTGGTTTTGTGTCTCACTGTGGTTGTGTTGAGTCTCTCTGAGGTCATTGTGTATCTCTTTAAGATAATCTTGTGTCTTTTTGAGGTAATTTTGTGCCCTTATGTCATCATTGCATGTCTTGTTGTAGTTGTTGGGTCCATTTCTGTAGTTATCATGTGACCCCATAGCTCATTGCATCTCTTTGTGGTCATTTCGAGGCTCTCCCCAGTCAGTACATGTTAAATTATATTCACCTTCACTGTATAAGGGTGAAAAGAGAAATCTCAAATATCGGAAAATCTCAGCAAGTGAAACCAAAACTCCCTCCTTCCCTACCCCAACAGGTCATTGTGGGTGAGCTGAAACGTTAAGTCACAAGATAGATTTGAGGGCCACAGGAAAGAAAATAACACTTCTGTTGCACAATTGTGTGTGCTTATGTGTGTGTGTGTGTGTGTGTGTGTGTGATCGTGTGATTTCTGTCTCCTAAATTCTTGTTTTAAAATACTTGGTAGTTTTACCTCTTTAACGGTCTAATAAATCCTTAAAATGAAACAAACGGACAAGGAAAAATGATGTTTTCGTTGAACCTCTTATAGCTCATGTCCACACTGAGCTCACCTGTGATGAGGGACCATACTGGATCCCATGTCAAAGGGACATAAGCCAAAAAGGCTGGGTGGGTGTTTCGTCATTAAGAGCACCATATCAATTTACTATTAGGTAGTGTGCAATCATTACTTCATTTAAAGTAGCTTGCAGTATCACACAGTAAAAACATTCCTTTAAGTAAAAACCCTGCTGTGGAAAAGTATACAACTGTTTGAAAATATAAGTACGCTATGGAGGAAATCATCCCTGTGACTGTTCAGTGTTGTTATAGATAATATTTTACATTATTATAACAATGTATAGGCACTTGGAGCTTATTTTGGTTGGTTATTATATTTGTAATAATGCACCTTATTTTAGGAGACCATCATGTGTTTTGTAGGCTATGTGAAGTCTTAATTTGTAACCTATGTGTGCGGTGGAGTATAATGTGTGGAGTAAAAAGTTATATATGGCACTGAATATGAAATAAATAGGAAGTACAACAAAAGGAAAATCACATTTTGATTTTAGTTACATCCCACCACTGCAGTGAGCTCCTCCTCCTAACTCCGAAACAGAGGGAGTCACGTGACCACTGCACTTCCTGTTTATTTCAGAGGAGAATGACCTGCTACAGTCGGCTGCTTTAGTTTATATGTAGTCTAATAACCCGCACAGTCGCTTTCTAACACGACAAACATGGCTCAGCTTGTTTGTTTTGTGCTGGTGCTGCTGTGCGGCGCGGCTCCTCTAACGGCGGCACCCACAGGGAGCAGCTACCTGCCGGGCACAGGTGAGTGGGCTTCCCGCTGATGAGAAGTCAGGTGGAGGACCGTTTATTTCTGATGGCAGGTTGTTTCTGCCTCGTGTCGCAGTCCATAACACTACACAGGCTAAAATGCACAGCGTGAACAACATTTAGCGGAACGAACAAAGTGAAACGTCCTTTGTAATTCAGCTCTAAAGGTGGATATTTTTCCTAAATTTAGTGCTGCTTGGTGGATGTCATGCTCACCGAATTTACCCAAAGACATCCAGGATTTATATTAAGTGTTCATTTTTACTCTGAAAGTTACATTTTGTTTGCAGATGATCAGAAACGTATAAATTGCCCGTTTTTTAAACGGGGTTTGGCCGGAAACGACTCCTCAGAGGAGAGGAGAGAAAACATTCGACTTTAATAGTAGAAATTGAACCAAGAACACAACAAATGGAAAAAATGTGTAATATATCAGCTCTATAATACATCACATAAAGTGTCTATACATTATGTAATTGTTGTGACACATTTTCAACCCCCTCTTGCATGACTTTGGTCAAAAATAACCCACATTTCCTATTTTTCTCCTTCTTTCTGTATATTAATCTTCCATCCATACAGGCAGGTTCTGGCACATCACTGACCTCCACCTGGACCCCACCTACAATCTGGCCCCAGACCCCACCAAGGTGTGCTACTCCTCCAAAGGAGCCCCCGCCAAAGACGCCGGCCTGTTTGGAGACTTCCTGTGTGACTCTCCCTACCGCCTTATCCAGTCAGCGTTCATGCACATGGCAACACTCACACAACCAGAGGACTTCATCATATGGACTGGGTCAGTAGGGTCACTCATGAGGGCAAATCATACTGATTGATTATGGGATTTTACTGCTTTTATCTTTGTTTTCTTTGACAATTTGACTTTAAAGGCTTTGCCGTATTTCCTTGTTGGAAATGATCCATCAATGAAAATGGTAAGCAATTTGACTAATCAGCTCATAGAAAACGTATTTGTGGCTTAACAGCAGTTTCATATCCTGTTCTCTCACTGCTAACACTGCGTAGTGTGTGTTCGTCCTGTACTTTTGTGTGAAACCACTTTGAGGTTTCAGACTTCAAGAATGAGGAAGCTTCTGTGAAGTGCAGTCACTCTGGACGGCTCTCACTTCCTGTTCCTTCTTTTTTTCTTTCGGCCACACTAAAAACAGAAATGTACGACATCAGTGGCCTTTGTTGTTGGTTCAGACATCCATGTTCCCTACAGGATGCATGGTACTTTAAGTTTTACGAACCTTTGACTCTTCCCATGGCAGCATCATGAATTCAGATTTTAAATGTATCCAATATTTTGGTTTATTCCCAAATATCTGCAAAAGTAATGACATTCCCGCCAACCTTGACTTCTTATTCTCATACAGAATTCTCCATGTGTGTGATAAACTCACAGTATGTTTACATTATTAACTTATTATCTCCTCTTATCATGCATTTGTTCGTGTTTGTGTCCGTCAGTCTGTCCTTAGCTTACCTCGCAAACTACTGGACCAAGCAGCCTAACATTTTGCTTGCAGCTATTGTGGTTTTGGTGATTCACAGTTGTTGAAAAACCTGTTTTATTAACTGTTTTATATCCTCATGGAATGCTTACTTCTCCTTGCTCCTCTCAATCAGCTGGTAGGGGCTGCAAGTTTCCTGGAGATCTGCTTGGCTAAAACAACAAGCCTGACCTAGTCTATTGCAGGCCACATTTTGGCCTTCACTGTGGCTCAAAAACTTGCATCCATAGAAAAGTTTGGTCTCATTTGGCACCTCAGAAGTTGCAGATTAATTCCATACTCAAAATGTTATGATCCACTAAAGTTAGGCACAATGCGAGATGAATTTGTCCCTATTTTTTTGTTATCTGCACCGCCATCTTGTCTGTAACGGTGCAGAGAGGGACAGTTTTACCGGGTGTAGCTCTCCACATTACGACAGGTGTGTCCGTCTGCCATAAGAAAGCAGGCCATGTAGTTACATGGTTTGTTTTGTTTGTGTCTGTTTGTGCTGAAACCTACAGACAAGGTTAGTACAGTTAAAAGTCTAGTTCTCAACGACATGTATCAAAGAGTTTTGGGTGTGTTTAAGTTATTTTTGATAATACATTCATTTTTATAATTATACAGCAGGCTATCTGTATTTCACATGCCTGTTAGCCAGCAAAACTGATCTGCAGCTCAGTAAAAAAATAGACAAGGTGTGTGTTTATTAAGTTGTGGAACGCTTCTGAAACAAACTGCACCACATTTACTGGAATTACAAGACTTGTAACTTAAAAAAATTTTGTAAGAATGCCTGACGTAAATCTGTACTCTACTGAGTGCACTTTTTTTTTAGCAATTTGTATTACATTTGTGAGCCAGATGTGAGGTAGTTTCATTCTGCTGTGCACTTGCCCTGAATCGTATTATTGACCATAAAGTTAATCTTGAATTTTGAGTTTATTTTAACATGTACAAAAATACACAATCTCAGTTTTCTGCATGTTTTAGTAATCAGCTGGTTACCATAATCAGAGATTGAGAGGGCAGAAGACTGACAGTACATGGTGCATTTAAAGGCAGTGAATAAAGTCCTGAAGCACCAGGCCTTGAAAGATTAGTCCTCCACTCACCATGAGAAGTAGCTTAAATAGCAGCTCCGCATTCTCAGGGAACTATAACCCAATGTTCACTACACTGTGATACTGACATAGAAAAACTGTAGGCATCAGTCACAGCAGCACTGCCTACATACAGCTCTGTATTAATCAGCAGCTAATCATCTAAGCCAGGAATTCATAGGCTTATTAAACATGCTTAAGAGGACGCCTTGCCACTTAATCCCCTACCCCAGGGGGTCCTTTCTCAAGTTTTAAATTACTGTGCAAGCAGATTTTTGCTTTATATTCTATTGTTATTGGCCTTTATAGCACGAGTTTGCCTTTTTACTCAAGGGGGAAATCCATCATGTAAATTGGAATTAACATTATTTTTGCAAGATTATACAGTTGAATAGAGCTTAACAGTGTACAAATATGATTTGATGGTCAGGAAATAAAGTAGTTTTGAGAAATAAGGCTTTTCCTTCATGTCTACTGGCAGCGCTGAATGGTAACTCTTTACTTACTGCTGCTACGTCACATTTAAAGTCATGTGTAATTCTCTTTGCTAGAAGTCTTTTACTGTAAAAATCAGCTACAGGACATGTTGAATTTGTTGTTATCGCATGCAAACACTGAAAAGTTTGCTCAGGCTCTTAGGCTTAAATAATAACTTTGGTTTATTGTTATTTCCACCAAACATAAGTCTTGAGGTGATCATGCTTTTGGTCATTTTTGTGCATGCATGGTTGAGTGTGTGTATCTGTCTCGCAAACTACTGGGCCGATCAGCCTTATACTTTGTGTGCACATGTATGACTGTATGCTGTAAGAACTTCCCTCGGTTTCTGTGATTTACAGTTGTTGAAAAACCTGTTTTATTGACTCATCACTTACAGCTGACTCCTCACTCCTCTTAACTGGCTTGTAGTTAAGAGGCCGAAAAATTAACTGGCCGCTAGTATTCCGGAAATCAGCTCAGCTTAAAACAGCAAGCCTTACTGTCTGTTGCAGGTTACATTTTGGCTGTTGTCATGGCTCAAAAACTGACATCCAAAGAAAAGTTTGGTCTTATTTCAAACCAGAGCATTTGCATAATAATTCTATACCCGATATATCATGATCCATTAAAGTAAGGCACAATACAAGATTAATCGTGTTTATTGTTGTTATTTCTTACTTTGTTGGGCTGTAGCCTACAGATGAAGTTAATACCATTAAAAGTGTAGTTGTGAATATTATGGAACACAGATTTGGGGCTGTGGTCTGAATCACACTGCAGCACATCGGCTGGAATTACAAGAATTGTCCAGGGTGGCTGTGTTCAGCTCGGGTAGCCAAAATGCCAAAATCTTATTGTTCATCTTCACTTTCTTTTCCAAATAAGTGTGGATAATCCGGGAGTTTGTGTTTAATCCATCTAATTGTTTGACTGCTTGTGTTTGTTGCCCCTTCCTACAATATATATTTTTTTGTTATTGCTGTGTGACCAGATTTAGGCAAAAAAAAACTATATGCCAGTATTATAACACTAAAAAATAAGACCCCAATTGTAGTTAATTCCTTTAAGTAGCACATTTTCGTCACTGTGAGAAGTTCAACTTCAATCTGTTCTCATCAACCAAAAGATTTTGATGGTTGAATAAAACACAAAGTGATGAACTCAGATAGAGTCAGGAAAAGCCAGAAAACAAATGAACTTGTTCCTGGTCTGGATTAATGACATTGGATCTTATTCTCTCTCTCTCTACTAGTGACAGTCCGCCTCATGTCCAAGTTGACGAACTCTCTACGGACACAGTGATCCAGGTGATCAGTAATATGACCCAGACCATCAGACAACACTTCCCCAACCTGACTGTCTTTCCGGCTCTGGGAAACCATGACTACTGGCCACAGGTAACTTCATTTTAAGGTCATTGGATGGCAAGCAGTGTCTCTAGGATGATGTATACGGGACAGATAATTGTAGGGTGGAGCATAGAGATAAATTGTAACCCTATCATCGTGTAGCATTATGAAGCTTTTTATTCACTAGTCTTTTGCAGTAGAGAAGGTTTGGCCTCTTGATCAGTTTGACTCATTTAGGTTTTTGGGTGACATTTTGGGCCAGTGTTAAATTAATGTGCTGTACACTTAATGACGTGGGATGTCAGTAGTCAACGTGGATTATACCAGCTAGCATTTTACTGTCATGAAATGTCAGTATTTGCAAACTGATATCAGTCGAGCCCTAATATATGGTACTAGATTGTTTAAATATTGAAATAATTGCTCTTGAAAATTGTCATTCTCAGAGTTCATTTCATTTTAAGCGACTTGTTGCCTGTAGCCATGTAACGTGCCTCTGCGTAGCAGTTTGTTATCCTGCTCAGGCTAAGTGTTACTGCATCATTGTTCTTAGGACCAGATGCTGGCCACCACTAACGCCATCTACAAAGCTGCCGCCCAGCTGTGGAAACCCTGGCTGCAGACTGAAGCTCTGCTCACACTCTCACAAGGTAACATGTTAAACATCATCTGCTGGGAGGATGTTTCTGTCACGTTATTGCAGCTCAGACCTCACAAACCTGTGGTAATGCAAGTTCTTTATATGTTTTAAATTTCCAACAATTACACTCTGTCTGGGCAGGCTTTATTTAGTGCTTTGCTCTGGTTTCTACTCCCAGCTGGTGAAGCCTGGTTTGAGGTTGCTTAGTCTCAACACCATCCTCTACTACGGCCCTAATAAGGTCACAAGAAACATGACAGACCCTGCTGGACAGTTCGAGTGGCTGGAGAAAACTCTGGAGAAAGCTGCTCAGAGCCAGGAGAAGGTCTGACATTTCCTGTCTTAAACCCTGACACCTTCACTAAAGTTTGCATTGGAAGAGCTGTTATGAAAATGTTTCTTACTTCTTGCTTCAGGTGTACATCATAGCTCATGTACCGGTGGGGTACCTGCCGTTTGTCAGAAACACCACCGCTGTAAGAGAAAGCCACAATGAGAGGCTGGTCTCCATCTTCAGACACTACAGTGATGTCATCGCGGGGCATTTCTATGGCCACACCCACCGTGACAGCATCATGGTGCTGTTGGACAAACAAGGTGAAGTGCGATTATTGACGTTGATTGTGAACATGTGTGGTTGATGCTGACGTTTTCCAGCCCATAATAGAGGCAACACTTTAAAAAGAAGATATAATTTATCATAAATGTCCTTTTCCAGTTACCTGATGCTGTGTCTTTCATTACACTCACAGCATGGGGGTAACCATGCTAAATGCTAATATGAAATTTCATCTATGTATTAAAGCAAATCAAGAGGACAGGACACATAAATAGAAAGCCTTGATATTGATTCTATTAGTAGAAAAACTCTCTATGATGAATTCACTTTTCTTTAAAGCACTGACCTTTTGATGATGAATCACAGATTAGATGAAGATAATATTGGGCTAATTTTCTCAATTCAAAAAGACTAATAAAATGCAATGCTCAGCTCGGCCCTAAAGCTACAGACACTCTATTAGCAGAAGCTGTTTGCATCGCTGAGGTTAGTGTATGTGAACAAACTTAACACATGGCAGAGATTTACACTATATTTGAATGATCCTCATCGTATCCTGTCATAAACGTTTATGACTGGTGTCATTAAGTGTCATTCGGTTTTTGTAATGACAAGTTGACATTGTTTGGGTTGTCTTGATTATGACAACTTGACATTAATCAAAGTGACATTACCAGAAGTTGTCTTTGTCATGACAAGTTGACATTAAATTTGTTTGATGTCCTTATTATGACAACTTGACATTAATTAAAGTGACATAACCAGAAGTTGTCTTTATCATAACAATAATAATCATTATGTCAGCTTGTCATAAACACAAAAAGAGGTGCATTTCTTGTTTATGTCAAGTTGTTATGACAAAGACATCTTCTGGTTATGTCATCCTGGTTAATGTCAACTTGTCATAATAAGGACATCCCATTCAAATTTAATGTCAAGTTGTCATAACAAAGACAACTTCCTGTAATGTCACTTTGATTAATGTCATGTTGTCATAATCAAGACAACCCAAACAATGTCAACTTGTCATTACAAAAACCAAATGACACTTAATGACAGCAGTCATAAACGTTTGACATGTACGTAATGTTCATGACATGTACATGACCGTGTCATGTCATAGTTATGACAGTGTCAGGTCACTCTTATGTAGATACCTTCAAGTAAAGTTACCAAAAACACAAACATCAGCTGCATTCAGTATTTTGTGCAGCCTAGTTATGTCATATTCATATTATTTTTGTTTTGTAGGCAAACCAGTGAATTCTCTCTTTGTCTCACCGGCTGTTACACCAATCAAAGCAGTTTTGGAGCCCTATTCCAACAACCCAGGATTCCGCATGTACTTGTACAACCCCAAGGACTACGCTCTGTTGGTAAGAAACTCTGCGCTGCACAATCAGCTCAATATGGCATTAAGATTTTGATATTTATCAGAACTAAAGGGACAAAGCAACCCTAAATTTGTTTAAAAAAAGAAACAGTCCCAAAAGTGCACAAAAATATGTCAGCCATGGCCATATGAAGAATTTAAAAGTTGCATTAAAAACAGACACACCATAGATACTTCTCTCAAATGGCTATCTCACACAAAGTAATCTAATAAAACAACAAAATAAAAATTTGGTAGGGCCCACAGTGAGATCCTTGATTTATGTTTCACAATTAAATTTTAAAAGATAAAAAGTTGGGGAAAAAAACACAGGTCAAACTAAAAATGTCCTGCGCTGAAGTACCTACTCTAACTTTTATCATCGACAGAAGAAAGAAGTCCCCCTTGATGATTAATCACGGTGTCAATCAGCTCACAAAAACGGTTTCTAGCATTCAAAAAGGCTCAAAAGACTTTTTCTTTCTTTCTCCCCCCCTTTTGGTGCTTTTCTCTCTCTGAAGGATATCTGGCAGTACTATCTGAATCTGACGGAAGCCAATGAGAAACAAAGATCTGACTGGAGGCTTGAATATATCATGACTGAGGCTTTTGGACTGACTGACCTGCAGCCACAAAGCCTGCTCCAGCTGGGCCTGAGCTTGAGGCTGCCGCAGACCAAAGCCTTCGACATGTATTTCAGTCACTTCATGGTCAGCTACAACAGCAGCATCATCTGTGACGGAGACTGTAAGCTTTACCAGGTGTGTGCGGTGCTCTACCTGGACCAGCTGTCCCACTCCAAATGTCTAGCAGGGGGAGAGTGGTAGCGTGAATATGGATCAACAAATGAAGAATTTATCTCAGGGGTCACATTTAGTTTATAATTTTTAATATCATCTTTTTTTTTTTTTGGTACTGTGCTGGAGATATGAAAAGGGAAAAGCATTGCACTGGGCCTGCTGCCCCCAGATATTAATCTTACTATTTTTCCTTTACATGATTTTTTTCTCTCTAAGCAAGATCTTTGTCTAAGATAATATTGACTGGTATCAAAAATGATCCAGGTGCAATCTGCATTACAAATTGCACAATTCTAGAGTAAATCAGTATTTTAATACAAACAAAAAAAACCACTGATACAGAATAAGAAATATTATAAATATCTTGATTACATTAAATTGCAGCCCTTAAACCATAGAAAGTTCTCTAACTCATAGGGCTGGCTATAAATACCAGTACCAGTATCCTTAAT
Organism: Epinephelus awoara; assembly: GCA_035609425.1. Lineage (NCBI taxonomy): Eukaryota > Metazoa > Chordata > Actinopteri > Perciformes > Serranidae > Epinephelus > Epinephelus awoara. The sequence continues at coordinate 13,546,279 of CM069305.1, forward strand.
GGATACCGACACCAGTGCCCATAAGCCACGTTTCCACCAAACATTTTTGATAATGTACCCATAAAATTAGTATGTAAGCTGTACAGACATGTACTGAAACCCTAGATCTGTTGAGTGTTTCTATTGTAGAAAATACTCTTAAATGTTGGTGGAGTCGTTACCCAGTAATATCCACATCAGTGCTCCATCCAGCTATCGCTGTATTTCCTCTACACCGATGCAGAGGATTTCATTGCATCTCATTGATCATCCACAGGTTGCATGACGACATTTTCAGAACCAAAAACAACAGGCTGGAGTGTTTACAGTCTGTGTCGCAGTCAATGGGCTACTTGAAGATAGCGGGTTTGTTCATGGAGAGTCAACAGACTGCAGTGTTTCTAGCTCCACTTTTAAGTGTCGGATCAGTGTGCTAGGTACCTCAACAGAGGGGTGCGGAAAAGTGGTATGGAATGGAAACATTATCTTGTTATCTGCAACTATTGCACATGTTGCGTTAAATCTTTTGCAGTGATTGGCTATGAGTGAAACCCAGATCTGGGTACAAGAAGATACAGTGCAGGTATTGTACTGGAGAAGTTTCTATACTTCTTGGTACTGGGTTATTTCGGTTGATACCTTTAAAGATATCAAGTACCAATGCCCAGCCCTACTAACTCCTCGGGGTCGCAGTTTTCTGCTAAAGGGGGGGGTGGCAGCATAAATGTTGATTTAAAATGTAATGTAAAATTACTGAGGGATTTGCCCCAGGAGTCACATTTACTTTTTTTGTTTTTGAAATGTTGCGTTTTTTGTTTTTACTCAAATGCTTGAATCATAATAAGGGACGAACTGTGTCTGTCTCCCCCAAATAGTAATCCAGCTTTTTAATTCATCAGGTGATATTCCAGCAAAAACATTACTTTCTGGTATTGAAAGTCACCCAATCCAGACTATATATTGCACAATATCACATTACATTAGTAGATTAAGTTTGATAAAATAATCTACAGATGATATTTCATCTAAGATTTTAACTATTTTTACTATTGGTTATGGAAAGTTATTCTGATTCAGTTTAAACTATGCAGAGCAATAAATAAGTAATAGAAAATAGAGAAAATATACTGAAGCCAAGTACACGAACATCTAATGCTCTCCTTCTCCTTCTCGTCTGCTTCTCAGTTTTATGAGCAGTGTAGACTTTATCAGGGAAATCACTGATTACTTTTAGCTGTAGCACACTTCATAAAACACAGTAAGGTGTAGTATTTCATTTGAAATCTGTTCCACAGAATGAGTCGAAGCTTCTCAGTCCATCACACAAGTTCATTCTGTGTATCCCGTCTTTCACTAGTGGATTATACCTAATCTCTGGAATGATCCAATTGCCACCAAATGTCAAACCATCACTCGAGCTGATGGTGTTGATTAATCATGGGTACTTGCAGTGTTTCAGTTGTGGTAAAAGGCAGTTGGACTACATTTATCTTCCATAATGTGACATGTTTCATTATGAATCTGGTTTAATGACAGGTTGGACTTAAATCTGATTTAGATTTGATTGGGTGTGAAAAATGCCCACCATACTCTCATAGAAATGCACATTTACCAGAGGATATAAAGGAGAGATTTTGATGTATGGATACTGAAAAGTTGTTTTATATACATACGGCATGAGCTAACTGAACAAATATTATAAAAGGAAGGACAGGGGTTAAGAACTTGTATTTTTTATTTCTTTCACTTTTTCTTTAAGATTTGCTCTGACAAATGTTTGCGTTAATGTCACTATTTCCATAATTTACATTCCACAATATTGCATACACCAGCAGTCAATCACATCTTTGAAACATGTTTGTTCAATATAAAAGTCCAACATGACCCCAAGTATGAAGTGTGTGCAGTAAAATGTACCAGAACTACATTTAATGTGTGTTAAATCTGTTAGAATGATTAAACTTGTAGCAATTTCCTGTTACAAATCAAGCTGTGATGTCAACAGTGCCATTGCATGAAGATGTAAAATAACATGTCACATATCACAGAGTGCGCATCGATCTAATTCGCTGTTTATTTTTCTACTAAATAAAAACCTTTATTCAAAGACCTAGTGTGTTTTATCTGCAGGGCTGTGAGAGTTGCTAACCTGAAAGCCAAAGACAAAACTTGTGCAGGCTAGTTTGTCTCTGCAGGGGAGCCAAAGGAACAGCGACTAACCTCATCTGACCCTCTCACTTCAATTTCACTCCCTCCCACCGACAGCCCCCTGAGCTTATTCTTCTCCTGTTCAAACTTTCCAGAAACTCCTCTTGTCTCTCAGCCACCACCTCAAGCATTCGGCCCTCTCCTCTTCCCCTCCACCCTCCCGGCTCTTTTGTCCCGTAGCCTCCCCTCCCCAAATGTTGATTACACCTCTCTCTCGACCTAAATGACCAAAAGTTGGGCTGCAACAGGAATAGATTTGCCATATTTAGCCATATTTTGCTTCAGTTAGATTTTGGCATATCAAAGCTCGTCGCAGAAAGGGTAGGGCTAGGGCATCACCTGAGGGGTTGCAGAATAAATCTAAAGAGTCATGAGATGGCCAGAAAAACAGGGGAAAACATGTTTCCACTAAAGAAAATAGCATATTTTAAGACTTGTGTCTCATGTTCACTGTATGTGTTGTGAATTTCTGGATAATTGTATCTCTCTTTCATCGCTCTCCAGACCCCTAGAAGTTAATCAAATAAAAAAACTCAAGGGGAGGAATTGCCTTTTGGATAAAGTGTCACAATCCAAACCCACAGTATATGCAACATATGCTCAATCTCTTTAAAATCTGCATCTACAGGACATGACTGAGTTTAGAAAAAGTTCCTCGAGCACAGGATCTGTACTTTCCCCTCATGTGCCCCCGCTGCCATTATTATTCCCGAGTAAGCCTGGCCTCCCTCCACTCTGTGCCTGACAAAACGTAACCGTGGAGACAGAGTTGGTGGTGAGCATGACGATGGAGAGGGCTCCATCGCCGGGGTAACGGCAGTAGAGCTCCCAGTCCTCTGAATCCATCTCTGAGGTCACTCTTAGCTGCTATTATTTAACCGCTGACCGGGTTCACAATGAAATTATCTCAAGCTTTTTAGCCAAGCTCAAACTGCAAACACTATGCATGCTGTCATAGTTGTGATTGAATGACCATGCAGCTTTTGAAATATACTACCATTGTTCTTTATTTTTATATGTAGGTTGCTGTAAGATAGTGCTTATTGTCATGTTTTTACTCGTGACTAAAAGTACAATAAGGAATGATGGAAAGTAACTAAAGACATTTACACATATACTGTGTTTAAGGACTACAGATGGAAATTAGCTTTCCTGCTAAATCTGGTGCAGCCATCTTTTTATTTCCCTGGAATAATTAAGTAAGTTAAGTATATTTCAAGTAAAATATGTTTGTACTTTTTTCACCATTGCAAAATAGTACCCCTAAAAGAGTTTACACCCCTTGGAATTTTTATGTTCCACTGTTTTACAGGTTAAATCGCATTAGATTTATGTGGCTTTTTGCCACTTGATCATCATAAAAATACTCCTTAATTTCAAAGTTAAATCAGATCTCTGCAAAGTGGTCTCAATGAATAACAAATATACAAAATATTTTTTTGAAAAAAATATCACTGGTGTGGCCAATTTGCCTCAGGGGTCAAAATATTTGTTAAAATGATGTGTGGTCAAGGTGTTATAATTCATTGCAGTATAAATACAACTGGTTTTGGAAGGTTTAACCAAATCCGTTTTTGCTTAAAAGTCAGCCTGTAACTTCTTACGCAGTTAAATAGAAAAATTATTCTTGTATTTAAAATATTTTTACTATTTGTAACGTATATTACCAACAAAAAAAGGTGATTATATTTCAAAACAGTAAAAACTGAGGTGCCAGATCCACCACTACAAAGACCTGTTTCAAACCTTTAAACAGCCTTAATATTTTTCCACATATGGTGCCAAAAGTGCTGGAAAGAAAATCCACATCTTTGTTCATGCAGTTTTGCGAGTGTGTCAGGATCCTAACTAAAATTAAATCATCCATCATGTTCCTGACACCAGTTTATCTTTCTAAAGGTACACTGGGCTTGTAGATTCACTAACAAAATGAAATACTTCATTACAAATAACCCAAAGTATGGAAGTATTAGCAGCAGGGTAATGAAACTTTTTGTGTCTTCAAAATGAAAAGTTGTGGCTATAAAACTAAGGAGACGATTGCTGAATGCTCAGAGAGAAACATTATTCTAAGCTGGTAGACTGTCTGTCTTCCTAAATGACTGTCTGACTAGCCATCTCTCCGTTTGGCAGACTGACCCACATGTTCAGGTTTGCATACATTTCCGCTTTTGTTCCAGTTGGCCGGCTGTCTGGCTGACTGTTGGTTGACTGGTGGTGCCCCACAACCAGTTAATCTGAGGATTACTGTCAGGACAGTATAGCTGTCGGACTGCCCTCTCCTGGGGAGCTGGAATCTGTGTGTGTGAGTGTGTGTGTGTACCACTACCCTTCATGCTTTCAGCTCACCTAATCCCTTTTAGCATCTTCAAGTTTTAAACACTGACCCTCTCTTAAGTTTTAATTGCCAGTAGTCGCCCATTTAATTTGTTTCATAATATATATGTATTATTTTCTTTCCTCACTGTCTTTCCATTAATTTAGTCCCTGTAAAGAAAGTAAACACCACCCAGCAGGAATGTCTTGATCCAGAGTAAACATCTTTTTACAGCACAACACTTAGCTAATTAGGACCTCTCATAAACCTTTGCTAATTAGATTGAGGCACATCACAGTATTTTTCTACTCTACTGCCAGTGCGCATTAACTGGTGATTTACAGGTCAAAACATGTCGAGATGTCTATCGTAAACCTACGAAATTTAGTTGAGAACAAACTCTTTTTCTAGATGTCTAGGTTAGATTCAATTGTCTTCAATCCCAAAACCACCCCTACATCCTCGCCCTATTAACTGTGACTCCATTTGAATGTTTGCCATCATAAAGGCTATTCAAAGCTAGTTAGTGTGGGATTGAAATGTAAAATAAAACCTTCCTTATGCCAGCTCATACCATAACCCCACCGCCACCATGGTGCATCCTGTTCACAACATTGGCATTAGCACATCACTTGTGGTGTCTGGCATTTGCCCGTTACAGTGTAAACTTGGATTCATCTGTGAAGAGAACGTGTCTCCAAACTGCCAGATGCCATCGAAGGTGAGCAGTTGCCCACTCAAGTTGGTTATGAAAACAAACTGCAGGTGAGCTCCTCTGAGATGGTTTCTTGGGGTTTCTTGCACCAGCTGTTTCGATGGCTGGTCTCAAACAATCGTACAGGTGGAGACGCTGGATTGGAATACAAAAGATTTTTGTATCAGAAGGGTTCTGGTTTCTGTTTATTGTCCAATTAGTATTGATCAGTCACACTTGAACAGCAGGTAAACAGTCCATATGGAGAGCACTGGTCGAAATGCAGTCTCGGAATCTACTATCGTCTGACAATTTAGCTTTTTTATTAGCTTTTTTTTTTGTTTATAAACATTAGCCAAAATTACCAGCACACAAAAGAGGAACTCTTGGCTCAGATATCAGCTAGCCGCACCACAACCCCTGAAATATTGCTCCAAGAGGCTTGTTGTCATCAGATCGATGGCGTTACATCAACAAGTTTTGAGCATCTTCTCACCCCACATGCAAGTCAGCAGTGGCCTGTGACCGCAGGTGACCTCCTCCTTCTGGACCTCAGCTAATCCTTCTGTGTAAAACAGCCTTTGTCTGGTCTGGAAGTCTGGAAGTTGTACTAAAAGTGATTAGTGCAGTTTGTTGCTGAGTCGCCATTATAGTCATGTAGGTCTGCTTATGGGGAATATGCAACATTTTCAATTACAAGATCAATTTGACTTCCAGTCATTAAGACTGTAATGTTGCTAATCTACTCTGAATTACACATTTAACTGTTTCCCTCTTGCAAAACAAAACAAAACACTCCCCTCACCAGCCTGCATCATGTGTGAGCATAACCTGCTAATCACTGTGCAGCTGATCTCATTAAAAGATCGAAGTAAGGCAAAGAAAAGGCTTAATCTGTCCTCTCTGTATATTATAATGGTAGATCAGGAACTTGCAAACTGAAAAATTAGGCCGTTGTTGTTAGCTATTTTTAATTCTGTTTACTTTTGTCTATTACTGTTGAAGCTGAAAACTATTTTTGCAGACACAAAAAGGTAAAGAACTAAGTACATAACATTTTGCATGCACTTGAAAGCACTTTATTGTATTTTATTTCACTCCAATCTATATAATTTACCAGTTTTATGTGTTCTTCTAAAGCTCTTTGTAATTCAGTTATTATTATTATTTACAGTGACGCTTTCACTGGACACATTTTCAGGTTTGCTCTATCGACTGTACATTTTACAGTAAAAAAAAAAGACACTATGCTTTTGCTCTGTAGTTGGTCAGAACCGCTAAACATAAAGGTCCTTTCATAACTCCGGTGTCCCGTGTGATATTCTCTCACACCCAAGTCTCACACAGTCTATAATGGAGAGCGAGAGACAGAGACAGAGGGGTGGGGGGTCTCTTTAGTCTCATGCTTCAGTAGTAATTTGTCAGCGGGCATGAATGGGCTCCTTCATCAGTGAGTGGAGACAGCAACGAGCAATCTGTGTGTGTGTGTGTGTGTGTGTGTGTGCGTGTGTGTGTGTGTGTGTGTGTGTGTGTGTGTGTGTGTGTGTGTGTGTGTGTGTGTGTGTGTGTGTGTGTGTACACACTAGTGGGGGTCCGGCCTCAGATTGGAGTTTGCTCTAAGCTTCTTGTAGCCCAGATCGCTCCTTTGTATGGGCCCACCATAGGCAGTTACCCAACAGCCAATCAGACTCCACAGAGCCCATTACTTCACCCTCTAATGGTGGTTGTGTCAAGTTGGACCAGTGTCCACCCAAAAAAAATGCTAATTTAAGGCGAGCTGGAAAGCAGGACAAAAAGAAGGAAAATGTGATTATGTTACTAAAAACTTCACTTTAGGACTCAAAATACAACTTTAATTTTAGACCTTTTATGCGTTTCTTAAATTTTCTGTCATAAATATAATGCTACAGTGTCGGATGCTCACATTAAACGTGGCCAAAACACAACCTGACGTCAGCTCTTGATGGATGTCTTATGGTCATCTGTTCCAGGCACGTTACTGCAGTGTTCTCATTACGTTGCCTACACTGCTACGCGTAGCTACATGCTAACAGCAGGGTGGGCAGTTTTCTAAATGTTTTGCTAAACTTGTGAAGACCAGGGCAGTTGCAGCAGGTAGAGCAGATCAACCAGTTATCACAGTGTTCAGAGTTTCCTGTCCACATGTTGAAGTGTCCTTGAGCAAGACATTTGATGAGGCTAGCCAATTAGCCAAAGTTCCTACTGTAGGACAAAACAGAAAAATCAGAAAAACTTCAAGGTTTAAATTATTTACAGGCGAAGTCTCAAAACAAAAACGACACCATTAAAGAGCAGAACAGCCAAACATCAAAAGATACATGACTTACTTAACAACCCTCTCGAGAGAACTGCTGTCTAGGAATGTAAAATAGTGGTGTGTGTGTGTGTGTGTGTGTTGTGTGTGTGTGTGTGTGTGTGTGTGTGTGTGTGTGTGTGTGTGTGTGTGTGTGTGTGTGTGTGTGTGTGTGTGTGTGTGTGTGTGTGTGTGTGTGTTGCCTGCTGCCTGCTGCCTGCATGCGTGCTTCCAGTATGAACGAGTTGGACCGAGGCCAGCTATTGACATCCCGGCTGCACGGTCGAGTCTCCACTTCCAATTAAAATTTCACCCAGAAACGCGGAGTTGTTCATTTCCCACTGGAGTAAAACTATTGTACGCGCACACAAAGCTCTGCTAATTGTGGTGGTGATGAATTTATGAATGGGCACAAAAGATGGCAGCCAAAAAAAAAAAAAAGTGTCTCATTATACTAGAGTGTTGTGGGATTTGTCTTTGCGTGTGTGACAGGGTGTTCCGAAACAATGTTGGAGAGGTGGAACATAAAAGTAGCTAAAGAATGGAGCACTGGTTTTCACGTTTTGTTCAGTGATTACTTCCTGCTCGCTCATGGGGCAAATGAAACCTTCTGGTGAATGGAAGAGTGGTGGCAATGTATTAATATAAATGGGTGCATTGTACACTATCAAGGCTTTGAGAAAGAGGTTCAGTCTTGACATCGAAGATAGTAGTTTGACAAAGCAAACTCATTTTAATGTGTTACAGGTTTTTCTGGAACTTTCAATCACATCTCGGATTTGCAATACTCTATGCTGCAGACTTTTTAAAATGATTTTTGTGTGGATTAAACAAACCAGATACAGTCCAACAGACACAAACGTCAACTAGTGAGCTTGCTTGTTGGCAGATTTTAAAATCATACTGACAGAGCCTAACTAACTGTTTTACCTTGATACCAGTCTATATGCCCTCAGGTTAAGATTCTGGGTGTCATCCTGGACAGTGCATCGTCCTTTAAGGCCCACATCAATAATGTTACTGGCTCTGCATACTTTCATTTACGAAATATTAATCATCTTTGCCTCAGAGCGCTGCTGTCCTCGATCATTCTTTGGTTACATGTCGTATTGATTAGTGCAATTCTGTCCTCTTTGGTCCCCCTCTAAAGTGTCTTCATAAACTCGAGTTCGTCCAGAATTCAAGTGCCCGAATCATTTCCAGAACCCCCTCCACAGATCACATCACTCCTGTTCTCCAGCAGCTTCACTGGCTTCCTGTTAAATATCGCATCGACTTCAAGATTCTGCTTCTCACCTTCAAGCCCCTTCCTACCTGTCTGAACTCCTTCATATCTACACACCCTCCCGTACTCTTAGATCCTCTTCTGCAATCCAGCTCACATCACCACCTGCCTGCGTGGCCACCATGGGTTCTAGAGCCTTCATCCATTTTGCCCCCCGCCTCTGGAACTGGAACGCCTCTGTACTGTCAAATCCCGCCTGAAAACACACCTTTTCAAGCTAGCATATTCGGTCTGATTTAATGGAGACACGCATATGGTGACCTGCACGGATGATGACTTTATAGCCCCTTTTACACTGCCAGATTTTCAGCGAATGTTGGGCCGTTTTCCGGCAAACTGCGAGCCGGATTGGTGAGTTGATCCGAGGTGCCCAATTTTCCACCTCGTAGGGTAGTCATATTGGCGGAATTTTTTTGGTTTAAACAGAACGAGGCGGCTGCAATGGCAGGGACTGTTGAAGACTTCTGGGAGGACCTGTTGATGACGCCGCATGTGCGAGCCACTGGTGGTGGATAAACAGGAAACAGCTGATAGCAGGAATTAGCGAGCAGCTAGTAGCAAGAGGGAAACGCAAACCTGACAGACACTGTAAAGATGAGCAACTGGGGAGACAAAGAACTGCTTGCCCTCCTTGTCCTTGCAAAACAAAGAGGCCATTAACCAAGAGAATTGCCGAAGGACTAGTCTCGTCATCAGACAATCAGAGATCTCCGCCTTCTGATAGTCTGGGGACACTCCTTTCTAAAGTGTGTTTAACACACCGGAGAAAACGGCCAGCATCAAAGCAACGCCTCTTGCATTTCTTTAAAAGGACACACCCTCCTGGAAATGTGCGCTCCCCCTTTTCTCGTCTGCAAGGACACAAACACACAGAGAGCTTGAAAATGGATGACGAGAGATTTAACTCTGTTTTATCAAACGTGTGCTCAGTCCACAAGATTGTGGAAATGATGGACTTACAGCGACTTTGTTGAAAACTCTGTTTACGAGCACAAGAGTTCAGCGAGCCACCGAAGGACCGCCCTGCTGATTTACTATTGGTTCTGCAATGTAGAGAGTTTTTTTAAACTCTGAAATTGTATCCGCCCATTTAAACACAAAATCAGCGAGAAAGTCATCAGTCTTGAGTTAAGCAAAGCGTCTGAAGACTGACTTGTGAGTCTACCGAAGGACTGACCAGCCGCGACTTCCACTGTTTACATCACACGCTGAGCTACACGTCTTATTACTTGCTCACGCCCCCCATTGCCCCGAAAAAGGCGCATTCTGTATAAACAAAATAGGTAGGCAGCATTTTGCTGCACTCCCTGATTTTGTTTTTATACTGCCAACGCTGAAAAAAGACTGATTGGACTTTCCTGCAAATTTGCACAATTCCTATCTAAAAAGGGCTTATGATGATGATTTTATACACAGTATTTATAATTACGATTTTTGTCCAGACATTTATTAACTTTTATTGTATATTGCAATTTATTTTGATTTTATGATCTATGGAGACATTGCTGATACCACTAAGTAGACTGTGGTTAAAACATTTACCTTAAGACATTTTGCTCCCTTTTACAAAGAATAAGCCAATGGACTAACCACTACATGTAACCTAGACATGTAAGAAACTTTAACCTTTTGTTACAAAGCATCATTAGGCTACTACAAACAAATTTAATAGTCCTACCTTCCATCGTATATGCCTGCCACCTGAGGACACTTGCAGTCTTGTAGAGTGAAGATGTTCCTGTGTGTCCCTCATGAGTGAGATCAGCATGGGGGAACAGGTGTGACTTAAGTGTAATGTAGCTGCAACACTGGACTCGGTATCACCCATCTGTCATGACGTCCTCCTTCTGAGCCTGTTGGTTTAGGAGTTAGAAGTTGGATGGCAAAGTTCCTTACTTGTCACACAGTCCAAAACAACAAATCATCTTTGCAGGATTATCACAGCATGGTAAAACTCAACAGCCCTGCTTATACAGTAGCTAGTATTAATCAATATATCCAGTATAATGAGTCCAACCCATCTCCAACTGTCTAACGTTAGTGCCTCCAGTCTGTTCCTACACATGCGATGATCAACTAAACTAAATTAAGCCCTGTTTTATTTAACTGATATTTCTTGGACACGCCTTTAAACAGCTTTTTGTCTCAAATCGACTTTTACTTAACAAAAGAAGTTCCTTTAAACAAAATACCTCACCTGCAAAATGATCATTTGTATATCATTTACCATGTTACCATGAATTTGTCGGGAAAACTTTGTTTTTATCGCATGCCTCTACAATGAAGGGAGAATCCAAAAAATGCAAACATTTTTTTGTGAACTTAAGTAAACGGGGCCCACATTTAATAACGGTAGAACACATGCATCTTTGCTAAATCATTATTTAGAACTCATCAGTATAAACAGTCTCATGCATGGCTGAGTTTTGCTGTTGTTAAACGTGGGCCACCTATACTTCGTTTCATGAATGTTTGACTTTTTTGGATTCTCCGCTCACTGTGGAGGGATGCAATTCATGAATTAAAGATAACAGGCGGTAAGTATATTGATAAACAAATCGTCATTTTGCAAGTGAACTATTCTTAAGATTGTCGCTTGTTTCTACAACAGTTTGATTTGCTTGATTTAGAGCCATGATGAGCATCAGTCCATCAAAGCAGGACTTTTTTCACTAAACTTACTGAGCCTACCCCTAACTCAAATGTTGTCCCTTCTTCTCCGTCTCTTCCTTAAACAGATCGGCCGTATTGCAAAGACATGCAACAGGTAATATTCCTCTGAGGGGAATCCAGGAGGTTAATCTGACCTTTAAAGCTTAATCCCTCCGTTCTTTCCTCAGTCCATCCATCCCTCTATCCTTCCCTCTATCCAGGACTCCCACAGGATCCTCTAGCCCACCCTGCCACCCCTGCCTGCTCTGTTTGCAGGGTCATTGAGTTTGCCCTCAGAGAGCTTTGTACAGGAAGAGAGGGGTAGAGGGGTGTGGCATGTTGACCAGTGTCTTTGATCACTATGGGGGTTGCAACCCCTTTTATTCCACCTGATCAACACTGTACTGACCTCGTGGTCCGACCCCCAGTGGAGAAACAACTGCATATGGGGCTCAGGGAAGGTGCACTGGGAAAGCTGTCTTTACCAACTTTTTTCCCTGGACTATGAATCCCTCGTTTAATTAGAATTCCATGTTGACATTGTTTAAATTTTCCCATTTTTGTGACATGTTTCCAGCTGCAACCGCAGTGCCAAGCCAGTCATCAGATGTTATGAACCATACATCAGCATAAATAGAAAGGATTATCAAATTCCTCATTTAAATATAATTATTATATCAGCAAATGTTTTATTGTTGTTGTTGCCAGACAGTTATCTCTTTTATTTTCCCCACCTCTTTACATCAAAACATTTCAAAACTGTGTGTAATGTGTCAAAGGCAACACTGTACAAATAACACATTTGAATAAGAAGACAACAAATCTGTGCAATTTGCAAAATGTTATAATCATATAATCTGTTGCATCAATAGAATTTTTCCACTAGATAATCTTCGTCATTTGGGTGAAATCACAGTTGAAGTTTCACAAGTTTGTCTATTGACTGTATTATGCTGCCATCTGGTGTTCATTCAGCAGTGTTGCCTGGTTCTGAGTTCGTGAGGGATCCTTTCAATCGATTGACTGTCGATGGAGAACAATATCAAAGCTATGAACAGTTGTTACAATTATTACAAGACATAATATTCTGGCAGACAATTTGTTTATAACAGTTGTTTTCCTCCATACAGTCATAAAAAGTAGAATAAGACTACATCCATTTTGGAGGAAAAGTACAGTATTTGCTTTTATTTGGTACGTTTATTTCATTTCTCATTTCATAAATATAAAATGTTTAAACTATACATACATTCTACCAGGTTTTGGATATTAAGTCAATCATTTCAGGATATACATTGCTGTGTAATTATTTTATTTCTTTTTCTGATTACTTTAAATTTAGATAATTATGTGCAATATCGAAAACAATCAGGTTGCACGATCTTACACACACATTGCACACATAATTACAAAATTACATCATCACAAGTTCTTCATGTTGCTGTCTCTGTCAAAAAATAGTTTTAGGTAAATTGCAGCTATGCCACATTGACCAGCAGAGAGCGTCATGGTGCCTCAGATGTTTTGTTCTGTATCCTGGCAGACAGAAGACAGTTCTCTCTGTGGTGCGTCTGCATGTTCTAGCTGTTCTCTTTGTTTCATCCAAAGTCAGATAAATTTAGGTTGAATCTAAATCACCTTCTATTTGCAGGGTTTTTTGCCTGCTAAATGTAAGAAGAAGGATCTGTGCACGGTCCCATCATGTGCTGGTAGAAGCCTCAGCACCTGGGTACATTAGTAATGTTTAAGACAAGAAAAGAGTAACTGTGCCTTGTTGGCAAAATATACATATGTCCCACCATCACATGTCATAAATCCTCTTTTATACAAACCGTTCCCCATAGCCCTGTGATATAATCTCAAGAACTTTTTTAGCTATAAAAAAGGGTACCAGGGTGCACCTATCCAGGGCAAAGCTGTAAAGGCTAAGTGGTTACAGATAATGGCTGGATGGATGAAATGATTCGCCTTGATTTTTAAAAAAGATCTGACAAGATTTGGGATTTGCAATCAGTGGCCAGTTTATTAGGTACACCTGGCTGAAACAAAGCAGTCTAATACAACAGTCCTGCATTAAAGAGGAAAAAAATAGGGAGTGCTGCACTGGGTTAAAGTTCTGTTTTGAAAGAATCAGGTTCTCTTCAAGGATGGGGCAAATAGTCACATAAAGATAAAAAACGACGACTGGCCAGCTCACTCATTGTAAAAGTCCAATTGGAAAAAATGCATCCAAGGCACTCTGACTTTAGTTAAAAATTATTTATTAATACATGGATAAACCAAAGCATTTTGACTAGAAAGTCTTCATCATGGTGTGAGTCCTGCATAGAATTCTCCCTTAATGAAATGCTATTCTTGTTGTTTTAGAAAGGTTTTGACCCAAATGATACATTTTTGGGATGTAGGTGATGTTGAACTGTATTGCATTCTACTGACTGGTGTCTCTTCTCTTTTTTTATGCTCTCAATGGATGTATTTCTCTCAAATTTTGCTAGCATATTAATCAAAATTCATGTTAGTGAGCACTTCTCTTTTTCCAAGATATCCCAGCCACCTGAACAGCTGATGCAACAGCTGGTTTGAGACAATAGGCGACACCAGACATGTCACCCATTGAGCATGTTTCTCTGGACCAGTGTATATGACACTGTGTTCCAATTCCATCCAGTACCTTCAGCCATTGAGGAAGAGTGGGCCAACATTTTGCAGGCCACAGCCAAAAACCTGATCAACTTTCTGTTAAGGAGATGTGTCGTACTGCATGAGGTAAAGGCAAGTGGTGGTCACGCTACATACTGACTGATTCTTTGGGTTTCTGTGGTGTTAGTCATATGAAATCCAAATCCAAATTCATTTCTTTTTCATTTTATATCCATTGAGAACATTAAAAAGTCTTAGCTTTTTGACTTAAACCTGTGAACAATGGCAGCAAAAACAAAAGTGTAGTATTATCTACATACATGTAATTAAGCTAAGCAGCAGTGAATAGTGGGTAAGGCCTTTTCTATGTAGCAGAATAAGTAGCAGACAATAAGCTGCAGAGTCAACAGATCCTCAGACTCTCTGAACCCACTGGACGTCCTCATGTTAACTCCGGTTGTCCAGTTGTCTTTTGTTAATCAGCCATCCAGCCCCTCAGAGACTAAAAGCCAAATCAAAGAAGCACTCCAGACAATGACAGCTGCGCCAATGAAAACCAGAGGTAATTTCCAATGCATGTCCACAATTCACTTAATTCGCTCCGACACCGGCCCATCAGAGCTGTATGCAATTATTGCAAACCCCCTCGTCTCCCCTGGGACCCTGCTACTTTCTCCCTAGCCCCCCTGCATTCAGGATATGCCTCTTTCCCCAGCCCCCACTGCCAAGATATTATCTAATGCTGGTTTTTACCTACAGGCAGAAATGCATAGGTGGCATGACAATATACATACACCAATATATACACCACTACGGGCAGCATGTGTCTTTAAATTATTGAGAAATACTAATGGCCAGAGCACCATAACGTGCTTGGCTCTGCTCTGTTGTGAGTGGGAGGTCATTACTTTTGTGTTTAATTCAGTGGGAAATTTGCTCACTGACAAATTAATTCAGCATTTAAAGCGTTGTGCTCTCTCTGCACTCTAAAAAATAATTTGTAAGAGTCATTCTACGTTATTTATTCTGAATTTTTACACTAATTTATTTTTATAAATGTAGAGAATGAATGGATAGATGTTTTAACTGTCACCTCAACATCACCAAACATTTTAAAATAAATATATTTCACCTGTGTTTATTTTTTTCATTTCAAGTTTTGCTTCCTATACAATACTTGTGCATAAAAAGTATTAAACAAATGCATTTTTTACTTAATGTTCTTGTCCATTTAACTTTCTTTAATTGTGGATTTATAGTACAAAAAGGTCAAGGACGATTTTCGTCGTATAACAGTTATTAAATGAACATAAGACAAAATAAAAAGGACAAGAGCTGTTCCTTTTTCATAAAAACCATTATACAAAATAATAATGCTGCAAAAAAGTGAGTACTAGCAATATTAGAAAGAAGAGAAGAGCCTCTGCGTGTGTACCAGCACATTCACACCCAGTGAACTCACTTCTTTGATTTGTTTGTTACAAGTTTGTCATATTTATTTGTACACTATACTGATTTAGGGGACTGCAGTGAAGGTAACTGAGCCGCACAGCACATGTAAAGCTCACCACTTACCCGTGGGGAGTGACACAGTGAACCACGAGAGAGATAAGTAGGCGGACACAATAGAAATTAATTCAGCATGTTTAAGTGCAGCTGCCTGGTCACCAGTGAGCAGGTGCCACCCCCACCCGCCTCCATCCATCCATCCATCCCTTCATCCATACGCCCCTCCATTTCATCCATGTAGCTACACTTTATCTGACATGTTTTAATAAATCATCCTGTTTTATTGTTTGAATTATGACCTCGTGGTGCCAGTTCAAGATGATGGTGACGGTGATGGTCCGTCCCTCCATCTCTCCATCTTAGGATACGAACACTTGGCCCTCCTCTTCCGCTTAATCCCTTCAACAGTTCTTTTGTCATGTTAACCCTCCATCTCCATGCAGAGGCAGACTTGACCATCAGGCAAAAACAACGCCTGTCTCGGGCCCATTCACTAACAGAAATAGACCCCCAAAAGCATATGCTAAAAAAAATAGAAGAAAAAAAGATTAATGTGCATCTGCAAGAGACAGTCTTTCAGTTGGCTAACACTGAGAGCATTTTAAGGAAATCTTGGGGATTTAATGACCCATAGAGGAATTTACAAGCTATAATTAAACAGAAATGACTTTCAAGGGATTTTAAAGTCTTTTTTCAATGTGTTGGACAAAATATCTTTACATTTTTTTATGTTTTTAGGCCAAAATATGAAACCAAACTGAAATATAATTAAATGATTCAGTACTTTGTTTCATAGCAGTGTCAACAAGGCTTTGAAACATCATTTAAAGTGTCGTGCATGCAAATAGAATTTACAGAAAATATTATCGAATAATTTAGTTAATATATGAATGAGAAGACATTTTAAAAAAGTCATATGATTTTTGTTTGGTGGCCAATCAAAACATTCTAAGTGGTAGGTTTTTCATCAGTGTTACAGCCTTTAACCTTTAGTTTATAGTATCTAAAAGTTTGTGGCAGTCTGATGAAAGTGACATAAAGTCAGTGATGCTGATCATCATATCCTAAATATGTAATAAACCTTTTCATCTTTGATCTACAAATCACCAAATCAGTGCTTACAAGAGGCCTTAATGTTTGCATCTAGTTATCCATTACAGATCATAAACTTTAATTAAGTCCATGTTTCTCAACTTACAGAGGATATATTAAAACAGTCATGGATCAATTACTGAACAGGCCTATCGGGCACAGGCCCAGTGGCCCAAAGTGCCAGGGGGACCCTGTTCACCTGCAGAATGGCACTCAAATTACCAATTACCAACCTCAAAGAGACTCAAAATGACCACAAAGGGGTACAAGAAGACCACAAAGAGATGCAGTGGAACTACAAAGAGACACAAAACAAACACAAAAAGACATAAAACCACCAAAGTAAACATGCATACACCTCAAAAACACAAATATACCTGAAAAAAAGATACAAAATGACTTTAAAGAGATGCAATAGAACAACAAAAAACCACAAAATGACTACAAAAATATGCAAAAGACCTACAGAGACAAAAATGACGAAAGAAATACAAATATACCAGAAAAAAGGCACAAAATTACTTCAAAAGACCCAAATGACTACAAAGAAACACAAAATGAATGAAGACACAAATATACAGAGAAACAATGACTGACAAGAAAAGATGCAAAAGAAGTACAGAGACACAAAATGGCTACAAAGAAACAAAAATGATGACAAAGAGATGCAAAGGATCTACAGAGAGATACAAAGGAAGTACAGAGAGACAAAAAAGACCAAAAACTACACAAATATAAAAAGAGACACAAAACGACTACAAACACATGCAGAAAAACAACAAAAACACAAAACGACCACAAAAAGACAAAGTCAACCAAAGAAAACACAAATACCCCAAAGAGACACAAAATGACCAAAGAAGACACAAATATACCTAAAAAAAAAACCAAAATGACTACAAAGAGATGAAAAAGAATTACAAAGACACAAAGTGACTACAAAGAAACACATGACCAAATAAATTGACAAATATACTTCAGAGGGACACAAAACAACTGCCAAGGATCTAAAAAGAGACACAAAACAACCAAGAAAGACACAAATATACCTCAAAGAGACACAAAAAAACGTTAGAGAGGCTCAAAGAGACTGCAAAGAGATTCAAATGAACTACAAAGAGACACAAAATGACCAAAGAAGACACAAATATACCACAAAGAGACACACAATTACTACAAAGAGACACAAAACAAACAAATAAAGAAGCAAAACCACGCACAGTCTGTGTCTTGCCCCTGTGTTTGAGAGATGGTGGGGCCTTTTGCATATCTGTGCCCAGGGGCCCATTGTCTCACAATCAGCCCCTGTGAACAGTGGGAACAAATGTACTCAACAATCTAAAACTATGTAACATATAGTTAAAACATTTTCCACAAAAATGTTGAAAATGAAAATAGAGATGATCCAGGAGCTAAGATCTGTAAACACATGGTCCTTTATTGCACAATAGGGGAGGACAAGGGTGAAATTGAGGCCCCCTAATTTTGCCTCAGGCCTCCAGATCCCAGAGTCCACCCCCATCTTCATGCCTCCACCCTTCATCTTATAGCTCTCCTCCCTTCACCCCTGTCCATGTGAGTTGCCTCCCCTCTCCTCAGCATCCTCTCTCCACCCCCTCCAGCAACTCTCCCCCTTCCCACTTTCGTTTTCTGGCCTCTACAGCTATTCTCCATCCTTCGCCACCAATTGCCCTCGCTCCCTGCATCCCTTTTCATATCTGTTGCCTTTTCATCTCACACTCCACCCCCTCCTCCCACCACCACCACCACCACCTCCTCCCCTCCCTTTCCCCCCCCCGCCGGTGGCGTCCATACACCGACCGGAGCACAGACTCTCTTGTTGTCAGTCACTTTCCCAGCGAACAGACGGCGGCAGCAACAGCAGCAGCAGGAGGAGCGGAGACGGTAATCCCCCCCAGTCCACCCCACCCCTTTCCAAAAACCCAGAAACCGGTGGCAAAACCTCGCGGGACACCTGTGCGGCCGGATACCCTCCTTTTTTTTCTGGAGGCTTTGTGAAACACGATTTAAGATCTAAATTCACGCCCAAATGTGTGGATGGTGAGGATGAGCAGCAGTGGCGATTAAGACGGGGATGTAGACGCGGAAACAAGCGGCCAAATCTGCCTCGATTGACGGTGACGGAGCGGTCGGCGGCACCACCACCAGCAGCAGCACCAGCAGCATCAATCGGTCGGCGGATGGAGATGCGTTGTGAAGGCGGAGGGATGATGATGATGATGATGATGATGATATAGCAGGTGCTGCAGGGTCGTGCCGCATTGCCTGGCCGCCGCGAGCGACGCCGGGGAGACGGTGATGCTGTCGTCGTCATTGTGTCACAGAAAGAGAGAGAAAGAGAGGAGAGGCTTTGACATGGAGGGAAGCGGCTGTGTGTCGGCTCCGAGCTCAGGCCGCCCGGATCAGCAGGTTGGATGTACCGCCTGAAGCCTGGAGGACCTGAGTCATGATATACATGGTGGAAAAATTACAATAAAGTTGCATTCTTTGTGATGGAATTGAAATGTTTCTGTGCGTAAAAGTGCATGGCCCATATGTTGATAATGCACAGGAGCATCACAGCAGCAGCGTCTGTGCCAGTTCAGGGTGGATTACGTCTACAGAGCAGCAGGCCTCCATCTGAAGTGAGCTTCTGATCAGGGAAGCATAAAGAAAAGCATTTCATACACTTAACCCTGTTGCTGGAGGTAACTATTTATTCTGTTGTTTCACTGGAAGCTGCTGTGCTGTGGTCCCCCGTGGAGGGACAGCTGTTGCAAAAGATGACTCACTTACAGGCTGGCCTCTCTCCAGAGACCCTGGAGAAGGCCAAGGTGGAGCTGAAGGAAAACCCGGAGACTTTACACCAGGACATCCAGGAGGTCCGGGACATGATCATCACCCGGCCGGACATCGGGTTCCTCAGGACAGACGACGCGTTTATCCTCAGATTCCTCCGGGCGAGGAAATTCAACCACTTCGAGGCGTTTCGGCTGCTGGCACAGTATTTTGAGTACCGACAGCAGAACCTGGACATGTTCAAGAACCTGAAAGCGACGGACCCAGGCATCAAACAGGCCCTGAAGGACGGGTTCCCTGGGGTGCTCTCCAATCTGGACAGATACGGCAGGAAAATACTGGTCCTGTTCGCAGCCAACTGGGACCAGAGCAGGTAATAAAGAGGCAGAGGGCTGGGGCTGGTGGCGATGAGGCTGCCAAATCTGTGTTTAGGTAATCTGATCAGACATATAAAGAGAAACACATAAAGAATAAAGAAGAGGCAGTGTTTTAGAGTCCCATATAACTCAGTGGAGTCCTTTTTATGGAGCTGTCCATTCAGCACCACATAATCTATTAGAAAACTACAGGACACCAACCTATCTTTCTTCTTTAATCAGCTGTAGAGCAAAACACACCACATTACCAAAAGTATGTGGACACCCAAACACAACCACAGACTATAATCTGCTGTTAAAACAGCCTCTGGTTTTAGTTTTGCCACCAGATGTTGAACCTGCTGCAGGGATTTGCTCCCCCTCAGGCACAAGAGCATTAGTGAGGTCCAACACTGATGCTGGGTGATACAGTCTGGCTCACAGTTGGCTTTCCAGTTCAGCTCAAAGGTGTTGGATGGGGTTGAGGTTAGGGGTCTGCGCAGGCCAGTCAAGTTCTTCCATACCAAACAGGGAAAAGACAAGTCAGTTTTATTTATGGCCCAAATCACAAAATTTGCCTCAAATAGCTTTAAAATTCAAACAACATGACACCCTCTATCCTTAGATCCGTAATAAAGATAAATATCCCACAAAACACCCATTACAGGGGAGATAAAGAGACCTCAGGAAGAGCAAAAGATGAGGAATACTTCCTCCAGGTCAAAGGTGTTGTATGTCAACAGAAAGAACAACAGCATGACAAAATTAAAACCACTTCTTCATGAACCTGGCTTCATTTGCATGGGCATTACCATGTTGAAATAAACTGTTACCCCACTATCATATAAAACACCAGTTACCAACCTGGGGGTCCTGACCCCCACTTGGGTCACCGAGGCTTCATAGGGGTTCACAAGGCCTTCTTGATTTTAGGGGGTCTAAGAAAACCTAAAAAAAAAAAACACCCAATACAGTAGGCCTATATCTCAGCATTTTATTCATTTTTTGTAGAGAAAACTAAATAAAATATACTTTTAAAATTTGAATTATTATTGAATAAAAATAAAAAATAATAAAAAATATTTAAAACAGACAGAGTATCATATAAAAGTTCATAAAAATATTAGGAAAGCTCATCCCTGATGCAATATTCACAAGTAATCACCTGCTCAAAATCCATCCAAATTGCTTGTTTTACACAAACTTCCTGCCAAAACTGTGTGTAGTATTAGAGTTAATTATTCAAATATCAGTTGATCAGTTGTTCTGTACTGTGAATGTTATGCATTGAGTATACTTCATCGTCAGTTTACTTAATGATAGAAAACAGATCCCTTATGAAAAGCATTTGCTAAGAGATGTAGACTAACCTGTGGAAACAGCACCAGACAGGTGCACAGGTGACAGCGTGTCCACATACTTTTGGCCATATACTGCATGTTTTATTTCAGACTAAGGCATATTTTGAGTAATTTTAGTTACCAATGTTTTCCAACCTTTTGACCTTTTAAACCCTTTAAATGAAGCATTAAACCACCTGTCACATGTCACATGTTGCATATCACTTACTTTAAGTAGTTTCACCTTCATATGATTTTCTCTACTTCAACATAATTTAGAGGATGAAAGAAACCACACGCACACATTAGGGAAAAGTCAGAAAAACACATTAAATTTTTGTAGCAGTAGCAGCAGACCACCAAGATGAACTGTTGGGCCACTGCACATTCAGACAGTCCACTGCTGATACGTTTCTCTCTCATTAAGTAGCTCCAGTCTGCAGTGACTGGATCAGGGTTGGCTAAGGTTAAAGGTAGAAAAAGGGCCATTAGATAGGGACATGATTTAATTTCACTTTAATAAAAGGATCAGACCTGGTTAGTGTTTGTGTAACCGGAGTTCATAGAGATTTTGACCTTTTTGTCACCACATAATTCAATTCAGAAACATCGGATTATCCAGACAAAGTGCCATTAGGCCTGATTATAGTGTTGTATATCTGTTAAAAATTCCATAGTGCAGCCATCTTACTCTGTTATGACTGATCTAGAAAACAGACACTCAATAGGCTACAACAAAATCATTATGTAATAGGGAACAAAGTCCAATCATATGTGAAGTTAGTCATTAATGTCACCTCTCTGAACATGCATCAGTTTGTAAAATCTCTTTCATGTCATGCTTGTTATTCATCTCATTCTCCCTCTATTTGACAAATTTCAGAAATACTTGTAGAGCTATTCTATGGTTGGTTGGATATCCCTGCTGTAGACTCAGCTTGTGTGTGCAGTTCTTCAGACTTATGTCTACTAAGCTGCCAATTAATCACATTATAAAACATATTTATTATCGCCACAGGGAGGTAAAAGGTTTCTTGTTAGAGAATCACATAGAGGGAAAATGAAGAGGGAGACAATATAATGAGGGCAGTAGCAAACAGGAAAAAAACCTGACTGTTGAACAGGACATCGAAGTAAAACCCCATGAGGATTCACTGAGGCAGCACGACTGGTAGCAGCAGCAGCCGCCGCCACTGAAAGCAATTATAACATGCAACTAAAACACCTAGCAGATACTTTTCAGCTTCCATGCAGTCATCTCGTGACTGTAAATACCTCCGTAATGATTACCTCGGCTAAGGAGGTTATGTTTTCAGTGCAGCTTGTCTGTTTTTCAGCCGGATTATAGAAAAAACTGCTGGCCTGATTTTCATCAAACTTGGTGGAAAGGTGAAGCATGAGTCAGGGAGGAACCCAATACATTTTGGAGCGATCCAAATCATGGGGCGGATACACAAATTCATTTTCACTTTCGTTAACATCGTGAGGACATTTGGCCTTAGTGGATTCAATGTGATGCATCTTGAAATCCAGTAAAGTTCAATAGTGACAAACAGGCAGGAAGAAGCCAGGACTATAGGCCTTGGTGGAAGTCTGCGTTCTTCTAATTCAAGAATAAATTACACTAAAATGAAGGTTATCAGTGATTTATACTGACACACTCTGACGAAAAGATACTGTTTCCATCTTTTTCAATGACATTTATATGAGATCAATTAATGATCCTTGTCAGGGGCTGCAAATAATGGTTACTTTCAGAATTGATTTAACTTTAATTAACCTTTTGTCCTTCCTGTAAAATTAGCCTTAAACACCCATCCAAGGCAAAGCCAAATTAAACTCAAACCTGTTTATGAACCATTTAGAGTACATGGGGTCTGACGGCTACTTTGAAATGATGCAACAGCTGTCCACAATTTTGTAATTGTTTGTTTGTTGCTGCTGTGACAGAAGCGTTGATTGTACCTGCTGTTGAGATAGTTTTTTGAGTTTTTTTTTATCAGAAAATATGTTGTATAGGTAATTACTTTAACACAGCAGTTGTGCCTGTTGTTGGGTTGTTGGATTGTTAACAGCTCAGCCCTTTTTAAGAGGTTAATCGGTCGAATTAAAAAAAAAAATTGCTAACGATAGCTTCTCTCAGCCCAAATTAGCATTTTCATAATGCTTCTTTTGTCCAAACAAACTTCAACTATCTTCAATTTTAGACTATGTACGACAGAGAAGAGCAGAATGTTTGGCATTGTGACTGACACAATTAATTAAACATCAAAATAGTTGATTATTTTTATTGCGTAACCAAAAAATGACTTTTTGAGGCCAATATTTGAGAGTATGAAAAATGTTATTACATTATATTGGCTGACGCAACATAACCACATGGCTTGGCGTTTTGTTTGAATTGTAACTAAAATACATTCTGAATCGGATATTTTACATTTAAAAGATCAGCATCCTCTGGTGGACAAACTATGCAATGATGAAACTAAATCACCTAAACCTGAATTTGACATTTCTGTGCTGCAGTTTCTAACTCACATACATAACCATTGGCTGATTTACCAGTCTGGTTGTAATTAATTTTTGCCGGTTGACTTAAGTACCTTAATATTCCCTCCAGTTCTCTGACAAATAAAAAACCCTGTTCCATTTTCCCCAGATACACATTTGTGGACATACTGAGGGCAATCCTGCTGTCCTTGGAATCTATGATAGAAGATCCAGAGCTGCAGGTCAACGGCTTCATCCTCATCATCGACTGGAGTAACTTCACCTTCAAGCAGGCGTCCAAACTGACTCCTAGCATGCTGCGGCTGGCCATTGAGGGGCTGCAGGTAAGACGCTCAGCTCTCAGAAGGTTTTGTTGGTGATGGTGTTGTCAGGGTTGGTTTAATCTCTGTTAACAGAATTCCACAAAAGCAAAGGGAAAAAAATAGATTTCAGAGGCGTTCAGGTTTCCATTTGTAGTCTGTTTGTAGTCTGAGTTGACCAGTCATGTTTGGGCGGCAGGTAAAGAGTGTGTAAAGAGATGGAAGGTATTAGCCGAAACGCAATCGCTGAACCCATTGGCTATCGTCCTAAGATGATTCAGCTTATAGCGTATAGCTTTTTTTTATTTATTTATCCGCATTCATATCAAATATCTGTTCAGAGATTAGTCGATTAATCACACACAAAGAGGAAGTCTTGGCTCAGATATGCGCTTGCTACACCAGATCTCTTACAGTATTGATTACTGATGCCTCAAGAGGCTTATTGCGATCAGACCGAGAGCTGATAACTACAAAAATTGCGGTTGGTTAGCAGCTGGGTTTGCAAAGTGTTGGACTTTGATACAGGTGTTTGTGGTTTGGTTTTCGTTGCCTAAACTGAACCAAACCCTTTTTTTGGAAGTCCCTGACAAACTGTGTATGGTGTTAATGAGGTATAAGGACTAATTGATAAAATAGTATATAAATTAACAAACATTTTATGCATCATAAACATACTGGAGCTAAAGCTAAAGTATTTTTTCTCATTTGTTGAATTCCTGCCACACTACTGTATATTGTACTAGAGCTGAGGGGATTAGTCAGTTACAGTTATCTTGGATTCTACAATGATTTTGATAACCAAATCATTTAATAAAATGGAAATATAAAACACTCCGCTGGTTTTTGTAATTGTAATTGTAAATTTAATATCAAATTTAATGACATATCTCTGGGTTTTGGATTGTTGGTTGGTCAAAACAAACAATCTGAAGATGTCACTTTGGGGTTTAGGCGCATGAAAATACAATACAGATTAACTGAGCTTGAAAAAAATGTTAGTTGCAGCTCTACTCTATACATTTTCCCAGTATTATCATAGCATCTAGAAATCTGCAGTCTTGACCCTCAGCAGGAGTATTGTATGTTTCCTGTCAGTGCCAGTGGCAGAACAAACCTCCAGCATCCACTCTGCAGTCAAAATGTTCCACTTAAGCACAAGTCAAGCACCGTGGCAAAGCCGTGAGCTTGTTTAAGGGAATAACGACATTTCCATTTTGATTACACACTGCTGGGTGTTTTTCTTACAAGGCTCGTTTGGCAGGTGATGATGCAAAAAAAAAAAGAAGTGATATTTTAGTGGTTGTCAGTTTGGTTTTCCTTAGTTCTCGCTTCCTCTAATGAGGGTCCAGTTTTTCTCACGTGGCATGTAGAGAACAGAGAGATGAGATGTGACAGTGCTCATTGGATTTGTATCTGCGACTGGAGGGTTTTTAAAGGCATAATGTGAAATCACATTATTCCTTTGTGTCGTCAGGACACTTTTAACGTTAACTTGAGTTACATGATAAAAGCGTACAGCTGTTCTCTGGTAACAAGCCAAACCCGAGAGGAAATGTCTTGCCTGTTTTGTGTGCAAGTCTGTGTGTGTGTGTGTGTGTGTGTGTGTGTGTGTGTGTGTGTGTTATTGCTTTCTCAACATCCTTGTGAATCATCTGCCAATTTGTGTTGAGCTCCATTAGTCAAAGTGAAATCTAAGGGGAAGTGTTTCTAGAGGGAAGTGTTGAGTAAGATGCAGCGTGGTCTAAAAGATTATCTGATGTGCTTGTGATGGATGCCAGACTGTCAAAGTTGGATTCCTTGAATTTTACACTGGATTTGAATCCTATATTTCTGTATTAAAGCTGTCAAAATAAGAGGAGGAAATCTTACCACTGAGGGTAAAAGACAGTGATTAGATGTAAGACTTTTTTTTGTGTGTGTGTATTTCATCTTAACTTTACATTTAAAGCTCCTTCACAGACACAACAAAAATGTTGTATTCTTTTATTATTATTGGACCTGCATACAACCTGTTTATGGTTGTGAAGAAGGTTAAACAATAAAGCTGGATGTTAATTAATTATTACTTATTTAGTACTAAATGAAATGTGTCAAGTACTAAAAGCAACGATAGACTACAATATGATATGATACGATACGACACGGTGCAATGTGATGTGATACAAAGCGATGTGATGCGAATCGATGTGCAACGATGCGATGCGATACATTACAGTACAATACATTACTATACGTTATGATACTTAATGATACAATACCACGTGACACAATACGATATGATGCCTTACGATGTGATGCGAATCGATACGATACGATACATTACAATACGATAGAATATGATACAATACAGTACGTTACAATACATTACTATACGTTATCATATTTAATGATACAATACCATATGACACGATACGATATGATGCCTTACCATGTGATACGATACGATACGATACGATACATAATGATAGGATATGATACAGTACAGTACGTTACAATACATTACTATACGTTATGATACTTAATGATACAATATGATACAACACGATATGATGTGATGCCTTACGATGTGATACAATACAATACGATCGGATATAATACAATAAAGTATGTTAAAATACATTACCACAGATCATGATAAGTTACAATACAATACAGTATGATGCCTTACGATACAATGCGATACGATACAATATATTTTGTATACCCTTTGGGAAATTTTTCATGGGCTCAGTGTCACTGCATTTACTACATTTTAAGTGTTCATATGTATTGTACATGCGGTCAAGTGCTGTTACTAATAACCTTAAAACAAAAACACATACCAAAAAAATAAAGAAAGAAAGGAAAACATATTGCTAGCACCATTTTTCTGGACATTGAGAGCGTTATTTAGGGAATATGGGGAGTTTAGCAAGCTGTTACAGGGCTATATTCACCTATTTAACATTGAGAGGGAACATTTTCACTGCACACCCTCTGCAACTCAACCTTCCAGGAGGGTTCGGGGGGAGTTCCCCCCACAAAATACTTTTAGAAACTAAACAGCTAAATTAACCATTTTAGAGCTTTTTAAAACAAAAATCTTAAATCAGGATTTCAAAGTGTTAATGACCGAATGTGATCTTAGGGAGTCCCCAGTATATAATATAATTACTGCATAGACCTGTTACAACGTGTAACCTTTAATTTTTGTGGAAATCAGATCAAATTTAGGCCTTGGTTCCATTATTTTTCATCGTGAGCTAAAGGAAAAAGAACAGGACAATAAATCACAGTAACCAAACCAAATATAAATAAGTGTGAGCAATATACTCTCTTTTCACTTGTCTTCCACTACCCAGTAGGATTCAAAATACTATATTTCTGCATAAGGAAGTTCACACTGGACGTGGAAGCGCCGCAAAGCGTGCCAATTTTCCATGGAGTGTTGCCACTTCCTTACGGCACCCATGTTAATCAGTTATATTATGTATGATAATGATCTGATTCTTATAAATTATGGAATATGCATACCATGCTAACTTATTCCACATATTTGTCAGTTGTGTCTAAACAGACGGTGACAGAGATGAGCAGACGCACACACATAAGCAGACAGTGACAGAGCTCCATGTGTGATTAGGAAAAAACAGAGGGGTTGAATCACTTGCTAGCGGCCCAGAGAAATGCACTTCTGGCCAGACTGCTTGCGCAACTGACGTATTGGGACGCTTCTTCGTCCAGCGTGAACCTGGCATAAGCAGGATGCTTTGATACTTTTTCTATCTCCTCCACTTTCTGTGAGAATTACTTTTTTTGCAGTGTCAGCGCAGAGTTGAGGTGGTATGCTGGGAAAAATCTTTCACCGTTTTTATAGACTGAGGGAACAAACTGTAGACGCCAGCCAGTGCATCACTGTGACGAGTCCATATATAACACATTTCTGACGGCTCTCCAGACACAGATTAGAGCCTGAATTATTGATGGGAGCTATTAGCTGAGCCCTGAGTCATTCCCAACTGTGCAACCGCTCACACAAATGGCTGCTCATCATTTGGTGCAGAAAACAGCAGGAGGAAGCGTAATAGGGTGATTTCATTTGATTTGACAAATAAAATGCACAAACCACATCAATAAAATCATCAAGGAGAAAATCTAAGTTATTTTCCACTGGGTGGGGGAACCACATTTCAAGGTGGTAATGATGTTTATTTTCCTTACTGTCAACAAATCACATTTACCAACAAGTGTGTGTCTGAGAGCCTGATATAGCTTCTTCCTCTGTGCTATAGAGCTCCACTGTTGTCCACAAACTATTAAAGACACATCAGTGAGCCACACTGTTGCACTGGGTGACATGAACACATACTGTAGTTTATTTTGACTCAGTTCCACATACACCATCCTGCTGCCACATATACTCACTAGAGCACCAAATGTGGATTGATCCGCCGCTGAAAATAGTCCCCAACAAATACAGAATTTTCTCGCCTTTTTCATTTATTTTATGAATATATTTTTTACTCCTCAGTGGGCTTGAAGCTGATAAGTCGAAAAATATTAACAGAGGGACTAATGTATTGTCGGTTTTTATCTTCTCATGGGATTTCTTGGAAGTGTTAAAAATGTTGATTAGTTGAAATATTATAGGCTAAAGCCAGTCTCATCCTTCAAAGACGAATTTCATTTTCATTGGTGTTACATGATCAAAAAATAACAGAGAAAAAGGTCTGTAGCATTCACTTCATTTGCTCAAGAAGTACATAGAAAACGTACAACTGCCAGAATGCACCGCGCCGTACCGGACCAATAAACACTAGCGCTGGTGGCTGACGTAGAAATTACAGTTAAATTGTAAGCTCAAATATTCTGAAAACATTTTTGGTGAGAAGGCAACACAGTAGCAGAATTTTGGTTCATATTTGATCACCACTGTTTAGTGTTACCATCTGATATGATTTTCCTCAGCCTCTATTTTTGCCATAAAAGAAACAGTATGGTGTCCTCCTGTTCAGATGTTCTCATATTACAGCCAAACAGTGCACTAAAATGTGTCTCTACATGGGCCTCTCTCTTGATCTGCTTTCATGCTGTTTGTGCTCACCGTTACATCTGGGCGCTGGAAAGATGGGGTGAAGTTTACCGCAGTTCATTTATTTACCACATTGTTTATGATACAAAGCTGTTTGAAAATTGACTAAGTATCCCTTTAACAATAGCAAGAAAAATATGTGTAATTTTAGCTAGAAATCAAATATATTACGATTCATGAACACAGATTTAAAATTTAAGACATGGTATGATGTAGAGCTGTGGTAAAAACATCGCGCAGCTACAACAGCAAATGTCTTAATATATATTTAGTTTTAACCCCAATTAAAAAGCCTAGCATGTTTGGTGGCTGCAAATGAAGTATATATTATATACATAAATTGCATTTGTTGCATTGCTATAAATAAATATATCCAACATTTATGTTTCATCCTGTGTACAGTATGCGGGAATAGTAGAGCTAAGCTTGTATCATTCCCACACACACACAAACACACCCCGAGATCTAAATATTGTTAAACAGCCACAGTGAGTCACTTAAGTCTGAGCAGGTCTGGTTACGAATCTGTTAAACCAGTAAGTGTTTAAAAGCAGCTGAGCCAGACTCACCTGCAGGGCAGTCGGACAGAGTTTCTACTGCACGAGGGTTTGATGTAGTTTGATGGCTGATTTACACTGAGCACATCACTCCGTTAACATCTGTGTGCATCAGCAACTTTGTATCTGCTTCAGCTGCTGCTGCTGTCCTTGTATCTCTTTGTTTCCAGAGATTTTTCATCATGCTCAGTGCTGGATCATCTTATGTCTAAATGAACCGATAGTGTAACAAATAATAGCAATTACACTGCAAAACATTCATTTTTTATTTAGATATTAGATTACCTGCATTGTATTTGCCTTGTATAGCTTTATTTAGGTTGGTTTTTCTCACTTGTTTTTTATCAGCTTAAAAATGGTGACAAATCAAGACCTGTTACTTTGAAATAAGTTAACTGTCTATTTGTGCTTGACAATTTCATCTATTCTCAATGAGGCAAAATCAGACTTCAGTATCATAAAATTGCCGTTTTGCATTGTAAGAAGCCAAAACCTTTTTTGGTTTTTCTATTTGTCTTCCAGTTCTGCCTGTATTGAGTCATCTCCTTGCCTTCCTTTTGTCTCGTCCTCCATGTTAATGCTGCTCGAACTGCCTCAGTTGTGATTTACTCTTTGTCATGGCAACCCTGACAGTGTGAGTTTTGAGCAAATACAAAAAGCATGTAAGCCGCATGCCTTGGGATCCAAATTTGTAGCACAGTATGCTGCACGGAACAAAGCAGAAGGAAGGCTGAGAGTCAGGATCCCTGCTGTCGGCCCCCTAGAGGGTTTGATGGTTATTACACCCCCGCATACGCAACTGTTTATTTGTTTGCTGCTGTTGTTTTTTCTTTGGATTATTTTTGGTGCAGAGTCAAGTGTATAAGTCAAGATGCAGACAGGAAATGTAGGGGGATAGGAAGAATCAGCAGTGACACTCAAATTGCTCCACTTGTCTTGAACATAGCACTGTCGCATCTGTTAATAGTTTATCAGCATGATTGCATGGCATTATGCTCATTCGATTGTTTTCCATTTTGAGTACAATAATGACATTTAAGTGTGATCGTGGCGCTGGAAAACAGTTCTTGGGAATGGGAAGGGTTCATCCACTGGGGAGTGTTAATATTTTTGGTAAATTCCAGAGCCATCAGCTTGATGAATCTTGGTATCTGATTAATCTAGGATTTAAGTCTTGTTCAGACTGCCAGTCTAAATCTATTTATGACACATCCAGATTGAATCCAGATTGATTAGACAAAGTCTGGACAACAAAAAACCCACATGAATCCCAGCCACAGCTGTTGGTGGTTTAGAGTGTGATTCCAATTGGATTCCTATGTGTCTCAGTCTGGCCACTCTGGCTGCTCAAATTGGATGTCAAAATGTTTTTTGTGTGACATCGCTGAAGAGGAGCTTTGTTAGCTGAGCTGCGTACACAAGACTGTCTCAGCCTGTGGTCTCACCATCAAGTATTTAACAGGACTGATGAGAAAAATCTGATGCACTGGACACTATAGAAGTTAAAAATTGGGGTTTTGTGATGTAATATACAACGTAGCCTTCTCTGGAATGTTGCATGAGAGAGACTTACTTAACTTTGCCCAGACGCTAAGGTAGGCTAACCTTCCTGCACCTCTAACAAGGGCTCTGGTGTGATTGTATCCCTTTCGGAAGCTATGTAATCCAGCCTTGAACTACAGTGTCTTTTTGGAGTCTTTGTTAAATAAATCCATAGTAATAATTCCAAATCTGAATGTTTTCTGAGATAATCTATTGAGCCATTTTTTTCTATGTTGATTTTATCCTTCATTTCTCAGGCTATGTGGATTGGAGCTATGTGGCTAGTTGGAGCTAGGTGGCTAGTTACTGACGCCACAGCAACCACATGCAGATAGGTTGGTGCTGTCTGGACACACAAATCCATGGTCGCTTGCAAAAAAACATTCTGTCTTTAAGACTTATTTTGCCTGCAGTCTGAATGTAGCCTAAGTTTGACTGTGGAGCTAGAGGAAAGCACAGAAACTCCAAACATTAGGATTCATTCTTTGGGAAATTTAGTTTTATATCACAGCAGTTTCAGTTACGACTTGTAGCAATATACCACATGTACATTACTACTGTGGTCCTATTCAAACAAGCTCATTACAATTTATAATGGATCTTTTGACCAAAATTTCTGACATGTCATAAATGTGACAGATCGTCAAAGAACTAGAACTTTGATCGCTTAGCTAATTGATCAGGGTCATCACCTCAAACTGCATGTGTACAGAATCCTGCCCTGGACTTCTGTGCTGGACAAATCGACCAACCGGTGTACATTGATGTCTTTATGCTTCTCTGCTAGGAAGGAAAAAAACTGTTTCTTGTAGGTTGTCTCACTGATTTATGTATGAAAACATTGAGACAGTGTAAATCTAATGAGGGAAAAATTCAGAACAGGTAGTCCTCCACAGAGCTTTGTGTCCTTAAATTACCCTCTCCATCGTCTTGCGGTAATGTGCTGCCTGAGACTATATTGTCTGGGCTTTGAGCGCTTATTCCTCTTCGTTACAGCACAGCACTTTCTCCATTCTCCCAGTTGTGTGAAAAGCACATTTCCACTTACATTTCTTTATGCTCTCATACAAGAGATTATATGAAAGAGTGTGTGGAAACACAGGAGGTGAGACAGTGCGCGGTATGGAATTCAAACCCATCCAGTCATAATCCTCCAGGATTACAATGTTACAGAGGGATTAAAGTTTCAAGTCTGCAAACCCTGCTTTTGGGTTGTTCTTCTCAAAACAATTTCCAAAGTAATGTATAAGAGAACACTATCAGGCAAAGATGTTGTAGCTATTTTTAATATTGAAACCTTCACATAAAAAAAAGAATGTCTGGTTTAGTTTCACGTTTATTTAGCACATTTTATACACAACAGGAATTCAAAATGCTTTACGTAAACCCTTATAAGAATAAAAGCAGCGTAAAACATTGAAAACTAAATTAAAAGAATAGAAATATATTTTGAAATTATTTTGTAACCTCCATTTTCTTTTACATTAATTAATTGATTAATTGATTTAATTGACATTTTTATACTTACAGGTTGATTTTGTAGTGTTCTTTTTACTGTAAATATACAAGCTGTTTGAGCATGCTGGAGGTGCACTTGAACAACCTTCTGATAGATGTCTTGTGTCTGAGGTCACTGATGTGAATCACCTCATTAAGATGATCAGTCACAGCCTGACACCATCTGACCTCAGATCAGCTACCTGCCACTCAGTAATGAAAGAGCTGTCCTGAATCTCTGACAGATAACGGACTGACAGCGAGTAGACACAACACAGCAGCGTCATGCATGTAACCTGCATTTAAAGCTTTTAATGTCTTAATAATGACGACTCTTACATTCTTACATCTGCCTGTCTGTTGGCAGGATTTGGCTCAAATCTGGTGACATGTCGACCTTGACGCAGGAATCAGTAGATTAGGTTTTGTTGGTGATCTGGATATGGGATTTAGTCCATTAGATGTTTTTTTTATAGCCAAACCTCTTAATGTTGCGTTCATGTGCTTGTGGGAAAGTCCAACATATGGGACTTCTTGCTGGGCTGATAACAATTGTTTTCCTGCGCTTTTTGCAAACAGCAGGATAATGAGCTTCAACCTTAATTAGGTAATTAAAGCCAAACAAGTAGGTGCTTAGAGTCACTCATTGCTGTTATCTAAAACAAAGCTGATGACATCACAGTTACTGAAATGCATTACAAGTCTTTACAGGACTCGACCAAGAGACTCAAGCTGAGTTTAAATTATGTTATATCTAATCGAGTCTTGTTCAGTTCTGTGCTGTACTGTAGATCAATATGTATAATCAGCTTTGGTGCATTATGAAAAGCATTTTTTGAGGCAGACAGAAAGTGCACGTTGTGAAGAGAAGGAAAAATGTATTGCTGCTCTTACTGGGAATCATGCTTCTGCCAAGGACGGTGTTCTCTTTCTATTTTGGTCTGTTGGGGACGGCTGTATTTTGGATTGAGTCTAATTGGCCTCAGATCTAATTGGATCGAGTCTCTTTTTACTGAAAAGGAATTCATGTACACTGAGTTAAGATCCACAGGTAAGACTTGATTTATATGTCTGCAGCTGTACGCCTATGCCTTCTGAGCGGGCTGGCACAGGCACATCTGGTGCATGCCAGGCATACATAGTACTGGGGCAAATGTGTGTAGCATGTAAGTTCACACATGCATGTTGGGACTAGAACTATGTGGAAATCACATCTCCCGGCTCTGATGTTCAGTCAAACTTCTGCGGTGTCTCGCACATCATTTTTCACAAGGTGCACAACACATCTCCGTGGCTCTCTGCAAGCACAAGGTGTAGACCTGTGAATACCTCTCAAGCTTGGCATGCACTGCACAATTTGAGCCCATTTTAGAAATGTTAATTCCAACTCCCTCTATACGAATAAATGTGAGGTAAAGCCAAAGCTCACAATTTTTATTCTCACACTGTGTGGTCCAGTCGTCCTGCCATGACCTGAGTGCTCACACTGTATGTGTAAAATAGTTAATAGAACAGTCTGTCTGGTATAGACATTTGTTTTATAGCAGGGGTACAGTTCAAATTTATGTAGAGACAGATGTCTCAAAAAGATTTAAGGTCAATTCTTGCAAAAAACAGGTCAGTACAACACACACAAACACACGCGCACACACAAGTTAGCAGTACCAGCAAACTAGCCAGTTATGCACTGCAGAATTGATCGATTTAGGATAAAGGCACTGACCTTGCAGAATCGACTCTTGGCTCTGCTTCAACTGTGCCAGAACCTGACAATGGCAGACTAAAACGTCTGACCCGTGAGAGATATCCAAATGACCGATGGCCGATGGGGAGCAGTTGATTAGGCCATAGTTGGTCCTCATTTCGAACTACACAGTGCACAGCAAACAAGGCCCAACAAAGATGAAATTTAATCCTATTGTAGAATAAGTGTAGCAGCAGAAAAAAAGTAAGAAACAGGCTCAAATCGTACATTGTATGCTTTAAACACGCCACCTCCAAAACCAGCACTCTCGTTTTCCCCAATTTTTTTCCTAATAGACCATAACGTCAACACAACTTCTAAAGTTAGTTTTCTGAGCCTCTTTTATTTATCAAGCGTTCCTGTTTTTTTCCCATTTGGTGTAATAAAATCTTTGTTGATCTCATAATTTTCCATATTTCATGTTTGTTGGTTTTAAAAACTTGTCAGTCTGATATCAGAAAGGTGTGCTGTATTATTCTTTAACACTTCTCCTGTTATAAATATCTAATGTCCTTTCATCTGACATCTTGACCTTTTCTTAGACCTCCAGTTCCTCTGTGCCGTCCAAGTGTTCAATAAGAAAGTAAGAAAGAAACTGGACTCATTCATTTGAGGAATATTCTGTAGAAGAAGAATGTCGACTTCCTTTAAAAAGCTGTACCGGTACAAATGACTCAACATTGATTGAAAAGAGCATCGATAAAGTGGTTAAGTTCAGGCTTCCTTTTCTGGTTTCACTCTCCTCCTCCTCCTCCTCCTCCTCTGTCCCCTCTGGCCTCCCCACCCCTATGACTTTTGTTTTCTTTACCCTCCCCCCCTCCCTCTCTCTTTAACAACATCATCATCCTCCCCTTCCCCCTTATCTCTCCCCTCTTTCTCTTTCAATTTAGCCACTCCATTATTGTTCACCAGAGACAATACTGGCAGCGCACTTTATATGATGTCATTATCTGGAGAACGGTGGCTTGTGATTCATCTTTTTTGTTCAAAAATTAACTCAGCAGTAGTACAGACTCACCAGCGTTCATTAATCAATCTACAGAAACACAGTACAATCCTAAATTAAAAGAAATAGCTACAGGAATCATGCAAAAAATTGTGTCTTCTGCTGTTTATTTTTCACTGTTTTCTCTCGTTGAGCCTAAAAAAAGCATCATCATCTTCATCAGCAGCCAGATGCACGATACAGTGTGTTTAGTCGTACCCCCCCGCTCCCCCATTCCTCCTCCTCTTTCTTCCTCCACCCTCCCCGGCTCCCTCCTGCTACATCCCACCCTCTCTACGTTGCCACGGCAACATGTCGGACTGCCACGCTATCTGCTCTGCCCTCTCCTCCAGATGGGCTCCCTTTTGTTGTGCAGAGACAGAAACACATTTCTCCATCTCGCCGTCTTTTTCTTCCAAGACGCTCACAGACGGCTGCTCGGCTGGTCAGCGGGTGTACCACAAAATACTGTAAACATATGATGTGTGATGTATAATTAATGGTGTACTGCTGCTCACTATGTACACAATACTGTTGCAGAAAATACATCCAGGAACAGAGTTAAGAAAGACATTTAATAGACTTTTTTCTTTAGTGTGTCTTAATGTTGTGGGTGTTTTGGATTGATTGGATTGGTAATTTAAGGACAAATCCTAATTACCAAGGTGATCACCGGATTCACCGTGCTTCGTAATTAGCAAATGTTACCATTCTAACACAGTAAACACCATTACATTATACCAAATCTGCCAAATCAGCATGTTAGCGTTACATAACATCAAACATAAGCTTTTACCCTTTTCCATCCAAATTAGAGTGTATACGTGGGGTTTTGTAAACATGGAGAAACCCACACCCAGGAGGCAAGTGTTAGCTTCCTATATGAATGTAAAGCCAAACCCTGTTATTTTTTCCTAAACATAACCACGTGTGTTTGTTGTTGAGGGGAAAAAAACGTCAATTTGCTGACATAGTATTTTTATTTTGAAAGAGACTATATGCAAACTGTACATTTCCTGTGAAAATGGAAGTGTATATTGAAAAAACACAACGCATGTAACAGGCTAAAGTTGACATGGCGTTCCAGAACGTCAACAACAGACGCACACAGGCTACCTTGTACATGTGGACAGTCCACGACCAAGAGACAATATGCGAAAAGGTCAGAGTTAGAATGTGTTCCCAGGCCCAATGAGATATATTATCCTTCTAGCATGTTCTGGGTCTACCCCGGGGTCACCATTTGGACGTGCCCTGAAAACCTTCAACAAGTGTCATCCAGGAGGCATCCTGATCCCCCTCAACTGGGCTCTTTGTGTTCTTTTTTAATTTGTTATTTATTCAGGCTCTCTTTCAAACTTGGTGCAGAATATTTCGGAGCAATATTCAAGCACTGCATGGACACAGATGGACGTAATGTATGGCTGTGCATCATCGCATCATGCCCAAAAAGGGGGGAAAATTAGCATGGTCACCCACAACTCATGTTTTGATTACTGCAAATCAGAGCTGGGGCTAATAAATACTTGTAACCTTCCCCACTAAAGAAAGAGGCGAGATGTTAGTGTGTGCAGTGGGCTGTTCTGTATTTAACCTCTTGTTGTTATGTTTACTGTTGCCCCCAAGTGGCCAAAAGAATCAATTGATGCAGGTTAAAGGTCTAGTGTGCAGGATTTAGTGGCATCTAGTGATGAGGTTGCAGATTGCAAACAAGTTAAACGTCTCCCATGTGTCAACGGTGTGCCAAGTTGGGAGGCCATTAAATGATAAATCACTCGATAATCCTTAGATGTAGTGTCATTAAAATCAGTTGATTGATATCAATGATAATTGTATAGATTTATCCTTTTGATTTCTTACCCATTTGCCTTTCATTGGTGCACATTTGTCCCCTTACAGAGCCCGACTATCAGCAGATATTTAGACCACATTAACATACACAATAGTACAGCACCAGTCAGTGAGCTCTCTATGGATTTACCCTGCATTAGCATTGTTATGTAACACACACACACCCCTCCAGAATAAGTGGGACTCCTGAGAGAATTGTGCCAACGTCTGCAGGAAAATACATGAAATAGATTTTGACCTACTCTTTCTTTTTCAGGCAGCAGCTTGTGTGTAAAAACACTTTAATTCTTTGGAGGTAATCACTGGGAAAAGATCGCCTCACTGTCTGGTATCTCGGCGCATTGATTCAAATCTTATGATCCTCCTCCTTCGCAGCATCACCAATATCATCATCACCATGTATAATAAATGATAAAAGCTTTCTAAGCACCATATAATTTTTATCTCAAGCACTGTAATTAAGACAGCAGATTCATTATATGCTTTAAAATGAGAAAATCAGTTAACAGGAAATGAGTTTCAGTGAAGCCAGAGTATGTGTTACTTTTACTTCCATCAGGTTTCCTCCCAGTTTACCTGATAATATAAATCACAGTAATTGAAATATACCAACAGCCTATCAGTAGAGTCTCCAAACAGGAAATGGAGTTGTGTTTTGTCTTTACAAACACTGCAGTATTGA
Source organism: Epinephelus awoara (assembly GCA_035609425.1). Classification (NCBI taxonomy): domain Eukaryota; kingdom Metazoa; phylum Chordata; class Actinopteri; order Perciformes; family Serranidae; genus Epinephelus; species Epinephelus awoara. Next base: position 13,584,206 of record CM069305.1, read on the forward strand.
TTCCCCACCTTTTATCTTCTAACTGCAGTTGGAAATAAGACAGCTGCTGTCTGTCCGAATGTTCTCCCACTTCGATAAAACACATCACACAAGGTTTTGACTGATATGAGGGTTTGAAGATGGTTTAAAAAAAAAGAAGCTGCCAACGGCTGATGTTCTCTGCCAATTTTCAAGATCTGCTTGTTTCAGAATTTTGTTTGTTTGTTGAATGTGCCTTCGCCAGAAAACAACAGTAATTGTTCAGACACTTAAAAAAAAACTCTTGTGGTTGTGCAAACAATGAGTCTTACAAGCAAGGATGGAAATATGATGCAGTTGTAATGCTGCAAATTCAGGAATATTAGAATTTTGTTAAGCATTACCAAGTAGTTTTACTAGATTGTTCTGGTGTGAGTTGCCCAGTGTTGGAGATGTCAGCTGTAGAGATGTCTATTGTCCCGCAAACATAATGCAACTACATGGAATTTGTCTTGTAGTGCTCAATGAGCCAAAAAAAAAACCTCTTTCTAGAAATCATGACCTGGTTACTCAATGTAATCCACAGACCCTGTTGTGAGCAGTTTCTTGCAGGAACTATTTATTTTCTAATGAACTACATGCACCAACCATATCACTGAGCAGTGATAGCAGCTTGCAGTATCTGCCCTTGCAGACTTTACGTGATGACGGTGAACTCATCGTAGTACGTACGACTGAAGTGCGCAAGGGCTCAGTCCGCAAGCCCAGAGGGTAAACATTTGGATTCAGCCAAAAGCTGCAGGAGGACGATGTATATTCAAATCCATTATTTTTTTTTGCCTTTTTCAAATTTCTGCCTACCCCAGCTTTAATTAATAAATTAAACACAAAGACATTTTGACTTATCAATGCAGGAAAAGCACAGGTAAAATTGATAGCATTAGCTGGCTCAGTTTCATGCAGGTTCCCATAAGCCCTGGCAGTGTGACCTCCCCTGAGTGCAATGTAGCTGTCAATAATGTTATGAATTCCACCAATGCTTTTCCTGCTATGACATGTCAACATATCTGCTGTGAAAATGCCCCATTGCTGACTAATTTAACACTCTTATTTCAATAGTCGGTGACCTTAAGTTAAGTTTAAGTTTAAGTTTATTTACTTTATTAATCCCCCTGAGGGGAAATTCAATGTCTTGGAGCAATGTATAATTTTTCCCTCTCAGAAGCTTCAGGACTCATGACACAGGCAGGCAGGATCAGCCAAGTCTGTCCTCTCTCCCTCCATCTCTCTCCTTCCCTCTGTGTGTTTGGCAGGAAGACAAAATCTGTTGAGCTTCAGCCCACAATCTGGACGCTCAGGTCAACTGCACCAAACACACACACAGGATGGGCTCACAGATCCAGACGAGGGGCAGCAACCTGGCAGTGTTCAGACATCCTGTGATACATTTTTAAAAACCTCATCACTCGTTCTCTCGTAAAAATGTGAGCTAGTTTTTGAGACGGACAAACTAAACTCGATGAATTTAATCAGCACTTAACATACCATAAAGCACTGGAGTACAGGATGTGAGTGTTCAGTGTGCACGGAGGTTCACCAACGTGACAGTTAGGTAAACACCTATTAATTAAGGCAGAGTAAAGCACTCCACACACACCCCACACACATGGACATTTAAATACATTTTGATCTCTCAGGTTCGTTCCTCTGCTCCCCTCCCTCTCAGAGCCCCAGAGTGCAGTTGGCGTATTTTTAATAACTTGCAGAGGCTGCAGTTTAATTGGTGTGACCTTCCCTATCAGTGTGAAACTCTAACAGGAAAGAAACCATAAAGTTACCTTTGATACCTCACACACTGTGTGAATGTTTTACTGTCTCCTTATATGCAACAAACCTGCTGTTTTCTGATGTCAACAGGAAGATAATTAGTATACTTTATTGTTAGAACAGCATTTTTTGCATAAATGTCCCTATCGCCAACACACCTTTTCCTTGTCGTCTTTGATTTAATTAGTTCTAATAATGTGAACCTGGCTCTGTTCTCCTGTTTAAATGAGGTTGGACTGGAGGAGGGCATCAACAGAAACATTTGTACCAAGATCTTTACAGCCGATGTGAACATTTCGTAGCCTACTTGTATAAGCTCTGACAAGGAGGTTATGTTTTTGTTTCGGTTTGTTTATTCGTCTGCCCTGACATTCATGAGACCTCGAGGAAGGGTGCAGCATGGGTCAAGGAAGAACCCACAAAACCTTTGAGTTATTTTTCACTTTCGTTAACACTGTGCGATAGGGCCATTGGCCTTGGTGGAGGTCTGTGCACTCCATGTGCCTTCTAGTTTTGACATAAATTTCAACACTGCTGCTCACATGTTTTCCATCATTCATGATGTTGTATAGGCAGGCTCAGAGATGAGCAAAAATATATCCAAAAGAATCCTTTTTTTTACGAATTACAAATACTTCTCATCAGATGTATCAAAATTAAATGGGAAATACTGGTATTAGATAATTGTATTAAAATACAATCAATCAATCAATTTTATTTATAAAGCCCAATATCACAAATCACAATTTGCCTCACAGGGCTTTACAGCATACGACATCCCTCTGTCCTTTGGACCCTCACAGTTGATCAGGAAAAACTCCCCCATAAAAACCTTTAACGGGGGGATAAAATGTTAGAAACGTCAGGAAGAGCAACTGAGGAGGGATCCCTCTTCCAGGACAGGCAGGCGTGCAATAGATGTCGTACAGTAACTAAACAGTAACTAACAGTACAAGTAACTTAGAATTTGACAATACAAAAATATTCTATACCAGTGGTTCCCAACTTGGATCCATTTTGAATGGACCCCCTGTGACTTGCGACTGTATCAAGTTTGAAATACAGTCATTTTCCAGCACAGAACGTTTATTAAAGTGCCGTTTCTTCCTATAGAGTGAGTGGCTAACGGACAGCTACTTGACAGAGACAGCGAACTAGCTCAACGACATGGCCACACACAAGTATGATGCTGAATACAATCAACTCCGTGGACCTTGAACTAATGACTAAGAAAAAGTCTGGACCCCATGGCTGGTTAAGTTGGGAACCACTGTTCCCTACGAACTTATATTATCATGTTTTAGGCATTTAGTAGCCTCAATATGGGTCTGACCTTAACCCACCGACACTGAAACGATGAACTCTGCAAATTTCCCATCTGAAGTGTGACGATATCTTTGAGGTGGGAGGCTGCAAATACAGCGGTGCATGCTGGGCGGTTTCTGTCAGTCAAAGCGACCAATTATTGACTACAGCCAATTGAAAGGTCACTTGGAAAACCCAACAGTAAGGCCTGGGATGCATTAGTTCTTTCAGATGGTAATAAGACTGGGCATTTAGCAGGTTTTCAAGAGCAACAGATATAAGTGCAGTGGAGTGAGTACATTTCTTTGATCTCTGACTTTACAAGCAACCAATCGAATGAGTGCAAAAGACACAAAACAGTGCCATTACAGCAAAGAAAAATAGAAAGTATTATCCTGTGTGTCTCCCCTGACACTGCAGTTCCACAAAGAAAATATAACAACGATCACATTGCTTAACCGACAGCACATGCCACGTGATGCATTTAGCCAATGACTGTGATCAGGCTACTTGTTGTACAATTATTTTTTTCCTACACTTTAAACCTTGGAATAAAAATGTGTCTTGTTTAAGCATAAAATGACATATTAGATAATATATTTTAAATATTTCAAATAAACAAATATAAGCTCTTAAAGGTCCAGTTGGTAACGTTTAGGGGAAAAAATCATTTTGTTGTATTTGCTGAAACTGTCACTATATTCACACGGCATTGAACAACACAGATCATCTGACAAAAAAAGATACTCATCTGCCCACTCTATTGCACTGTAGCATTTTTAATGGCCTTACTGCCTGTGAATGAAAACAACCAATCAGAGCTGTCAGTCATCTCATCTCTTTGTGAACTGCGGTCAAACTAGGCAGCGCTGATCAAATACGTATCAAGATTCTGTAACCATATTGCCCATTTCTCGCCTCAAATGTTTTCAGAAACATGTTTTAGTGTACTGTTTAGCTTTAAAATGAGAAAGTTGGTCTGACTGGTGAGGGGTGCTTGGTATTCCATTTAACTGTGTCAAACGTGGCAGTCAAGTCACAAACTTTCAGAAGTATGTGAGGTGAGAAATAAGCAACACAGGTATGAAATCTTGATACATATTTGATCAGTGTCGCCAAGTTTGAAAACATGTTTTTCATTCCAGACTCCTGAAGTCTGAACCTGCTGCAGCTTTGTGTGTTTGGCAGAGCTTCACACAGCCATTAAACAGCAAAATGTAATCACTGTGCATTAGTCATTTAGTGTATGACAGACAGACAAAGCATTCCCTGCAGCGTGTTATAAAATGTTTTAATGTCTTCAATCACTGCAGTCATAATTCTCACATGCCTTTTATAAAGCAGGCACTTTGACTCGTTGCGGTAGAAAAAGCTCAGGTGTCACTCATAACATTTATAAAGTTGCGTTCCATTTAAATGCACAGATTAAATGCAGCCATCACCAAGTATAAAACAGCAAACATTTGACTTATGATTTATGGCAGCCTTAATGCGCAGACATTAAAAGAAGCTATTGCTTGTGACACTTTTTTTTCGAGAATGATTCAATAGTAACTGGAATTGATAATGTGTAGAGGAAACCAGTTCTGCGTAATGCAGTTAGACTGAATTATCAAACAAAATTCAGCCTTTGTCTCAGGATGTTTTAAACACTGCAGGATGAAGCCAAAGACAAAATTCCAGACAGTAAAGTTATCTGATTAGATAAGACTAGTTCATACCCATTGGTAGCTTTGTCACCTTCTACCTCTGCCAGTCCTCAATGCCTATGTGCAGTAGAAAAACGTGGGACAGACAGAATGACACACTCACAGTTTCCATGATTATGTACAGCATACCATACCATGACTTAGTCATACCAAAATTAGAAAAAAAAAACAACAACATTGGGCCACAGGGGGAGCCACAGCGATCAGTCACATTTTAGCCATTTTTAAGCATTTTTCTGTTGTTATAGCGCCACCCAGTTGCCAATTAGAGTTAAATTTCTCCATTTTATGTGTGGTCATGTGCCTACAAAGTTGCGTGGTGATCGGTGAAACCCTTGAGATGTTATACACCTTTATGTGATGAGCCACGGCCTCTGCAATATTCATTGCCTTATAGAAGCTCAGTTTTAGTAAGTTTTCCAACTTTTGCCAAGAGGGAACTTTAGATATTGGTCCCTAGATTATGTTCACCGAGTTTCATGCAGATCGGTCAAACTTCCTAGGAAGAGATCGATTTGGGCAGTCATGACACCAACGAAAGAGGAAATTAGACTACTGGACCTGGAGTCGGACTTCTCTGTCGCCGGTAAGCCGCTATCTTGTGCCGCGGAGCCGCCATAGGCTATTTGACCGCCATATTCCTGTCTGTGACCCCCATTCAACCCACAACCAGCAGGATTCGCTTTTTGTTTCTGCTGCTGGTTGAAATCTGTACTTGCACAGTGTGCTGAATGATTTATTTTGCTCGCACAAAACTATCGCAAACGCGAGTAAAATGCTCGCACGTAGAGCTCTGTGGAAAACAAATCACTGCTGACAATTAGAAAGAAATAAATAATTTTCACTGCTCAAAGATACTCACATGTCTGGAAAACAAACCACTACAGCAGCATATTGAGTGCCAGGTGGCCAGCGCGTGCCGTTATTGACCAGCACGCGCTGTTATTGGACGGCGCATGGACACTCACCGTCTTGTGATTGGACTTTAAACTTATCCCACAGTAGTGGTACGTGAGGCACCGTAGTACTACAGTACTCCACCCTGCACACTAGTGACATCAGTCAATACTGTATGTAGTTTTTAGATGTGAAAATTTCTAGACCCATGCAAATTAGTTCTGGAGCACACCAGGGCCTTTTCTGAAAAGAACCTGGTGTGCGTTCCAGTACATTCTGGATCAAATTAAGCACTGATAGTAAGATATATCAGGATTGGATATGATACAATATAGTTAATATTTAAGGAATATACAGGATGACAGCATGACTTCGTATAAAAAAGGAATTGGTTTGATTTGTTTAAAACTTTGGGAGTACAGACAGAAATGATGTATTGACATGATGTGCAGTAACAACGGGAAAAAAGGGAAAACAGATTGGATAAAAAGCTACAGGAGAGATAAGAGTGCGAGGTCAGCCTAATGCTGATGCTGTCCTTTGGAAAAGTAAACTAAAAGGTTCAATTTATCAGTAAATCTGGTTCATCTCAGACATTTTTGTGGATTTTGTGACCAGAGGTGTGGTGGGGCTGAACATTTCAACCCACAGAGACGAGCAAAGGAGCACCGCTTTCTGTTTTCTACATGCCGTAAGATTCACTGATGATTTACCCCCTTTTTTAACTCAAACATTAGCTCCAGTCAGGCGTCTTCTCATAAAGGTAGTCTTTGTAAAGAGCAAGCCAGTAGCAAAACAATGTCGTCACTCCGGGCTACACTTTACATCCTGAAAAGAAAAAGCACTCGAACGGATTCAGAACTCACTTTTCCCTCCGTTTTTCACTGGAGGACACGTTTACTCATCCTTCTGTGGATGGGAAGTGACAGCAGCAGAGCAGAGCGGAGAGAACTCATCAACCTGATGTGCTGAAGAAAGACGGAGACGGAGAGAGAGAAGATGTATGACCGCAACCCCCGACACATATAGAGTGGTAGACGACGCATGTCAGATGTTGTAAGATCAGCTTGCTTGCTAGCGGACTGCTGATAGACTCACGCTGTCCGACAAAAATGTTGAATGTTACAGCATTTGTTCTCAAAAAGTGGGATTCAGTTTGCAGCTTTTCAGGTCTTTCTTGTAAAGATATCTTACATCAGGGGACCAAAGATTTAAACCAGAAATGTCATTTTTACAATGACCTCCCATTGGTAAGCGGAGACTGACTGCAGGAACCATGTTCTTTTGTTCCTTTTTTAGCTTTTAAACACATTATATATCTATTATGTATTGTATTTATTCATCATTATTCATTATCATTTTTTTTGCCCTAGCATATCATAAAACAGTGATAAGATCAGCATTTAAACAGGCTGTTTTCATGCACTGTTTGTGCGTATACCTATGACATATAATGCACCACAAATTATATATAACCTACATAATCATGAGCCAGTAGGTCGTGTTTAACTCACATTATCATAAAGGCTGCAATCTCTGTGACAAATGCACTAGGAGTAAAGATGGAAGTAGTACAAAGAGCGAAAGTCCATGTTTGACAGCAGGTTAGGGTGGTGCATTGGTCAAACAATACAGGACTTCTCCCAGGAGACCGGTGTTTGAACCATGTGAAACCAAGTGAACTTAAGCACATAACAGGATGACACCCAACCATGTTTCTTTTCCTTAATCTAACCCCCGAAACATGGTTTGTCTAAAGCTAACCTTGGACTAAGATAAGAATAGAAGTAAAAATGGAAACAAAAGAATTTTAACAGACCTTCAAATACACTTTTTTTTTTTTTTTTTTTTTTACCAACAGTCCGAAAAAGGAACAGAGATTCAATATGCATTGGTATAATACAGAGAAAAGCACTGTCCACACCCTGCCAGCAAACTATTTTTTTCAAGAAGGGGAATTTCTTATAAGAATTAAAGATTATATATCTTCTTATTGACTAGACTAAGACATGTGGATGCAGCTACATGACCAAAATATTGTGTCTTCAAAGCCATAGCATATAGAGTTTTATGTAAGTAAACAGTCTTTCAGATAATTCTGATAGAATACTTTCTGTTTGTAGAAAAATGAGATAAACTCAGTGAAATTCAGTGCAAAAATTGGTCTGTGTGCTGGTTTTAGCATGCTGTGTAGTCTGCTACAGTGGGGTTGTCTTTTATAGTACCAACACAGTTTTCAGGCCCTGCACATAGTGGGTTTAAAGCTCCACTAGTTAATGACTTTGTGTAAAAACGCATTTGTGTTACTTCCAAAGATAAACTCAGAGAATTTTATGCAGCTCGATGTAGGTTTTTAGCCTCTTTTAGCCCATTGTTTTGGTTTTGCGCTGCACTCTTAAGCTGTTGACCGTAAAAAAAATAATAATTTCACTATATGTCTCCAGTGTTTTTTCCATGAATTTGGCAGTACATCCATCCAGCCTCACTCGGTTATGATGATAAACTGCTGTCAGGTCAACACCCAGGTGAGGTTAATGAGCATGTAGAGCTTCCCTGAGACGGTTTCCGACAGTTTGTACAGAAATTCTTCAGTTGTGCAAACCAATTACGATGGTGGAGGTCCTGAGCTTGTGTGAATACATGTGGTCTACTGTTGGGAGGCTGGTTGGATGTACTGCCAAATTCACGGAAACAGCATTGAAGATAACTCTGGTGGACATTTCTGCAGTCAGCATGGTGACCATCCCAAGACACACCTATGTAGTAATGGTGCTGTTTAATCAGCACCTTGATATGCCACACCTGTCAGGTGGATGGATCATCTTGGAAAAGGAGAAGTGCTCACTGACACAGGTTTTAGAGAGAAATAAATCTATTGAGTGCATGAAAAAGTCATGGACTAACTGAACCCTGTCAAAAATGCGAGCAAAATCAACAGTGTTGTGTTAATGAAACTTTTGTTCAATATTCAACTGCTGGGCAGATGGATAGGTTACCAAGGACAAAATGGATACTCCCGATATATTTGAATGGCTATTTTTTGGCTGATAGGTGGGTATACTGTAAATGGTCAGATAAATGGATGGGTATACCCTGTATACCTGAGTATTCTCTCCACTACACCCCTATATATAGCCTGACTCCAAGTGGTCAAAAAAATCTAAGAATGCAGCTTTAGCAAATTTTACCAAAGAAAAACAAAGATAAGAAAAAAGTCATTTTTGAGTTGCACTTTACATTCCTCTGACAAGCAGAATGACCGGATTACAAATATAAACTGAAATTAAATTTGTAAACAAATTCAGGCAGATATTTTTAGTCAACTGATGTTATGTATTGTCATCACCAGTGGCAGATTCAAATTCACAAATGTCTGCGACAATTGTGCCTGCTGGTCTCGCCGTCTGCTATATATTTCTGACTGGGTGGATGATAAAGGCTTACTGAGGGGGCGATGCAGATCTGGTTCCCATCATGTGGTTCCATGCTGCCTGTCGCTGCTGTCACATCTCCCATTTGATAATCTAAATAATAAATGAGCAGCTGGTGACTTGCAGGTTGTCGCTCTGTGCGACCTGATGTTACAACGTCAGCAGGTTCAGCCATTAGAAACACTTTACACACAACAGACCAGCCTCACTCCATCTTCCTCATGTTGTCACAGGAACATTGCCCTGATGGACGTCTTCTTCTGCTCGTTCCCGCCTGCTGCTCAAGTTTTACCTGAGATGGATTGGAGTGTTTAATGGATTTGTTCTTTGTGTTGCAAGAAAATGTGTTTGTTTTATTCTGTTAATTGTCTATTGGAATACATGAATCACTAAGATGGTTGTTTCTTTGGCAACGTCAGGTTGTTTGTGTAAATCAGAGCTGGGTTGTTTTTTTAGGGGAAGGTGGAGGCGGGGTATACGCATCAGATGCTGACTCACCTCTCTCAAAGAACAGTTATGACTGAAATCTGAGCTCAGGTCCAATGCCAAATTCAATTCACAAATAGTACTTAAGTACAATTTTGACATGCTTGTACTTTATTTGAATATTTCCATTGTATGCTACTTTAGACTTCTACTCCACAACATTTAAAAATTGTACTTTTGACAATGATGGTTAGTTTTTATGTTTTTAAAAAAACAAGGATACGCTCACATGATATGATGCAGTGCTATCTATTCTAATCTATACAGTAGTACACAGAGTATCTAAAACTGGCTCCACACTGATGAACTAAAAATGCTTTATCAAGCAGATTGACGAAAACAAAAATACAGTATATACATGTGCATAAAATGAAACAGCGCTGAGCAGATGCTGCCTCACTTGGTTAGTTTTTAGCAACGTTAAAAAAAGGCCCACCTAAAAAAAATCAATTTCAGTTTAGGTGTGTGCTATATTTAGAACATTTTCACCACTTCACTGTGCCAACAGACAGCCCTGTCCAATGGGAAACTAAAGCTGTTATCCAAAAGCCACTAGAAACCATTGGCATTTTACTTAAGCCATAAGCCACCAGAACCAGAACCATATCATGGCCTACTTGTGCAAGGTACCCTGGGTGCGTTGATTGTTGATGTTCTGGGACACTATGTCAAGTTCTTTTTTTTTTTTTTCTTCAACATACACTTGCGTTTTCACAGGAAATATAAACTTTACATACAGTCTCTTTCAAAATAATTGTACTACATCGGGACAACGCTGCAAATTATTTTTTTCCTTCAGCAACAAACACACATGGTTGGGTTTAGGCAAAAAGGTTTGGCTTTAGAATCTTACAGGATGCTAACACCAGTGAAAGTCAGTGTTTATTGGACCACTCCATCTACTCTACCACTTGGACTTTCGCTGTCTTAAGTTTCGTCCTGCCCCTTTTCCCCCCTGACATCACCAGGCACCGTAAAACTAAACGCGCATCAAGCTGACATTAAAGGAAGCCTTTTTTCGTTGGTTTCTGACAAAAACAAGTGGCCCAACCGCCGGATTTTGACGACTTCAGAGTGAGACCACGTTCATCTGTCGGGTGTGATTGGTTGTTCCTTACGACATGCAGTGTGAGTTGCTGCATTCCAAAAGTTGAACACTTCATCTTAGAGCACACCCATTGCACCATGAAAATAGGCACTCGGGAACATTTGCGCACTGATTTGGCGTCACTCAGGCGTTTGAGCACACCTGTTGCACAAATTGATTGTTTTGCAGTGCCTTTTGCAAAATGTGTACAGCCCCCTTTCACTCCCTCAGTCACTTAGTGTGTAAAGTAAAGCAGAGAAAATATTCCAAATATAGTGTAAAACTTAAACTGAAAATGATTTTTTTTAAGGTGCTAAAATGTGTTTCACAGCAGTACAGTGCCATGCTTCTGTGCCAGTAGATTTGGTGCATCAAAGACACTAGCAAAGCAAAATAGAAAATAAAATACGCACAGCAGAAATGTCGGACAGGTCGGACCACTGTGTTTATCTATATAACTTTGAGGGTTACAGTTACATCTGAAAATGACATTATAAATTAACAAGTTAGCTGATTTCACATATTTCCGCAATTTAAATCAATTGCCCGTTGTTTACCCCAAAGTGATTATCATTGCTCGTGCAAGGTCACAGCGAATTGGCCTTTACTTCTGTACTACTAGTTGAGTAACATTTTGAATTCAGGACTTTTACTAGTAATGGAGTATTTTTGACTGTAGTATTTCTACGTTTATTTAAATAAAGGATCTGAGTACTTCCTGATGGTTTCTAGAGCCTGACTAATGCTGGATTTTTAAGGCTGATCCAGACGCCTGTATTAAAGAGTTGCAAAAATCCCAAAATGACACAGTAGCCCATCTTAATTTTAGACATGTACTTTTTTGTAAAAGATACCTTAACCTTGGTTTTAAAAGAATTGCGATTAGGCTGTTTAAGATGTGAATGCAGCATAATCCAGCTGTTGTAAGAAATAACCGAGCCTTTTTTTTCTTAAATGAAACTATATATTTGTGAGCTGTTTGCCATTGGGCTTGCTGAGAGTCATAAACCTATTTCATGGGCTATATTGGCCACAACAAAAGTATTATCATGAGACTAACCTTTTTGAGGGGTAAAACTCTGCTGTGAATTGTCTCACAATCAAATATTTCACTGCCAAAAAATATGGTGCAATAAAACGTCAGATGGATATATGTGATGTTGTGAAATAGCTTGCTGAGAGTTAAATACGAAGATTAGTACCACTCTGTGTGATGAATGTAGAGCTACAGCCAGAAGCTGGTTAGCTTAGCTTAGCTAAGACTGGAAACAGAGGAAACAGCTTGCCTGGATCTGTTCAACAATTGGAAAATCCACCCAGCAGTACCTCTCAAGCTCACCAATTAAACCATTATATGTCCTTTGTTTCATCTGTAAAAACTTATTTCCCAATATTTCTTACTATTCAGTCTCTTAGATATTAAATCAGTCAGTTTTAGCTGTAAAAAACATTTTATTTTGTCCTCTGCAGCTTGTACTGATCCTGATTCAGACCACCAGTAGGTACTGGAATCAAAATGTCAAAAATGCTCAGAGCAAAGCTTGTAGTGTGTGTGTGTGTGTGTGTGTGTGTGTGTGTGTGTGTGTGTGTGTGTGTGTGTGTGTGTGTGTGTGTGTGTGTGTGTGTGTGTGTGTGTGCGTGCGTGCGTGCGTGCGTGCGTGCGTGCGTGCGTGCGTGTGTGTGCGGTTATCTGTTGCAGGACACATTGAGTATCCTTAAAATGGACTCACTGCCTGAGTAGCCAGAGTGCAGCTTTTTAATCCAGACATTTCGGTGAAGAAGCCGCTGTGTGTGCTGACGATTGGCTGACTTCATCTGTTCTTCGCTTCAGCCAATCGAGCGGATGTCGACACGTCACATGTCATTACCACTGAGCGTCTGTGTGTCTGCGACCAGACAACACAGTGTTGAACCTGCAGTGTTGGTGGCAGCCTGTCTGTTTGTGTCCCCTCTGGATCTGCAAGGTTTTATAACACAACAGCAACATATGAGAAACCACACTGATGCTGCGTTCAAGTCATGTGGGACAGAAGGTAGTGATGGAATGATTGTCATGATTAAAAAGCTTTCACACATCAGACAGCCCAAGATGGCAGCTGTCAGTGTTACTACTGATGAGCTTAATTTACACAGTGAGTGAAGGGTTATTATTCAGCTACTGTTGTGTGAGCTTGTCATGTTCAGGGGGAAAGGAACGATTATGTGTTAGAACAGAGTTATTAATGACTTAGTAATGTATTTTCAGATTTTAACTGAAAATCATTATTTTCTTGTGTTGTTTCAACAAAAATTGCACCCATATTTTTACTCAAATCGAATATCCACTCATATCCAAAAGTTGCTGTTTCTTGTTGCGACATGACACAAAATGACAGCAGTTTACAGAAACCAGGGTTTGTTTGTTTGTAATGAGAAGAGCTCAGAAGTTGCTTCTGGTAGCAGAAAGTGAGGAGACAAATGCTTATTACACAGCCCATTTCTCCAGGACAGTTCAGCTAGAAGAAAATGTTGCCGTTCTACTCTTTTGCAAACCAAATTACGTTACATTTGCACATTTCATATATATCATATCAATGTTTCTTAAGTGACGTAGTACATGAGCTGGCTTTGTCGTGTGGAGGTGGAGATCAGTTCGGGATCAGTTTTACATAGGGATGTGGACTAATGTCAGTTTACCACAGGATGTCTGTAGTATAAATGTCTGATTTGCACAGGCCAAGAAATCTCCATAAGTCTACCAGAGATGGGAGTGGTAACTCAGATTGCGCCCTGATGTCACCTCCCTGTCGGCATGTGCGTGCTACGTTGCTTCCTGTAAGCATCAGCTGAAGGATAATAATAATTAATGATTAGCCCAATATGAAATATTGCCCATGATCAGGCTTGTGTGTACACAATGATTAGCAATATGGATTTATATTAGGCCTACCTAACACAACCAGAAGTCTTGTGTCTCTGAAAAGTGCTTTCTTCCCGACCTTTTTGATTGGTCTCCTAGGGCTATACGATCATGTGGAGAATGTCTACTATCACGACTGCCAACAACACCGAATGCTTCTTCAAGCACCTCCATCACCAAAAAAATGCGGAAAACTACTTGTAAGCGTGGAAAAGTTGTTGTTGAACAGGACATGACGAAATATTTACATACATTTTTACAGAGGATCGCATTCGCATGGGATTAATATTACCCGAGGTTGTTTCTTTCCGTTTTCCGTTTTACAAAATTCTCACATAAACATACAAAAAAACCTTTGTTCCCACTGCCATCACCACCCTGAACACTCTATAAATAACAACTGAAGTCCCACCCAGATACACTGCTTTGTTGTATATCTTGTATAATGTCTATTGTGTTTTGTGTGTCCTTGTCTATTTTATTGCGGAGCTTGCCAAAGACGAATTTCTGTTACTTGTGACAGACAGTAAAGGTTTATTTTATCTTATCCCAGTAAATGTTTTGTTCCTTACAAAAAAGTACTCCTTCAAATTGAAGCTGTATTTGTCTCTTAAAGGAAAATGACAACTACCGCCTGTTTGAGGACAAAAGAATCACCTAACACATACACAGATACATAACACACTAAAACAGGATTGTTGTGGAACTCAAAATGTGAACTAGACTTGTGTTAGTTTCTGCACATCAGATAATAAGTAACATTAACTGTAAAATAAGAAACTAAAGTATATCAGTGTGCAATTCTTTTTCTCTCAACTAGCCTATATACTTTAACAGCAAATTCTCACAAGCTCATGAGTTACATTTACTCACTGAACTCTCAGGATGTGCAGAAGTACTCAAAATGCACTGTAAATATGAGCTCCAAATCATAATAAGACATTAATACTGTACAATATTTCAACTGAATGTCATTTTTAGTGTGTGTTTGATCACAGACTGTAGAACAACGTGGATATAACCCATGCGATGTCATTTGTCTCGGACATTTTAAATCCTGGAATAAGGTTTATTACCATGTCTGCTGTCTTGTCAGTTACACCTGGTAATCAAGATACCGCTGTTTCACTGCAATCTCCTCCTCATAAAACAATGAGACAAAGATTAATTATGAGTCATTAGTGTAATAACTGTAAAATAAAAAAGACCATCACCAACAAGATTGGCAGCGTCCTCACTGCATATTACATGTCGTGGCTCCAGGTCAGATTTAGAGGAAAATCTGCTGGATAGCTTGGCGTCACAAAGCAGGAGGTGGGCGCCGTTTTTTCTACAGCAAAGCAAGCTTTGAAGAGAAAATCATTTCTAACGTGTTTATCCTCTTCAGTGCAGCCACGGGCTCCCAGGAGGGTGAGGTGAGAGATGAAGCAACAGGGTTTATGGGAGACTTTGAGCAAATACGAAACGTTTCTGTATATAAACCGGTGGTGTGTTTTTTAAAAAATGATTCCTCTGTGACACACGTCATCCTTTTGGGGTTGATGGATTTTCTTTTCTGTCACCTTTCTCAATTTTCTTCAACCTTTCGCTGTGAGTGAACACACTCCGCAGTGACCTGCAGGGAGAGGCCAAAAATAAATCCCCACAGTCGCTCATTTGTTTAGGATCGACATTTTGCCAGCGGTCGACAAACATCAGAGAAAATGCTGACGTGGTTTTAAGAGGCTGGTTTCTGGAATTGACCCTTTATATTTACTGAATATTTGAGCTGTTTAATTACAGATTTTCCCCCGTAGTAATTATTTACATTAAATATTTCTTTCAACATGTTTCCTGCCAGTTTATATAAATTTGCACATAAAAATATTATTTTTCATCAGTATATATTCCTTTAACCTGTAATAAAACCTTTCTTGTTCACCTATTTAATAATAGTTTTGACTAATGTTCCTGCAGTGTAAGTGTCTTAGCTTGAGATAGGCAGCTATAACAGTGACTTACAGGCAAATATACAGAACAGATGACACAAAATGTGCCAAAAATCATAGTTAAATAAATGTCAATAGATATTTCTGAAGCAATAATATATTATTCATCCTAAAATTAACCTAAACGGCATCTTAAAACCAGGGGCGGAGCCCAGGCATATAGGGAGAATCCCAGGGGAGATTTTTTTTATCGTTTAAAGTGCCGCTATATGCACCTTGCATTTTCCTTCCTGCCATATAAAAAGAGGCAAAAATTGTCTTCCCATCCCACACCACATTGCCCGTTCCACCTCAAAATGAGTGAGGCTTATTGGTGATTGCACACACTTCAAGTTTATCTGCTCCTCAACATCTTCCATTCCCTCTGGATCTCCTTTACCGTGCTTTATTCTCTACAGTGTCATCCACCTTTGTTTGAACACTCTCTCCTTACACCTCCTCCATTTTCTTCATCGGGGTGAGAGCAGATCAATCCTTTAGCTTCTGTTTCTTCCTCCTTCAGTCCCTCCGCTGCAGCAGAGGCCCTGTAGCTCATATTCCATTTTCAGTGTTTCATGTATAATGCAGCAGGTCCCTTCATCAAAGTGAAAATGTCTGTCAGAGCAGAGGGCAGGCCAGAGGTTCACAGTCAGATCTGACAGCTGAAAGGGGGGAAGGGTTGTCTGACCACGGTTTAAATAAGTCTCTTTTTTAACAGCGGCACCCACAGAAATTTTTCATAGGGGTGGGCAGATGGGGCCACAGAGAATCTTTGGCTGTCAATGTTATCTGCTGCGTATGGACTAACACATGTACAGCTAACATTTCGAGTTCCACAGTAATCCTGTTTGGGTTATGTATTTATACATGTTAGGCGATTAATTGTTCTGCACATTGGCTGGTTGTTCTTTTCTTTGAAACGACAAATACAGCTTTAATTTGAAGGAGCACAGTGGTTGTAAGCAACAAAACATTTACTGGGAACTAGCCTTCTCAAGTTTAGGGGAGACTTGTGGGTACCTATTCATTCTCATTCAGGTAAGAGTTCAAGGGACTCCTTTGAAAATAGCCACGCCAGTTGTTCCCTTGCCGAAATCTAGTGTAACTTTGGAGCCCCCTTTCTAACAAGTAATGCTGAAATGGCTGGTACCAATGGATGCCTTGGGTTTTCTTATTTCCTAAAACACCACCTTCATGCTAGGTTAAAACACAGTCTTTTAAAGACAGTAACGTTTGCCTCTAATTGGCCTACTGTTTTGGTTTTTTACCAGTACTGACAATTTGGAAATATGCTGCACCTACATTCAGTATTTATAAATTGATTCTTGGGTTGCAACATTTTTTGTTTCATTGTGATGGAAAAAGTGCATTTATATGCATTTATTTTGAAAGAAAAGAAAGAAGAAAACTGCAGAATCAGGTTCAATTGGCTTCCTTTAAAATAGTTTTTACATAGTCTTTGGTCAAAATCTTTAAAAAACCAAAAACCTAATCTGTGGAAAATTAGATAAATAATGTAACTTGCATTGAAGATTGTGTTCTTGCAGAAGGAGGCATTTTGTGAGGGGTGTCCGTGTGTAAAATCTGGCTGAAAATCATTTAAAAGCTGGTCTGTACATTGAGTGCACAGTTGGCCACCAGTTTCACATGGTGTGTGTTTGGGATACAGGTCCTATTGCAGATTAAATGGTCAACTGAACCCATTAAGAAGAGCAATGTATTCAGACAGAGTTTTTGTGAATTTGCAGCCACAGCGATCGGTCCCATTTCAGCAATTTTTCTGTTGTTATAGCGCCACCCAGTTGTCAATTAGAGTTAAATTTCTCCAGTCACCTTGAGGCGTCCTGTTCTACATATCTACCAAGTTTAGTAAAAATCGATATGGCCGTTCAGCCTAAATAAGAAATTAGCTCTCTAGCGCCCCCGTTTTGTTTGATGGGGTCAGTAATGGAGGGGTCCCCTCAGATTATGTGTGGTCATATGCCTACAAAGTTGCGTGGTGATCGGTGAAACCCTTGAGATGTTATACACCTTTATGTGATGAGCCACGCCCTCCGCAATGTTCATTGCCTTATAGAAGCTCAGTTTTAGTAAGTTTTCCAACTTTTGCCAAGAGGGAACTTTAGATATTGGTCCTTAGATTATGTTCACCGAGTTTCATGCAAATCGGTCAAACTTCCTAGGAAGAGATCGATTTGAAGTGTTTTTCAAAAAATTCAACATGGCGGAAAATCTATATACAGGAAGTTATGGGTTCTTGAGGCAAATTTGTTCCTCATGAGGAGAGGCATCTCTGTGCAAAGTTTCATGTCTCTACAACATGCGCGGCATGAGATATGCCCATTCACAGTTTGCTATTTCAATTGGTTGCTATAGCGCCCTTCTTTGGCCAATTGATATTGCTTCATTGCATCCTCCCATGACCCTCTACCACTGTGCCAAATTTCACATGGATTAACCAAGTCAGTGAGGAGAAAAACGTGGTACAGACACACAGACAGAGTTTTTGTCATTATATAGTAAGGTTGAAAATCTGGGTGATCTCTGTTAAGACTGGTAGAAATCCTAAAGACGGCTGTTTGTAAAAACATTGATCCTGTGTCCGGCTTTCCATTTCTTTTTCTTTCTTTTTTTGAATACCGGGAAAGTTGATAATAATACATCTTTTTTATTTGTTAATCACAAGTGGGAAATTTGGGCTAAATCGTGGCAACAAAGGAAGGGTCAGAAGGTCATCACTCTCTCTTTTGTTGCAGCCTTTTATGAAACATCAATACATTTCCGGCCACATTTTTATATTCATTTGCACATTTGAACTTTTGACCCAAGAGTGGCGCTAAAAGGAACTCACTGTGTCTCCACAATAAAAAGGGTCTGTTTTTATGAACATGCACAGGATGGGTTCAGCCAGAATGTGACTGTGTACTCAGAGGTGTTAAAAGCATTAGTTGGAAGAATATAGACCGGGTTACAGGCTTACAGTGTGCACCATCAAACAGCCTACAAGTGCAGACAGCGCTGTTGGTTAAAATTAAACTGTATCTGTTGGGCATGAGATGGAAAAACGTGGCTGAATGACATCTTGTATAGACATAGTGTGATATTGGAGGAAGCATCTGTAAAAATTCATGAAGGCCTGAACATCTTTAGTTAATGTCACTGAAGCAAAAGAAACCTCACGTGCTGAAGTTTGTTTAGATGTAGATTTTGCTTGACAGTAGTGCTAGATGCAGGGTGAGGGGGGGTCAGCTAAATCCTGTTTGGACTGTGAATATTAACATCACACTTCAAGTAAATATGGCCATGGATGTCCAGATATATCTTGCTTTGGACCAAAGCGTTGGACAGTCTGGTAGCCGACATCACAAAACCTCTAGCGGCGACTTCAGCCTTGATGACTCATAGCGGTCAAACCCTAATTTACAAACCTGGCCCGACCTCAGAGACTCTCACTGTCTCCATCTTTCTCACACACACTGTTAACAGTTTCTATATAAACGTCTGCCCCGAGCCTTTTTCATCAGCTGGCTTTGTTATGTCAGAATATAATTTAACCATACTGGACCACAGCCAAATCATGACTCTCTCTCTCTCTCTCTCTCTCACACACACACACACACACACACACACACACACACACACACACACACACACTTACAGTGGAGTGTAATTATCATAATTGTGTCCAGTGTTCGAGGCCCAGACTCCACACACTAACCTGTATGAACAAGGACTCATTTCTGTCCGGCATTGTAGCTGCGGTGACTCTAAAATAGACCAGACCATTTCCTATTGACGATGAGATTAGAGCCCATTTACCAAACTAATCTAATGGAAAGGGACAGGAAACTCACTGAGGTAATTATTCATTTGCTGGAACTCAGGGAAGACTGAAAAATAAATCCTCTTGACTGAGAACAGCTCTCTGTTATTTGTGATAAAACAAAGAGAGATTATAAATCTTAGTTTCATGAGACATAGTGATTGCAGCTGCCATTAGGACTCTTTATCTTCCCATTAGAACAATGTGTTACATACAGTAGTACATAATGAATTAACATCTGTTTTGTAACACGCTGAGCTCCACATGACAATATTTGTATATTATGTTATTTGTTAAACACTAGGGATGTAACACTGGCCGATATCAACCAAAGAAAATAAAGACAGTAATGGGGACCTAAGGATCTTTTGTTAGATGTCAGTTACATTAAAGGGGCCCTATAGGCTCATTACAGGTTCATACATGTATTTTGGGTTTCTACAAGAACATGCATACATGTTTTAATGTTCAAAACACTCTTAATTGTCCTCATACCATCTGTGCTGGAACACCTTATATATATATGTCTGCCTTAGACACTGTTTTAGCGCCTGCCCTCCTTCCAAAAAAGCCCAGTCTGCTCTGATTGGTCAGCATTTCCAGGTTTTCTGTATCTCTGCACTGTCATGGGCAGTGCAGGGGAATGAATGTAACTGAGTATAATGGCATTTTTACTGTAAAAAAAAAATGACCAATAAAAGCTTCTAAACACAACCAGGCTGGAAAGTTATCTGAAATCAGGGAGAAATTAACATTATCAGCAGTGTAAACAGACACATCTGTGCTGTCAGTAAGGGTAAAAGACAACCCGTTGTTGTGATCAACATGGAGCAAACATCCACCATTTCACTATTCTATCTCTAAAAAAACAAAAACAAGAAGAAAAAAAACATTGAACACCTGAATGGGATTATCCTCGTTTGCCTCTATTTACACATATTGCTTTGTGTCTTTTTCCAACAGGACAGTTTTCCTGCCAGATTTGGAGGAATCCACTTTGTGAACCAGCCCTGGTACATCCACGCTCTCTACACCGTGATACGACCCTTCCTCAAAGACAAGACCAGGAAGAGGGTGAGGCCACAAGTTATTACATCAAAGCAGCTATAATCGATATCTTTAGATTAACGACTGCTGACTGTTCACTGCCTGCTCAGCAGCAAACAGCAGGCAGACAGTGTTAGAGATGAGCTGGTAAAAAAATTGGAGCTTTTGGCAGCTAGTAGAGACCACGAGCAGAGCTGAAAGAGAGTGAATATTGGAATTTCATTCATCAGTTGGACACAAACATAACTCCAAAGAGGAATGACCATGTTGCTACATACCTGCTGGATGTGAACTATGTGCTATTAAGTTCAACATATTATCAATTTGAAAGGTGATTACATGTCAGTGTGTTGAACACTTATTTCCGCTGCCCCCTAGTGGCCAAAAAATCATTAAAATTTAGGCTCCCCTTTATACATTTCAAACCAAGTCATCAACCTTAATTGTCTTACTGTTTCCTCTCCCTTTACAGATCTTCATGCACGGCAACAACCTGAACAGCCTCCATCAGCTGATCCATCCTGAGATCTTGCCGTCGGAGCTCGGTGGGATGATGCCACCGTACGATATGGGCACATGGGCACGAACGCTGCTGGACCACGCTTACGACGAGGAGACAGACTACTGTCCGGAGTCCTACACCCTGTCAGTGCAAGACCTGGAGAGAGACCTGGAGAAAAACCTGTCCCCAAAAACAATGAAGAGGTCAGCTCAACTATTTTAACCTTTGATTACCTACAGTATGTATCAACAGAACATCCATATTTTGTCAAACTAATTATGTGATTATTGCATAATTTTTGTAAACAAGTGGGATAATGATGAAGCTGCTGTGTAGATTTTATCACACTGCTTTTCCTTTCTTCTCCACTCCTCTCACTACTTGTTATCTTCTACTGAAGACATAGAATTAATATTTATTTATTTATTTGACAGCAAAACAATAGCAAAATATAGTTAGGAGCCGTGGTGAGGAATTTCTTCAGGTATTTGCCCAGAGTTGGAATATTAATTAATAAAAGGAAACAATGAAAATAATGAATCAGATACAAAGAAAACAGAAAGCTAAATAACAAAATCATAATAATGAAAATAAAAAAAATGATACAGTAAATACTTAAATCTCATATTACAAAATAATATTGCTTTTTATTATTTACTGTTGTTGTTTATTTAATTGGCATTGATTGTCATTTAATATTCTAGTATTTGTTAACACTGAATATTAAATATTCACATGGGCCTATAGAATTTTAACTCAGTAACAAGCTAATAGCCACCTGAAATATTAAAAAATACATATGTATGATATCAAGTAAATCAGTTATTGGCCATCAAAAGTTACATTTGTCTGTTGTTAAAAATGCTGTGAGTTTGTTTGACATTTCATGGAGAATCATTCCCCCCTATAGGCCACCACACAGTATGATTCACTGTGACAGTAAATTGTCTGACCACGCTGTGACACCAGCTGACTCACTCACTCAAAATCATTTAGACAAACAACACCATGAGCCCAGAGAGCAGACTGTCACTGCAGATCAACACAATCCTGCTGCCAATTAGCAATTAGAGGTCACTTATAATTGATCAGTTTTACCTGCCTTATGTAGTACTATACTTAAGTACATTTTTAAGGTACTACTTTATGCTTTTATTACACTTTTTATTCCACTCAGTCTTGCAGAAAATTTTTCTCAGTGGCTACTTGTGGTTATGCAGCAAAAGAAATGCCTGCAGCCCAGAGAGCATTTTCCCCACAGATCACTACTCTAAAAGACACATCTGTAAAAATGTTGACAGGACACCTCGAGCTGCAAACAAGGTCATTTATGAATCTTTCTATTCTTAATTTTTTGTCCATCCTGGTTTCATATTTGTAAAACTTTCCTCAAGCCCAGAAAAGCAATTTAAAAATCTGTGACATCTTCACAATGAAGACCAGCAAGGAGAGACAATACTGCGCATATTCAGTGGGCCACATACCACAGAAGTAAATCTCAGAGGCTAGAAAACTGTTTTGGCATATGCGCCAGACAAGAAACTCCACTACGTTGGTACAACACTGCCACTTGAGTTTTTTTTCCTTCCACAACTAACGCACATGGTCAGGTTTAGGCAACAAATACAGGTTAGGTCTAGGAAAAAAGAACAGGGTTTGGCTTTAGAATCTAATGCGCTGGATTTCGATGACTCTTGAGTCTTAAAACCCAGATATGAGTTAGCATTCTAGCACTCCCAGTTTCCTTTTTGTAAAGTCAATGGGTTTTTAGTTAGATGCCTGAAATAGGGTCTGTGGTTAACACAAAATTAAGAGACTTTAACATTTTTTTCTGTGACATAAAATACGTCAGTAAATACCCGACTCCTGAATTCTAAAGCCTTCATGTTTCTTAAAAAAGATGGTTGCCAACAAGTGGCTAAGTGAGAGCTTCATCATGCCAAACCAGACCGAACACAGCCTTACAGCTTCATTATGGTGGCAATGTTAAACCGTGTCGTTGCGGTATAGTTCATTTAAAGCCCAGAGTTTGCTTTTTACTTCTGCTGGTTGCATTTAAATGTTAAAAATCATAAAAAGTGGTGTTTATTTGTCAAGATTATCTTGCTGAACGAAACATGTAAGTATCATAAACTAGCACAGAGCTTATTTTTTGCAGTAACCCAAAATCCAATGGCCTTTTGTTGAGGGAACCAGGACAACATTAGCTGCCTTCTTGGCCTACAAAATAATCCCTACACCACTAACTGGGGGAAAAAATAGATCTGCTTCCAGTCCCTACATACTTTACAATGTGTCTGGCGAAGTTTATTTTCACGCTAATACAATTGGAGCCGGTCTGACCTGCATCGCAGGTCTGGTCCCAGTTTTTAGAATCTCAGAGGGCCTGTGAAGACCTCAAGGACACACTGGCACTGATTATCTTCTGTTGTGTTCCCATGCAGGTCTCAGTCTGTGGTGGAACCAGGCGTCCTGAAACGACCAGACAAAGTCAAGAGTGAAGAGGACAACATGCAGCCGCTGCTCTCGCTGGACTAATCCACACATTCAATAACAGCTCGAAAGCATAATCAATATTTACACACACAAACACACTGACTTACCTGTGCACCTACTGTAAGCGACACGCCCGCCCTGAAAACACCTTCCTCCAGAAAACGCTGCTGCTGCTGCTGTTGGATTTGTGTTTCTCTTGAACTTGAGGAAAAATCAAAATAAGCTAACAGGAGGCAGACGAACGAGACAGACACGAGACGGACGTTTCCTCGCAAGCAAAGGGCATCCTAAGAGCTACTGATGGTGTTCTCTATATTTATTTATTTAGTTATTTGTCAAGTGCCAATTCCAAAAAACTGTAAATTAACGTCTTTAAACAATCCAGCCCCCTCAGTGTGGAGCAGGGAAAGAGAACAAACATGAAGAGAAAGAGTTGTGAAGGTGCCACATGCGTGTGAAAACAGTGTTTCCTACGGTTGTGTAGTATAAAGGTGAAAAACTGGAGATCATATCTCAAAGAGGGCTCGGGGCCACAGTTCCCGAGCTGCAGTGTTTTTCTTCTTTGTACAGTAATTTGAAGAAAACAAGAAGTACAGCTCAGGATTAGTGACAATAACGAGCTTCTTCAACCTCCTGGACACAAAACTGGCAGACAGGCAGGCAGGCACTGGGTTTACTGGGAGCTTACTGGGAGGCTATGGGTGTCTTTCCTGTGAAAATAACGTCTGAACTATATCGACCTCGCTCCAGTTATCTCTTGGAAAAGCAAACCCCCCTTTACGCTAAGAGTGGGCTGTAGGATTTTTTTTCTCCTCCTTTTCTGACCCATTTGTCGCAGAGTACAGTATTTCTTCTGCCATTAGGAAAACACAAAGCTGCAGACTCTTTTTAAACAGTGACTCACATCATTACGTTTGGCTGAAGATGACTAAAAGATATATTTTGAGAAGTTAATAGATGTCAAGCCAGACAAAATAAATAAGCCTAAATTTAATTTTTATAAAAGCAGAGTAACCCTCTCCTGTGACCTTGTGACACATTTGTTACTGTATATTTCTGGCAATAATAATCTTACATCTAAAATGGCCGAGCATCAACCACAGTATCTGTTCTCAACATGTCAGTATTATAAGATTTCGAGACGCGTTAAAGGACTGCACCGTTATTTTTTGCATGTTTTACTATAAATCTTACTCATGATTTCAGTACATTATTGGTGTTTCATTATGCGGCTGAAAGCTATTTTAATCAGTATTAATTTTAGTTGATAATCTTAACTCAAGGTCCACTTATTAGCTTTCTCCTGAGCTTTTACCATGTCTAACACTTAACTATTAATTTACAGATTTGATTGAATATCTCTGTGCTATCATGTGATTAAAAAAAGAAAAGAATTCAGTAATTCACAATTTTGCTTTTTTGTCGTCAGCGTTCTTTTCAGTAACTACATGAGGAAATGCTCTTTGGCAGCAGACTCTTTAAGGTGCCCTGTGGAGTTCATGGCCACTAGTGGAGCTATGGAGCAATGTTGTTTTAAATGGGTTGTCTGTATCAGAGCATGTGATTCACGCTCCTACCATTAGTTTCACGTCATTCCACAAATCAACAGTTGCAAATCTGACACAAAAAGAGGCGTAGTAATGCACCAACAAAGGCAAAGAAGAAGACGGCTAGCTAGCAAACATTGTCGTACGCAGTGCACAACGTAAAATATTACAAATTATCGGCTTTGCAAATATTTTACAAGGTAGGTTCAAACCAGGTCCCCAAGAAGTGCGCCGGTATTAAAGCCCATTTGACATAGTGGCCAAACTGTGTAACTACAACTTTCAAATCCGTCATTGGATGCTATTGGGCCCAAAAGAGGCTTTTTCCTACAGAGTTAAGGTCTTTGCACACTGAGTCCATTTTTGCGGATGCATTTTTTTAATCTGTCATCCCAAAAAAAAGTCATTACGCACAGAAACCTTGCACACTGATTCTGATGCATTTTAATGTTCTATTTATTGCAAAAATTCGCAATATGTGACAAAATGAAAAGACACATTTCCGCCTTTGGTTCTCCACGCTTGAGTTATTTATCTGGCTGTCACAACTCCCTCCCTGTATATTAATATCTGACCTATTGAAAGTAGCTATCTGAGTTATGAAATGATTCTGTGCGCCCCGTTCCTCTGTCTTGTCGCACCACCATTTTCTTCACTAGTTCTTGGTCAAACAACTCTCTAAAGGCTTCTGACGGATGCGGGAAAAAACACAGAAACCTGTTACAAAGATTTTAATTATGGATTATCAGACTCAGTGTGTAAACATGATTCACACAACATGAAGTCATATTTATTTTTATACGTGCGACAATTTCGGACCAAAACAATTGGACTCAGTGTGCGAAATAAGTGGATAATTTTTAGCATCACAGCCCCTGCGAAACAACTCATGTCACTCTCTTAATTTTATCCATTCAGTCTGATGATATTTTGAAAGTCTAGTAGAGCCACGCGATTGAGTCCTTTTATCCCCATTCAAGTTAGCAGAGCGCTAAACAGGAAGTTAGCCACTTGGCCGGCAGAAATCTCCAGTGCACTTGCTCTCTGGGCCCAACGATGCAAAAGTTTCAGATAATTCTACACCTGGGAAGTTGAACTTTTTTGGCCTCATGTGCCACTCAGCAACTTCCATAGGAATGAATAGCCCTCCTTGGACACTGTATCCAGTTCTCTTTATACATCTGTGGTTCAAACAGTGTGTTTTCGGTGAGAAACATAAACATAACTTTTGCATGCTTACAAGAAAACTCCACAGGGCAGCTTTAAGTCTCAAACGTGAGAGCTTCCTGACAGCATGTAAACACACCAGAGCTGCAGAGTAATTTAACTTTTACAAGCTAGTAAAGACACACAGTGATAAATGATCTATCTCAGGCAGTACTGAAGTTGGCAGTAGTGTGACCATGACTGGCAGTAAGTGTGCTTAAAGTGATTTGCAGTAAATAGGCTACAGAGATCCTTGTTTAGTTTTATCTCAGAAACGTGTTATTTTACATACTTAGATTACAGTATTTTATTGTATTTACAGTATATTATTTACATTCTGCACTTAGACAAGCTGCTGCTGCAGTGTAGATATCTAAACTGACACAAACACAACACTTCATCTGTTTGTATGCTATGCTGACTTCCCAAAAATACTTCTTCGGATGAAACTGGCACCAGCTGAAGTTGTGTGACATACCGTAGTTTAGGCTCTTCTAAATCAGCAGCTCACATACAGGCTTATGTCGACAAGTGCAAAAGGTATGACAACTGACTGGCAGACAGGAAGACTGTGACTCTGACGAGCAGAGTAGGGCAGCGGAGGGAAAGCCAGTCAGGCTGGCAAGCAGACAGCCGAGCAGATCGCAGAAAGGCCGGCAGGCAGGAAGTGTGAGGTGGCCGGCTGCAACGAGAGTAGACAGCTGGAATGTTAAACTATCACACCAGCGTACATGACATGTCAACCCCACTTACAACAGCTCAGAGGCTCTACTCTGTGCAGAGTCGAGTTAGACTGCGGCCTCAGTGTGATCTGTCTGGTTCCACCCCGGTAGATCTGCTGCACGTGTTGGTGATATTTTTATTTAATATGTGATCAGTCAGTCCACTGAGAGCAGACAATGCCTACAGAAAACAGCCTGGGAAACTGTCTGACTGATTATAATGTTGAATTCTCATTGGTAATTGACCCTTCTCTGAGGCAATGTTCCCGAAGTTACCGTTGCTAAACCTTTCTGTTCTCCCACAGCATATGTGCAGTTTATAATGATAACAGTGTGGGGACCGCCTGTTATACCGACAACAAAACCCCAGTAATCCAAATAGTGCTCCATTGAACCAAAAGGCCCATTGTCTCATAGCCTGTTATCCCAAACTCCCTAACCAAAGCACATGGCTAATTATAATGCAAGATGATGTCATTGGACTCTTCTGCTGCCAGTTTTTTTTTTTCATACTGTGGCGAAGCATGACCTTCCCTACTCTGCCTCTGATTGGCTAATGCTCTTTGCTCCTTGGTTGGGTTGGTCAGGTCTGGGCCTTAGGTCTAGTCTCATAGTATGAGGGTTAGCCAGTCAGGGGCAGAGGTAGAGTGGGTCATGCCTTTACCATGGGAGAAAAAACAAACAAAAAAAACACCAGGGTTGACCGATTGCAGGCCATGAATATTTCTAATTGCAGGGAGAGTTTGTATTTTCAGAACAATAAGCATTTGTTTTCAGGATAATAGGCTGTCAGACAATTGGCTTTAAGTCCAATGGGTCATTTTTCTGACTATTGGGGTTTCCGAACAATGTGTCATCATAACAATGGCATGGAACCAACAAGAGCAGATTATTTACTTAAAGTTTGTAGCAATTTCAAAAAAAAAAAAAAAGAGAGATTCCACACAGCAGAAAACAAAACAAGCGCGTCATTTCTAGCCGATGACAACCATTGATTTTGACGGCTAAAATAAAGACTGTTGCTTGCTCTGTGAAGTGCTGACACTTTGAGTTGGTTGTTGACAACTTTTTGATGGTTCCCGTTAATGAAATTCAAGACGAGAACCCTCTAAAAACATGGTTACATACATGATATTTTGCTAAACGCTGCATATCCCAGATTAAAAACTTGCCATCTTCAGGAGGAGATGATCCACGTGAAAGACTTATACCAATGACAAAACTGCAGAGAGAAGGTTAGATAGATGACGGCAACAATGAGCAGTACTGTTACACATCCAGTGCAGGGAGTAGCGTACCCTTTATTAAGTAAGGTAAAACTTAAGCTTGTGTAGCACATCTGGTTTTATGCAACACACCTGAGTTTGCATCCTGTCTCAGACAGATTCCACTAACAAGTAACGTAGACTTTTTTTCCCTTACATTCACCAAGTTGTTTTAGTTGCCTGACCCTTACCACATATTCAGGAGCTATAATTTTAGGATGTTTAAAACACCTCGAGAATATTATTACCAAACTTAATTTGGGGTTTTGCAGAATTATCTCGATATGGTTGAATTTTCAGAGCGTTGACCGCAAAAAGAATCAGCTATCTTCAATCCAAAACTCCATCAGTATCACGTCAACTCAAATGGAACTGTATTAAAACCTGTGTCGCTTCCCTTAAACGTCATTAAGATTAACATTTTTGTCAACTATTGCTCATATTTTGTAATAAATGAACAAATGCTGGAACTTTTCAGCCACTTTAG
This sequence comes from Epinephelus awoara, assembly GCA_035609425.1. Classification (NCBI taxonomy): domain Eukaryota; kingdom Metazoa; phylum Chordata; class Actinopteri; order Perciformes; family Serranidae; genus Epinephelus; species Epinephelus awoara. Next base: position 13,612,867 of record CM069305.1, read on the forward strand.
ACATCTTATATGTTCACATTAAAGAGGCTTCCGTCAGAAACTTTAGGGGAAATGTAGAACTGCCAGTTTTGTGCACATCAGAGAGACTGTAATAAACTGTGGGTCTAACGTGAAACCAGAAAATGTTCATCAAGTGTTTTAGAATGATTTCCGTGCATTAGTAGATATCTGAGGTATATTTTTCACACTTACAACACACATACAAAGAGGCCGCAAATTCAGGACTCAGTTGAGCTTTCGCAGCTTCGTGTCAGTCGAGGATGTAAAGGGATTAAACAGATGAGTACCATAAACAGGGACACACACACACATACACACACAGCCACTGTAGATGCTTCCAGTTGTTAGGATACAAAGTTTACATGAAATAAACATCTGTATACTGCTTGAATATAGCAAAACTGACTCTCACACAGAACATCCTGCAGGTTCACTGGTTATTTTTAAGGTTAAAGTATTAGAGGTTGGTATCAGAGGCTGCTTTGTTCTGTTGTAAAACTTATTGTATGTAGAGAAACTTAAACACAGTAACACACAGGTAAAGATTTACATTTTATTACAAATATACTTTATCGGGTGACGCTTTGCGCTTTGCCACACATTTAAGATTTTTAAAATGTTTTTTTTTTCCCTTTGTCAGTATTTTATTAAAGTTGCTATCTACATTGTTTATTACACAGGTGACAGATTGGTATATGTTGTATGAATTGTAAACAGAATAATGAAGTTAGAATCTGTTTTTTTATTTTCAAGGAATTCAGCATTTCGAATGTTCTTTCCGTGTTGTTGTTACGTCCTTCCTGCTGAGCTTGGATCAAAGTGTTGCTGAATACATTTTTACAAACCTATTGTGACTGATAAGTAGTGACATATTGATGGCTTTCACATTTTTAAAAGCCACCATGGAAGACGCCTGGAGGTCCTCAGTGATTTTCTAAAATTTTGATTCAACCTTTGCAACAAAAGTGAACACAGATGAATCATTTCTGGGCTGGTTTTGTGACTGGAAACGCTGCATTTCCGTCACCAATACTTAAGATTTGCATAATGTCAGATCAAAGTGAGCTAACATGGTATTTATTCAGCTAAACAACACTGTTTTATTGTCATCAGTTTTTCACACCAGCTTACGTGATAGCAAATGTAGAGCCTGCATACTGTTTTTCTCCCATGCAAAATAAGGTCTCACAATGACGGACAGACTGTGGAGAAACATTAAGGGAGCATGATGCTTCCATTTTTATTGACCTGCTTCACTTGTCAAAATAAACACCACGCATGAGACACATGCATATGTGTGTAAGAACCCTGACAGACAAATTTATCTGCAGTTTGCAAGTGATAAACATTTGTGTAATGTGATGCTGTCACTGTTTGCAGTTCACCATGAGCAGTGCTCGCAAATCACTTTTGTGAGACGGGCCCCGGTCGGCTATTTGGGGCCAGAAAATCCATATTTTCTGTGGTGAGCAAGCAGCGTGATAACCTCAAACACCTACATGTACCTATCGAACCCCCCACAGACAGCCTGCTTTCAGCCTTAGTAATTTCATTATGTAACGGTGAGTTTGCGTCAACAAAGGCATAAGATGTGAAATTACTTTGGAGACTTCACCTTGTTGTAGGAAAAACTGAGAGAGAATGTGAGGGTTTTCCTGTTGCGATCAATATGGTCTGAGTGCTATTGGAGCCAGCACCTAGTGGCTGATAGAAGTATTGCATCTGAAAGCACTACTACGCTAATTCAAACTAAAATACTAAAAGTTACATACGAGATGAGTATTTCTTTAGTCTCCATCTAAATGTAGTATAAATTTAAACCAAATGCAAACAAATTTATGTTTCTTTCCACAATGGTTATGCAAATATTTAGAGCTGAGCATATTAAAATAAGCAGTTGGTGGCACTAAGTAAACTACTGCAGACAAAGACATAATGGAAATATGGAATTTATATTTATTTTATCTATTTATTTGAGGAAGGTTACAGTCTCCTCATTGCTCCAGTCCACACAGATCTGTTTTTGTCTTTTGCAATTTTCTTCCATGAGAAAAAAGTCACGCCCTTCATGCACATCATTAGTCTGTTTCCATTACATTTTGGCACATTTTAATTTTATCGATACACCAACATTTCCATCTCAGGCAAGCGTAAAAAACTTATTTGTGTCTTCTCAAGTGATTCTTTTTGTCTTTTTTTGTAGTGCACAGATTTAAAATGTGCTTTAAAACAGTTCGAAACATACTGTTTGACTAAAGTTTTCTCAGCCTCTTCAGTTTGGACTGTAGCTTAAAACATCACATCCTGTCGGTGAGACTAAATCGCTTTGTGTGGGAGAAAAGCAGTGCGCAGGAATTACATCTCGTCTTTGATTTGTTTTTGGATGTGCATGCTCTTTAACACACTGACTAAAATACAGTATTTGAAATGTTGATTTTTTTTCATGGTATGTTTAGTTATTACTTTAAACAACTACACTAAATATTAAGTAGACTGATGGTGCCAAATATAGTCAGCAGACAGATCGGGACAGAGTTTGAACACAATTAAAAAGGTAATCATGACAGATTGGCAGATTGTAGAAGACATTGCCATAATTCATAGTCATGGAAAACGTGCAGATACTCCTTTACCTGAGATACATGTGTTGTTTGTCTGGTTCATATATTTGGCACTTAAAGTCTATAAAAAGGGAAAAAGTTGACCTCTATGTCCAGTTTCAGTGATGTCAATGTCCTCTGAGTTTGACAGGCAAAGCTAAACCACACTGATTAACATAACTTTTTGTTTTTCACATTGACAGATATGTAAAACTGGCACTAATGAACATGCATTGTATAAATCAGTTAGTATTTTAATGTTTACATCAGAGTTTTGTTCCAAAGTGAGTAAATTAAAAAAGACGCCAGCTCTGCAAGTCATTTCTGACTAGGAAGAATTAATTAAATCAGTGTTTTGTTCACAATAGTGCATCATTATGGAATCAAGCTCCATCATAAGCTTTGTTAAAGTACTATTGTCTGTCTAATGATTTATTTTCTTGGACTAAGATGATTAATTTCTCACTGACTTGGACTAATGTTTGATTTATCTCAGCCAAAGCCATCTCGTCATTACAAACCTAACATATTGCTTCTTATCATGAGGTATACAATATGTGCTTTGAGGATTTGGACAATGAATGAACTTTTTTTTTTTAAATGACTGATAATTTCCTGAAAATGAATGCATACCTTTCTGTTGGTGATATATTTATTTAATTTTCATATCACTGTTCTTTGATTGTATAGTTACAGTAGGAGCTGTAGGGAGACCAAACTCAAAACTGAATTGTGAAGTTATCATGGAAAGCCAGTATATTATAGGAGCGAAAAAAACTGTTCAGTTTAGCAGGTGTTAAATGTATAAATGTCCTCAAAGACAATTTGCTGAAATGCATCATGTAAAACGAGCAAAATAAATATGGACACACATAGATTTTCTCACATTCCTCTTATTTTTGTGTCTTCAGGCGAGTCTCACTGCTTCAGTTCTTACTGTCCCTTGATAACGATGCAGTGTTTGGCACCAGGGTTTGGACAATTCAGACTGCAGCTGCAGGGAATCAGTCATCAAGACTGTGACCTGTTTCCTGAGTGAAGCAGCAGCAACAGACAACATGAACAGGAACAAAGACATGAGCGTGCTCAGTTAGGCTGAAAGCTTCAACACACTTTCCACTGGGTGAGGAAAGCAGAAGATGTTCTTGAGGACAGGACAGACTTGTAGCAGCTATGCAGCAAACATTATGTATGTAAAGTACTTCTGACTTCTGGTATTAGAAATGTCAAATCACCAATAAATTGCCTCAAAGCAAAATCTGCACTTTATTGGATAAAAAAGTGCCCTGCATCTCCAAATGTTGTTGGCCTATGGGGACTTGTACCCCTGTAAAATGTGCCAACATGAGATATTTGTGTCAGAACATGAACATTTTAGCAGCATCAATAAAGAAAACTGGCAGCGTAGCAAAAATGCAAAGGAGAAGCTTCAATCACTGAACTGAAAGTGGAGCATTTTGAAATCAAGGGGCACTTTCTTTTATGATTTAAGTGTAGATCTTCATGGAGGGTAATTCTTTGCTTTCATTATCATAACTACATACTTGAAATATTGAAGCAATTCAGACACTTAAAGCTTCATTGTGAAAGCTCACTCTAACACAGAGATTCCCAGCAAAGAGGACTTGATAGTGTGGCTGCTGTGATTGTTGTCGACCTAAATCACTTTTTTTTCTGCCTGGGATTTTTTGTTTTAACAAAGTGTGATCTTAAGAAAAAAATCTGCAATAATTAATACATAAACTAATTTGAACATGGGTTTAATTTATGGGGAGACATGCCCCTGTACCACAAGAACATAATTTGCATTTGCTATTATCTTTTGGAGTGTTGCTGCCCAGAGTGTGGTCATTAGCAGTGTTTTGTGTCACACAGTAAGGAAAGAGGTGGTTGGCACATTGGGGGCAGAAAAACATTTGGCTTTGAGGATTCAAATCATGTCTCAGGCTCTAGATCAGTTTTTTTGTTTGTTTGTTTTGGTATACACAGTATTTAGCTGGAACCAGGACCTCTATGGCTCAGTCACTCAATCCACAAAGATTTCCCCAACCTTTGGCTGCTGCAGTTTTTACCCTGGGAGGGGGGCATTTGGCGTATAGGTCAAATATGTGTACAGTCACACACAAACAAAATTAACACAGATGGATATTTGCTTCCCATTCATTTCAATGCAGAGGCAGATAAAATATTTGATTCCAGCAGCAAAGCAAATTTGCATCTTAACATTGCATGGAGTTCAACATTGGTGGGCTGACGAAATCACAGCATCAACCAGTAGCAAAGAAGTATGAATGGAGACATTAATTGGTGCCTGTTTAACCAGCTAATATTGTAAGATATTGGCCATGAAACTGGCCCATGTGAGAGATGCTGCCTGGCTGGCAGTGTGTCAGGACACAAACATGGAACGTAAGAAAACAGAAAATGTACACATAACATCACATTTGTCAGTATTTATCAAATACTGTATAAAAAATATGGACGTAGTCACCATGACGTCACCCATTGGTTTCTGAGGAGCGGGTTTGATTAGCTATAGATACCAAAACAGTTTTTTGTACCAGGCTGTAAACATGTTTGTTTCTGCTGTAAAGTTGAGCATTTTAACATGGGGGTCTATGAGGATTGACAGGCTTTTAGAGCCTGCCTCAAGTGGCCATTCAACAAACTGCAGTTTTTGGCACTTGGCCATTGGCTTCACTCGTCATCCCTGGAGGTTGCCTTTTGGTATTTATTAGCAACCTAGCTCACATTAGCTAAGAAGCTGGCTTTCCCTGTGCATCACAACTTTACCTTGAGAGTGTGTGTTTCTGTTCATGCCAATAAAAGGCTGAGTGCAGTAAAAGTTGCCTATGTAACATGACCGCACTTTGTAACAACACACACAGATAGACATACACACAACAAGCATATGTGGCGGTGTGTGTGCATGCATCATGAATTCATGTGTGTATGTGGTCACGACTACTGCGAAGACACACTTGTTTACTTATTGCAGGGAAATCAGATTAAAAACAGCTGCTTGTGGATTCAGTTAACATTACCATTTCATCCCTATGCTGATAAAAATGTAATCCAGGCAGCAATTATGTGTCTTCCAAACATATCTGGCAAAGTCGGCTCAGTGTGTGTTTGTATCTCGGAGCAGATTCTTTATGTCCTCATACAGCAGGCGGGTTTTAATTTGTTATTATCCCAGTATATGTCCTTTTGTGTCCCCATAACAACAATCTTTCACATATTATTCCAGCTTGTGGGAAACATAAAGAAAGACACAATAATGGCCTCGCAAATTTCTGCAAATATTTATTGAAATGATGACCCACAAAATGCATTTTGGTGAGTGTATTCTACATGTAACCACAGCAGACATCCTCAGCAGAGTCCCTTAAGTGCCTAAAATGTCACTTGTGATATTTAAGTGGCTCCTGAAATGTATAAAAACAGTGATCGAGTCAGGCTGCTAGCCTTCTCATGTGATTACATCATACACCTCTGCTTTATCATACATGCAACAGGTAGTTTATTCTGTCTCGTTAGGGAACACTGTTAAAATTATTGCCCACACTGAAGTCTGATGATATTCAACAACACAAAAATATCCTCTCTAATTGAAACAAATTACTTTTTTTTCTGAGCAGACCAGTGTGTGAACTCAATGTCTTTCAGTGTGAGACCTAACGAGGTGATCAATCTCTGGAGTGCAACAAATAAAATAAATATTATCTACAGTCTTTATACAGCTTCTGACTGACTGTTGGTTGATGTGTATTTTACACTGGAGAGTGATGCTTGTGTGAATTACACCATCATGCAAATTACATCAGAACTCGTTAACAAAATAAGTGATTGTTCTAAAAGAACCAAACAACCTCACACCATACTTGTTCAGTGGATAAAATTTCTCCTAAAACAACATTAACAATCTCTCGTCCTCAGCAATTAATCTGCTCTTACTGCAACACACTCATATTTCCCACTGACTTGAAACTAATACTGTAGAGCCCATTCACAAAAACAAAGCCATGACATTCAGTAACACCTCTGAAAATATTTTAAAATCTTTAATTTCAAAGGTTTTTTAAACTATTACTCTGAAACTGCAGATACTGCATCAAGTGTAAAACTTAAATGCAGTTCCTCTTTGTTCTCCTGGGTTCACACATGGCATAAAGCTGGTTTGAAATCCCCTGAATTCTCCTTACAGTAGGGGTTCAGTGTGGTTTCCCTCTTTTACACGTGTACACCATTTTAGTGAGTTAACGAAGCAAACACAGTGAGTTGATTGGAATAGTATCACTCCATTACGCATGTTGGCCTCAAATTAACTTAAGAACATGTGCTCTACTGCAAATCTTTTGCTCAAGTCCAATTTATTTATTAGATCATGTTTTATCGTTGCTTGTTGTTTAACTCTCTGAACAGGTCATGTTTCTAAACTGACCCTCATGCTCGGAAAAAAAAACGTCATCTCTGATATGTTGCGGTAAATTACCACCAACAACTGTAAGTAATGGGAATTATGTGAAATTAATTGATATCGCAAAGCATTTATCGCCGCTGTCATTTAAAAGCGTTGCCTGTTTTTGAAAGGGAAAGCCCAGCAAGCACCTGAGGAGTTTGAACTTCACTCAGTACCCAGGGAGCGAGAGTTACTCGGGTAACCAGACGTTTCCGAGGTAAGCATGTCCGAAAAATGTTAGCTTCAATACATCATCTTTATAGCTAGCAAAAGGTTTAAAGTTGAAGTTTATCTGCTTTGTGTGTCGTCCTCGTGGACCTGCTCCTCAAAACAACATTGCTCTACAGCACCGCTAGTGGTCAAAAACTCCATAGAGAACCTTTAATGCCAAGTAGTGTGTCTGAGCTGATCAAAGTATTGATTTTTAGAGCATTACATATATGGGAAAAATACTGACCAACAAATATGGGAAACTCAGGTCGAAATGTTTCTGCAGAAAAATAGATCAAAATCATTGGAACTACTAAAAAATCAAAGTGAAACATTCTGATAAGTGTTTGTTTTTTTTGCTTCAAGTGTACACGCTGTACCCATTCACAACTGCTGCAGTACAGTAACAACATGCAGGAAAAAAACGCACTCTTAACATCATTACACAAACATATGTACCTATATTTCAAACATGTGATCACAGATGGAGTCAAGGGTAAACCCCATGCTGTGAAACTACAGTCTAGTGACATTAGATTAGATTTAAAAACATAATTACAGCAGACAGCTGCAGCTGCATGGTGTTATTACTGTCTGTTAATATCATGCAGCTGCAGTGCAGCTGACGTTTCAGGGCCTCCAGAGCAGCTATCTACTCGCTGCATCCCCCCGCTGGAATAGGTTTCATTTTAAGAATAATTCCTGTATAAACAAACACACCTGAAGTGCACAGCAATGCCAGGTGTGTTTTAAATGCCACTCCAACAACTACACACTCACAGTGGGTCGCCACTGTAAAAGGTTGTCAGATCTCATTTGGCCATGAAACGTGAGGACTCTTCACACTTACATTTTTCAGGCCTGTTGACCTAAACCCTGCAGGGGCGACAGAAAGCAGCCCAGGGCTAGCTTAACCTCATTTCACACTTGGACTCATTAACCCAGAGTTTACATCAAGCCTCAGGTTAAATATTCACACTCAAAAATCAGTATGCTAACAGAAAACAGCTAGCTGAGGCTGCTTTGGTTCCAACCCGGATTCACACCATTGACTTTAAAGGTGCCTTCAGAGTGAGCACGAAGCATTTTTCCCCACTTTAATGCGCAATTAGTTGCCTTGAATACCTGCTGACAAACTCTACGGGCTGTTGCTGTTAGCTTGGTAGCAACATTACCATAACAGGAACTCCAGTTCTCTCTTATTTTCCCCTCAGTTTGTCTTATTGTCTCTGCAGCTGAGTCACACAGCTGCAGGATAAGTGCACATTTTTTTGCTCGAATGGAAGCATTTCCGCATTTGCATTACTTAGACTGAATCTGCAACTCTTCACATCCACTCACATTTTTCCACTGATTTTGTTTGCATTTGCATTGCTTCTGAAATCAGCTTTGGGCTCAGTCTGAACACACCTTAAGACTTTATAGGGGGCATCCCTGAAAAAGGTGTGGATAGACCTGCAATACAGTTAGGATTAGTCGGTCCACAAGGCGTTAATCTGTAAGTCACCACTACAACAGGGCAAGTGCCTCACACTGCAAACCACTGAGGAATTAATTTTGCAGCTTAGGAACTGTAAGTGTGAATAAACTGTTAGGGCGAACACCACAGCAGGCCCTGGACTAATATGGGTCTTATCCCAGGATTAAGCCCAGTGTGAGACACCCTTTTGGTTCTTTGTAGTCAAGGTTTTCATTCAGTAAGACAGCAGCAAATTGCCGATAATGCTCAGCAACAGTTTTGCAGCGACAACAAGGCAGCATTGTTGTGAAGGTGCAAAACCAGAGCGAGTGAGGTAACTGAAAATATGACAATGTATCAGGCTTTGTAAATAAGCTGATGGTTAACATGACATTTATCCACTGTAGCAGACATCACAGCGTCTCATTAGTTGGTCACATCAAAGTCGTCCTGTGCAGACTCCCTGTCTCTGAACAAGTTGATTCCATCAACTGCACTTCATTCGTAAGAACAAAGCTGGCTTGTCACCAAGGAGGAATTCAGGTTTAAAGACTGGGAAATAGAAATAAATGGCATTTTATAAAACTAAAAGTATTCAAGCATTAAATGAATATTAGTATTATATGAGGGGACCATGTACTGTAAACGTCAAGCCCTTATTTGCACCTGTTTGAAATTAAGCGCTATTTTAAATGAGCAACCTTTTAATACAAACGTGTCAGTGTCTGGGAATGAAAAACATCCAACAAATACATTAAACATGTCGAAACATCTCTTTAAACTAAAGTGTTGTGCCTTTAATTTAAATCAAGCATGTTGTACATAATGAGCTCACCTTCCTCTTCACTCCTGTATGATATCAGGTCATCTGAAAAGAAAATGTCTCATCTTTATTAATCACTCGGCAACATTTAACATGTTGATGAGGCTCGCGATCAGAGACGGGGAGGCTGCTTGGATCAAATGTGGGAGCTCCTGGGGTTTGACCCTCCAAACATTTGCATGCTAATCTGTTGCAGACGAAGCGAAGCAGCAAAACACACCTGGTCGTGTTACTGTGCGCAGGATTGAAATCTGTGATTAAAAACAAGAGGATGCAAGCTGTTGATAACGGCTCTCAAAGTTAAAAAAAAAAAAAATAATTAAAATAAATAAATAAAAATATGTGACATGTCTTTCAAGTAAAAGTTAATCCCATTCAAAATCCAAAAACAAAATGGTAGGGTTTGGTTTTTTTTAAAGTTTCCTGATTTATTTTTTTGTAATATTTGATGCAAAATACTGCCCCAGTTTGTATTTATTAATAATTTTGTTTGAGTATTATCAGGTTTTTTTCTTGTATATTTTAAAACAGAATAAATATATGCTTTTTTACTGTTGAAAATTGTTTGTCAGTGCAAATGCCTTAAATTATAAATATTAAATTTAAAATATGGTACCATGGAAACCTAATTTTAAAGTAGACTGAAAAAGTAAACTAATAAAAACAACATGCTAAAGATGTTTATGTTTATTTCAGCCTAAATTACTAATATAATCCTTATGTACATTATACATAGTTATGAATATTCATACAATGCTTCCTTGATTGGAGATTTTGTGACATTGTAAGGCACAAGCAAAGCGTAACAGTGACAACTATCAGCTGCAAGGAAAATGGGGAATATCATCAGAAACCCCAGGAGCTCAACCACAGAGAGAAAATATGTACATAAATAAATTAAAGAAAAAAATCATTCTGTCCACTCTTATCTGTCTGTGTTTTTTCCTCAGGATTTAAGGATTCCACAGATTTAAAATGTCTCCCCCTGCTGGTCTGGGAGATGTAGTGCTATCAGAAATGAGGTGAGAGTTCAGGTTGTCCTATTGTCCCGCCGCCCTCGCTGCTCTCTGCTGTTGCTCCATCATGGACCTGATTGCAGGGGTAATCATGGCAGGGGACATGGGCGGGGTGAAAGGTCGCAAGGGGTACTGTGCATTTTTACCAGGGACGTAAATGCACTGGAAGTATCTCTGGCCTGTGAAGACAGCAAGATGAGATGGATAGATGATTGATAAGGGGATGGTTTAAATTAATATATATATATATATAGGGAGAGAAATACAGCTTATAAAACCTTTCAATATGGACTCCTGAATGCATCTGTTTTTAATGCAAACTGTCATCAGTATTACAATAAGCAAGCTGAGCCTGAAACTGAAACCGAGGTGATGGAAATGAGCCCAGGTTCTATTACAGAAACACTGCTGGGAATGACAACAGGCTGGAATATCACCATGAAATGTAACTTATAGACCGAACAATGAAACACCTATGTGCTTCCCAGTAGGTTATAGTCCTTTAAAACTGTTTAGTTTGTTGCCTGTCACACCTTCCTTCACCTCTCTCCTTATTACCTGGTGTTCTCTATAGTGTCTGCTATCTGTGCAGGCAAAAAGGCAGAAAAATCATAACAAAACAAAAAAAACATCCTTCCAAGTACATTCCATTTGGATAAAGGTATGCAAAAACTTTAAGAGGAAACCTCTTTTTATTTGTGTAAGTTTCATCAGAAAGTCACAGTTAGTCAAAACAGTCAAATTTCAGCAACTCCTACCTGGTTTCTTCTTTTCTGTAATGTTGTCTTCAGTCTGGGATTCTTCTGCAAGAAATAGCATGAAATGCATAGTTATATTGCTGGTATGTGTGTGGGAGTCTGTGTAAGAGAGACAGAAGACACAGGATGAGTGTCTGCATGCATATGAGTAGGAAAATGAGGAGAAAGAGCCTTCATTCAGAAGACACACTGTGATGTTCTTTTGTGGTCTTGTGCCCTTTCATTCTTCTGTTAAAGTCCGGCTGAAATTAAATTGCATTTTTGCTAAAAAATCAGCACACTCAGCACACAAACACTCTTTGATATTTCTTTTAATGTGTGGGTAGTTATTTTGTGCCAACCGTCATGAACAAACAGAAAACATTTCAATCCTGTTTTTCTGCAATGCCGTATTTTGTTGTTCTCCCATGGGCATAAAGTTTGATTATTCCAGTGGTAGCCATAGATGGAATGTACAAGCAGCTCTGAGTTTCTCAGTTTTGGGATTTTTCGTTCACAGTGGAGGCATGAAAAATAAAGTAAGCAACCCAATTTAAAAGAAAGGCAGAAAATTAAACCTATAAATTAAAGTTTGGATCAGAGGAATCATCCTAATTTGATCACACGCTAAGAAACAGGAAATACTGTGTGAGTGGGAAAGTGTAGAGTCACACGGGGCAGTGGGGACGAGGTGGGGGGGTGCTGGTACTCCACTGGGTGACTCAATAATAACAGAACACTAATACCCCAATTTAATGGGTTTTGCTTCATGGGTTTAATCAATCCAGCTAAGTATTATTGTTGCCATATTCATCAAAGGCCATAATCTCTTCCAGTGACTCAAGGCAGCTCAAAAGGCTGGTAATCTCGTCTCAATCAGCTCATCTCATTAAATTCTAATCGCTTATGTTCCTAATGTCATTAAAGCAAATTTGTATTGAGTCAACCAGTGGGAAGATGATGGAAATTAACTGGATACCTTAAGCTTTACGGGACGCTCTTTTTCCTTTGTCTATGAACAACAAGCATATGGAATAAAACATGTAAACAAGCGCTACTTTGGGTCTGTGCTGGTTGTCAGTCACCCAGGTGAATTACTGGAAGTACTTTCTCTGTTCATGCAAGAGGCTTTATCAGGTTTGTTGACTGGTGGGAAAACAGCCAACGAAATACATTCATATTTGCTACATATTCTCCTGTCATTTCAGATCCAGCCACTCCCTTCTGCCCTGCACTAACCCTTTTTCCTCCATTCCCATCACCTGACCCTCCCCGCCCACCTGCACACCTGTTTCCCATTTCCTTCATCAGCCTTGCAGTATATATATACCAGCTCATTTCCACTCATTCCCTGCCAGTTTCTCTGCTGACACCCTGGCTTTCGAGTCTTTTGTTCTGCATACCTGGTTCTGACCCTTGCCTGTTTTTGACATATGTAAATGTGAACTTTTATTTCAACCTGCCTGTCTTAGAGTTGTGCTTCAGGGTTCAGGCCGGTCACCTGTGACCCAAAGAGCTGCTGCCATCATTCGAGTCAGACAACCCGCTGTTACTCTTATTAGGACATTGTGTTTTGTTGCATCACATAAATCCCAGCATACCTCTTCAGAACATCAACCAGACTGAGTACACACCTGTGTAATGTCAGGTTCAGGTTCAGACCACATGATATCAGCCTGACAATAGCCTGGCCTGACACATGTAGGGCGTCGCAGGGAGCAAAAACAGGCATCTGGCACAACAATTGATCATTTTCTCCCGTGTAGTGCATCATATAGGACATCTGGGAGGCCTCACGACATACTGAAAAAAGACTAGCAATTTTTTTGCCTTCTCTCTCTGAGTATGACAAATTCCATGACCTTTGCTGACGTTGACCAATAACAGCACAGAGCACAACTTTAAATGTAGCGAACAAAAAGGAGTGATGCCTTGTTCCTTGTTCCAGTGTCAAGGATCCTTTGAGTTCTACAGAGGATCAAGTCTTTCCTTTAGAGAATTTTCAAGGTTGCATGTGTGTATGCTCAGGGGGCATGGATTCTTTGCCTAACCTCTGTAGGACCAGACTTGGAGGGACCTGTCCCACCAAGTAACCATCCTTGACTTTGAGAAACACCTTATGAGTCAGATGCACCCACCCCCTTTTGTGCCAGTTGTTGAAGAAGTTGTTCCAACTCCTGAATATACAACACCATTCATACTTGATTTCAGAGAAGTGTTAGTTGTTGTCATGGTGACTGGATATCACTAGAGATAAATAACTTTAATACTCACTCGGCTGTGGCGTTTTTTTCTCTTTATCTAAAATGTGAGAGGGAGGAAAAGAGAGAAACTCATCAATGTCACCCATCCACAGCACACATTAGATTCACTTTCTAATTGTGAATCATACCTTGAGCCTCTTTGACAGATTTCTTCTCAGCCTTCTCAGCTTTGCCTGCGAGAGAAGAGACAGCCCTATTACATCCTGCCAAATAATTCTCAGGTGTACCTGTTAATATTCTGGCAATAATATTCTCCTCTCAGTGTAATGCAGCTTGACATGTCCTAATTGGAACTTTATCATGCATAAAACAGCCCATTTAATCTCATAATCTGTGACTATGTTTCCAAGAAGTGCGATTTGTCCTGAGAGGTGTCGGGAGAGATTTACCATTACCGTAACCCAAAATCTTTAATCTTTAATTTTATTTTCTTTAATCTTTAATCTTCTTTGTTTATATGATATTAATTACTCTGCTCAGTTAATTTCTCCCAGAGCCAAAGAGCATGTTCAGTCAGAAAATATTGGGAGCCACTTATTTTGCAGACATTATTGTTGGAGCATGACTGACGATAAAAAGGTAGATGAGGTAGCCTTGTTAAGTTACCAAGGTAATGATTTTGTTTTTGCTGCATTTCAATGTCCTGCTTGGAACAAAAAGGGCTTGAACAAAAATCCTTAGAAAATTAGAAATTAAATGTATAAAGGTATCACGGGGGTCTAGGGGCTAATACCACATTCACTTCAATGTTGCCAGTCAAATCCAGGGGGGGGGACATTTATTGCATATATCGTCCACTTGTTTCTCTTTCCACATGTTCCTGTCTGCCTCTAATATGTAAACTGACAATTAAATGCCCCCAAAAATAAAACAATAGGTAACCGAAAACTAGAATTACTGTGTGGCTGTCTGCCCTCACAAACTCATACTCAGCTCAACTTATACTGTATGTAGCCATGACAGCTGACGATGCTTCAAATATGGATGTCGCTGCATATTCTAAAACATGGATGCTCATCTTCAGCATGAAATCTATACAATCAGCACAGTTTCAAGGTAGGCACCAAAGACTAGTGTCACCGAGTCAGTATCTGACCAAACGTCTCCCCTTCTGCTATGTTCTTGCAGGAGATTATGATGTCACAGTGAAGTTGACCTTTGACCTTTTGGATATAAGATGATATTACTTTATCATTTGATCCTATTAGATCTATTAGTGTTAAAGTTAAGCATGATTAGCATATGAATTACTGAGTTATGTCCAAAAATGTGTGTTGTGCTTTGACCATCAAAATCTAATCAGTTCATTCTTGAGTCTAAATGGACGTTTGCGCCAAAGTCAAAAAAAACAGAAGTTAACCAACAAATGCAGGCATACATACACATAATAAAATGTAGACTTACTTTTCTGCTCTGCCAATAATTTTGATTTTGCCTTAGCTGAAAATAAAAAGACATACAAATTAAGTTACAGCAGGTTTCAGTACAAGAGTCCTGCACTGCTCCATAGGCCAGTAAATGCCCAAGGTAAATTATTTGTGTCTCACATTAGAGAAAGTGTTACCTGGTTCAGATGAAGATCTGGCAGATTTCTCTTCCTTTGCATGGGAGGTTACATTCGCCCTCCTCATAGTTTCTAGCCTCGGTCTCACTCTGAGCGGCTGTGGACGTGGTTCTGGTTCTGGAACGTTAAGAACAAATCATTCAATATTTTCATTTAGATTTAAATCAAATTATGGTTTAGCATCTGCACGAACTGAAAAGATAATGCAAGTGAAGAATCCTGCTAAACTGGACGATCGAAACCAAATCTTCAACCAAAATGTCATTTTAATAACCTCGTGCATGTTGAGAGTTTTACCTTTCTTTGCTGCAGGAGCCTTGGCTTTGCTCCTGACAGGCGATGCTTCTGAGAGGAGCAAAAACAATTAGTTTCCAATCATCTTTAATGTCACTGGCAGGAATGATGATTGACTTAAATGCAAATGAATGCATGCCAGTGTGTGTACTCACCTTTCTTTTCAGAAGCTGATTTGCTCTTCTGTCGCATAGCCGCAGGCTCTAATATAATGAGGAAAGAGGTGTGATTAGTGGCCTGAATCATTTGTTTTCTTTGTAAAATATTACCTGCTGCTTCACATGACAATTATAGCTCCTATGACACCCTGTGGCGTAATTACGGTTTACCTTTCTTAGCAGCTGCAGCAGGTTTGGGTTTCTCTTTTACAGCTGGCTCTGTAGAATCAAAGATACAACATGTAAACTTATACATACCTCAATATTGTAACCTTCAAAGGAGCTCATTTTTACCGGGTTTTACTTTGTTTCTGAAGAGTAGAAACTTTATTTTCTACCATAACACCTGGTCATTATGTACCTTTCTTAGCTGGTGCAGGACTTTTGGTTTTCTCTTTCACAGCTGGCTCTGTAAAAGCAAATGCAACTGACTCAAAGACATCAAATATACATTAATACGAACATAATATTATACCAAAAAGTGCATTACCTTTCTTAGCTGGTGCAGGAGTTTTGGTTTTCTCTTTTTTGGCTGTTGGTTCTGTATCAAAACAAAAGAAATAAAAATAAAATCAATAAGTACAGTGTATGTTAAATTAACATGAATATTCCTCAAGATAACCACATTAAGTTAAGGTTTATTTACCTTTCTTTGTAGTGCCAGCTTTGGGTTTGTCTTTTGAAACAGCAGCATCTACAATTTTTAAAATAGTGTTAAATTATGATATTCATATCTTACTGAAGTGTACAATTCTGTTTGTATTTTTTACCGTAAAGCACAGCTCAAACTGTTGTCAGTATCATTTGTAACAACACTCAAGTGAGCACCACTGAAAGCAGCAAATTACTGAGCTGTAAACATAAATTACCTTTCTTTGTCTTCTCTTTGGCTGCTGCTGGCTCTGAGGGGATAATGGGAGTGAAATGGCCATGCAGAGTTAATTTTCCATAATGAATTCATTCTTAGAGCACATTGTGTCATTGTATATCACTGTTCGATGCTGCAGCTGTTGTCATTATGAGGAGTCTTCTAGTTAAATGACAATGAGGCATTCAATGGATCTGGAGAGGCATGCGGTACCTTTTGCTGAATCAACAGCCTTGGTTTTCTTCTTTTCAGCTGAAAAATATCATATGTTAATTATTGTTCACAGCACCAATGAAGAGAAAATATATATGTGTGTGTGTTTAAAAATTGTGTTTGTGCTTAACTATTTAACAAACTAAACTGTTTGTACCTTTCTTTGTGGATGGAGCCTTCACTTCCTCCTCAACAGTCTCTGGTTCTTAAAGAGAAAAGAGTTTAGATAAGTCATGAAATTAAGGGTCTCTTTGCAAAGATTCCATTTAAAGGTCCAGTGTGAATGATTTAGTGACATCTTGTGGCAGAAATGGTTACAACATTTACAACTACATTGTCATTAGTTTTTCGCCACTCAAGACTTTACTTTAGCGCAGCATTTTCAACCGAGTCCATTAGTATTTATAAACACCTGAAACTAAGAATTGTGGTTTTGTTGCCTTAGAATAAGCCATTTATACGGACCAGGTCCTCTTACACAGAGTTTGTCATGTTGTTCTACAGCAGCCTATGCACTTGCCACATACATGTAGGAGTCCAGTTCTGCAAACTCACCACTAGATGCCACTAAATTCTACACACTAGACCTTTAAAGGTTCTGCATGCAACTTCCAGAACATTGGTGCAGCAGCAAACCACTGGTTGTTATGTAAAGATATAATAAAGTGATGGCGTCCTGAGCAGAGAATGAAGTCACACTCCCTATGTGCGTGTTATAATCCGAGCTTCTCTGTGGTTTGTTGTCAGTCCAGGTGCATGCATGCACAGTGCATGTGTGTATCCCACTGCCTAGCTCATTGCCCCCAGTTTGCACTTCACTCATAGGGTGGTTACTGCTGATATCCAGATGGTGTCATTGCGAAGCCCCGTTTCCCAGCTCACTCTCACTCTCAACTCATGAAATGCTGCTGCTTTGTCAATGATTTCAGACACAATAGTATGATGTGCACCGTGCGGTGGCTATTTATAACGCTATTTTCCACAACTGAACTTGTCAAATATTGCTGCTTTGTCACCCACTGGTCATTTCTTGTGTGAAACCAAAAGTCAATGGCATTATTTTAATAACAATGTATTGTGCTAATATGTGTAGCAGGCTGCAGTAGTGTGACATATGTCATGTGATGTAACATCCCGTCAGCTAGAACCACACTAATTTTAAGCCAATCCATAATGGGGGTTTTTCTAAATCTAACCAGGAACTTTTGTTGCCTAAACTTAAGGAAATAAACAAAGTATTTACCGATGTATTAAGTTTATTTTGAAAAAGACTGTATGCATGGAACGAGCAGAAACTGCACGTTTCCTGTGAGAATGGAAAGGTAGTTTGAAAAGACACAATGCAACCAAAATGCGTCAATTGACATGTCGTTCGTGAACATCCAAAACTGACACAGGAGGTTACCTAGCACATCATATTTTGACGTTTGGGTCCTCTGACAGAGACGCAGTATTCAACGAGTTACGATGAGAACGCATTGGTTAATTTGGTGAATATGTTCATTTGAAATTCAACTCATCATCTACTCTGTTGAGACTGCTTGCATCCCTGCATATCAAAAATATTGTGTTTTAAAAATGTAAACTTCAATTTCCATAAAACCTGAAAGATTATGCTCCTAAACAGCAACACATTCAGACTGCAGTATGAGATCAGAAAACACAGCTCTGCAGCCTTACCTGGCCAAATCTGATAAAGTTTGTATTCTGCATCTGAGGTAATATTTTTTAATGTTAAACCATATTCCAAATCTAAAATCATAAAGATTTTATATGCCTTTGAGTGGTGCGAGATTTTGCACATTTTTCACTCAAATAACAGTTGCCATGTTGGCTGAAAGCTTTGAATCTGCACAAACTGTAAAGGAACATAAGGACATCATGAACCTCAGTTCATCTCTTCTCACCCTTGACTAGAGCTACAGCTGGCTGAGCTTCAGCAGCTGGAGTCACGACCTCAGCCTGAACAGGAGCCTCCTCTTCCTTGACTTCTGGCTGGACCGGTTCAACTGGTGGGACTGGCTGCGCTGGTTCTGGTTGAGGCTGCATCATTGGTGGCACTGGCTGCATCGGTGGATATGGCTGATACTGCGCGTAGAGCGGATGCATCTGCTGCTGCTGGTAAAAAGGCTGCAGAGGTGGAGCTCCGAGATGGGCGGGGTGAGCGGTCAGAACAGGAGCAGAGGGAGCTGAAAATAAAAAAGTTTGTATATTCCAGCAGTAGAGACTGAAAACATGAAAATATATCAAAGGAATAGTCTTTTACTGATACAATATCGCTGATATGACAACAGTGTAAATACCTGAAGTGGTTGGAGGAGGGTACGGGTTGTCTGTGACAATGTGATGAACTGGAAGATAAACATATATTTAAAGCAGGCTGCCACCTCCATCGTCATGAAATCAGTTTTTCCCCCCCTGCATGATAACGTTGTTACTTACCGTACCAGCCAGGTGGAGACGGGCAGTAGACTGGTGCAGGTCTGCAAGGGCCAACTGAAACAGATGATACATGTTGGTATGCTAACTGTATTTTGTCAACATTTGTATAGGTTAAAAACCTTTTTAAAGTCATAGTGAAAATAAAAAGTATCATACGTTCTTGTCCAGATTCTGGGACCTCCTCTTGTTTTTTGGTTTCTGTCTCTTTTTCTGTCAAAGAAAAATAACCAGGAGTTAAAACAACAACACTTTTTGTATTGCCCAACAAAGACATCGTTAAGGTGTGTGTGCCGGACCAATCAGCCATCCTGAGACCACTCTGTCTATCTGTCTCCCTGCTGCCGATGCTTGATTCCAGATGTTTTGGATCGGGACCTTTGTCCTGCAGGAAATTCAGTCTCTCCCTTGTGTGTCCATTTCATTCTCTTATGTGAATGGCGTGCTTCAATTTTGCCTCTTATGTGTTTGTGTGGTCTGAGGTTTCTTCCATTTTTCCCTCTTTAAAGGATTGTTTTGGGGAGTTTTTCCTGATCCAAATCGAGGGTCTAAAGACAGATGGTATAGTACTGTATGCTGTAAACACTGTAAAGCCCCTTGAGGTTTGTGATTTATTAGGTGCTAAAAATAAACCCTGACTTGAAAATAGCAGTGCCCTTATCTAAAGTACAGTACTTTCCCAAGCTCTTACCTCAGAATAAGTGTCAATGTGACTTATTAGCAGCCGACTTATCAATGTACCTTTTTTGGGAGTCTTGGTGGGAGTCTTAGTGGGAGTCTTGGTGGGAGGCTTTTCCACTTTCCTGGCTTTTCATTGGAATATAAAATAAAGAACATGTCATTTAAATAAAAGTGTGACAATTTGGTGACAGAATTTTTGGAGGGGTGTTGTTGGAAAGGTATATGTAAAATCCTAATTATTCATATGACCCACTTATGCAGTTTTCTGTGGATGTTTCTTACAGTTTAAGCTTAATTCAAAGGAATAGTTCAACATTTTTTAGCTGATACCACTCTTATGTCTGTACAATAAATATGAAGCTAGATCCAGCAGCCAGTTAGCTTAGCCTAGCATTAAGACTGGAAACAGCTAGTCTGGCTCTGTGGAGGGTACAAAATCCACCAACCAGCATCCCCAGAGCTCACTAATCAACATGCTATATCCCGTTTGGTTGATCTGTTAGCTGCATGTTTCATAGACAGATTGGGGAATAAGTGTTTCACCCAAAATGTTGACCTATTCCTTTAAACTCAGTCCTGACCTCATGGTTCACAGTAAGACCATCATAGGCCCACAGTGAGTCTGAGTACCTTTGAGAAAAGCAGGAAATTTCGCGATCCTCCTGATTTTCGGCTCCAGAGCTGCAATTCTGGGCATTGCTGGGTGCAACACAAGCACATAGTTTAATTCATTACATCATAATAAGAGGAGGAGTTGCTTTTACATTTAGTTTTTAAGACAAAGGTGGTATAAAGATGGTATGTTACAGTTTTCAGTGTTACCTTTCCTTTTTGGCTTTTCCTCCGTCTTCACAGCTTCACGCTCTGAAAAACAAAAATAGAAAAAAGTCAAACTAGACTCATTATCAGACTGAATGTCTCCCCTCTGTTCCTGAGTTATGACACTGAATAATGGCCAGAAAGCATTCTAATGTCACAGTGAAGTTAACCTTTGACCTTCTGGACATAAAATGTCATAACCATGTCATCATTTATCCAATTGAGCATTTGTGTGAAATGTTGTAATAATTAACACATACATTCTTGAGTTAAAAACAAACAAAAACATGTTTGAGGTCAATATCATAATTGACCTTTGACCTTCGACTACCAAAATCAAATCAATTTGAGTGAATGAGTCCAATTGCACATTTGTGCCAAATTTGATGAAATTCTTTCTTGAGATATCACATTCATGAGAATGGGATGAGAATGGGATGTACGTACTGACAGACAGACTATGCTTCATCATGCAACATCAAAGTTACCACTAGCTTTATGTCACAGTCGCCCCAAAACACATGAACTAGTTTCACATTTCAGAGGGCTGGAGAATTTCCTGAAGTAGTATTAGCTCAGAGAATAAAACTAAGCTTTATATGGGAATCTCTTTGGCAAAAACTTCAAATTGTTATCTGTACCTTTTCTTCTTCTCACAGCTGAAACTCTTCTTGGAGCTTCTGAAAACACAAACATGAGATTATATAATAATCACTTAAAGCTACAAACTGAAGGACTAAACATTGAGTTTTTTTAACAGTTATGTCTTTCTGCAGCTGCTCCACCAGCAGTAGGATACCAATCTGTATTCACCACAGCAAATGAAGTTTATATTTTAGCATTACTAGCAGATAGGAAACAGAATTTCACTGCAAGAACTCAAACAAAAATCAAAATGCAGCAGGTGCAACAGTAAGACAAGCTCATCATGTGAAGATAACAACATGAGGGAAGTCTCAAACCTTTTTTCTCTGCAGTCTTGGTGACCGGCTCTTTGGTGACCGACTCTTTGATCTTTGCAGAGTGGATACAGGGACACACTGAAAGCACAAAGCACAGGTGAAGTCACAGTGAAAGTAAACTGAACATAACAGCTGTAATTATTTTTGCTCTCTGACCTGTGGGTTCAGGCTTTGGTGCTTCTTCCTCAGGTTCAGGCACAGGTTTGATCACATCCACCGTCGCCTTCTCCTCATCCTCGTCTTCATCGTACTCCTCTTTTTTATCTTCAGGCTCATCTACAGTTTTCTTTAGTTCAGCCGTCGGCTCCTCGTCCTCTCCCTCGTCCTCATCCTCCTCCTCAAGGGCAGCAGGCAGAATGGTGGCTGAGAGTGGAAGCAGCAACATATATTTGGAATTATTTGGAAGGTGACTGCTAACACTTATGCCTCATTGTTATCGACCTATGAATGGACAGCAGTCAAGGTTTTTCTACTTAGACTCTGGGGTAATAATTAAATTAAAGGAATGCTTTGAAATGTTTACATGCCCGGTTCTTACTTAAGGCTCACATGACACCAATCTGGACAAAGACAAATCTAAAAGTTAAATAAAAAACAGCAATAAAAACTATTTAATGGTCTTTCTGACCAAAAGCTTAGACAATAAAGTATGTGCTAATATTTTGATTTTAATCATGTTCGGAAATGTACATGAATGTAACCACAGTGTGGTGAAAAAGCACCTCATTTATCACTGAAATGTAGAAAACAAATGCAAACTTATGTTAGCTTTCATTTTATTTTATTTTATTCTTTATTTACACCAATATCAGGATATTGGATTTTCCTTGTTTATTTTTATTTTTATTTTATTTATTTCCACCAATTTCAGGATTGCGGATTATCTTTTTAATTCATTTATTTTATTTTATTTTATTTTTTTATTTACACCAATATCAGGATTTTGGATTTTCTTTATTCATTCATTACTTTTATTTTATTTTATTTTATTTTATTTTATTTTATCATTTTGTCCTATAAGCCTGCTTTGGACTGTAGATGGCAGACTGACACTGCAGTATGGCGTAAAATAAGGAAACCTAAAAAACATTTAATTTGCTGTAATTTGCTCACTTCAGATCTTCTAAAAATGTCCTTATAAAACATGGTTTGATGCACGATGCATGTTTGATGCAGCTGTAAACAAATATTGTTTTGTTTCTGTTATTAGATAAGAGAGTTGTAATAATATCATTGACTTCATATTCCTTTTAAAAACACTGAATATTAAATGCACAAACTACCTCAGCTAAGATGACACTACCTGTCAAACTTACCAGTTTTAGGAAACAAGTGTAAAACCCCATTAATAGGAGAAAAGGTTTAATGATGTGTTAAATGAGTTCTGATGAGCTCATGCAGTTTTACAGTGTGTATGACGCTGCAGGTGTGTTAAATGTGTGATACTCGCCAACTGTTTCTGGTTCAGCCTCCTCAGTTTCATCTTCATCAGCAGCCGGTTCGATGTCATCCTCACCCTCACCCTCATGTTCGTCTGCCTCAGTCTTTACTGCCTCCTCCTGGACAGTGAAGGCTGCTGCAGTTGCAGCTACAAATATAATCATTACGCTGCCAATGTTCAAAAATTACTTTGATCTGTATTGAGGTATGCTGGGCAACATTTGGGGATTGGAAGGTTTAGGGAAGTGGAATGATGTCACAAGAATAAAATGAAATGTATTAATTTATTTTAAACTCAGATTTATCCTGTTAGATAATATTTCATCAGTATTATTGTTGATGTATTTTTGATCTTTTGTCTTAGTTATGATTTTTAAAAAGCCTAAAGCAGCCTAAAAATATAATTATGGACACATGTATCTTTCATTATTTCAAACGCATGTACAGAATGGCACACTGACTTTTCTTCCCTATAGTATATTGTTTATGATATATTATATGATTTATTATCATTATTATTATTATTATTATTATTATTATTATTATTATCATTATTACTCAGTTATTATCAGTGTTGATGTAATATTGATTTATTATGGTAATTTAACTGCTAACAGTATCTTTGTTTGCTGTCCATAATGATAATTTGAAATGACAAATGCCAGCCAATCAGATTCAAGCATTTTTTTTCTGGTTATGAAATACAGTAATATAAACCAAATCAAAGCAAAAGCAGCCTTAGTTGGTTAGCTGTTAGTCACCTAAAAGATCCACTTAAGAAAGTTCGGATCAGTTTAAGGGTACTTAAGTGTACGCTTTCCAATGGGTAACTGAAGCGGTTATCTCAAAGCCACCAGACTCCATTGACAAAAGCAGTCATTTTACTGCACAGAACACTGGAGCTGCTGATCTACTGCTGCCTCGATTGGTTAGTGTGTGAGGTGAAGTGGAGTAAATATTCCAAATATAGCGTGGCTAATATGTGTTTTAATGTGGCCCCTGTCAGCAGTTCATTGCTTATGTTAGATGCTAGCTAAGCAACACAGTACATGAAATAAGCGCTGCAGAAAAATCAGATAGGTCGGACCCATAGACTTAGCTACTGTGCTAACATGTAGTCACCGTGACATCACCCATTGGTTGGACTTCCACTTTGAAGCCTCAAGTTTGGCATTTTGGCATTTCGGCCTCCGCCATCTTGTTTTGTTGAAGCCAGAAGTGACTGTATTTGGGTTAAAGTGACCATATTTGGGTTGAGGCTGGCACTGGAGGGGTGAGCTGTGGATCTGACCGAGAAGCCGGTTACACGACACAGAAAGCCAGTCACTCAAAGTGGGCCAAATACGCATAACTTTAAGCCTTAATAAAATGTCAACCGTGACATCATCCTTTGTTTGTGAACTCCCATTTTGAAGCTCGAGTTCAGCATTTGGGACATGAGCCCGGTCTCACTCCGAAGTCACCTAAATCCGGCGCTTGGGCACTGACTTGCAAAACCAATAAAAAAGGTGTCCTTTAATTCAGTGTAGAAAGTTTCTTCTTTTTTTCTTTCTTTTTTCAGACTGAGTTTTTAAGGAGATGTAGTTTAACTTACCTTACCTGACTGAGAAGCCGAGGACACTACTAGTCTGTCGATTAAACTGGCCTGTTCTTAATTATGTGTAACTTACCAAAATGTGAAAAAATAACTTACATAAAGTTAGTTTTTGACACTGTCATGGTGGCTTCATTTTTAGGCCCTGGAAGTTGCTGCTTGGTCGAACCACCATATTTAAATAAATGTCTTATAGTTACGGCTGAAAATGACACTAGTAAACAAGTTTGTTGATTTCACATATTGCCACAATTCAAACCAACTGCCAGTTGTCTATGCGTAAGTGATTGTTGTTGTTCGTGTGACGTCGCAGTGATTTGGTCTACAGATGTTTTAAACTTTTAAACTTTAAGATTCTAAATGGGTCCTTCTGTATTTCCTGTTGGAATGTTATGCAGTGCATGTTAATGACATCATCTAACAGGAAGTTAACATCGGCCCAAGCTGTTGCCAAGCAATGCAATTACAGTGAAACGGTCTATAGCTTAAAGTGAATGTAATCACTAATGCTGGACTATACCTGCTAACAAGAGGTCATCAACGTCATCGTCATCGTCTTCTTCCTCATCCTCATCCTCATGAGCTAAGGACTCTGATGTGACTTCATCGTCATCATCATCATCTTCTTCATCTTCATCTTTTAGAGCTTCAACAAATGTTTCTTTTCCTACTTCTTGATCGAAGGTAAATTCATATGAGCTGGTATCGATATCTTCATCATCTTTTTCATCATCATCATCGGTTGTGTCATAGGAGATGTCATCACTGAAGACAGTCTCTTCATCTGTCTTAAGACCAACATCGTCGTCTTCATCTTCATCACCTAAGACTCCGCTGTCTGTACTCTCAAAAGGAGGGATATCTACTTCCTCCTCTTCTTTATCATCGTCGTCATCGTCATGGATGTCCTCTTCAATGACATCATCAGGTTTGTCATCTTCATCTTCGTCGAGGTCAACATGGACGTCGAGGTCGAGGTCAAGGTCAAGGTCTTTGAGGTCAGTGTCTTCCTCATCTTCATCGTCTGCAAAGTGTTCAGAGGAAGCGACGGAGATGTCCTCATCTGATTGGTCCAGATCATCATCTTCATCAGTGTCTTCAACAACTTTGATGTCTTCTTCCAGGTGTTCCTCGTCATCATCATCATCCTCGACGGGCAAAGGTGGAAGATCTTCCTCTTCAGGGATTTTAAGGTCTTTGTCATCTTCATCATCCTCACTGGCAACAGGAACAGGAGGGAGATCAAGATCCAGGTCTTCATCACTGTCTTCTGCAATGATGTCATCGCTATCAGATGTCGTAACACCCTCAGCTAATCTATCATCTTCATCGTCGTCATCGTCCTTCTCTTCCTCCTCCTCCTCGTCACTGGAGAGAGGTGCAGATTCACTGACATCTGAAGTGTCAGTGTATGCTTCGTCGCTTGTGTCGTCTTCGTCGTCTTCGTCGTCTTCGTCGTCTTCATCGTCTTCATCGTCTTTTTCGTCGTCATCATCGGGCAGGGCCACATCTTCGTCACTGTCTTTGATGTCAACTGGCACATCAGACTCAGAATCAGTAGATACTGCTGACTCTTCATCCTCAGAAGTGGAGATAGGTTTGGGAGAAACTTCCTCATCCTCATCCTCATCCTCAGCATCAGCAGCTGCAGGTTCAGACTCTTCCACATCATCTTCATCAGCAGCATCTGCCTTCTCTTCCTCCTCCTCCTCCTCCTCCTCACCATCATCATCATCATCATCATCTTCTTTTTCATCCTCTTCCTCTGCTGCTTCCTCTTTCACTTCATCTTCATCTTCATCAATCTCAGCTGCAGCTGCTTCAGGTTCCTTCTCATCTTCTTCGTCTTCATCCTCATCTTCTTCAGCAGCTACCTCCACCTCCTCTTCCTCCTCCTCTGCCTTCATCTCACCCTCCTCTTCATCAGCAGCTGCTTCAACTCCCTCTTCCTCCTCCTCCTCCTCTTCTCCTTCTGCCTCTTCCTCTTTCTCCTCTGCAACCTCTGCCCCCTCCTCCTCCTCCTCCTCCTCCTCGTCCACAGCTTCTGCCCCCTCCTCTTCCTCCTCCTCCTCCTCCTCCTCCTTCACGGCCTCCTCCTCCTCTTCCTCCTCCTCATCCACTCCTTCCTCCTCCTCCTCCCCCTCCTCCTCCTCTTCCTCCTCCTCTTCCACAGCTTCTGCTCCCTCTTCCTCCTCCTCCTCCTCCTCCTCCTCCTCCTCTTCCTCCTCCTCCTCCTCCCCTTCCTCCTCCTCCTCCTCCTCCAGTCCCTCTTCCTCCTCTCCCTCAGCTTCCTCCTCCTCCTCCTCATAATATTTCTGATATGCCTCATCATACTCCTCCTCTTCATACTCCTCATACTCCTCATCCTC
Source organism: Epinephelus awoara (assembly GCA_035609425.1). Taxonomy (NCBI): domain Eukaryota; kingdom Metazoa; phylum Chordata; class Actinopteri; order Perciformes; family Serranidae; genus Epinephelus; species Epinephelus awoara. The sequence continues at coordinate 13,639,839 of CM069305.1, forward strand.
CTCATCTTCCTCCTCTTCTGCATACTCGTCCTCCTCCTCCTCCTCCCCCTCCTCCCCAGCAGCCTCCACTTCGTCTTCCTCTTCTCCTTCCTCAGCCCCCTCCTCTTCTTCTTCCTCTTCCTCCACAACTTCAATCACTGGTTGTTTTGCCTTTGCTTGCATCCCTATAACTACAGGGAAACATTTTCATGTTATTATCACTGTCATCATGTCTTTTGGAACATTATCAATCAAACCAATTAACCACTGAATAAAGCTCAACTGGGAAATGCAGCGCTTGTGACGTATGAAGTTATTGAAATTGACTCTCCATCAGTGTTGTTAAAAAATGTCTTATCTTAACATTTTGGTGGTTCAGATATTACTGCAAATATCTGCTGTTAACCTAGCCTTTTGCTTATTATTGTACTGTCTGTGTCATGTGATCACAATAACAGATGATACATCATCAGCCATAAACCATGGCCATAAACAATCGGGTCCCAGTCCTGTGCATCACCTTTCAATGTCCCCTGGAAGCAGTTTGTCTTCTTAACATAAACTTCTTGCAGCACTGCGCATGTGTCGTCAAATTGATGTTTTCATTATGTTTTGGTAGAAGTAAACACATTGACAAATTATAATAGCAGTGGTGGAAAGTAACGTAGTACTGTACTATACAATTTTGAAATACTTGCACTTTATTTATGCTAATTTATACTTCTACTCTACCATTTCATTTGACACTTGCAGTTACTTTTCTCATGGAAAACATGTAATATGCTTATATATCCATCCATGCATTGTCATAACCGCTTATCATCTTGAGGGTTGCGGGGTGGCTGGAGCCCAATCAGCTGATATTGGGCTGACACAAGCTGTGCAGATCTGGTCTGAAACAACGTATGGAGGATTACCGACAACCTGTTTCCATTAGTGTCCAAACCCTGTCCTGCACCTCACTTCAATTGCTGCTCTACTTCTGTCAGGGTGTCTATCAGGCCTTTGTTGCCATTAGTTAGAATCAGTAGTAGCAGGGTACACCCTGGACAGGTCACCAGACTATCACAGTGCTGACACATAGAGACAGACAATCATTCACACTCACATTCACACCTATCGACAATTTAGAGTCACCAATTAACCTGCATGTCTTTGGACTGTGGGAGGAAGCCGGAGTACCCGGAGAAAACCCACGCTGACACAGGGAGAGCATGCAAACTCTGCACAGAAGGGCTCCCTCCTGGGATTGAACCAGGAACCCTCTTGCTGTGACGCGACAGTGCTAACCACTACATCACCGTGCCGACCTATGCTTACATATGATGCAGTATTGTACTACTAATCTACCTAGTAGTATATAGTATCTACAAACTACAACATTAAAATGCATTACATGTGTAACCCTCTTTTCAGGCTACCTCTTTGTTTAATTTAAACCAACACAGCAAGACAGTACTAATACATTCCAGCTTAGGGGTACAGGTACCTGTCCCCACAAAACAAGTGCACATAGGAACCAATTAGCTCATAACCAAGGGAACACAACGACTCCATTTAAACACCGCACATGAAATAACAATACACAAAGTACTATTACTGACAATGAAATAATAATTTACCAGTAACTCAATAATGCTGAATCTCTTACTTCCTAGATATAAATAATGTACCTATTAATAAATAACTCAGTAACTTAAGTCATAAAAATAACCCAAAAATATAATGTGTGCAGTAATTATGATTACACATGTACTTATTAGTGATTATGAAAACAATACTTTTACTTTAACAACATTGTGAATCCAGGACTATTACTTGTAATGGAGTACTTTGGACTCTTGCTTTTCTAGTTTTACTTAAGTAAAGGATCTTAAAGACTGAGTCCTTCCTCCATTATTGTGTAATAGTGACATGAAAAACTTTGTTAGCAAACAGCTCCTTATTTAACATCCAACAGATCTGGAGAAACAGAAGTACTCATCTCTGAAGTGTAAGAGGATGCTGACACTAGCTATGAAAAGGGAATTTGCATCTAATCGACCTATAACAATCAAGAAGTCCCATTTGTAAACAATCTAGCTGAAACAATAGGTACATACCTTTACTTCTGGAGGGTAGAAATTCTCCTGAAACACAAAAATTGAAAATGGAAATCAGCAACATAACAAAACAAAACCTCAGATTTGATTTGATCAAGCATGTTGCTGTTTAGATCTTTCACATACTGTGAATTATTCATTTTAGTAGAGGTTTAATAGCTCAGTGGAAGCAGTTATGACAGTCAGAAATAGGCAAGCTTATTATAGAAAAGTTAAAGGGAAAGCAAAATAAGACCGCAACTTATTGCAAGTGACTGCATCCATTACTGTTACGAGGGTGAGGGACAGGGTTGATAATGTCCATGTAGTTAATTTTATGCATTCATAGAAAAAAAGCAATCCTTAAATACCTGTTGCTTTCTTAATCTTCACCTTCCCTTCCTCCTCCTTCTCCTCCTCATCCTCCTCCAACCATCTTGAATCTTTGAGATTGTTCATACATCAAGTCAGCTTGAAACTCCATGAGAACAATCCCCTCAGTCCCTCAGCCACACATGCTATGTATTTTTTATGTCTATGAAGATGGAGGATTCCTGCAGTGGCATCATTATCCATCTTAAGAACGATCATGCATTGATTTCAGTTCGTTAAATGGACTGAAAAAATTAAAGATAGATAAAGATGTTGCCTTCAAGTGATTGCAGTACAGTACATGTGCGGTTCAGTGTAATGACTTTAAAGCAGCAGTATGACTTAATACGCTGTTTTTTTTTTTGTAGGTTTTAAAAAATGCATTTCAAAAAACAGCACATGTATTGCAGCGCAGCATGAACAAGACGCTCATGGCAGCGTGCAAGGCTGCAGCAGAATGGTGAATGCAATACAGGAAGTACATTCAAAAACTGCACCAATACAAACCTTTTTTCCTCACTGCGTATAGCGTTCCTATAGAAGAGGAGAGGAAAATGAGTGAATGTATTAATAAACTCTCTGCTTTTCACAGCTTTATGGGATGAACCACTTGTTTTTCTACCATGTGTGTACCTTCATCGTCTTCGGGAGCAACCAGCTTGGTGGCAAATTTAAACATCGCACTGATCACGTTAGATGATTCCTCCATGGCAACGTTCACCGCCTTCACGGGGTCTGAGCCGATCTTGCTGAGGCCTCCTGGTGGAGCAGGGACATGAATACAGTCATTCAGTCGATCATCTAGTTTGAGTGAAGGCGTTTTCCTCGTTTGCTCTCGACCAAGCCAAACGTGTCAAGAGTTCCTGAACTCTTACTCATGCATTTCCTCAGTGCAGACGTCCCTCTGCATTGAGGAAATGCATGAAAACATAAACTCTGGAGCAAAGGGTCAAACTGGGGCTGAACTTAAAGAACTGAAATCTGTATTTCAGGAATTGATCAATCTTCCATTACGAGCAGGGATCACCCAGCTCCCAGTTTAACCACTGCAAAAGGCCGTCATCAAATATGGCTGTGCAAAAAGCTTTTGAAAACAATCAAATTGATCCTCTTTCATCAAGTTTTTATTCTCAGGTTCTTATAACACATCAGAATATTGAATTTTCATATCTAAATTTTAATATGCCATAGTCTACATGCCACGAGACAGCAGGATTTTTTTTGTCTCCCAGTGCTAAAATATGAACTTGTTTCCAAGACAGTTTGATGAAGGAGGACCACTGTTCATTTTGAATCAGGGCAGATCTGATTTTTTTTTTTTGCATCATATGCTGACCATTATCTCTGTATCCAATGTATTGTTCATTAATGAACCTTAACCAGGTTGTCTACAGAGTATAACTTTGCATGGTTCACAGTTTTTCAAGCCCTGAATGCAACCAAAGCTGCACAAAAACAGTCAAAATAAAAGCAGGAAGAATATTAAAAATTATATAACAGAAAAGAATATAACAGTAAAATGTATTTTAAGGGCAAAGATTTCAGATGAGATTGTTTTTTTGACAAGATAGCTTTGGCAAATCAAGTTCATCTTAAGTGGTTTCAAATATTCATAATGTTTTTCCCCTCATTGAAATCAAAATACTTTCCTTTTCAAATATTTGAACCACACAAGAAAAAAAAGAAATAATACACATTAGAAATATCTCCTCTAAACTAGACTAAACTACAAACTACCCATACTGTTGTATAATCTGAGCAGGATACTGTCAGTATCAGACAGGGATGCAGAAATGAGGCAGCTGGAGCAGTGCTCTGTGAAGGACTTTCTAACATTAATAGCTAATATTAGCAGTCAGTGTTAGGTAATTAGTAGTAATTTTATCAGCGCCTTCAGGAAAAGCATCTGGTCTGAGGGGTTAGAAGCAGATAAGGTGCCTTGCCTCTACGGCCTGAATCCTTTAAAACCTTCCTGACGAGAGGAGGTCGACCTGGTTGGATGAGAAACACAGCGGCAATAAGCAAAGACATTTAGCACAGGGGTGAAGCAAAAAGAGGAGAGGGGAAGGAAAGAAGAGGTGTTGTTAAATAAAGTGTGATGAAGATGTAACATGCTGTCAGACAATGCTAAATTGTAAAAATTCTAATTAATAGTGTCAAAAAACAGACAGAGGAAAGTTGATATTTCTATCAACTGATTTGTCCTTGTGCTCTTTTGTCTTTTGTTTCAAGGTGAATATGATATCTTATGAGCTATATTATAGTCTAGGGGAAACGTGTGCTCTCCTTGTTGTGCTACATTAATCCAGTTTCTTAAATGACTTTCATTTAATTTCAAGTGAGAGTCACGTTTAATAATTGAGGAAATGAAGAAGGAATAAAAAAAGATGCTGATGTTAAAGTTAGAAAGTTGAGTAGAGGTGAACACGACAGGAATTAATGGAAGTTCTGGAAGTATTGTTTGTTTTAATGTTGTGAGGATGGATGGAACCAATGCTTGCAACTTAGTGATGTCACTGTCACAGATAAACATGGAAATTAGTACATTTCATATCAGGTCAGTTCAATGTGTTGTAGAAACATTAGGATAGAGAGCCATACTACAATGAAGAAAGAAAGAAAACAAATACATTTGATAGGACAAAAACATGACATTATATATAACCCTCTCTCCTTTTTGTTGCAATTGAAAAGGTAGAAGGTGAAGAAGTGGAAACATTTCAGCCTACAGTGGAAGTGATCCGTGCTTCCTCTTTTCTGACATGAGGTTGGACAAGCGACACAGTCACAGGAATAAATGTTGGCATTGTAAGTGTCCGCAAACCAAGGATATGTTTCATTTGTACATTTCACATGTAGTGCATATGTTTAAACTTTATTCTGTACTTTTCAATTTTATTTTGTGACAACACTTTGATGTGTGGTTAGGTTTAGGCACAGAAACAACATCATAGGACGTCATAGGAAATTGGTCAACTGAACCCATTAAGAAGAGCAATGTATTCAGACAGAGTGTTTGTGAATTTAATAGTACGACTGCTTTATTGAAAGTAAGCATTTTTTTGTTGTTATAGCGCCACCCAGTTGCCAATTAGAGTTACATTTCTCCAGTCACCTTGAGGCGTCCTGTTCTACATATCTACCAAGTTTCGTCAAAATCGATATGGCAGTTAGGCCTAGATAAGAAATTAGGTCTCTAGCGCCCCCATTTTGTTTGATGGGGTCAATAATAGAGGGGTCCCCTCAGATTATGTGTGGTCATATGCCTACAAAGTTGCGTGGTGATCGGTGAAACCCTTGAGATGTTAAACACCTTTATGTGATGAGCCACGCCCTCTGCAATATTCATTGCCTTACAGAAGCTCAGTTTAAGTAAGTTTTCCAACTTTTGCCAAGAGGCAACTTTAGATATTGGTCCCTAGATTATGTTCACTGAGTTTCATGCAGATCGGTCAAACTTCCTAGGAAGAGATCAATTTGAAGTGTTTTTTAAAAAATTCAAAATGGCATAAAATCTATAAAACCAGAAGTAATGGGTTCTTGAGGCAAATGTGTTCCTCATGAGGAGAGGCATCGCTGTGCAAAGTTTCATGTCTCTACGACATACGGGGCATGAGATATGCCCATTCAAAGTTTGCTATTTCAATTGGTTGCTATAGTGCCCCCCTTTGGCCAATTGATGTAATATTGCTTCATTCACATCCTCCCATGACCCTCTACCACTGTGCCAAATTTCACATGGATTGACCAAGTCAGTGAGGAGAAAAACGTGGAACAGACACACACACACACAGAGTTTTCGTCATTATACAGTAAGATGTAATCTTAACTACATCACTGTAGAAATGTTAATATGACATGTATAAAAAGAAATGTGTAAAATCTGTGGTTTGCAAAAAACGTGCAATGCCAACATTTTATTTGGGCAACTGGAGTGGGACAACTGACTGTTTAAAAAACCTGCTAACATGAAGCAAGTCATCGGTGAAGATTTTCAGCCATCCAGGTCATGGTAATCGTAAGTGTTAAATCATAGGCAACTGGACTTGCTTGCGTTTCTTGAAGACGTTTCGCCTCTCGTCCAAGAACTGAAGAAGCTTCTTGGATGAGAGGCGAGATGAGAAACGCAAGCAAGTCCAGTTGCCTACGATGTAACACTTACGAGAAGCAAGTCTTTCTTCTTGCATGAAGACTGTGAAGGCAAAGAAGTCATTAAACACACCACTAGAATCCACTTGAAGCTAAGCTATAAACCTAACACAATTATTAGTGTGTACCATTGCTGACCCTGTAAGGGCTACAAAAACACCCTTTCAGGAGGCAGTTACCTTCTTGTTGCTTTTGACACTGTTTTCTTTTTCACGCATCTATCATTCTTTCTTCATTAGACATTAACCCTTTTACAGTTAAACCCTCCAAGAAAGAGATAGTATGAGAAATGTTCAAGAGTTGCACAGTCATTATGAAAAGCATCATTTTTCTTCTTCTTTTCTTCTATATCTCCATACTATAATGAGTTAAACAGTATGCAGCATATTTTTTGCCTAGTTGTCAGACTCCTCGGATGCTGCTAAAAACTTCGGACAAACATTGCGCTGTTTCCGTGGCAACACTTCCCATATATCCATTCTACTGCCTCCAGTTTGAGGTTAAACTTGTTCCATTCACCTAAGTGCCAACCTTGAAATTCAGGTAAATCTGGCAGCCATATATGAGCCAGAGATGGCCCACATTTTTTGCCAGAAGAGCCAACACTTAGCCACAATCTGCTTGACTTAGCTAGCTGTGGAGAAGCTGGTATGAATTTACATACACAATCTTTCATAAAACACCTGTATCTGACACTGAGGAACTGAGAAGTGCAAATGACCAGCAAACGTCTCTCCATACCTGACACCGTCTTGTAGTCCATCAGGTCAAACATGATGATAAAAACACAAGACCATGTAATTATGAGAGCCAGAACCAAGATCCAGGCCAGTGGGGAGCTGAAGGTGGAGTGGAGGTCATCTAAAAAACTTTTCTTGTGTCCTCGCGCAGACAGCGCCCCAGCGTCTCCGTTCTTACCTTCGACGACCATGGTGGTGGTGGTGGTTGCCGACCGTGCTGTGGAGCAAAGACACAGTGATCAGATACGGTGCATGAAATATGGCCTTCTAAAGAACCATTTTTATTTCCTAATCCTGAATATTCCACGGAGTCAGCACACTTTTTCACATGACACAGGTCCACAAAGCAACACTGGGAGCAGTGAAACCCAAGGAAAGTCTTGCATGTAAAATGTTGCGTAAGTAAAAGTACAAAAGTGTTAAATAAATAAAATATACTTAAACAACCAGAAGTAAAAGTGCTCATTATGAAGAATGACCCATTTCAGAGTAATAATTATCGTATTAATTTATACTTTAATTGATTGAAGTATAGTATTAGATACTTTGTCTGCTCGATACATTTTATCTTAATCTATAATATTACATCATAATAAATAGACTCGTTTCAACTTCTGTTTTTCAATGCTATCCATCCCTGTGAGCTTTTGTATCTTTTGTGTTGTGAATAAATCACTTAAGCCCCAACTGCCTCTATATTAGTGTGTCCCTCATTGCCCAGTGGACATCAGTCACGACAGAACAAAGGCCAGGCAGACAGATAACTGCTAGCGAGTGTATACTTTATTGGATCCAGTTTCCTTGATACAATACTGTGTTAATTTTTACTTCACAGCTGCCTCCATTTAAAACCTCAGACTCCAATTACAGTTTGTGTGTGTTAAGCTGTTTAGTGTTCGCTGCATAGCTGTGTATCTAGTTACATGCAGAGTGAGGGTGTAAGGGAGTTATGCAAAGTAGTTTTGCATCAGATCAATATGCCAAATGAAGTTTTTTCTTTCTCTTTCAAACTAAATGGCCTTGTCTTTTGATTATGCAAATAAAATAGCTATCGTAGTTTTGTCAGTACTTAGACACTTCTTTTCAGTAGGTATGCTTTCAGGCTCTAATAATCCATATTTCATGTTACATTTCATGTCATGGGATATGATTTAAAGGGGAAAAGTGAACCTGAGAAGTGGGTTAATTGCCATTTATTATGAGACGTTCAAATACTGCATCTCTGACAATGTTCCCAACAGACTTTATGTCTACCCAGCCGTGCATAGTCATGCTATTATCATCACATGACCCAGTGCATCTGTTTTGTATTTTTACTTGCTTTAAAATGTAACAGTAACATTTCTTATGGTGCTGGTGCCTGTAAACACTGATTTTTGAAAGTGCATCATTTTATTTTGGACTCTTTTTACATAAAGATAAAATAAAGAGGTTTTTTTTTAAGGTGCTTATGTCACTGTGGGTGTGCTCGGGAAGATCAGACCACCTGTTGACTCTCATCAGCTCACTGTTGGCAGCTCTTGCAGGTTACTCCATTACTGCTGACTCAAACAGCTTAGCGGCACTCTAAACACACACCGAAACACACGTCTAACCTCATTTTCTCTGACTCCAACAGGTCAGTTCAACATATGAGTAACCGTGTATAAAAAGCCTCCAGGTGGCTACTGTGGGACGAGGAAGTAAAAAGAGCACCGGACACCTTCCTTAAACGCTAACATTACATAACTATGATAACTGAATGCATGGCCTCACTGGTGTTAGACACTCTGCCTGTTTTACAACTACTGACTACAGCTCAATGCAATTTGTTAAAGATACTCGTGAGGATTTTAATGGTCCTTAAACATTTATCTCATGTCACCAGTACAGTGAGATTTTTGACCAACACTAATGTCAATGAGTTTGAAATATTTAAAAAAAAAATAATAATAATAATTGTTGGGTTTTTATATAATTTGTGTCACATGAGACATAAAACATCATTATTTCTCATAACAGCATGAAAAAAAATGCATACATATATTTGGAATGAATGCACCTCTAAATAATCCATTTTTACAAAATTTAACAGTAGCATCTTTTAAACAGGACCTTTTATGGTAAACATGGCCAAATTTCGAATAATGAAGTAAACTAATGTAAAAGTAATCCCTGTGAGCAAAAATCTCAGGCTTTGGATCGTTCTGAACTCTAAAACTTTTATTCTGATCACATTTGAAATTAGCTACAATGAAAGTTACACGGTCCCTTTCAGAAATGGAAAAAGTACTTGAATACCATCCTAAAGCAAAAAATGCACACGTTTCACTGACATTAGCATGTAGCTACACGTAGCTGTACTGCAACCATGAGAATGACTGAGACAGAGTAGATACAGTGGCACTTGCCACTGTGAAAAACCACCGGTAAAAGCTTCGAAACCAAATCTTCATAGCAGGAAAACAAGATAAAAAATCAACAACATCAGCAACCAAGATTCCATGTTTCGCTTGTTAACATGTAGCTACATGTAGCAGTGTAGGCTACGTAATGTAGCACTTGCAGCAGCATGCCTGGAGCAGACGACCTAAAGAAATCCGTCATGAGCTGACATCATATTGTCTCAAAACTCAGAAACAATATTGAAATAGAGTAGCCTACTTAAATGACATATGATGTTTTTCTTTTACTAACAAACACCCAAGCAAACTATAACCATCAACAATGCCAACACATTCTCACTCCGACCTCGTCACATATCAACATTTGGTCATGGACTTTCCACGTCCACACACGACGTGCACGGTACCATGGGTGCGTTGGTTGTTGACGTTCTGGGACGCCGTGTCAAGTTCTGCCTGTTACATGCATGGTCTTCTTTCAAAATGCACTTCCGTTTTCACTGGAAATTTAATGTTTAGACACAGTCTCTTTCAGAATAAACACACTACTTCGATACAACACCGCAAATTGACGTTTTTTTTTCCTTCAACAACAAAAACACATGGTTAGGTTTAGGGAAAAAGAACAGGGTTTGGCTCTAGAATCATAGAGGGTATAAACACTACTCTCTTGGGTGAAAAGTGGTGTTTGTTGGACCTGTCCACCACCACTCTCGCCCATCCTAGTAGGACTTTCACCACCTTAACTTTCGTCCTGGACGAAAGATGGACACAGATTTAAATATATCATGTTTAGCTGCCAGTCTGCACTGTTATGAAGAGCTTGTAAAGTCCCTAAAACACACAAACTATGCAAAACATCTTTCAGATTACAGCCACATTACTTTACCGACAACAACTAGGCCACTCTAAAACTTAAATTCAGTTTTAATGAGAGACACCGGTCTGTGACTGAAACTGACTGGAGGCTTCCTACTTTAACCAGCAGCCTACTTCACAAGCAGCACAACCACAGCCCACGGTTTTCTAACTGTAGATTCACAGGAGTAAATGGAGGGTAATAACTCACACAGGACGTTTCAGTTGTTGTTGAGAACGTTTTGCTTCCTCTTCCAGGCTTTTATGGATAGATTTGACCTCGTATAGTCACCCTATAAAGTACTTACTTCTCTAATCTGCTGCTGTTTCCTTTTTATGACAACTGCTTAATTTGGATGTCTGCACTCATGTCCATGGAAACTAGCATCAATTGTCAGACCAAAACCACAAATTTCACCTAGAAATGCTGACTGGCTGGTCCATCCAAGACTTTGGTTCACCACAAAATATTTCGATCAGATTTCCATAAAATTGGATTTGGATAGAATATTCAGATTTCAGAGAGCCTCTTGACCTTTCATCTAGTTCTATCAGGTCAAATTATTATATTATAAATATGATGGTGTACTTTTTATGATGGCTTTGTCATGTTGGGCTGCTTTAAGGCAAAAAGCACTTTCCAATTCCTCTTTTAATGATGCAGTAGAATTAAACCGCAGTAAAATTGAAACCATGGTTTGACCTTTCCTCAGGTGTCATCACTGGGTCAAAAACTATACCCAGTGTACACGTTTTGGCCGAAATGACTGAGCATTATAACATCAGTAACTCCATTTTAATGTCTCTGTTGACCACCACTGTTCAAACCCACCTCTAAATGGTTTGAGCAGCCATCCATGTACAATTCCTCCTTTTATGGCTGATCTGTCTCTACACTGTGGATGACATTTCTGTTGTTACTCTCACTGGGTATCCATGACAGCTCAGCTCAGAGCAGTCATTAGCAGCTAGTGGTTGCCTGTTCAGTCAGAATACAGGGAAGTGTAGTCATAACATTACCTTAATGAGTGCACAGAGCTGAACTAATAGCAGCAGAGACCTTTACGATCCGGCTGGTTGGGCATGGTGGAGCTAATAATCAGGTTAAGTTTCCATATCTCTAACTTGCATAAGTGTTGTGCATCTGCTGCGATGTTTGTGTTGACAATGCAGACTGTCTATTTAGACAGTTTACAATGCAATAATGAGTATGAGGAAATAATTTACATGAAGTGGACACATCACATCCTCAGTTATAACCGTTCACCTACAAAATGACCAGTTGTATATAAATCACTCCCTCCATGTTACCTTGAATTCTTGAAAAAGATTTTGTTTTTCTCACATGCCTCCGCAGTGAATGAAGGAATTCAAAAACGGTGCACATTCTTGATGAATTGAAATATTTATTGAAGTTTACAAACTCTCACAGCTGTTGCAGTGTATTCCAAGTCTCATTTATCCAGTCGTACGCTCTTTCCAAAGATTCACATTTTCGCTACACTTTACTCTTTAAAACACTTCCACGTGATTAGTCTCACACATGGACCAGCGGTACTGACCATACAACTGGATAAATAAGAATCGGATTACACTGCACAAGTTGTCTGAGACCTTGCAAATGCCTGTTTTGGAATAGTTCTGCTTTGCTTAACGCAGCCCCCCTTTTGATCCAAATCAGAATGTTTGCCGTTTTTGGATTCTTGTTGAGGCATGCAAGAACAAAAGTTGTCTTCACAAACTCAACTTAACACAGGGCGAGTAATTTCTATACAAATGATTCTTTAAAGTATTCCTATAATACTGCAATACAGAAAAGGTCACGAAACCCGTGTCTGACAAAACAGCTGTAAATGGGCAAATGTTACTGGATTTTCTGCATTTCATTGACAGAAATATGTTCACTGGCTCACACACCTCAACTCACTTACCCAACTATGGACCATTTCCCCAGCAAAAGCTCCTGACCGACCTGTCATAACTCTTATGAGTACTCTAACATCTACTGAAAACTACATAGAAACTGTATTTAATAGCTTTTGGCATGAACACTCTCCAAGCTCCAAGGCTCCAAGAATGTTTTAGGCAGGGTAAAATTGTCAGAGGTCTGTTGAAATGCTGTTAAAAATCTGGGTCATGGCTAAAAACATGGAGTCATGTTTAACACACTGCTTTACCATTTGCGTTACTTTTTAAATTAGATGACTCCGCTCCTCCAGACTGATGACAGGGTTTTTTATTCTCATCTGCAACTGTTTCTCAGTGACTTTTTAAAATATTCTTCAGACCTTTACATACTACCATTTTCAGGGCTTAAGTGGCCCTTGTTTTTTTTTGCAATTTGACTGTGTGGAACAGCCGTTAACAGCGGAAATCGTTGGCATTAATGCATTGTTGGTAGTCTTCACCTCCAATTGCCTGCTCTCCATCTGGACAGAGCGCCAATGTATGATGTCATGTGCAAAGATGCTTATATATGCTTATTTTGCATAAACTAGAAAAACTGTAATTAAAATATTTTAAAAAACGATTCAATTAAATAAGGAATTTCTAGTTCCATCTGGTATTTTTGTCATATATACAGATATTCATAATATGTGTATTGATGTTGTCCAGTGTCACGTCTCTATTTCATCATGTGACAAGATGATACGATACACAGTTGCTAGTATAGTTAATAAACAAGACATCAAACATTAAAGCTGCAGTAAGAAAAGACAAAGGAGAAAAGAGCAGGACGAGAACATAGCAAAGCTCCCTAAATTAGATTTTGGTGTGTGTGTGTGTGTGTGTGTGTGTGTGTGTGTGTGTGTGTGTGTGTGTGTGTGTGTGTGTGTGTTTGTTTGTACTTTATAACTACTGACTAGCATGCACCAGGGCCTGTCATACTAGCATGCCCTGTGGCTTGTTGTGACTACCTTATGCCACTGGGTAATTTGTACTTTCAAGAAAATAGTGTTAGCTTGACAATAATCATCATCCCGTTATCGTAATTAAGGGCCTGAAAACACACAAACGGGTGTTTTTGGTTGTTAGCTATAGCGGTTGATTAGCTCTCTTGTCAAGTCGAAGGTGGCCAGAGCTATGCTGAGGTCACCAAACTCCATTTACTTTTAATAGTATGATGATTTTCCAACTGTGACAAATCAAAAATCTCCTCCATAAGAAGTGGGCCTGTCATAGGTGTACACTGACGAGTGCATGAAGCAAACTGGAGAGTCATGAGACTGTCAATCAAGCACAGTCTGCACACGCCCACCTTGTGAGAATACATTTAATCAAGCTAAAGACACATGTGAGTGTTTGTTTGTCGTGATCTTCACGAGGCCTTTGAGTTTTAACTGCTGCTTCCTGCTTTCAGGCCCCCTTATTTGTCTCATTTTATTGCCACTGCACAAAACAACAGTTAAAAAGCCAACAACAGTATCAGTTTATGTGTGTGCATGAAACAAGAAGCCCAGTGTTGATGCTTTCTGATCCTATACGGCACTGTAGATGTCACAGGGGTCTTAAAGCTGCATTACAAATAGCCGATACATGATAGGGCCATATTTTTAGATACTTCCAATCATGAAATTCCCCTACACACACACACACACACACACCAGACAGCACAACATCAGAGTGCAAAACAAAACAGCCCTGGAAGAGTGTCATATATACATTATGAAAGGCTTCCTTTATAGTATAAGGCGCTGAAACTGAAAACTTGATGTGATAACACTTTACCTTCAACCGTTTCGTTCATTGTTTCAAAATAAAATTCCAACAGTAAATCCTTTGTGCAGATTAAGTTGCCATGAAAAAGAAATATTTATGGTAGATCCTCAACTCTTCTGCACGATTTAATCCCAGTGTTTAATTCCAATCCAGCGACGTCATGTGCACGGCTAGTGCTGAGGATATGTGGAAAACCCGAGCCCACTGGTAACACTACACCTCTTTTTCCAGTCTCATTACTTAAATCTGCATTTCCCTCTTTTTGGTTCCAGGAGTCAAAATTTTTTCCAAGTGATTGCAAGGTGGTCCAGAGAGCTGGCTTCCGTCCTAGTGGATGAGGCTGGGGAGACAGACAGAGACCAAGTTAAGGTGGTCACTGTCTTGCCCTTTGCCTGGTTGGGGCTATGGTTGTAGATAGAGCCGCCCGCCCCCACCCTCTACCGGCTCTGACAGATTTAGATCAACCACGGGGACTGACGGGCGATGGAAGGGAAGGAGTGGACTGGGAGAGAGAGCTTGAAGGTAACTTTATCCCACCAGCCAATGTTGGTGCTGGGGTCACGTGATGGCAGTGTGGACAGTGGTATCATGCAAAAAAAATTCTTAGATCCAAATCTATCAATCAATATTTGTTTCCCTTTTATGGATTAGTCTGAGTGAAACTTTTGAATCTGATTACTGTTACATTCACGCCATGTTTCTGAGCCCCAGGCCCTGAGTTATTCTTAGAGCGGCTCGCTGCTGCTGGTATTCTGCCTCGCCTTTTTAGGCCAGAGGCGTGACCTTAACACCCCATCCACCCCAGCCCCCCCCCCCCCTCCACGTTAACTAATCCCTCTTCTCTAGACCCCCTGTGCCCAGTGCAGAGCTGTCATCAAGTAGAGAGAGAAAGAGGGAGGATCTGAATGGCTGAAGTGCAGGCAACATACTCCAAGTTCAATCTTCAACATAATTGTAAAAGTACACATAAACACAAAGTTTAAGTGTCAGTATGCTGTATACAGACTATATGGTATGACATATTATCCAACCATATGCAAAGGCATAAGTGTTTATACCTGTCCCCAGTGGTCGTCACATTGCCTGCCCGATCTCTCTCCAAGAAATCTGTCTTTTGCTCATTTTCGCTGACTCAGTATTGTTGTTTGACTCTATTGACCCTTTGATCCCGACTTGACTCCCAGTCTCTGTTGTCAAAAAGCATTTACATATCATAACCGTACCACCGCTGTTCTCCACACTGAGGTGTTATTGTCCTGAGGTAATTCAGAAAACTCGGTCAAAAGATGGTGGAGACCAAATAAGAGCTGAGACTTGCATATTTATTTTTTTCTTATTAGACCTTTACTTCATTTTAGTTAGGAATACATCACATGTGTTTAACACTGAGACAAGATACACAGATCTGATATAATGACCTTCATTTATACCTTCTGAAGCAAAGGCATTTGATGTTCAAATAAGCACAAAGCAGCAACAAGCATTATTTTGTTTCCCGCTCATTTAAAGAACTATATGATTCAACCAAGAAGTGGATGTAGCCTGTGAAAAGTGAAGCCAAGTGTGGCTTTCTTATTGCCAGCATGGGGCGACTTCACTGGTTGCAAACAGACCATACCGATTGTATGGAAGTTTGAAAGGATTTTCAATTTTATTTTTTCTAACTTTATCTCTTCTGGCCCTTTTCACATCCAACCACTTGCTTAATGTCTGTGTCTGTGTCGAAACACTTGAAGGTAAAGTATTATAATAACATCCTTCTGTTTTTGCAGTTAAATACACATTCATTATATGGCATATTTGTTTTGTCGCTTCACGAATAATTACTTGTGACAACACTGCAACCAAGACTGTCATGCATGTTAATGACAGCCGTCGTAGATCTTCTCACTTCTTGTTCATTTCAACAATAAAGACTGTCAGAACGACCACCAATATCACCACCGAAACAGCACCCACTCCAACCCATGTCCAAGGGTTCTGGAACACTAAAATAAAGAAAGACAAAGCAATGAGTCATCTGGTATCATCTACAGCTCAAACAACCCCAACATTATTTTGCTCACATACTAGAATATTAATGCCCATTTCATTATGGGACCACTACATATATATATATATATATATATATATATATATGTATTATTATTAAAACCAAAGGCAACTGACAGACACAGTCCATCATTCTAACATGCTTCAGTGTTCATGGGTTGCTATGTGCAGTTCATCTTGAGCCTTGAAACTGTTAAAATGCTTGATGTTACTATCACTCCACTGCAGCTCATCAGGAAAATACAAATAGGGATTTTTTTTTTTTGTACTAAAATGAATGATGATGATGATGATGATTTAGAATGATTTTTCGACGAGGAATTTCACCGTCAGTATGGACAGGATGATTACACAGAGCAATAACTGTTTTAGTGTACTTCTGCCTATGTAAGTGAAGTTTAAAGATAGACTGATCATGAGTCAGAAGTCAGTAATTACAGTCACACTTACCTTTGACAAAGGATGTTCTCCAGCTGGGGAGCTGGAAAAAAAAACAAGCAACACAAAATAATATGAGTAATAACAACTGGTGATAATGAAACTGCATATATATATGTAGGGTTGTTTTTTTGTCTGAGGGTTTTTCCTTATCAGCTGTAAGGGTCAAAAGGACAGAGGGATGTCGCATGCTGTAATGCCCCCTGAGGCAAATTTTTATTTGTGATATTGGGCTTTATAAATAAAATTGATTGATTGATTGATTGATTGATTGGTTTATCAGTTCACTCTGCACTGATTGTGTGTGTGTGTGTGTGTGTGTGTGAACAGGATTTTATTAGATCAGTAAATTTAATGCTTACCGGTGAATAGGAAACTCCAAGAGACTTCATGATTTCATACAACGCTATATCATTGAGCTCACTTTGCAGGAGTTTGCCTTCAAAGAACAGACAGTCCACAGTGAGGACGACCTTCGGGTTGGTCACCTGTCTGTTGCTTGGAGCTACAACATGGCTAGAATTGAAGGTGTGATGCATCACCACCAGGATTGTTGTTTTACCACCTGTAAGCACAGATGTAACAAGATTTTTTTTTATTGCAAAATGTGGAACTTCCCAACTGATTGACTCATCAAGGTGAAACTGCTCAATGAATGCCTGAAGGCATTCCCCACCTGGCATGTTCTCCAAGGCCTCGCTGATGTCCGTTCCAACTCGTGAAGCGATGGGACAGAAAACCAGAACGTAGTCACTCTCTTCAAAGGACACTTCAGTTTGGCCAGCACGTTTAAGCTCATCAACAAGCTCTTGGTGAGCATGATTAGTTTTTCCAGCCAAATGGACAAAGAACTTTTCCCCCATCACTGAAGACAAAGACATTTTTTTACATCAGTATTAAGCTGTTACATAGTTTTTATTTTCTTATAGTTTTGAAACGACACATGACATGAGGACAGCACAATGACATACTACATATAGCCTACATACTGTTAAACAATAACACAACAACAACATTAACACAAATACAACATCAAACAAAACATAACAGATGTGGGGTGAAGGGAGAGGGGTGCAGAATAAATACAATAAAGTTCATTCATGAACCATTTTCCCAAGGTAAGATCTTATAATTAGCTGTAACATAGTTTTGAAAAGCCACAACACCATCATGTCGAACAGTCTTGCCAAAAAAGATCTAACTAGGCTAATCTATACAATGTAAAATGCCATAGGCTTGTGCTAATAATGTTAGCATGCTGTATTCGTTTGGAAAGCGTGTTTAGTATAAGACACTTGTTTTGTCAGTGAATCTTGTGAGTTGTAATGAAGCCAAATTGTGTGCTGTTACCTTTGTTAAATGTTGCTGTTGTCCATGGATTTATATGAGAAGAGGAAAAGATTGCTAGTTGCTAGGCTAATTTATACAATGTAAAATGCCATAAGCTTATGCTAATAACATTAGCATGTTGTATTTGAGGGAAAAAATGTGTCCAGATAAAGACAACTGCTTTGCCTGTGAATGCTGCGAGGTATAGTGAAGCTAATTTGTGTACTTGTGTTTGAAATTGTCCGACATCCCATTGTTCCGACCATATTAAACCCATTGTTCCGAAGTCCCGTTGTTCTGAAATCATCACGATGCCCTGTGGTTAACGTCTGGTTAGGTTTAGGCACAAAAAACACTTGGTTAGGGTCAGGAAAAGATCATGGTGTGGGTTCAAATGAAAAAGAAAGTGGCAAACACATAAGCCGTGAGCCTGCTCCGCCTCAAGCCTTTCCCAGCTGACCCAGAGCCGGTCACGGCGCACCATCAAGGCAGAAATACGTAGCTATTGGCTGTCCTAAAAGTCGCTTAAAGTCGCTACATGATGTCATCACCTAACTTGCATTATTGTCCATATACATGTAATAATAATGGACGCTGCAGGAGAGAGGGATAACATCGTGGGAGAGACAAAAACTGAGGAAAAAACACCCTGAATAAGTTTAGAACTACAAATGAACCTTCTTTCAGTGATTTATATTAGACAAAAAAAATTTTTTTACATTTACAGCCCGCCCTGACTGTAAGCCAGGTCGGGATCAGCCAGTGGTGGCTCCGCGCATGCGCGATTGACTTGCAGTCTGGACATGGAGGGGTTAACATCTCCTGCTCTGACTGCAGCTGGGAGGGAAGATTTGGCCGCCTGTGAGTGCTTTGGGATGGGGGAGGAGCCCACGTCAAGAAGAATAACGATGCGTGCTTTCATGTCAGAGTCTCCAATGACATCAGAAAAAGTCGCTAGATTTGTGGCTAGTCGCTTTTTTGAAAAAGAGTTGCTAGAGGGGTCTGAAAAGTTGCTAAATATAGCTACATATCGCTAAGTTGGCAACACTGTGCCAAAGTGCCAAAATCTGCAGTTCATCAAATGGCCACTTGAGGCTGGCTCTGGAAGTGAGTCAATCCTAATAGACCCCCGTGTTACTTTACAGCAAAAATAAACATGTTTACAGCCTGGTGAAAATGGTTTTAGTCTCTATAATGAATTTCAACATTCTTGACAACTGTATGAATTTTTAACTATAACCCACTAATTTACATTTTATTAAGAATTAAAGTTAAGAGTGGGCCATTTTGAGTGACAGACTGATAGTGTCCCACCACTCACTCCTCCACAGCTCCACCCTGTCATCCAAATACGGTCACTTCTGGCGTCCATAAAACCAACATGGTGATATCCAAAAACTCAAACTGAACTCAAACTTCAAGTTGGATGCATTGTAATGTATTCACACTTATAAACAACCTCACAAACGCCTGTCTCTAGAATGATAAGGCCTCCCTATGTCAACAATGAGTCATGAGTTTTTAAAGGGGATGTGGCAAAATGGTGTGTGTGCGTGTGTGTGAGAGAGAGAGAGAGAGAGAGAGAGAGAGAGAGAGAGAGAGAGACTAAAGCTGTCAATCAAGACAAATGTAGTAAAGTAAAAAGCCTCTAAAGATGCAAAAAATTAAATACTCAAGTAAAGTATTCCACAAGGTGCATTTCAATCATGAGCACCACATGCACAAATTATAAAAACAGTAAACTTGTTTTCTCACCAGTCCTCTCTGTCTCGACCATGTCTCTGAGGAGGAGATAAGGAAACTTTGAGTCAACACACTTCAACAAAATACAATAAAGTTAAGCAAGGATCAGTATGTGCGTCACAAACTCTTGTCACAGCTGCTCTGCACAAGCTTGCTCCAGACACAACCAACGTTACCTTAGAGGTCTATAGCCTGCAAAGCTATTCCGAGTCATGGTGAGCAGTTCACAGCCACGCAAGGGTTATTTAAACCTTTAAAGACGCTTACTTACGGAATCGATTGATAATTTCTTGGTAAAGTCTCTGGCATTGCTTCCTCACGCTTGACAGGAAGCTAATGACGGTCCCTCCCAGTCACTGCAACACTTTCACTTTTGCTTTTGCATGCTACGTGTGCAGAGAGAGGGAATGGTCAGAGTGTAGCTGGGAGGGGTGACTGCAGTTCGTGCATTACATGGACACTGGCTGTATTATTATTATAAAGAGTGGAAGCACTGAGGGAGAACAGCTTTAACAGGTTACATGCGGAGTGAGCCTGTTTCTTTAAGTGTTAAAACTGCTGCAACATGTCATCATTCTGAGATAAAGACAGAACAGAAGTATTCAGTTGTAAATATTTAATATAAAAACATTAATTTAATTACACGCCTGCTCCTGCCTCCCCCTGATGCAGCCAACCAGCCTCCTCACAGACAGGCTGCTGACAGGAGGACCCGCCCCCCTGGTCCCAGTGCCGCTGCTGCTGCTGCCTTCACCTGCTGCTCGTAAACTTCACTACCAAGTGGTGAAAATTGGAACGAATGTGATTGATGCATCCACAAATTTGAGTGGATTAAAAAACAAAATAGACTATGTAAAAGGTAGATTTTTCTTTTATATGAGGAAAAAGTTGCATCAGCAGCATGAGGAAGCACATACAACCACTTTAATTTTAGGCTTTTCGCTATCACACTCTGGTGCCTCAACGCTGCATCAGTAACCTCATCACAGCATCAGTAGATTGGGCCTGGAGTGATCGATAACCGTCTTTTTATTCCAAACAAACACCACAGCGGCTCATGTCTCCTCTCCCTCCTGTGTAACCCAGTGTTTGTGTTACTCAGTGAGCACCTGCTGTGTTTGGTTGGAAATAAATGCTGTGCGCTTGCGGTTCATGATGACTCACAACTGAGAAACACTGTCAGAGAGAATTCAGTCTTTCCATGCTGTGACTACACATTGTTGCGTCTCATTTGCCTCAGCTTAAGTTGAAGTACATGTTGGAGGAGCATATATATAAAGTTGATTTTATTACCCATTATGAAGATGTATTAACCAAAAGTCTGCGGATAAATACAATTTTGAGGTATTTGCACTTTACTTTAGTGTTTCCTTTTTATGATTATTATCTTTAATACACAATCAACTAATATATGATATATGAGAAGCTGTAAGATACCCAGCAGTGCATGAAACAATGAAAATTAGCCACATCTTTAGCAGCTGCAACATTAAAGTGGTGTGCACATGAATGCAACACTATTTATAATCCAATAATGTTATGCTGAAATGATAATGTAGGACTTTTATATGTAACAGAATATTTTTACACTGTGGTATTGTTAATTTTACAGTAAAGTAAAAGTTAGTTCTTAGTACTTCCTCCACTACCGCCAAAAGTATTTATTAAAAAGTGGTACCCAGAGTTGTGTACCTTCCCAAAACATCCGGACTTTCACAATATATATTATATCACTGCAACAGCCACATATCTGCAAATTATGCATTTACAGTTTGAAATAAAGACGTGATGTATGGCACGGTGGAGCAGTGGTTAGCGGAGTTTGCATGTCCCTGCCTCTTGCCCAATGTCAGCTGGGATAGGCTCCACCCCCCCACAACCCTCAAGAGGATAAGGTGGTTAGAAAATGGATGGATGGATGGATAATAATAATAATAATTATAGCTGCTGCGCAGCGATGGGTCAGGTCTGGGCATTTTTAGGCAATTCTGAGCAACAAGCAGAAGAATTGAAAGACATTTAGGAATTTAGCAACACAGTCTGCCTTTTGCATCAGCTGAGGCTTGAACTCACAAGCTCTGAGATTAAGAATCAATTTCTATCTCACTGAGCTAATTAGTCAGTGACTATTCATGTGTAGCTTCGCA
Source organism: Epinephelus awoara (assembly GCA_035609425.1). NCBI lineage: Eukaryota > Metazoa > Chordata > Actinopteri > Perciformes > Serranidae > Epinephelus > Epinephelus awoara. The sequence goes on from CM069305.1 coordinate 13,661,831, forward strand.
AATTCACTAAGCCAGATGTGCAGGTTTAGCAGCCGTCCATGCATGGAAAAGTAGATTTCAAACCACTGTAAAAAATTAAGTTATCGAAATAAAAATCTGAAAATACACAAATTGCATCTAGACAGCATGGAGATGTTGGTAATTTGTTTGTAACAATGATTGATTTGCTTCATAAGTGAAAAACTGATGTTCAACTAGTTGCGCTATGTGCAAGGTGAGAAGCCTGAGATGGTTTCACACTGAAGTATTGACACTGGATCTTTGTGAAAAGTCTGGTTTATTTTCAAGCATGAGAAGGAAGATTTTCCAGCAGAAAAAAGACTTGAAGATGCTGCACAGTGATCAGTCACGCTCAGGCAATTTTAAGCAATAAGCTGGAGCACAAGAAGATGTTTACGTTACAATGTGGCTTCACAAACTGAGTAAGCCATTCACTGTTGTGTAGGAAAGCAGCCGTCCATGCATGGAAAGGCAGATTTGAAACCACTGTAAAAAATTCAGTTATTAAGATAAAAATATGAAAATACACATATTGCATCCAGACAGCATGGAGATGTTGGTAGTTTGTTTGTAACAATGATTGATTTGCTCCATAGGTAAAAACTGATGTTTAAAATTGCCATTTTTACATTGACTCCAATTGTTCACATTAGTGAAAAATTCAAAATGC